>CM060901.1:811045607-811670607 GCA_030737815.1 Allium fistulosum | reverse complement strand
AATTAGAGATTGATTAATTAATTGGTTTTTAATTAATTAATATTAAGTAAGCAGGATTTAAAAGTAATTAAAGTAATTAATTTAATTCATTGGTGGTTAATTAAATTAATTATAGATGGTGATTTATAAATCATTGCTTATGGATGTTGAATGATATTGATTTGCCTTGAATGGTTAAGATCCCAGATATGAGATAAGTGATGCTGTGTGATATGGATGCTTTGGTTGAAGTGTGATGATAATTTGAATTATCTATTTGTGATGATAATGTAGATTATCTATTGTGATATTGTGAATTATCTATCTGTGTGTATATAGATAATAGAATTGAATTGTTTTAACTTTAAAACAACTTGGACCTAAAAGATACATTTTGGATTTCGATGAGACTGTGATCGGGAATCAAATTTGATTATCCGAAAACCACATCGATCCAAGTTAAACGATAGGTCGTGAATCTCAACTGAAGATGAAGATTCAAAGTGCAAGGGTTATTGTCGTTAACTCTGAGGGTGATTCCAAAATGAGTGTAACGAGATAATGCCTTCGGTTTCGTTTGAACCCGGAACGAACTTGTATGGATTGAATGCTTTCAAAACATCGTCAGGTGGACGATGAGCATTCTAAGATAGATGTGTTCTATAAAGATAATCGTAGCCTCAAGCCTCATCAACCGGGAATGGCTAAAACATGGGAGGTGCAGCAAGGCTAAGTGAGTCGCGCTCAAGTACGACAAGATTTCCCATGTCTAGAGTCCCTTTTTATTCGGCTGTGTGGGCGGTTGCTAGCTACAACCGCGGGGTTGTCTTGTTCGGGATTATCCAGTAAGGGATGGTTCCGGCTTTGTGTTGCATGGGGTCGGGAGTGACCCTTGGTACGTTGATCCTGGCCACGTACTGTGATGGTCGGTACCCTAGTAGCCCTGTCATTGTATGGAATCCAATCTCCAATAAGTGCCATCGGACTTGATTGTATACCTATGTATGCTGGAATTTAATGAATGTAAGAATTTCAGCTATGTGAATATTTATTTGGAAACCGTAGACACTATTATAATATAACCGGATTTACTATCAAAGTTTTGGTTAGCGTAAGGTAAAAACTTTTCCATGTTTATGTGTGGGAAGTCTTACGTGATACCCTTGTTTTCAAAAGGTTTTGAAGTTAAGCAACTTTAACCCGTTTACTCACACCAGACCCATGTCTGACCCAAGTGTTTATTCTGTTTTTCTTAAACTCTTGGGTACTCAAATTTTGACGAGTAGCCAAGGGATTTAGGTTATCTTTGACGAATCTATGGAGGAGATTTGGAGCAGGAGGCTTCAGCGTTTAGATATCTGTATTTCTGCTGTGTTGTATCTCTGTGATGTTTTGAGTTGTATGAAAGGCAGGTGTTTATAACTGTCTAATTTGTGATGTATAAGCTATGTATTTCTGATGTATATGATACTATGTAATATCTTATGTGATTAATATAATTTATTCGTTCCGCTGTGAGATTCTGATATTGTTTCTTTCTTTCTTCTCTATCTTTTCTCTTTTCTATCCCTTTCTTTCTTAATGATGATGCGTCTTTCTGTGGAGAGAAAGGCAGGTCATCACAACAAGTTCCTTGTAATTTCACATAAACATGAAATCCTCTTTTAAAAGGTTCATAGATGATTTTAGCATTAATAATTTCTCATTAGAGAAAGTAGTTCCAATACATTAAGGTATGAGATGGTGAGGTGTAATAAGAAGATTTTTTGAAACCACATAAGGACATTTTAAAGATATTTTAAAAGAAAAGAGTTTGGTGAAAAAGTAAATAAGTTTTTGGAAATGAAAAACTTAATAAAAGTAAAATTTGAAAATCCAAATTTTTATAGAAAACTATAAAGGTCTTTAAAAGAAAAAGAGGAATTAGTTTTAAACTTAGAATTTAGAAGTTTTCCCCTCTATGTTTGGGAAATAATGTAAATTCAAAAGGCTATAAGGATGCAAGTGCAGAAAAATAAAATATTGAGTGACCAAGTATTTTTAAATTTATTAGAAACTTGAAAATAAGACTTTTAAAGACAAATTTTTTTGGGATTTGATGTTTTAAAAATTTAGAAGCTTTAATTTTTGAAATAAGATGATATATACCAAACCAAACTCTTAATGTCGAGTAGATAGGAATCATTTCCTAAGGAGTGACGAAAAAAGTGTAAGGCTATATAGGAAATAATAATAATTACTTTTAAAAGTAATGATAGAAGTTTTCGTGGAGTATATAAGACATTAGTGAGAACCTAGGATTGTGACTTCATGTGTGTAGACTATAGAAGAAAAATAAAGTTGTATTAGTAAGATAGTAAGATAGTAAGACACACGCGGTTGAGGATGTATATTCTTGATTTTGAGAAATTTAGAAAGAGCATCTTCCTTCTGTGGAATTTATATATAGTAACATTCTTCAAGTTAGCATTGGAATGGCACCTTTTGAAGCTCTTTATGGAAGACCGCGCAAGTCGCCTTCATGTTGGATAGAGTCTACAGAGAGATTGCCTTGGTTCCGACATGGTTAAAGAGACTTTGGAGAAGACTAATTTGATTAGGAGAAAATTCGTATCTCATATCCACATCTCTTTGATAATAATTTTTTGAATTTCCTATTTCCATCTTTAGTTTTGAATAGGTTCTTTCCTTTATTATCCTTTGGGAGGATAGAACTTAGGATTTAACCTATGGATGATAGGATTTAATGTAAACATGTTATTAGAACATGTTATGTATGATGGATGCTAGTGGCTGCAAGTGTTTGCTAATGGATGCTAATGGACGCACATATTTATAGTATGCACTATTATCTCTTAGGGATTGGCCTAACTAGGACATTAGAGCATATGCATATGGATGTGTGTGTATTTGCATTTTTATTTTATCTTTCATGGTTGCTATAAATGGATGATTATCACATGACTATTTCATTTGGATGATGGTTGTAGCATACATATAGAACTATCAGTTATCATTAGGGAATTTTGCATTCATTTGGATACATGGCACGAACATGATTGCATAAAAGGAGGTCAACTGAATCAGTTGGCCGCCTATTCTTTTGCATTAGTTAGGGACATCGACACTACACTAATTACATAAGTATCATAAATCGCATTAAAAAAACTTATGGACAATGGATGAATCGGTGATGGTTGAGTAGTTGGTTGTAGAACTTGGATGAGAACATTTATTTCATTTTTCTATCCTTAGAGATTTCGGGGACAAAATCCCTTAAGTAGGGGAGAATGTAACAACCCAAATTTTAAGCTATAATAATTAATCAACGAATTAATTAAATGATAAAATTACTTTGTGAAATTATCAGAATTGAGCCATGGGCAGTTGCATTATTGTATCCATGGTAATTTTCTTGTCAATTTCCATATATAGAAAGTCATAATCCGAGCTAGAATGAAGAAGATATGGATTAAACAAGAAATCAGAAAAGAGAAAAAAAACAAGGGCTAGGTCGACCCCCAAGTCGACCTAACCACTACCTAGGTCGACATGCATGTCGACCTAGGAGGGGAAAGGTCGACAGGTAGTCGAACCTCCCCTATTGATGAACGAAGAATTAAATTCTTCGTTTCATTACGATTTTCTACACGTCATTTTAGGTAATTCCTTTCATCTGGTGCGTTCGTGCTTCCTTCCGACGGCTCCTATCCAGCCTATGACATGGTTGCACCAAATTCAATCTCTAAATCCAATGGTCTGAGATCCACAAGCGCCACTATAAATAATAAGCTAAGCTATTTTTCTCATTCTAGATTTTCTCCATTTGGGTTCACCTTCTCATGCAGGACCCTACAAGGAATAATTTTCCGAGGAGAAGATCATTTTAAATTAAAATATTTAATAATCTCAAGTGGATCGGGAAGACCAAGGGAAGAGCTAAGGACCACATGTGACTGATTAGTAATTATTTTAGATTTTTAAGTTATTTAAAATAATAGGGTTTCCAATAGTTATAGTTTTTATACGAGTTTGGAATAACCTTTTTACCAGTTTATTTTCAGTTTCAGAATTATTTTCAGTCTAGTTCCTTTTAGCTATTCTTTTGAGTTATTTGTAGTTAATTACTATTAATTAAAGCTTTTCCATTTATTTTCAGTATTTATAATTATTTACTGTTATTTACGTTTTATTTACATCTTTTCTACCTTTGGGATTTTCTTCTATGATTGTCAGTTTCTTTCTATTTTTCCTTTTTATGCGAATGGAATATAATCGATTAAAAAGCGAATATGGACTAAATAATAAGAACACTGAAATTACAGAAAATAAGATGTAAAATGTGAAGCCTGTAATAAATTGGACTTGGACTGAATTTAAGCCTAATTATGACGTATAATTATGATTAAGAAGAGTAAAAAGAGAAAGTGTCTTATTTTTATACTTAGACCTTGGGTTAAGTTAAACAGTAATATTATAGCATAGGTTATAATTAGAAAAAGAACAGAAAAAGGCTTATTTTGAGATTTAGAATAAATTAATAAGCAAAGATGGCTAGGATAACAGTAGAGGCTTATTTAAACAATTTATACTAAGTTAATAAGAAAAAGTAGGACCTATACCAACAACATTCCCTATTTTCTATGGACACGGGTGTCTCACAATAGCCTGAAGTGAGATGAGGGCACGCTTATGCTGTTTAGGTTAGATAAAAGGTCAATAATTAAAAGTCCAAATCATGGGGATTTGGACAAGGGGCGCCACTAGATTTTGTTTCACAGGGACCAGCACCAACATCATTCCCTATTTTCTATGAACACAAGTGTCTCACTATAGCCTGAAGTGAAATGATGTCATGCTTATGCTATCTATGGTAAATAAAAGGTCAAAAGAGGGAGCAACAGATAGTGTGAACCCAACGGTGGTCGAGCGTGCGGCCTCGGTGCAGGGGATATAATTCGCTATTTAGTTCCAAGTGCTTAGTAGGTGCCTTTCGTAGGCACTAGTGTCTAGCTCACAGTAGACACATTAGTAGAAGGCCGATCAAAGTGTAGAATTAGGGCATCAGCCTAATTAAAGTAGGATTGGGAATTCATCCTAATCGAAGCAGTTATCTAAGACGAGTGCAAACAATCGAAGTTATCCAATCGAATTAATCTAATAGTTAAATTGTATTTATTTCTAGCTTTACCTTTCATCCTATATCTTTATTTCCTTTTATACTAGAATAGTTGCAAAGCTATTATCTTTACCTTGCTTAAGAATACTAGTAATTACTATCATTCACCAGACTTTTAGTCTGACCCACTCCTCTATTTTTCCCTTTTTCCCCCAATAGGCCAACAAAGGAAAGGATGATAGATTACAGACACTTGGAGACTTCAGTGGCGGAGATTTTCTCACGTACTCCATTTCTACATTTTCAGTTTTTAGATTATTTGATGTACTAGTACTTTTTGAGGGATAGTTTTGTACTCTTATTTTTATGAGACTAAGGTTATGATTTTCATAAGACATGTAATGGCATTTTGAGATATCTTATGCATTTGGTTTTATAACTCTATCTTATGAAGTTTGATTTTCATTAAGGTATTGTTTTAATTGTTTCCGCTGTTTTATCTATTTTGTCTTGCGAATCTTAGTCTTTGTAAGTTTTAGTTATAACTACAACGCATCACATCTTTTAGTGTGTCCTTTTGGGGTATACTAAGGGGTGTGGGGTGTTTCAGGACTTCCCTCTTTATCCAATAAAAATCTTTATTTTACTAAATTCCCAAATTAACACTCAATTAGGGTTACCATATATTGATTAAGAAGATACGAGACTAGAATGAGAAATTTCCAATCCCCCTAAACATGACCCCTAAGGTCTTATTTATAGATGTAGGTGGCCCCCCTTTCGACTCCATGCTCTCGACCGAGTCGAAAGGCCCTCCTTTTATATGCAGCTATGAACCTTTCGTCTTTGTCGAAAGGTTTGCCCCTTATATGCCATAATGAACCTTTCGACGTTGTCGAAAGGTTTGCCTTTCCATTGCCTTCATGAACTTTTCGACTTTGACGAATGGTTGCTTTTTTGATGTCTTCATGAACCTTTCGACTCTATCGGAAGGTTTGCCTAGTTCATACTGTTGTGAGCCCTTCGACATTGTCGGAAGGTTGCTTTTCACTTGAACGTTTTCAAGAGTTGTGCCTCCCTCCAAGCTTGTCGAAAGGTTGTCTTTCATTCTTTACTGACTTATGAGTGTTGCCTTCTTCATAGAACCTTTCGATATTGTCGAAAGTTATCCTGGATGTGTCTTAACCGGTTTGAAAGGTTTGCTACGCTTTCGAAAAGATCTCCACAGGGTTGCTAATTCTATCTTTGACTTCTTCATCTTCTTCGAAAGGTTATTACTCCGTGGATACTATGAGATGGAACCTTTCGACCCCTTCGAAAGGTTTTGAAGCTGTTAAACTTTGATAACTGTACCCCTTCGACTCCTTCGAAAGGTTTGGTCTAAACTTCTGTTTCTTAGTCTTTGTTGAAGGACCTTTCGACCCAGTCGAATGGTGGATTTTCTCGTGTAACATTTGCCCCAACCATTTTGAAAGGCTATACATGCTTTCAAAAGGGTTGAATTGGTTGAATACTCATCTAATAGAAATGATGAAGGCAAAACCATAACATTTCGAATGGCTCGACGCAAAAAGGTGAAGTGTTTGCTATCCATTGTCTTCGAAAGATAGCTTCCGACCTTATCGAAAGCTCTTTGTTTGTTGACTTCTGATGGTGGTCTTCGACTTTGTCGAAAGCTTTCCAATTATTATGTTGAAACGTCCTCTTGACTCCTTCTTTCATAGTATATTTCTGAGAACAATTTATGGGTAACATTATGGTTGATTATACGGTTGTGAAATGGTTGATAACTTAGTTTAATAAATAATAGCAGAAATGGTTAGTAATTAATCAAATTAAATTTAATGGAAATTAAATCCATAATAATATGTGTATGGAGTGATTTAGCCTTTATATGATTTTAAAAAGGTCGAAAATGATATTATAATAATATAATATTGTAATATGAAATGAAATGGAAAATGAGTTTGAAATATGGAAATATTGTTTTAAATGATTTAGAATGTTTTATAAACATTTAAAAGTGTTTCAATGAAGTTTGGAAAGAAATTGAAAAACAAGTCAAAACTAGGCGTGTCGCGTAACGGTAGTTCACGATTTCGTGCCGAAAAAGTTAAATACGTATAAAAAGTGGAATATAGCTCGGAATCCTTCGAGTTAAGAGTTTTTCAGACTATTATATCCATAGTTTTCCAACAAATAAAGAAAATCAAGATTTCATTAAGTAGATTTTGAAATATGTCCAAAACAATTTCCTAAAAACATTGCGATTTTGCAGTTCGAAATCCAAAAATGGATTTCTTTAAAAATAATATTTTTAAAATGTTTAAAAATATGAAATAAAGTCTAAAAATCTTTAAAATGTTTTAAAAGTAATTTAAGTTGAAAGGATGGATTTCTAAATGATATAAAAGTCGTTTGGAAGAATATAGCTTTTTGCAACACTTTTTGCAACGCTTTTGCAATGCTTTTTAATAACATGAATTTTGGATTTAAACTCAACAATCCTCTTTCAAATCATTTATAAATGTTTTTAGAAGAATTATTTGCTGTTTTAAATAATGATTTGGAAGTTTAATGAATCATTTCTAAAATGAAGATTAATAATTGAGTATGCGGAAACGACTAGTACATTTGTCCCGCCTATGAGAGCTAAATGGTAAAACAAGCTGCGTAAATAAAGTTAGGAATGGAGCATTCTAAGTGGATTGTGCTTTTTGAAAAGCAAAGTATGGCTTTGTGAAAAGTAAAGCGTGGCTTTGGGAAAAGAAAAGCGTGGTTTTATGGAAAGTATGAGCTTAGCGTTACTAGCCTCACATCTCGGAAATGATATGGAAACTATGCTACATATTTCAGGCTTAGTATGACGAGGGTGGCATATGATCCCTCAAGGTGATTGGCGGCGTATGATCTAGGTCACCAAGGTGTACAGACGGGACCCTTATTGTATGATATAGTGGCGTGTGAGTCCTTGCATGAGAACCATGATGTGCATGTAAATGTGCATATTTTTACCATCATATTTAATCTATTTAAATTAAATAAATGATCATATTGGGTATTTTAACTTCTTTAAACCAAAATTCAAATTATTTTCAAATTGTCACATATTCATCTTCATAGAGGGGCAAAATGGTCACCTTTGTGCATTTATTAAATTGTAAAAATTTACTTGAAATTTTCTATGTTGTTTTGTAGGAAATTTAGTGAATTTTACAAGTGGTTTCATAATGATATATGCATGCACAACAGTGAAGAGAATAAATGAAGATGGAAATAATTCAAAGTGAAGATTATGGAGGACCCCACTTACCCACCTACATTAATGTACCCTTAGGAGCTAATGCACATGCTAAAAGGCCATTAAATCTTCATGCACACTTAATGGTTGATTAATGGATGCTAATGGTTACTTGGCCACCACACTTCCTAAGGGGTAGATTGGGCATTCCCCAAAAATGTGGATTAGGGTTTCTAACTTGTTTAAATACCCCATATCTTCATGTAACCTTCTCTTCCTCTTAGTTAGCTTTAGCTTAGAAATAAAAGAAAGCTTCTCTTTTCTTTTTATGGCTACTTAGCCATTTCTATTTCATGTAATTTCCTTCTTTTTTATGAAATGTTAATTAGTGTTCTATGTTATTTACATTCTTCTCTTCTTATGTAATAGTGTAGATCTCTTTTATTTTATGCAAGTAGAATAATTCTTCTTTCCTTTTGCTCTTGTTTTTCCTCTTGTTTTATTTCATGTTGCAAGCTACAAGTGTTGATATGATAACACAAATGAGAGGCTAATCCCTTCAATTTCGGGGTAATGAAGCCTCTAATCATGTAGCTTGAATATTTTTATAATTATTGCTCTCTTTTGTGCTTAAATGAATGTTGAGGTGATTTATTGTTTCATGTTGAATTTGATAGTCTATGTTGTTCATACCAAATAGGCTATGCTTAAACAATCACAAACAAAAATTTCCTCTTCCTCTAAATATGATTATGGCAAAGAAGTGAATGTTGAAATTGAAATTTGGTAGTCTACGTTTCTAATTAATAGTTAATAGACCATACTTCAAATAGATTTTGCTTTCAACTTGTGGCCATTTTTCATGAGAGTTAAAAAGTAGTTTAAATGGTGTGTTATAGTTTGATGGCTTATGTTGAGCTAATTAATAGCACAAATAGGCCATACTTATGATAAGCACATCGTTTAAATTAACTAATGACAAAAAAGAGAGATCATAATTTGTTGAACTATATGATCTAGAGAGTGGAATTATCCTTAAATTGTCATTTAACTCTCATATTTTTATCACTTTCTTTTTGTTAGTTTCTACATTTTTAGCTAATCACACTTTCAACTTTGGTTTAATTTGATTGAATAGAAAGTTAAAATCAACAATTCCTTGAGGATCGACCCATACTCGCATATGTGCCAAGATCGTACGACGTGCGCTTATGGTATAATTTTATTATAAATTTTTCGATGGTTTTCTAATTCGATAGAATTTCCATCGTTAAAAAAGTTTTTGGCGCCGTTGCTGGGGAGTTTGTTTTTATTTTGATTTTTTATTCTTCGAATTATTTTTCTTTGATTTTTGTGTGTTTTTATTTTATGTGTTGCATTAAAAAAATAAAATTAAAAAAAATTGTGTGTTTGTATGTGCTTTGTGTTAGCATTTGATTTGTTTTTTTAGTTTGCATTGCATTTGCATATATAAAAAATATACACAATTTTATTCAAAAAGAAAAAATATACACAATTTTTCTTTTTTTACATTTCTTTTACAATTTTAATTAAAAAATACACTGTTACATTAAATTTCTAGTTCACTGTTTCTGCCCTCCCTGCTCTGTACCCCTCTGTCAATTGAGCAACAATAACTTGCCTCCTCTATGCAAACTTCGGTGCACATTTCACTGATACAACTATGCACTGAACTTCTCACAACCCTCATCGAACTGCTGCACCAACCAAGTGCAACCAAGCATACCTCTACTTCACCAAACAACTGCTCCATCTAACTATTTTCATATCACTGCATTACACTTCTTCCTGACCATCATTTTCCACCATTCTAACTGCTCATACATCTACCTCTTCCATAACCTCAAAATAGTTGCAACCATCTCACTGCAGATTGACAAACATCATCACAACCTCTCTTGCCTGCTACCATACTATCTGCTCCATTCAACTACACACTACATAACCACTGTTATACACCACTGTTCATCCACCACTTCACGTTCAAATACAAAATCCACTTCAGTAACACCTGCACACTCCTACCAAACAAAAAATCAAACCACCATCCCACAATCCATCATTCCATTCTAACATACCAACCATCATTCTAACCGTTTACAACCCCATTCATCTTCCACCATACTTGCTTGCTTGTTGCATTTAATTTCCAATACAACATTGCATAAACTATTTCACAAGCAAACCAATTCAACACTGTCTGCACTCAAATAAACATACAACCACCACCTTGCTTAACTTCCACTGTCCTGCCTATCAAAACTTCAGCAGTTCTGCTCTTCTCTCCAACATCCATCAACATTTCCAATCACTGATTTACAACACACATACAAACCCACCAGGGAACTCCTTGGCATATCATCGCAACCCCATCTCAAATCTCAACTGTGCTAATCACCTACCCAACCGCCTAACATTACACTGTCATTTCGACTTCGAACTGTTACTTCACCACTAAAAAATTGGCAACTCTACTCATCTCCTCATCACTACTACTCATAGCCGCTCCATCAAAACAACCTACACCAGAGCTCCTGATCATCAACCTCTGCCAAGTCCATGTCACAACAATACATACATCCAATACAAACCGAAAGAAAACCACTGCCATCACCAATCACCAACCCAAACCCAATCTTCGAATCGCCATCCTCAAATTGCCAATTAAACACTACTCGACTCCACAGCCATATGCCTCATCATCGAACATCTGCCGACCCCAAAATCGCAACCCATACAGCAGCCAACTTCGAACGATCAGTCACCAAAACCAATCCTCACATCACCCAAAACCGCCTCACCCAATCGCAATAACCACTGCCACAAATGCTGCTGACCGCGAAAACCTCAACCTCGAATTTGAACCATCGCCGCTGCAACCTCACTCTATCGCGAACATAGATGAGTACCATAACTTCACAAAAAAAAGCCGAACTCGTATTGAGTTTGATTTGAATTTTCGTTTTGAAAATTAATTTTCGATTTGGTGAAATTGGAAGGGGTGAGAGTAATTTGGAGATTTAAATAGCGTATGTTTTGATATTCACAAATTAATAAAGAAAGATGTGGGCAAGGTGGGTTTGTTGTTGAACGGCAAAGAATAACAATTTTTCTTTTTATTTGCTTGTTTTTAGTTAATTTGTTTTGTTCTCATTTATTTTAGTCCATTCAAAAAAAATTAAAAAAAGGATTGCTCAATTTGTTTTGTTTAATTTGTTTTCTTTTAGTTTTGCTTTGACTTATCCTAAATTTTTTTTTGATTTGGTTTGTTTTAGTTTTTTTTAAAGAATAATATATATATATATATATATATATCTTGTTTTTATTTTCAGGTTGCCGAAGCAGAAGGAGGCAGCCTGCTTGCCAAAAAAATAAAAAATTGCTTAGCATGCTTGCTATAAAAAATTTTGTTGCTTTTATATAGCCCCTATCTATTGTTTTTATTTGCCTTGCATTGTTGGTTGTTTGCATTTGCATAAAAAAATTTAAAAATTCTATTCGTAGTTGCATTGCTAATACACATTTAATTTCTGCTTTGCATTTCATTTTAGGATTTTGATTAATAATAACGATAGCACTTAATTGTATATTGACAATTTGTCTTCTTTGAGCAATTTAATTTCTTGGTGTCTAGGCTACGGCAGAGCAATAATCAGTTATAAATATTACGGTGATTCGTAAATATTATACTGAATTGTTTCTCTAAAGGTACTTAAACCTTCGGCTACATTGCTACGGTGATTCGTGGTGCATCGATAACCCCTGCCCGTTACCTGGCTGAGAACAATCTTGTTGATTCAAGACAAAGTGTGGTTATACAATTTTGGGTTAACTTAGGATAAATAATTTGTAATTAGACCCTTGCATTCATTTAGTTGCATTAGTTCATGCATATTTAAAAAAAAATTCAAAATCCAAAACTAAAAAAAAATTGTAAATATTCCTTTTTACCTTTGAAATTTTTAAATCCTTTTCCTTTGATTTTTTTGTATCAAAATCGAAAATGCAAAAAAAATATTAAATCTTTTAAAAAAAATTGAAAATCCAAAAAAAAATTATCATTTTGAAAAATAAATTCTATCTGTAAATATTCTTTTTTCTTTATAAAAAAAATATTCTTGAAAATGTCCGAGTTTCCCCACTTACATAAATTTTACGATAGTTGTGAAAATCAATATAATCCATATGATTTCACTCCAAATTCGTATGGATATTTTAACGACGACTTTTACATAAATAAGTCGAATTTCGAACAACAATATTTTCAAAACAATGATCAATCCTCGAATCTCGAAAATAGAATTGAAATTATTTCATCTTTACTCGAACTCTCTATACAACAAAATCAAAGTATAAATGATTTGTGTAATTCATATTTGAGTAATAACTCAAGTCAAGGATTCCAAAATTTGAATTCAATTCAAAATTCAAACGATTTCGATTATCACCCATGGCAATTCAATTTCGAACTCCAAAATGAATTTCGAACTCAAAATGAAAATGGAAACTACTTTTCAAATGAATTTTGCAATGGGAATAATCTCGACTACGATGCGATTGAAAAAAAAATTTCTCAACAAATCAAAATCGAAAATTCCCAAATCAATAATTTTAAGTTGGATTTTGTTGAACAAATTAATGAAATTTACAATGATCACACGAATTCGTTTTTTGAAACATATATTAAACAACGTGAGAAACAAACCAAATCCTAACATGTGACGAGTCAAACGATAATCCATCTTTTACCCAAATCACTTATTTTCATATAACATCTTTTGAAATTGAAAATAACGATCTTAATGAAGTTGTTGAGAACACGATAATTGAGTTGGATTTCAATTCTTTCGAGGGTGTGGAACCAAATTTAAAATTCAACCATCCTTTTCTCGATTCCAAAAATTTAAATACAACAACTTTGGATTTTGAACTTAATATATATGTTGAAGTTGTTGATAATCCAAATAAGGAAGACGAATTCAATGAACACGATTTCTTTGGACTTTTCGAAAACGAGTTGTCGAATTCTGAAGGGGAAGATTTAAATCACCATTTTTTTTAAATCAACAATTTTGAAGAAGTTTTCAATGATAAATTTGAATTTCAATTTGGTGAAAATAAACTTGAACTTCAATCAATCATTTTATCAACCTCAAAATTCATTGAAAATAAAACAACTCGTATGATTTTTTATAAAACAACATTCATTTTTCCAAATCAACATTCAATTTTCAAATCTTTTACGGTTTGGTTTTCCGAGCTTAAGGTGTGTCTTGCATATTTGAGGAGACAAATGAGTCGGTTTTTGGAAGACCATTTCATTTACTTTTTGATGATATACTTTCTGATCTTGTGTAAATACCGTTCATTTTCATATAAATAAAGGCTATTTTTAATTTTATTTTTCTCCTTTCACTTGGGTTGACTGTGGGGACACAGTCAAAATCAACTGTGGGGGGAATCTCGTCTTCTTTTTAGTTTTTCATGGTTATTTTTACATTTTCTTTCCAAAACATAGGGAAAAAAATATCAAAATTTTTTTAAAGCATTTTTGATAATAAATATATGGTTTTGGCTTAATAAATTGAAATTTTTGAAAATTTATTTGTCTTAACAAAAATAAAAATGAAGTTTGATTACAAATAACAATGGTTTAACTAGTATATAGGAAGATTCATACGTGTTAATTATGAAATATATCCTAATTGAAAATCTTTGTTTTAAAAAGTGGTGAATTCAAATTAAAGGATATAACAAATTTTTTTGTCTTCTAAGTTAAATGGTGCTATGATGATTTTGCAAAACTCTCTCTTTAAAAAAACAAAAAGAAAAAAAATATACAAAAAAAAGTTTCTTTTATATATGTATAGTTTTTAATAAACACCTAGAGTCATGTGTTCACACTAGTGTGTTCACTCGCCATGCTCTGTACCCTTCTCACATAAGCCCGAAAGGCAGTGCACGATCGCTATATCTGGCCTTAGTTTATCTGTGTTAGGTGTGTGTATATAAAAAATATTTTACTAATAACGCCTACAGTCGATAAGTGTTCCCACTTGTGTGTTCACTCGCCACGCTCTGTATTCCCCTCACATAAGTCCGCAAGGCAGTGCATGGGTAATATATCTGGCCTCAGTTTATCTGAGTTAGGCATATGTATATATTGTTAATATCTATAAAATTTTCAAAAATAAAAAAAGAGAGAGTAAGCAATTGAAATCTAAGCACTATTTTAACTTATTTGATTTGATTTGTTATTGAAATGAAATGAAATACCACTTTGATAAACTTTGATAATCAACTAAGGATCCATTTCATAGTTACACTGTGTTATCAACCGAAACAACGAGTTAAACTATAGTATATTTGCTTTGATAACTTCATTTTTGTTGGAAATTTTGACAAGTAAATGACTTAAAATTTCAAGATAATAACCAAACATGTATCTAACTTATTTGTGTTAATTTAAAAGTAAATCCTTCATTCGTAAATATTTTCAAAAACATGCATTCACATCTTTGTAAATAAATCTTGCATTTTGTAAATATTTTCATCCTGCATTTGGATTTTGTGGGTAGTATCCGCTGAAAACCCTCACGAGACAACACTCGTCCTATTGGGGCCACCTAGAGGTTTAACGGCTTGTTGCATACGTTCAATGCAATCGTGCTCCCAACGAAAATGGATTTATCTTATTTTTTAGTTTATTCAACGACGAATAAAAAGATAAGTGTGAGGGTATTTGATGTTCACGTAAATGTGCATATATTTACCACCATATTTAATCTATTTAAATTCAATAAATGATCATATTGAGTATTATAACTTATTTAAACCAAAATTCAAATTATTTTCAAATCGCCACATATTCATCTTCATATAGGTGCAAAATGGTCATTTTTGTGCATTTATTAAATTGTAAAAATTTACTTGGAATTTTCTATATTGTTTTGTAGGAAATTTAGTGAATTTTACAAGTGGTTTCATGATGATATATGCATGTACATGAGTGAAGAGAACAAATGAAGATGGAAATAATTCAAAGTGAAGATCATGGAGGACCCCACTTACCCACCTACCTTAATGTATCCTTAGGAGCTAATGCACATGCTAAAAGGCCATTAAATCTTCATGCACACTTAACGGATGATTAGTGGATGCTAATGGTTACTTGGCCACCACACTTCCTAAGGGGTAGTTTAGGCATTCCCTAAAAATATGGATTAGGGTTTCTAACTTGTTTAAATACCCCATATCTTCATGTAACCTTCTCTTCCTCTTAGTTAGCCTTAGCTTAGAAATAAAAGAAAACTTTTCTTTTCTTTTCAAGGATGCTTTGCCATTTCTATTTCATGTAATTTCCTTCTTTTTTTATGAAATGTTAATTAGTTTTCTATGTTATTTACATTCTTCTCTTCTTATGTAATAGTGTGGATCTCTTTTATTTTATGCAAGTAGAGTAGTTCTTCTTTCCTTTTGCTCTTGTTTTTCCTCTTGTTTTATTTCATGTTGCAAGCTACAAGTGTTGATATGATAACACAAATGAGAGGCTAATCCCTTCAATTTAGGGGTAATGAAGCCTCTAATCATGTAGCTTCAACATTTTGATAATTATTGCTGTCTTTTGTGTTTAAATGAATGTTGAGGTGATTTATTGTTTCATGTTGAATTTAATAGTCTATGTTGTCCATAACAAATAGACCATGCTTAAACAATCATAAACAAAAATTGCCTCTTCATCTAAATATGATTATGGCAAAGAAGTGAATGTTGAAATTGAAATTTGATGGTCTATATTTCTAATTAATAGTTAATAGACCATGCTTAAAATAGATTTAGCTTTCAACTTGTTAGCATTTTTCTTGAGAGTTAAAAAGTAGTTTAAATGGTGTGTTATAGTGATGCAGCACGAGCTACAAAGTTACAAGGCATAAGTCGGCACCGACTTAAGGAAGAAGTTATACGACTTAAGGAAGAAGTTTTAGGTCAGCGAGTTAACGAAGCTAAAGTAGAAGTTCTAAGTCGTCCACGACTTAACAAAGAAGCTTTAGGCTGTTCACGACCTAACGAGGGGGAGTCTAAAGCATCCAAATGACCTAGCGCCTCCAATCTCTTAAGTCGTCCCAGAACTTTAAGTCGGCCATGACTCATAGTTAACGAGTTCCGACCTAACTGCCTAGGTCGCAAGGTCTTAAGTCGTCCAGAACTTCAAGATGGCAACGACCTAACTTACACTGGCCGCTTTTCTTAAGTCGTTCAAGAGATAACTCGATAAGTCGCTACTGTCTTAAGTCGTTGAAGAGTTAGGTCGCATGAAGATACTGCTGGAATGAGTGTTGAGTCGTATATGTTGCTTTGTTAAGTCGTCATCTGTTAACTCGTGGCATTGATAAGTCGTTGTCTCGTAAGTCGTAAGTCGTGATGATTGTCTTGAGTCGTGTACTTTGTAAATAAGTTGAGTCGTGTTGTATTCTGTTAAGTCGCGTACGACTTATGGTGAGTCGTAAGTCGGTACCGACTTAAGTGTTGAACATTTTTTTTGTTTTGTGTGAGTTGTAACTTCTATAAATAGGCCGGTGGTGCCATTTGTAATAGTTTAGTGGATTTGAAATAAAACTTTGTTTTGTTAGCTTTGTGCTTTCACCAAATTGGTAGTTGAGTGTAATCTCCTATCTCCTCTTTCGGTTAATCGAGTGCGCTCGATTCAACGACTGCAGAAGCCGATTCACGGAATCTAGTGCGCTAGATCAACGTGCGAAGAGTTACAGATCTTTAAACACGGTATAGTGCGCTATCAACGTGTTTGGGATAGCTAGAATTCGGTATCTTCGGATCAACGAATTTGGGCATTTCAGTATTCATCAATTCACCGACCGCTACTTTCACAGAATTATCATTTTGTTATTCCACTGCTGCACCATTTGGTATCAGAGCTTGTTTTAGCCAATCATAGCTAAATCGAGTCTTGGAGCCAATTCTGTTGAAGAATTTCGAAGTTGGAGAGATAGCCGAGCTTGAAGTGAGGAACCGAGCTAAATAGAAGTGTTGGAGATCAAATTTGCCTCATTTGAAGAAGTTGTGTTCATCGTGTTCATCGCAAAGTTGCAACAAAGGGGGAGTTTTCGATCCATTTCATTTTGGATCTAAGTTCGAATTGTGTTTGAATTTGAAGTGTTGTGAAGTTCTCAAGTATGCCGCCGAGAAGAGCTAACCGCCATCAAAATGTTGAAGAGTTGTATAAGCAGGAAGATGCCGAGCAAATGGAACAACGTATAAGTGACAAATTCAATGAGAAGCTAGATGAAGGCATTGGGAGGTTAGAGAAGCTTATGACGGAGATGAATCGAAATCAAAGAAGGGTTTCACCCGAATCTAACCACGAGAGAAGTAGAGTTTCACCACATTCCAATCGGGAGAGAAGTGTTGAAAATGATCATAGAAGTGTGAGTCGAGATCGCTATAGAAATGATGATGATCGAAGGCGTGATAGGAATGTGAATGATCGAGAACGGAGGAACGTAGATAGAAGGAATGACGGTGGAAGACGTGATGGTAGTAGAGATGTTGGTGGTCAGGATCGACATCGATATACATCTGATTTTGAAGAGGAGTATGACGGTGGTAGTATTCATGGACGAGGTCAAGGAAGGAATTATTCAAAGTATGATCACAAGTGGGAGTCGGGTATGAAGACTGAAATTCCCAAATTCAAAGGTGGTATGCAAGTTGAGGAGTTTCTGGATTGGATGGCTAATGTTGAAGAAATTTTTGATTTCAAGGAAGTTCCAGAACATCGTAGAGTGAAGTTGGTTTCTACAAGGTTGAGGGGTAGAGCTTTGGCATGGTGGCAGCAAACTAAACTTACACGTGAACGAATGGGAAAGTCAAAAGTTGAATCTTGGGAGAAGATGAAGAAATTGATGAAAACAACGTTGTTACTTTACAATTATCAATCTTTGATGTATCAACGTTTGCAGAATTTGAGGAAGGGCACGAATACTGTTAATGATTATGCGGATGAGTTTTATCAGCTTATTGCTAGAAATGATATTATAGAAACGGAAGAACAACTAACGTCTAGATTCATTGGGGGATTGAGAATGCAGATCCAGGATATGGTGAATATGTTCGATCCAAGGTCTGTAGCGGAGGCACATTAGAAAGCGTTGGCTTGGGAGAAACAGGGACGACGAGGAGGTGGTGTGTTTACTAATTCCAACAATCAAATGAAGGGTGTTAGTGGGAGTTCTAATGTTTCTAAACTTATCAGTAAACCAGTGGTGAAGGAGGCTGAGAAGGCAAAGGTTAACAACGGTTTCAAATGTTACAATTGTCAGGAATTGGGTCATAAAAGCAATGAGTGTCCAAAGCCAAAGAAGAGAACCATGATTGTAGAAGTTGAAGATGAGGATGTTGATGGAGATTATTCTAGTCCAATTGAGGAGGATGAACAGGATATTGCGTCAGAAGATGAAGGATGTAATCTAATGCTGAGGAGAACGTGTTTGACACCGAAGCAGGAAGAAGCTAGTTGGTTGAGGAGTAATATCTTTCAGTCGACATGCACTATACTGGGAAAGGTGTGTAAATTTGTGATTGACGCAGGAAGTTGTGACAATATCATTTCAACCGAGGCTGTGACAAAGTTGAAATTGAAGACAGAGAAACATCTGAATCCATATAAGTTAGCATGGTTGAGAAAAGGAGGAGAAGTGAAAGTGGATAGACGAGTTCGTGTTCCATTCTCTATTGGGAAGAAATATAAAGACGAGATCTAGTGTGATATAGTAGAGATGGATGTTTGCCACTTACTATTGGGAAGACCATGGCAGTATGATCGAGCAGTACAACATGACGGTCGGACCAATAGCTACAACTTTATATTTGAAGGGACGAAGATTATCTTAGTTCCAAAGAAGAGACAACAAGGAGAAAGTAAGTCGGAAGAGATTGAAGAGTTGAAAACATTATTATCTCTGAAGGAGTTTGTTAAGGAGGTTGAGGAAGAACCGGAAGTATTCTTGTTGATTGGGCATGAGACAGTGAAGAGGTTGAAATTCCAGAAGAAGCAAAGCCAGTTTTGAAAGAATTTGAGGATGTATTCCCAAATGAGTTACCAAAGGAGTTACCGCCACTAAGAGACATTCAACATCAAATCGATCTTGTTCCGGGAGCAATGTTGCCGCATAGACCACATTATCGAATGAGTCTGAAGGAACATGAAGAATTGAGGAGGCAGGTGGAAGAATTGCTTGAACAGGGGCGTGTGCAGGAGAGTTTAAGTCCTTGTGCTGTACCAGCTTTATTGGTACCCAAAAAGGATGGAACGTGGAGGATGTGCATAGATAGTAGAGCATTGAATAAGATCACAGTCAGATATAGATTTCCGATGCCGAGGCTTGATGATTTGTTGGATCAAATCACTGGGTCCGTAATCTTTTCTAAGATTGACTTGAAGAGCGGTTATCATCAGATTCGCATTAGACCAGGGGACGAATGGAAGACAGCATTCAAGACGAGGGAAGGATTGTATGAATGGCTGGTAATGCCGTTTGGTCTATCGAATGCACCAAGTACATTCATGAGGGTGATGAACCAGATTTTCAGGCCATACATTGGGAAATTTGTGGTGGTTTACTTTGATGATATTCTGATCTACAGTGCTAGTACAGAGGAGCATGTTCAACATTTGAAGAAAGTGTTAAGTATTCTTCGTGAAGAACAATTTTATGCTGCTACAAAGAAGTGTGTTTTTATGGCGAGGAGTGTTTTATTTCTGGGGTATGTTGTGTCGGAAGAAGGAATACAGGTTGACCAAAGTAAAGTCGAAGCTATCAGAGATTGGCCGCAACCCAAGACGATAACGGAAGTTCGTAGTTTTCATGGGTTGGCCTCATTCTATCGAAGGTTCATTCCACACTTTAGTAGTGTGATGGCACCTGTGACTGATTGTATGAAGGGTAAACAGTTTGCATGGACGGAGGAAGCAGGGGTTGCTTTTGAGAAAATCAAAGAACTTTTGACGTCAGCACCAATTCTAGTGCTACCAGATTTTCAGCTAGTGTTTGAACTACATACCGATGCATCCAAGGTTGGGATTGGAGGAGTGTTGAGTCAGAGGGGACGTCCTATTGCATATTTTAGTGAGAAATTATCAGGGGCAAAGATGAGATACAGTACATATGATGTGGAATTTTATGCTGTTGTGCAAGCTATTAAACACTGGAGACATTATCTATTTCAGAAAGAGTTTGTTCTTTACACTGACCATGAGGCGTTGAAACATTTACAAGGGCAAGACAAGATTTCAGCGAGACATGCATCATGGATTGCATATTTGCAACAGTTTACGTTTGTTGTCAAACATAAGTCAGGAGTGATGAATCGTGTGGCTGATGCTTTGAGTAGGAGGAGTCATTTATTGACAACAATGAAGGTTGAAGTGACTGGGTTTGATGTGTTGCCAGAATTATTTGTCAATGATCCTTACTTTGCAAAGTTTGTCGATAAAGTCAAGGAGGGAGAGACGGACGAGTTTGTGATGGTAGAGGGTTTTCTGTTCAAGGGAAATCGATTATGTATACCGAATTGCAGTTTACGATTGAAGATTGTGAAGGAATTGCATGAGGAAGGTCATGTGGGTAGAGACCGTACATTACAGCTGATTTCTCAATCTTATTTTTGGCCGTCAATGAGGAAAGAAGTGGAAAGGTTTGTGGAGCGATGTCATATCTGTCAGGTTTCGAAAGGAACTGCGACCAATGCTGGATTATATATGTCGTTGCCCGTACCTGTTAAACCATGGGTTGATGTGAGTATGGATTTTGTTTTGGGCTTACCGCGAACTCAAAGGGGAAATGATTCCATTTATGTGGTGGTTGACCGGTTTTCGAAAATGGCACATTTTATTGCTTGTAAGAAGACGGCGGATGATGTGCATGTTGCTCAGTTATTTTTCAAAGAAATCTATCGACTTCATGGATTGCCAGAATCTATTGTGTCGGATAGGGATACTAGATTTCTAAGTCATTTTTGGCTAAGTTTGTGGAAGATGGTGGGAACGAAGTTGAACTTTAGCAGCGCTTATCATCCGCAAACGGATGGACAGACCGAGGTTGTGAACAGATCGTTGGGAAATTTATTGCGATGTCTGGTGAAAGACCATCTGAGAAGCTGGGATGTGAAGTTATGCCAAGCAGAGTTCGCTCATAATCATGTCGTGAATCGTAGTATGGGATTCAGTCCATTTCAGATTGTATATTCTAGTATGCCAAAGGGACCGTTGGATTTAACGGTAATACCACACTCGAAGGGGACAGTTAAGAAAGCTGCTGATTTTGTTGATGGATTGACTGAATGTCATCAAATAGTTCAGGAACGATTGGAGAAGGCAAATGAGAAGTATAAACGATCTGCAGATTTGAAGCGAAGAAATGTTGAGTCTAATGAAGGAGATATGGTATATGCTGTGTTAACAAAGGACCGTTTTCCAGTGGGTGCGTACAACAAATTGAAAGCCAGAAAAATTGGTCTTGTAGAAGTCGTGAAACGAATTAATGAAAATGCTTATAAATTGAAGCTGCCAGAGGATATATACACGTCTGACGTATTCAATATTAAGCATCTCGTACCATATCATGGGGATAAGTTTGTTGTGGAAGAAGAGAGTGCAAATTCGAGGACGAATTTTTCTCAACCTGGGGAGGATGATGCAGCACGAGCTACAAAGTTACAAGGCATAAGTCGGCACCGACTTAAGGAAGAAGTTATACGACTTAAGGAAGAAGTTTTAGGTCAGCGAGTTAACGAAGCTAAAGTAGAAGTTCTAAGTCATCCCCGACTTAACAAAGAAGCTTTAGGTTGTTCACGACCTAACGAGGGGGAGTCTAAAGCATCCAAACGACCTAGCGCCTCCAATCTCTTAAGTCGTCCCAGAAATTTAAGTCGGCCACGACTCATAGTTAACGAGTTCCGACCTAACTGCCTAGGTCGCAAGGTCTTAAGTCGTCCAGAACTTCAAGATGGCAACGACCTAACTCACACTGGCCGCTTTTCTTAAGTCGTTCAAGAGATAACTCGATAAGTCGCTACTGTCTTAAGTCGTTGAAGAGTTAGGTCGCATGAAGATACTGCTGGAATGAGTGTTGAGTCGTATATGTTGCTTTGTTAAGTCGTCATCTGTTAACTCATGGCATTGATAAGTCGTTGTCTCGTAAGTCGTAAGTCGTAATGATTGTCTTGAGTCATGTACTTTGTAAATAAGTTGAGCCGTGTTGTATTCTGTTAAGTCACGTACGACTTATGGTGAGTCGTAAGTCGGTACCGACTTAAGTGTTGAACATTTTTTTTGTTTTGTGTGAGTTGTAACTTCTATAAATAGGCCGGTGGTGCCATTTGTAATAGTTTAGTGGATTTGAAATAAAACTTTGTTTTGTTAGCTTTGTGCTTTCACCAAATTGGTAGTTGAGTGTAATCTCCTATCTCCTCTTTCGGTTAATCGAGTGCGCTCGATTCAATGACTGCAGAAGCCGACTCACGGAATCTAGTGCGCTAGATCAACGTGCGAAGAGTCGCAGATCTTTAAACACGGTATAGTGCGCTATCAACGTGTTTGGGATAGCTAGAATTCGGTATCTTCGGATCAACGAATTTGGGCATTTCAGTATTCATCAATTCACCGACCGCTACTTTCACAGAATTATCATTTTGTTATTCCGCTGCTGCACCATATAGTTTGATGGCTTAAGTTGAGCTAATTAATAGCACAAATAGGCCATACTTATGATAAGCACATCGTTTAAATTAACTAATAACCAAAAAAGAGACATCATAATTTCATAATTTGTTGAACTATATGATCTAGAGAGTGGAATTATCTCTAAATTGTCATTTAACTCTCATATTTTTATCACTTTCTTTTTGTTAGTTTCTACATTTTTAGCTAATCACACTTTCAACTTTGGTTTAATTTGATTGAATAGAAAGTTAAAATCAACAATTCCCTGCGGATCGAACTGTACTCGCATACGTGCTACAATCGTATACCGTGTGCTTGCGGTATAATTTTATTATAAATTTTTCGACGGTTTTCTAATTCGATAGAATTTCCATCGTTAAACAAGCCACTGGATATCAAGAAGTGTGGCAATATGAGAAATTGTGGTGTGTGAGTCCTTGCACGAAAAGCCACCGGGTACTAGTTGATATGCGTGGTTATGGAGGTTCCCTATCATGTTGGAAATCCAATTCCAATATGATTGTATAGTTTTGATTGTATTCCAAAATAGCTGTAATGCTTTGCAAACATTTCAGGTACCCCTTTTGGTATCATATATTCCGTCCGGTATATTCCGTTTGACCTAGTCCAGATATATTCTCTTAGATTTAGTTTGGGTATTAATACCTTATTTGAATAAGTTTATTTGAAAGATGTTTTCCAAAAGAATGTCATTAAAGATAATATCAAATTATTTTTGTAATAAAAGTGTTTTGTTATCATAAGGTAAAAACCCGTCCGTATTTATGTGCGGGCGTGGTCTTATGAGATACCCTTCTTTTCAAAGGTTTTGATAACATCGTCATTTAAATTTCGAGTATCTCACGCTGGTTTATCAAGCTTGATCCGGGTATTTTTAATACTCGGGTCAGATCCGAGTAGTTTTAGGATTCGCTAAAAACACTTGGAGTTTCCAAAGGAGAGCTAGAGATCTTTATTATCGTATGGACGCATTCTAATATCCACTACATCTATTACATTTGTATTATTAGGATTTGTAAAGGCAGGTGTTATAACTGTCCAGGCTGAATCTAGGTTAGACTTTGATATATGTTTTAAACTTTTCCGCTCTAAAGGTTATTGTTGAAGTAATATATGTTATTCCATTTGTGTCAGATTTTGTTCTGTCTTTATTTTCTTTCTACCCTTAGTGATTCGCTTATTCGTGCAATTTGAGTTGGACATGTGAGGTTTATTGTCTATTCGAAGGGTATGAAAAAATGGGTCACTACATTTATAAACCTATGCCGTGCTTTTTAAAACCAACGTGACTTCATCTCCTTGCTACTGCAGCCGTAGTTGATCGCACGCCGCCCTACTGTCGCAGACGAATTCCTCGACCTCGCCGAGCCTCATGCCACCAAAGCCACCTCTTGAAACATCGTCGATCACTAGAAAATTGACCATAACCTCCACACCTTCTAACCAATATCTACGCAGCCACCATGTATCGTTCAACAATCCATCACCGCCGATGTTCCCTAACTCTGCAAATTTGTAGTTAACAACTTCGCCTGGATTTACTCAAATCAACGCGATGAACATGGGTCGTTGGATGATGGAGAATAATGAATGGTGGCCGCGTATTTTATTTTACGGTTTTGCAAATTGAAGGATGTTGAGGTCCTTTTATAGAAAATTTTCAAAGCACTATTCATCCCTAATATTTTCGGACTCCAAACGAGGCATGCCACCTGGTGTTCTATATGTAATACCCCTATTTCGAACACAATAGAACTAGTATTGGGGTCCAATTCCATCATCTATAGATGTTAGCTTTCAAAATAAAATTATATTAATAATTCCTTTAATTAATTTTTATGCATTTTGGGCTCCCATGACTAAACGATATGTTTGATCACCACAGAATTCTTTAACATATAATTATTCACTATTACGGATCCAATGGCACTAGTTTCATCAAAATCCCAGATAGTGTCCCGGAAAGCTATTTTCATCCGTTAATTAAAATGAATTATTAACCAATTTAATCACTTTTAATTCATATTCAAAAGTTTGCTCACTTTGTTCTTATTTGAACAGAATTTAAATCAACTTTCGAAATCATTTTTATTCACATTAAATCCTTATATTTGAAATTTAAGTTGTTTGACTTATAAAATTGACTTTTCAATATTTAAAATTAATTAATTATTTCAAATTCAAATGACCAAAATTCTTGATCATTACAGACTTCCCTCCTTAAAAGAATTTCATCCTCGAAATTGCTAAGTCAAGAAAAATGCCACAAAACCCATTAACTTTCCAAAATTAATTAGTTGAAATAAAATATAAATTTTCTAAGTCTTTAAATTAATTCACCGATACCAACTAATATCATTCTGAGTTATAACATAAGAATCCAATTTTAGTTATCAAAATTTTTCAAAATTCTCAAAGAATTTCTAGGGCCTTAAATTTGTGGAAAATTTTGCCAATGTCTCTTTTGCATGGATGAATCAAAAAATTTACAATATATATATATATATATATATATATATATATATATATATAATCACATAAAATACATCTCATCTCAAGGATGAGGCATCTCGTAAGGAAAAACAAAAAAATATGATATCTAATCCGAGATGTGTATCTTTTCTTAATATTAGCAAGGATATGTAATTAATATAATATGAAAGCGAGCTCCAAATGCGAATCATACACCAGCCGTACCTACTAAACACTTAGCAACAAATGAGAACAAGTATATGGAAAGTAAAATCACTATATAACATACACTAACTGTAACGACCAACAAATTTATCACTTTGATAAATTATATTTATTTTTAAAATATTCAAAAATATGGTTTTCAACATAGATTATGTTGTCTAAATAATAAGTAATGATGGTAATCTTATTTTTAGTAAGTATTTACAAAAATTATATACTTTGGAAAAATATCGATAAAATGACCGAAAATCGTTTTATCAATAACCAACTAGCTCTATGATTATCAGGAGTCACGCACAGAGCTTGAAACATATACTTATTACCATATAAATAGGAATATGAAATAATATAATTTATATTATTTTTTGGAATAAAAAGTATTTATGACATCATCAATAAGGACACTTATTCAGTAATTGATTTAATGAATTTAAATTAAGATTTAATAAATATTATATTTATTCAGATAATTTTTTTAAATGATAATAATTCATTTTAATTAGTTATAAAGTGATAGTAAATCATTTATAATAGTTTTACAAAGATATATACTTGATTTGAAGATATAAGAAAATTCGTATCGCTTTATTGATATAACAACACTTTTTGTAAACAATTATTTAATATTAATTTATATGGTTTTATAACTCAAAAGAGATCGTTTAATTTAGTTAAGAATGATAAGAAATTAGTTTTCAATTTTTACATTTATACGTAAATTAATTTATAAGTGAAAATGTGATCAAGAATCGGCTTCTTGATTGTCAACGGTTTAATGAACGGAACTTGTGCAAAATTGTTCCAATGTTGTTTTTTCTCTTGTGCACATACATATACATGCACATACATGCACATACATGTCACATGCACACATATACATATAAACACACATGTATACAAACATGAATACATATAAGAATAATATCATGATATTATTTACAAAACATCTAAGATATTTTACCAAACCCAAAGGGAAACATCAACTCACTTACACAACATTATCATCACACACATGGAAGCACAAGGGGGTGGCCTTGCCGTGCGTCTTGAGGGGATGGAGGGGCTGTGGACAAGAGGCAAAATAGTAATAATACTTTTAGATATTTATTTCAAAAAATTTCCTATAAAGACCCACCATTCTCTTCATAATTTTACACACTATTCTACTTCATCTTCTTCCTTATTCTAAAGCTTTACAATGGCTTTCTACCTTAAGAAAATTATGAAGAAAAATATTGTAAAAAAGGAAATTAAATTTATACATGTATATACCATGTCATTCCACTTCATAAACAAGTGCCATCACCTCCTTTCCACCTTCCAAACTCACGACCACCACCTTCCATCGCCAAGGCCGAGCACCCCACCTTCTTCGAAGCGCTTGCCTAAGATCCTGGACTCGAATCCATAGACTTTGGTTCGATCGTACTGAAGCTATAGTTCGATTCCTAAGTTTAATATCCAATAAAGGTGAGAAACTCTATTTGTATATAAAAGAATATATATAAAATGATGATGTGATATGATTACTATGGATGTTTACTATGCTTTGATCATCAAGTATTGGTTGTTTTAATATGGTTGCTTAATTGTGTAAACAAGTCACGTTAAATATACGTCGATATTACATAAGGAAATCACTTTCCGAATCAAGTTATAAAAGTGATATGCAATCATTAAACCCCTTTGAAAATTGAGTCAAAAATAGGCGCGTCGCGTAACGGCGGTTCGCAATTTCGGTCCATGGAAAGTTAAATCCATTTACACGATGGATTCAAAGTCAGAATTCTATGTAATAAGAATTTTCCAAACTCTTATAATCATAGTTTTCAAACAAAAGATGAAGATTGAGATTTCATTTAGTTGATTTTGAAATATGAGCAAAACAAGTTTTCAAAAATGTCGTGATTTGGTAGTTTGGAAACCAAAGCGATAAATTCTTTATAAATGGTATTTTTAATTCTTTAAAATATTGAATAAATTCTATAAATATTTTAAATTTTTTTTAAAGAGATTTGAGTTATAAAAATGGATTTCTAAATGATAGAAAAGTTTTTTTGATCAAATAAACTTAAAAACACTATTCGCAACCCTTTTTGCAGCACTTTTAATAACTTTTTTAATATGGCTTTAAACTTAAGTATTTTAAAATAAATAATTAAGTATTTTAAAGATAATGTTGAAGTTTTATAATTTTTTTCAAAAGAGTTTAAATAAAATATTTAAAGAAAATCTTTTATAATTAAGAGATTTAATCTTGGTTCTAAAAGCCGATGTGTAGAGTGGATTTTTCTATTCATAAGATTCAAATGGGAGGTGCATAAACAAAGAAAATGTTCAGGAGCAACCAGTGCCCTGGCTCACCTGGCCTCTTTTCTGGGTGAGAATAGGTAAGGTCGAAATGTTGGAAACGAGACAAGTATGAATGATCTAATTTTTGAAATTAATTAATTTCCACTTGGATTGAATAGAGATAATCTTCTTATACTTGGTGTTAATTCTGAGGAGGGAATCCGTACTATCCGTGTGAATTTAAAAGGTGATTTCATCACTATTCGACGGATAGTAAAGGTTGAATACGAAAGTTGATGTTGAGTAGAATTAGTATAATTTCTATGGATCCATTTTACTTGAATACTAACTAATTTGGATTTACCATCATCGATAACATGGTTCCAACCTATTAAAAATATATGTATGGGAATTATTTTAAAGATCCTTTTACTTAAAATTTATTGTTTTGGGTTTAAAGTAAACGTTGTCTTAAATAACATTGTTTTTGACCCATTTAAAAGTTACAATTTGGAAATAGGAAATCTATGTAAAGATTTAAATAAATGATTTGGAAATATTTTTCTAAGTAAAGGATGAAATGATTTGGAATTATTCGAAGATTTAAAAAGGTTTTAATTAAACATAGATTTGATAAAGGATGTTTAATGATTCCGTATATACCGAAAAGAAATATTTTAAAGATATATATCTCTAGAAGATATATTTAATAAAGAGAAAGTAATTAATCAAATGATAAGCACCTTTTTCTTAAAATCTTTTTATTGATGACTAGTTCAAAGGAACCGGGGTCAGATTTGGGTAATTCTTATCCGAAAACAAATTCGAACCAATTTACGAGTTTGAAAGTGAAGATATGTTGAAGACAATGAAGTTGAAGGCGGGGATCTTTATAACGAAAGGACTTCTTGTCAATAATTTCAAAGTAGCTCTCGAGATAAATAAATAGTAGCGGTCCCTTTCCTCTGGGATCTTCGTATGCAAGCATTACCAGCTACTAATCCTACGGGTAATGCCTAACAGGATGTGCTACGAGTGTGCCTTCAGTTTGTCCTGTTCCTGAACAACTTGTATGGATGGATGTCTAACATTGCATTTCTAAGATCACAGTGCATTAATCTCTACAAATGTACATCTTTTTGGCGGTGTTGGATGTAACCCCTCTTAACACCCTTCTCTAAGACGTACGGGATCAAAGTGTAACAACCCTATTGTTAGTTGCATGGTTAATTAAATCTAGTTAAGGATAATTAATTCTTAATTGTAATTTGTGAAATTTAACTATGAAATTAAATCTAGTTTTGTGAATAATTGAATTGTTTATCTTGATTAATTTTAAGATCACATTGGAAATGATGTAAATTTAGTTAAGTGTTAATAGTGTGATTTATTGTTTTCAAACGAGAATTTGGAATTAATAAATTATTTTGCTTTAATTAAAAATAATAAGAATAAATTTTATTTCAAAAAGTTATAATTAATTGTACAAAATATTTCTATAATAATGGAAATGGAATTTTAAATTATCGTTTTGTTTTGGAGAATTTGGAAAATTAAATTGTGATTTTGTAAATAATTGTTTAGTGTAAACTGGAGGTTTAAATAAGTGATTAATCAAAAAGAAATTAGCAACACTTCATCACTTAGGTATTAATTTTGCAACATCTTACCTATTAGATCCTTAGCAAACACCAAACCATTCGACCCATGTTGTAAGAATTAGAAATGAGAAATAAACATATATGTTTATTTTCCTCTCATCATCTCTCATTCTTAGCCAGAAACAAAAATCAGTAAATTGTTTTCCTCCTTGCTCCAAAAACCCTAGTTCATATCTTCCCCAAATCAAACGCAAATCAAAGGCCTTTTCGAAATTAATTGTAGAATTAGAAGCAAGGTAATCTTCTCCATCTTCTAGAGAGTCTATTTCTATAATTAATCTCTGTTTTTCATCATGGGTGGTAAATTTTTTTTGTAAATTTATTAGTTGTCTTAGGGTTTCTGGTTGAGAGATGGTTCCTTAGAGAATTCGGGATTAGTTATTCAAATTCAAGATTAAAGGTGAGTTATTTTGTAACTCACACAATCTATTTCTATATTCATGTTTTATTTCTGAAATTAAAATTGATTTGTATGGATTTGATTGTGAAAACCTTAGTTTGTTTGATAGAAATTAAATTTGGTTGATTGCATAATTGTTGTTTGCCGAAAATAAAGGGTGAAAATTCACCGCTGTAAAACAATGATAACATGGTGTAAAATAACCCAAAATGACTCAATTTTTTTGTGGTAGGAAGCTCTTTCAATTAGCTACAAGTTATTTTTTAAACACATTTCAAAATTTTGCTGTTTAATGGCCCAAAATCGAGTCTGAATCTTATTGTGTAGTTATGCCCTGTGTATTTGCTAAGTTGAAGCCTAAAATTAAAAAATTACCATAACTTTTGATTGGTAGATCTAGGTGAGGAGGTTTTTCATTTAAAAGGTATTTTATAAGGAACAACTTTCATGTTTTATGTTTTGCATAATTTTGAAGTTTAAATGGTCAAAATCTCATTTCTTGTCGCTGGCTGGTCAATGAAAAATAGTTTTAATAAATTTGAGATATTGTATTGATCATAAGTTTTTCATTGCTTGTTGGAATTTGATAATGCTTAAAGATCTGGAAAGACTAGACCATATGTTACAACTATCTTGTTTTGTGTTTTGAATAATTTCGAAGCTTATATGGTCAAAAACTCATTTCTTGTCACTTGGCCTGTCAATGAAAAATAGTGTTAATAAATTTAAATCCGAGAAATTGTTTTGACCGTAACTTTTTCGCTTCTCTGCGGAATTCGATAACTCTTGAAGTTCTGGAAATCCTAGACTATGTGCTACAACTTTCATGTTTTGTCTTTTGCATAATTTCGAAGTCTATGTGGTCAAAAACTCATTTCTTCTCGCTGGCCTGTCAATGAAAAATAGTGTTAATAAATATTAAAATTGATTTTTTAGCAAGTTATTTATATATTAAGCATGCGTAGTAAAATATTCATGGAATTTGGAAATGTAGTTTTGAAATGTATAAACTTAGTATATTTCTAAATATAATGGTTTTATTTTAATATGGATTTGGTAGAGTAATTGAATATGGTTTTAAAATATAGTTTTGTGAATAATACAACTACATGGAAATTTGAGACAACTTTGTGTATATAAGTAAAATCTTGGAACAATTTAGAGTTATAGAATATTTTAGCAAATCTGTGAATATTTTTATAAAGTTAAATAATGAACGTATTAATGGAAAAAAAGTGTTTTAAATAACAAACTCAAAAGAGAAAAATGTTTTGAGAACCTTAATTCTACAATTTAAGGAGTGCTAATAATCGACTTAGTGTCATCAATTGGTTTAAATGCTTTTGAATAACGCTTCATTGAATATGGTATAACTCATTGAATAGAATGTTTGAGTGGAACTTGCTAGCCCATTAGCGAATACTCTAATTTCACCAGGTAGTATGGGATGCCTTGGTTAAATTCGTGTGATTGCTATGAGTAAGTATTTTACATTTTAAAGTTGTATTCTCTTCTAGTGTGTGACAAGTGGTTGCTAGATCCCTAAGAGAATGTAGTTCAGGTTATTCTATGGTATCCGTAATAAGTAATATTTACTAGTTTTTAGTAAATACTTGGATTTCACCATATGGTATGGGACATATTGGTTAAGTTCTAGTGATTACTAAAGGTGATAGTATTTGGCACTTTAGAGTTTACTCTCTTTTGGTGTGTGGCAAGTGGCTGCTAGATCCTTAAGAAGTTTATTCCAAGATTTTTTTTCGAACATAATAATATAATAATATTAAAAAAATGAAAATTTATCAAGTCATGGTTTCTACGATCAACTTGATCGGTATGGACTATCCTTGAGATCATTCTGTGGTTTTGTGTTCCAGGTTTGAGTATGATCCTTGGTATCGAATCAGTTCGAGTGATACCAATTTGTTTGTTTGTTTGCCACGAGTATTGAGTACAATCATTGCGATTATTTTGGATGATCATTACGAACGGTTTGGATTAAGATCTCTTGGATTATGGATATTTGGATTCTGTGACTATTCTATGTTCATGAAATAAATATATATTCTTGTGCCTTGTGATGGATGTTAAGTTAATTCTGTTATTCTGTGTTTAGGGACTAGTTTGTGTTTGTGACTCAAACTTATAACCCTATTTTGAGTTAAATCACTTTTAAATCCAATTTAAAAGTTTTATTATCTTCATTCTTATTAAATAGAATTTAAATTAGCTTTGAATTTTTTTTATTTAGCTTATAACCAAAGATTCAATTATTTAAACAAATTTCAATTATTAAATTCAATAATTAAATTGTCCAATAAATCACTATATTTGAAATTCTAGTTATCTAATCTATAAAATTAACTTTTCAATATTTAAAAATCAATCAAATATTCCAATTCCAAATGATTGAAAATTTTGGGTCGTTACAGATGAGCTCAGCCTAGATGGTGATGAAGGGTGGCCGAAAGGATAAGTGGAGAAGAGGTAGAGTATGGACTCGTATTTCAACTTTAAGGCGCTATTTCTTCGTATATGGTAGTTTTTATTTTAATGGAGCTTTGCTATGATGGAAGAGACTAAAGAAGCCATTAGAGAGGCAATTAGAAAGCTTAGGAAGAAGAGAGAAGAAGATGGTTTTGGTGTGAGGATTTGTGAGAAGAGGGGGCTTGTATTTATAGGAAAAATATGAAAAATATCGTATGTCACATCTCCTCTCTCCATATGCCAACCTACTTCCCTCCCTTTCCATCACTCACGACCGGCCATCTCCTCACCCACACCCCCTCCAATATGCTACCAGGTGATGGTTTTTTTTACTTTGGTTAGGAAAATATCTGGATTTTTGTAAATAAATATCATGATATTTTGTTTAATTTACCATTAGTAAATATGAGATGTAAATGGTAATTATGTATGTAAATGTATGTGTATTCATGTGCATGTGCATATGCGTTTATATGTTTTCTTTTGATGCAGCACGGCCTAAGGAATCACTGGGTTTAGGTCGGTCACGACCTAAGAAAGAGGAGTTAGGTCGACCACGACCTAAGGAGCACATTTCAGACCGTTTACGACCTAAGGGCTTAAGTCGTTCGGGATCTTTAGATCGTGTACGATCTAAGGCTACAGGAGGAGCACCACGAGATAACAAAGTAGCAGCACGAGTTGAGAATGCGCAAGGCTTAGGTCGGCTACGACCTAAGGAAAGTGTTTTAGGTCGTCTACGACCTAACGAGTATGCTGAAGAAGGGAGTTCACGACCTAAGATAAGTCGCGTACGACCTACGACCTAGTTAGGTCGTGTGACGTTATGTAGCAGTTTTTCTCTTGAGTCGCTGAATTTTAGGTCGTGGCGATGTTAAGTCGTTTACTGTTGAGTCGTGAGTCGCGGTACCTGTTAACTCGTGAGTAGTGATAAGTTGTTATTTGTTAAGTCGTATGGTGTATGTTTCTTATGTCGGAACTTGTATTGTTTTAGGTCGTGAAACGTGATGTTGTAAGTCGCGTGGGTTGTAAAGTGTTAAGTCGTGTACATCATTTGGTATCTTTTGATTTGTCCAAGCCGAGAATTGAAGTGTTTGTGAAGTTTTCAAGTATGCCACCGAGAAGAGCTAACCGCCATCAAAATGTTGAAGATTTGTATAAGCGAGAGGACGCTGAACAAATGGAACAACGCATTAGTAAAAAAATCAATGAGAAGTTGGATGAAGGTATTGGGAGGTAAGAGAAGCTTATGTTGGATATGAATCAACCCCGAAGAAGAACATCGCCAATTTCAAACCAAGGTGGAAACAGGGTTTCGCCATCGGTTTCGGGAGGAAGGAGAATATCGCCACAATCTCATCAAGGAAGAAGAAGTCATAGAGAATTCGAAGAAGAACCATATCGAGATGATGATAGACAAAGTAGAAGAGATATGCGAGATCGTATAGATGAGGGTGGTCGAGATCGATATCGAAGTACATCTATTGGTGATGAAGATGGTGATAGAGGAAGTTTTCATTATCGAGATCATGACCAAGGACGGAATCGAGATCAAGATTTTGACAATGATCGTCGATGGGAGTCGAGGATGAAAACTGAAATGCCAAAATTCAAGGGTGGAATGGTGGCTGAAGAATTTTTGGATTGGTTGTTTAATGTAGAGGAAATTTTTGACTTCAAGGAAGTTCCAGAACATCGAAGAGTTAAGTTGGTTACTAATCGTTTGAAAGGGAGAGCTATGGCATGGTGGTAGCAAACTAAACTAACACGGGAGAGAATGGGGAAGTCAAAGATTGAATCATGGGATAAGATGAAGAAATTGATGAAAGCTTTGTTCTTACCTTACAACTATCAATCTCTTATGTATCAACGTTTGCAGAACTTGAGGCAAGGGACGAAGTCAGTGAATGATTTTGCAGATGAGTTCTATCAGCTGATTGCACGAAACAATATCATGGAGACGGAGGAGCAGCTGACAGCTAGATTTGTTGGAGGGTTAAGAATGCAGGTACAGGATATGGTGAATATGTTTGATCCCAGATCTGTCGCTGAAGCACATCAGAAAGCTCTAGCTTGGGAGAAACAAGGAAGGAGAGGAGGTGGTGTGTTTACAAATTCTAACAATCCAATGAAAGGGGCTAGTAGTAGTGTGAATGTTTCGAAGGGTGTTGCAAAACCAGTTATTAATGAAATTGCTAAGACCAGGGTCAATAGTGGTATCAAATGTTTCAATTGCCAGGAGATGGGTCACAAGAGCAATGAATGTACAAAGCCGAAGAAGCAAACGATGATTACTGAGGTTGAAGAAGAGGATGTAGAAGCTGAATGTTCCAATTCACCACACGATGAGGAGGAAGAAAATGTGTCGGGAGATGAAGGGTATTCATTGATGATGAAGAGATCGTGTTTAACACCAAAACAGGAGGAGGAAACTAGCTGGTTGAGGAGTAACATCTTTCAATCAACATGTACTATCCTGGGAAGGGTTTGCAAGTTTGTCATTGATGCGGGAAGCTGTGATAATATTATCTCTACAGAGGCTGTGAAGAAGTTATCATTGAAGATAGAGAAACATCCAAAACCTTACAAGTTAGCTTGGTTGAGGAAAGGTGGGGAGGTGAAAGTTGGACGAAGGGCTTGTGTTAATTTTTCAATTGGGAAGAAATACAAAGATGAAATTTGGTGTGATGTTGTGGACATGGATGTATGTCATCTGTTGTTGGGGAGACCGTGGCAGTATGATAGGGCTGTACAACATGATGGGCATACTAACAGTTATAGTTTCATGTTCGAAGGCACCAAAATTACTTTAGTTCCAAAGAAACAACAACAAGAAGAAAGTAAGTTGGAGGGGATTGAAGAGCTTAAAACGTTGCTATTTTTGAAGGAGTTTGTAAAGGAAGTAGAGGAGGAGCCTGAAGTGTTTTTGTTGATTGGACGTGAGAGTCATGAAGTGGTTGAAGTTCCTGAAGAAGTAAAGCCAGTGCTGGAGGAATTTAAAGATGTATTTTCAGAGGAGTTGCCAATGGAGTTACCGCCGTTGAGGGATATTCAACATCAAATTGATCTTGTTCCAGGAGCTGTGTTACCTCATAGACCCCATTACAGAATGAGTCCAAGGGAACATGAAGAGTTGAGAAGGCAAGTGGAAGAATTGCTTGAACAGGGGCGTGTGTAGGAAAGTTTTAGTCCTTGTGCTATGCCAGCTTTGTTGGTACCCAAGAAGGATGGGACGTGGAGAATGTGCACCGATAGTCGAGCATTGAATAAAATAACTGTCAGATACAGATTTCCAATGCCGAGGCCTTATGATTTGTTGGATCAGTTGAGCGGGGCTACTATCTTTTCAAAGATTGATTTGAAGAGTGGTTATCATCAGATTCGAATCAGACCAGGAGATGAGTGGAAGACAACATTCAAGACGAGAGAAGGATTATATGAATGGCTGGTCATGCCGTTTGGTCTTTCGAATGCACCGAGTACATTCATGCGGGTGATGAATCAAATCTTTAGGCCTTTTATTGGGAAGTTCGTGGTGGTGTATTTTGATGATATACTGATATATAGTAGAAGCTCAGAAGAACATTTGCAACATCTGAGGGAAGTGTTGATGGTATTGCGACAAGAATAATTTTATGCTGCAACAAAGAAATGCGTGTTCATGACGCATAGTGTTTTATTCTTGGGATATGTTATTTCGGGAGGAGGCATCCAGGTGGATCAGAATAAAGTTGAAGCAATCAGAAATTGGCCACAACCCAGAACGATAACCGATGTTAGAAGTTTTCATGGTTTGGCATCATTCTACCGAATGTTTATTCCACACTTCAGTAGCGTGATGGCACCAGTTACTGATTGTATGAAGGGGAAACTGTAACGACCCACATTTTGACCGTTCAAGTCGACAAAACATACACACATGCTAACTCAAACAATCCAAAATACAAATAGTTATTGGGGTTAAATAAGAAAAGAAAGGAAGAATAGAAACAAACTTAGAATCTCGCAGCGGAAGGAACAAGATATAATAATAAAATAACAGTTCATGAAGCTGTTAAATAAATAAATTTGATTATTATTATACATCATAAATCAGAGTTACATACATATCAGAGATAAAACAACAATGCAGCGGAAAATAATACAGTAGTATAATACAAATGATGTAATACCAAACTCCATCTTCGTCCTCCAAAATATATCTTCAACCTAATCTAAAATGCTCAGGCTGACCCGAGCGTAATGAAAAGACAAAACACTCGAGTTAGGACTAAAATATCTCATGTAAGTTAAATCGAATAAGTAAATATGAGTGTGACGGCGTCGGAGACGTTTACGGGTTTTAGACACCTCCTATCCAGTGTTTAACATGCGTGCATTAACTTAAGAGATGTTCGGGATTTCCATCTCCTAAGGATCCATTAAACTATCTACTATATAATAGAATACGCTATATACAATAATGTCTATCATAAAGTAAAATATCAAACTAGCGTTAAGCCATGGCCCATTCCACCCTTAACACATTTTTATTCCCAATAGCATATACAAGACTGTAGTTTCCCCAAAACTGGAAGTCACCAGAGGGCAATCCATATACTAAAGGTACAAACCAAAACGTAGTGGTCGGGAATAGGATAATCAGTATGACAAGGTAAATGAGGCGATACCAACTAGGATACTAGTAGTTGCGTGATCCGGACTGATGTTGGGCATAGCAGCTACTACCCCAACACCGCGAAACAACACTCCCATAATCGCGGGGTGCACCCAAATCGAATCACAAAAGTAATAGACATGGTATCGAAGGAGTGTGTCCGCTAGAGATGGCGATTCTCAATGGCCCGGCGCGGCTCCTGTTTTAGTCATGTCAGGGGTCATCCAAAATCGTTCTCTTTCTTCAGTCAACGCGTTCACCAAACCATCCACTTCATTCTGGATCAACACTCCGCGTATAATAGTTATTAAAGTGGTTTTCGGTATCAACAGAGAGTATGTGCATATCCGATCCCGGTCTCTTTAATAACTATGTATTATTACACCGATGGCTCTTTTACATTTCAAATCGATTCATACTTGATATCAAAATATCATATTCGCTTCAAAATCAAATCCATTTCAAATATCATCATATCTATTCAAGATGTAAGATTCCGTTTCAAAATCATTTTTCGCCTCAATATCTCATTTCGATTTCAAAATCATTTTTCGCCTCAATATCTCATTTCGATTTCAAAACCATTTTTCGCCTCAATATCTCATTTCGATTTCAAAATCATTTTTCGCCTCAATATCTCATTTTGATTTCAAAATCATTTTTCGCCTCAATATCTCATTTCGATTTCAAAATCATTTTTCGCCTCAATATCTCATTTCGATTTCAAAATATTTCAAAGCTTTCAATATTCACATTTTAGAACAGTTCAGAGTTCGATTAAAAGTCCAATCTTTTAAAACAAATCAACTTTCGAAAATTTACGCCGTATTTCAATTTTTCTTAAAAATCTAAACTTCGAATAATTAAACAATTTCATTTACCAAGTTTAAATTCCAACATTTTGAGCTTCAATTCAAAATAATTCAATTTCCATAAATTGGATTTTATTCTTAAAATCGATTCATTTAAATAATTTCAAAACAACTTTTAAAATCATTTAATTTAACCAACCCGGTGTCCGTATATAATTTTCTAACCTATAGCCAAGTGGATAATTATTTCAATTTTAATTTCAAGGATGGATAAATATCATTTCAATACAAATAGATGTCATAGGTATATATCATTTCAACCTTTTCTTAATTTATTCGAAATGATTCAGTTTACAGTTTATATGCAATAAACAATATACATGATGATAGCATGATGTATCAAAATAAATAAACAACCAATGTCGACCAATAGCATCCATCACAACCAATCAACCATAAAGCCAATAACATTCACAACAATTTTTTTATTATAAATATCGAGTAATATACTGCCAATTTAAATTAAAATTTATTTTAACGGTCAATTTAAATTCTATCAATTAATTCATATATCAATACAGATGATAAATAAACCTACCAAACAACAGCCAATAAATTTCATATCACTTCAGAATATAAATTTAACTAACAAGAAATTATTTCAGTCAATTGTGAGCGTATAAACACTCACCTTTGATTTAATGACGATTTAAAACCCAAATAAAGGCCCAAATTTGAACTGTCTCGGAATGCAACCAAACAAGTTCCATAATGTAGATCTCATCGCTACGATTCCAATGCCACCTGTTTTGCCCGAAACGGATCTCGTATGCAAAAGTAACGCTTAAATTAATATAACGATATAATTTAAAACATGATTAGCAATATATTAAAAATTAATTAACCGTTTAACCTTCTTCTTCTTCACGCGACACAGCTCCCATCAGAACCCACGCACGCGAACGCCAGCTTCAAAACGCACACAACTCGAGACAGCCGGAGTTCGATCAGCGACTACCAGCGTGTGCGCCACCTTGAGAGCCACCTACACGCCAAGTTTCGCCGCCCCATTCGCCACCGTTTGCATGCAAACCAAGAAAAACCGTACATGCTTCCACATCAGATCTGGGCGAATCCGTGACATAAAAGCATAGATCAACCTTATGGATTTGAAGAGCTCGCCGAGATCTACAACTTTGCTTTTGGAATTTTTTGATTTCGTTGAACGGATTGAGAGATATTAAGTGTGACGACCCGGAATTTTCGAGCATTTGAATTGGAATATTTGATTAATTTTAAATATTCAAAGATTAATTATTAACTTAAATTTCAAACATCGCTGTTTATTGGGTAATTTAATTATTAAATTAAATGATTTGGAGTTGGGTAAAATGTTGAATATGGTATTCTAAGCTAATTAAAAATATTTTGAAAGCTCGTAAAATTCGTAATGATAATACTGAAGATAATAGAAGCTTCAGAATGTAATTCCAAATTGTTTTGTTCAGTTTTGAAATTATATCGTTTGAATCGATATTTAAAAATAGCCTTCCGAGGCACAGTCTCGGAATGCGACGAAACCAGTTCCATTGGATCCGTAATATTAAATTATTACCGGATTTCAAATTTCGTAATTTTTGGAGCTATCGTGTGATCGTTCGAGGTTAAAGCGCTGAGAAAATAATTAATCGTTTTAAATCTAAATATCCTACATCAAATCACAGCCGTACTTTTCCTTTCAGCTCCTCCCATACGCTACCCATTATCCTTAATTCACGGCGCCTTCCCTTCAAATCAAATTTAATTGCAAACGAAAGCCATTTTTCGTTTGAAATCCTCTTCAGAGAAAAAATGGCCAAGCCCTTTTTCAAATTCGATTCTGTTCAAAAAAAAAATATACTCGAACCCTCCCTTAAATTCAAGATCGAGTTCGCAGCCTTGTTTGCTTCCGTCTGTTCGAGTTGAGGTGGGGTAGCGCAGCGCTAGCAAGGCGGGGGTCGCGATGAGGGTAGTGGTATCGGTGAGGCACGCATTCGCGAGTGGGTTTCCAGGGGATGTTGGCGATGGCGACGTCGTTTGATGGGAGAAGCTTGCTAGGTGTTTTCGTGAAAGGGGGTCCGCGAGTTCAATGGGTCGCGATTCCAGATCGCGATGACTTCGCGTGACATAGCGGCGGCGACGACGTGATGTGAGTCGTTCGAGTAGGGTGTCGCGATCGAGGTTGGTGGATGGGCCGCGCGTTATCAGAGGTCGAGGTGGGGTTTCGACTGAAGTCGTGATCACACGAGGGCATAGTGATTCTCGGCTGAAGCTTTGAGGTCGCGTTCGACAATGAGGCAAGTTGGTGGAGTCGATTTCCAGTCGCGAGCTGGGTTGTGCTTGAATCGATTGATGTCAGTAAGTAAGCAATCCATTTCTTTTAAATTTTTAAGTTATTAAAATTTAATCTGGTAATTTAAATTTGCTGGTTCATTATTCCATTATCAGAAAAGAAAAGAAAAAAAGAAAATGTAGAAAAATTTATTTTAAATTTCAGCAAGTTATAGAACTCCAGATTATAAATATATACATATAGTACACTTTCAGATTGAAGATATTCAGGAAGAAAATATATAGGACAGTAAGGTATATTAACATTTATTTTAAATTGTTTATTTGAAAACAGTAAGTTTAGATTGTTAATTTCAAAACAGTGGATTTTAAATGTTCCCTAAGTTCAAACAATTCTGTCTAACAAATAATTAAATATATATACACCCTATTATTAAAATTTGTAACTTGGTCAGAAAAGGAAATGTAAAATAGGTTGGTTTAACTATCATTTAAAATCGGTTAATTAAAATTATTAAAAGGGTAATTGGTTTTAGATTACTTCAAATATTAATAAATCACATAATGTTTTTCAAGGTTAAAAAATCGGGAAGGAATAAGGCAAGATTTAAGTGACTGCAAACGATAAGCAAAGGTGAGTTAATCTCACTCAGTTAAATTATAATTTAAATTTAATTGGTTAAATTTAAATATTGATGGATGATTGAATTGATTGATTTGATTGATATGGTATATAGTTGTATATAGCAATATATACATATTGGCATATGTATATATTGGAGTTGTTGATATTCCCACATTATATAGTGGATGAGACCCTATGCGCCGCACAATAGCGGATGATTTTATAAAACCCATATACCGCGATATTCCACCTTGAAGTGGAATTAGTATTGTGCTAACATCTGTGGATGCAGGGAAACAGGTTGGAGGGATCCAACTGGATTCCTCAAAATATTTAATTTTGTTTAAATATTCTGTGATATGATTGTTGATATCCTGTGATGATTTATATTGGATAATCTGGTTGGATTGAATTTCCCCGTATAATGAGTTATCAAAAGCAATTGAATTGGATTTTTGGAAAGAATAAAAGAGTAAAATTTAAGTTAAGTAATTCTAGTGAATTCGAATAAATTAAATATGGAAAAGAAGAATTTTGAATAAATAGAGAAATATTGAATTTAAAGAAAACGTATGTGATATTATTTAAAGGAATAATTCATTCTAATTCAATGTTTAAATGTAATTAAAAAGAAAGAAAGAACTTGGGAAATCTGAAACTTGTGTTCCGGTTTAAAGATTTTAAATCATAATGAGAAATAAAATCTGGAAGTTAATGAATTTGGAAATAAATGGATTAAGTAAGGAAGTTTATTTCAGGGTAAAATAAATTGGGAAATCAATTATAAATTGATTTAAATACTTTGGGATTTGAAATTTAAAGAGAAATGAGATTTTGAAGATATAAACTGGGTTTATAAAGTGAAATGGAATATCAGTGGATATTAGAAAATATAAATTCAATGTGGGAATTTATAAAAGGATATGGATTTGGTTTAAAAATAAATGTTGATTTATTTTTAAAAGGTGGGAATGAGAAGTGTATTTCTCTGGATAGCCAAGTACGTTTTTCAAAGCAATTTTAAATATAAGTTAAAAGTTCTAATTTGTTTAAAAAGGCATGTTTTAGAAAATTTATTATTTCTAAATGTTAAAGCCTAAAGTAGTATTTTCAAAAATCTATTATTGTAGTAATTATATAAAAGTGATTTGCTATTATGTTTTATAAAGGAGAAATTTAGTCTATAATTATAAAGTGGTTTATTTTAAAGTATATATTTTTAATAAAGTATTAAAGTAGTTTGATTTCAATGTTATAAAGTATATTTAAAATAAAGTGTTTTCAAATTATTTTAAAAATTAAAAGTATTTTGTACTTGGTGATTCAGTGGAAATAATTATTTGGGAAATGTATTCCGTAAGCGGAAACTGTCTGAAATTGTTTCAAAAGGAGTTTGAAAATAGAAATATATCTTGGAAAGATATTTGGGTAAATAAATAATGTGGTAAATTATTTATTGTGTGTGATGGTTGCTTGTGGATGTAAATTGATAGTTAAATAACCGACTATCAATATTGGCCAAATGCGCTGATCGTTTCGAAGAGACCGGGATCGAGTTTCCGTATACCGGGATTCTAGGTCTGGAGACTCGAATACCACTTCGATTCGGTTTGTACGTTTCGTGTAACGTGTTCAGAGTCGAAGATGGAGCAGTGAAGTGCAAGGGCTAGTCGCTACTAATCCTGAGGATATTTCCAAAATGGATGTAGTAGGAATAGTGCCTTCGGTTCCGTTCGGACCCGGGACGGACTTGTATGGACGAATGCTTTCGTGACATCGTCAGGTGGACGATGGGCATTCTAAGGGATATGTGTTATAAAGGTATCGTTTAGCCTCAAGCCTCATCAACCGGGAATGACTGAAAATCAGGGGTTATGCAGCAAGGCTTCGTGGGTAGCCCCCACTTGAGAGTAAAGTCATCCCTGTCTAGATGTCCCTTTTATTTCGGCTTAGTGGTGCGGTTGCTGATCCCAACCGTGGGGTGATTTTATTTGGAATTATCCAGTAAGGGATGATTCCGGTCTTGTGTTGTAGGGGAGCGGGCGTACTCCTCGGTACTGTGATCTAGGCCACGTACTGTGACAGGTGGTACCCCAGTGCCTAGTCATTCGTTGGAAATCCATTCTCCCTACGTGCCTTGTACGAGTTTTGTTTGTATTACCCACGTTGTGGCTAGTATGCCGGAATTTAATAGATGTAACAATTTCGGTTATTTTAATAAGTATTTGTAAATAGACACTATTATAATATCAGAGGATTTTTTTATAAAAAGTGTTTTAGCTATCGTAAGGTAAAAACCCGACATGTTTATTTGTGGCGTGGTCTTACGAGATGCTTTTGTTTTCAAAGGATTTTGAAACTTTAATAATCAATTTGAGTGTGATTTTCTCACGCTGGTATTCCAGACTGACTCGGGTATTGTTTTATATAATGCTCGGGTCAGACCGAGATAAACAGGTTCAGATTGTAGCTATGGAGCTCAGGAGACGAGCTGGATGGCGATACGTACTTCCGTATTTGTTTATTTTTCCGCTGTGTATTTGGATGTATATCATTGATGTGATGAACTCTGATGATGTATTCTGTAAATGTATTGTATAAACAGATATATCTTTCTGTTTGAGTAAAGATCTGTTTTGTATATATTATATTTTATTCCGCTGCGATGTGAGATTCTGTTGTTGATTTTCCGTTTCTTCTTCTTCTACCTCTTCTTCTTTAACACAAATGGTTCGATTTTCCGGGACTGGAAAGTCGGGTCGTTACAGTGGTATCAAAGCAAAGGTTGGCGATAACCTTGGCTCTGGTGGAAATTTTGAGTGTATTAATAGATATGAGCGCGTATTTGTTAGTGAATATAAAATGGTTTTATATTGTGTTGGTTGATTTATTGAGTGGCATATGAACCTTCGTCGGCACAGTCTGCGCAACTGTATCGAAGGGGTTTCTAAACACTTAAATAGAACTATTCGACACAATATTGTTTTGAAACGGGTAGATGAAATAATTTTACCCGAAAAATGTATTTTTGATATAAAAGAAATATTTCTTTTGAATTATTATATATTTGGATGTTTGGATTAAAACATTCTAACAAATAAAATTGGAAGAAAAAAATATGGTAAGATTGTAAAATCAGAATGATTTACTTAACCAATGGATATTTGTATAAATATGAATTGTACAAATGAATTATAACTAAAAATTTGATTTAATCAAACGGTAAATTTAAACCCTGGATATTTGGAAGTGTTTTCAAAGTGTTTTGAAGATAAACACAAGCATTATTATTTTGGAAAGTATTTCTGGAAGGAAAATTGTTTCAAATAAATTTTTGAAAGGGATATAGCAATAAATTCATTTCAGTTGCTGGAAATAATTCGGAGGATGACGGCCGCATCTTCAGAATTTATTTTCAAACTCCTGAGTGACGAATTGCTGCCAAATTGAATTATTCAGAAAAGCTAGTTGTTTTTGAAATTTCCAAAGGAAATTTGTTTTGTTTTTGAAATTTCAAATGAAATTTGTAGGGAATAAAAATCCAGAATTGGTTTAAAAACGTGAGAAGTGTGATTTTGGAATAAGTGGAGATTTCAAAATGATTTGAAACTAAAAGCCGGGTACATAAGAATTCTAAATCTTTATTTGAATCAGATGGAGAAATAAAATTAAGTTGAGACAAATGAGCTTAAACTAAGTTTAATTTTGAGTTGGATTTGAAGCAAACTGAGAAAAATAAATCCAGTTGTATTTGGATTGTTGGAATCGAATTGAAATAAATTGTGATGGAAATGATATTAAGAGAATAATATGATTTGACTGAAGTTAAGTTAAATAAAATTAAATTGTAATGAAATTCAGTTGAATTATAAATAATATTGAGTGAAATTAAAATCCTTACATTAACAAGTAAGAGTAAGATGAATAAGAGATGTGCAGTTTGGAATAGAGATTTGGGTTAAATTAAATTTAGCTTGGATAATGGTAAAGGAATTAAATTTATTGGAAAATTAAATTAATTGTGGCTTGAATGGGAAGTTATAGCTAAGTAAATAAATTTGTTTGGTATTTTGGGAATGAATAAGATCCAGTACTTGAATTATAAAACCCGAGGAGATTAACTAGGGTGATTTGTAAGGATAAAAATCAAATATTGTATTGGTTAAAATGGAAGTAAACTAATTTGGAATAAATTAGTAAATCAAATATGTTAATGGAATTTGGATTTGGTAATAAAAGTGAAAGTGTGAATGAATAATGGAGTTGAAGTATAATAGTGATAATTTGAATTGTAAATAATTGCAAGTAAGTAGAAATGGATTGAAGTAGACTTGTTAGTAATAAAATACAATTCAGAAATAAATTATCAAATGCGGATTAGAATTTATATTGGATTCAGTGAATTTACCAATTAAATTATAAGTGTAATGGAATTAAAATAAATTGAATTGGAATCAATTCAAATTGGTTGTAAAACCCAAATAATCATTTATTCATATGGATATGGACGAGGCTGCATTAAATAAATCATCGTTTGACGTAAACAAGGAAGTTAAAATTCTATAAGTTGATAGAAGTTAAATAGATTGATTTTGAGATCAACTGAATTAAATATGAGTTTGTTTTGCTAAAATGAATCGAATGTGAGAATTGAGTTGTAAACAATTTAAATTAATGGTGGAACCCTATAAATTGCTTATAAGTGTTGTTTAACTTGCATTGCTTATTAAAACGCTTATGTTGCTAGTTAAATATGAAAAATGTTGTTAAGTTGCATGATTTTGGCACTTACATCTTTAAATTAAGTAAGTACAGGTTCGGGGAAGCCGTATAGCTGATTTTGGGTTGCACTAATTGCTAAATAATAAGCCGCTTGCTTTAAAATGCTAAAAATGAGGTACGCTTACGCAAAAGAATTCAAAATAGGAAATATGAACTGTTTATATTGATATATTGTGATTTCCGGCCTGAGGCCGATGTATATATACATATTTGTGCATCCTGCGATATCGCAGAAGTCCCTCCGTACAAGGGAGACTTTGCCAAAATTTTCCGTAAATTTTGGGAGTTAGAAATTTTTTGAGATTTTTGAAAATTTTCATTTAACGACAAATGATTTAAATTGGTTAGCAAATGAAATTGGAACTGGATATTGGAATCTAATTCAAATGTAAATGTAAGGATAAGTGAAATTGAGGGAACTAAAGAAGTGAAGTTTGCGAATAAACTGTTAATTGAAATTTAAATTAATTAGTAAGTGCAACTAATTAAATATTCGGGTGAAAGCCAAATTGAAATCAAATGGAATAAGTATTTATATTTGAAATGAAGTGGTAAATTGAAGTAAATTGAAATTCATATGAAATGGGAGTTCAATTTGAATATATACACTTCAGTGGTGAAGTAGTAAATAAATATAAGAAAAATTATATTGAACTTAAGAATTGAAGAATGAAATTCTTAAGGAAATTGGTATTGGGAATATACTTAGTAATTTTGGAATGGAAAAAAAAATATATACTAAGTGAATAGTTGAATGAAGACTAAAACTGAAATTGTGAAATGGGATAGTTATGAATAAAGGGATAACAATCAAAAAGGAATGTGAATAAAGGAGAATTGATATAACTGATAATCAATTGGAATTTATACGCAAGATGTACGTATATTATTTTATTCGCATAGCTATTTGGTCCAGATGTCGAACACAGAATTTCGAGATAGTTTTATCGATCCGAATCAGGATTTTTCACTCGATTTTCAACGGCGAGCCTGGATATGGATTGTTGATTGATTCTGGATATTCTCTATCATAGTTGGTGGCTATGCGAGGAGAATGACGGTTTCTGATCAAGAAACCAGATCTGAGTCCGCACTAGGAAGTCGGGTGGACGATACTAGTTCGGAAGTGAAATTGTGTGATCGATTGAGCGATCGAATGTGATATTGCGTACGGATGATATATGTGCATCGTACGAGCTTAAGTAAGACCAATATTGAAAATTTGTAAAGGAAAGTATAAAATGACTTTGGAATTGTGATGGAATATTATTGCTTGGTAGGATATACAGGTGTATAAAAGCAATGGATAAATTGGGATTTTTGATTTTAGAAGATAAATTTAATGGCCCGACAAAAAGGTATGTATTTGAATTTCTATATGAAATTTGATTGGGTTTGTGATCCAGCCACTTGGCTTTTTGTTTTCTTTTTGAGATTGGGAGGCCGTAGAGCCATTTTGTAGTTGTACCGAGCTAGCCGTGCAAAGGAGACGCTGGCGAAATTTTTCGGAAATTTAGGGAGTTAGAAAAATTTTGGAAAATTTTGATAACTCAAAATTTGAATTCAAATTTAATTTGAACTGATAAGAAAGATAATATTGTTTGGGACTTAGGAGTAAGTTTGAAAGGTTAGAAAGAGGGATAATGTATCTCTATTAAAGGATTTGTTTTGGGAGGTGGTTAAAACTATTTGGGTTAAGGAAATAGTTAATGGGGATTGAATCATTCTTCCTAACTAGTAATTTCGGGGACGAAATTCTTTTAAGGGGGGAGGAATGTGACGACCCGGAATTTTCGAGCATTTGAATTGGAATATTTGATTAATTTTAAATATTCAAAGATTAATTATTAACTTAAATTTCAAACATCGCTGTTTATTGGGTAATTTAATTATTAAATTAAATGATTTGGAGTTGGGTAAAATGTTGAATATGGTATTCTAAGCTAATTAAAAATATTTTGAAAGCTCGTAAAATTCGTAATGATAATACTGAAGATAATAGAAGCTTCAGAATGTAATTCCAAATTGTTTTGTTCAGTTTTGAAATTATATCGTTTGAATCGATATTTAAAAATAGCCTTCCGAGGCACAGTCTCGGAATGCGACGAAACCAGTTCCATTGAATCCGTAATATTAAATTATTACCGGATTTCAAATTTCGTAATTTTTGGAGCTATCGTGTGATCGTTCGAGGTTAAAGCGCTGAGAAAATAATTAATCGTTTTAAATCTAAATATCCTACATCAAATCACAACCGTACTTTTCCTTTCAGCTCCTCCCATACGCTACCCATTATCCTTAATTCATGGCGCCTTCCCTTCAAATCAAATTTAATTGCAAACGAAAGCCATTTTTCGTTTGAAATCCTCTTCAGAGAAAAAATGGCCAAGCCCTTTTTCAAATTCGATTCTGTTCAAAAAAAAAAAATATACTCGAACCCTCCCTTAAATTCAAGATCGAGTTCGCAGCCTTGTTTGCTTCCGTCTGTTCGAGTTGAGGTGGGGTAGCGCAGCGCTAGCAAGGCGGGGGTCGCGATGAGGGTAGTGGTATCGGTGAGGCACGCATTCGCGAGTGGGTTTCCAGGGGATGTTGGCGATGGCGACGTCGTTTGATGGGAGAAGCTTGCTAGGTGTTTTCGTGAAAGGGGGTCCGCGAGTTCAATGGGTCGCGATTCCAGATCGCGATGACTTCGCGTGACATAGCGGCGGCGACGACGTGATGTGAGTCGTTGGAGTAGGGTGTCGCGATCGAGGTTGGTGGATGGGCCGCGCGTTATCAGAGGTCGAGGTGGGGTTTCGACTGAAGTCGTGATCACGCGAGGGCATAGTGATTCTCGGCTGAAGCTTTGAGGTCGCGTTCGACGATGAGGCAAGTTGGTGGAGTCGATTTCCAGTCGCGAGCTGGGTTGTGCTTGAATCGATTGATGTCAGTAAGTAAGCAATCCATTTCTTTTAAATTTTTAAGTTATTAAAATTTAATCTGGTAATTTAAATTTGCTGGTTCATTATTCCATTATCAGAAAAGAAAAGAAAAAAAGAAAATGTAGAAAAATTTATTTTAAATTTCAGCAAGTTATAGAACTCCAGATTATAAATATATACATATAGTACACTTTCAGATTGAAGATATTCAGGAAGAAAATATATAGGACAGTAAGGTATATTAACATTTATTTTAAATTGTTTATTTGAAAACAGTAAGTTTAGATTGTTAATTTCAAAACAGTGGATTTTAAATGTTCCCTAAGTTCAAACAATTCTGTCTAACAAATAATTAAATATATATACACCCTATTATTAAAATTTGTAACTTGGTCAGAAAAGGAAATGTAAAATAGGTTGGTTTAACTATCATTTAAAATCGGTTAATTAAAATTATTAAAAGGGTAATTGGTTTTAGATTACTTCAAATATTAATAAATCACATAATGTTTTTCAAGGTTAAAAAATCGGGAAGGAATAAGGCAAGATTTAAGTGACTGCAAACGATAAGCAAAGGTGAGTTAATCTCACTCAGTTAAATTATAATTTAAATTTAATTGGTTAAATTTAAATATTGATGGATGATTGAATTGATTGATTTGATTGATATGGTATATAGTAGTATATAGCAATATATACATATTGGCATATGTATATATTGGAGTTGTTGATATTCCCACATTATATAGTGGATGAGACCCTATGCGCCGCACAATAGCGGATGATTTTATAAAACCCATATACCGCGATATTCCACCTTGAAGTGGAATTAGTATTGTGCTAACATCTGTGGATGCAGGGAAACAGGTTGGAGGGATCCGACTGGATTCCTCAAAATATTTAATTTTGTTTAAATATTCTGTGATATGATTGTTGATATCCTGTGATGATTTATATTGGATAATCTGGTTGGATTGAATTTCCCCGTATAATGAGTTATCAAAAGCAATTGAATTGGATTTTTGGAAAGAATAAAAGAGTAAAATTTAAGTTAAGTAATTCTAGTGAATTCGAATAAATTAAATATGGAAAAGAAGAATTTTGAATAAATAGAGAAATATTGAATTTAAAGAAAACGTATGTGATATTATTTAAAGGAATAATTCATTCTAATTCAATGTTTAAATGTAATTAAAAAGAAAGAAAGAACTTGGGAAATCTGAAACTTGTGTTCCGGTTTAAAGATTTTAAATCATAATGAGAAATAAAATCTGGAAGTTAATGAATTTGGAAATAAATGGATTAAGTAAGGAAGTTTATTTCAGGGTAAAATAAATTGGGAAATCAATTATAAATTGATTTAAATACTTTGGGATTTGAAATTTAAAGAGAAATGAGATTTTGAAGATATAAACTGGGTTTATAAAGTGAAATGGAATATCAGTGGATATTAGAAAATATAAATTCAATGTGGGAATTTATAAAAGGATATGGATTTGGTTTAAAAATAAATGTTGATTTATTTTTAAAAGGTGGGAATGAGAAGTGTATTTCTCTGGATAGCCAAGTACGTTTTTCAAAGCAATTTTAAATATAAGTTAAAAGTTCTAATTTGTTTAAAAAGGCATGTTTTAGAAAATTTATTATTTCTAAATGTTAAAGCCTAAAGTAGTATTTTCAAAAATCTATTATTGTAGTAATTATATAAAAGTGATTTGCTATTATGTTTTATAAAGGAGAAATTTAGTCTATAATTATAAAGTGGTTTATTTTAAAGTATATATTTTTAATAAAGTATTAAAGTAGTTTGATTTCAATGTTATAAAGTATATTTAAAATAAAGTGTTTTCAAATTATTTTAAAAATTAAAAGTATTTTGTACTTGGTGATTCAGTGGAAATAATTATTTGGGAAATGTATTCCGTAAGCGGAAACTGTTTGAAATTGTTTCAAAAGGAGTTTGAAAATAGAAATATATCTTGGAAAGATATTTGGGTAAATAAATAATGTGGTAAATTATTTATTGTGTGTGATGGTTGCTTGTGGATGTAAATTGATAGTTAAATAACCGACTATCAATATTGGCCAAATGCGCTGATCGTTTCGAAGAGACCGGGATCGAGTTTCCGTATACCGGGATTCTAGGTCTGGAGACTCGAATACCACTTCGATTCGGTTTGTACGTTTCGTGTAACGTGTTCAGAGTCGAAGATGGAGCAGTGAAGTGCAAGGGCTAGTCGCTACTAATCCTGAGGATATTTCCAAAATGGATGTAGTAGGAATAGTGCCTTCGGTTCCGTTCGGACCCGGGACGGACTTGTATGGACGAATGCTTTCGTGACATCGTCAGGTGGACGATGGGCATTCTAAGGGATATGTGTTATATAGGTATCGTTTAGCCTCAAGCCTCATCAACCGGGAATGACTGAAAATCAGGGGTTATGCAGCAAGGCTTCGTGGGTAGCCCCCACTTGAGAGTAAAGTCATCCCTGTCTAGATGTCCCTTTTATTTCGGCTTAGTGGTGCGGTTGCTGATCCCAACCGTGGGGTGATTTTATTTGGAATTATCCAGTAAGGGATGATTCCGGTCTTGTGTTGTAGGGGAGCGGGCGTACTCCTCGGTACTGTGATCTAGGCCACGTACTGTGACAGGTGGTACCCCAGTGCCTAGTCATTCGTTGGAAATCCATTCTCCCTACGTGCCTTGTACGAGTTTTGTTTGTATTACCCACGTTGTGGCTAGTATGCCGGAATTTAATAGATGTAACAATTTCGGTTATTTTAATAAGTATTTGTAAATAGACACTATTATAATATCAGAGGATTTTTTTATAAAAAGTGTTTTAGCTATCGTAAGGTAAAAACCCGACATGTTTATTTGTGGCGTGGTCTTACGAGATGCTTTTGTTTTCAAAGGATTTTGAAACTTTAATAATCAATTTGAGTGTGATTTTCTCACGCTGGTATTCCAGACTGACTCGGGTATTGTTTTATATAATGCTCGGGTCAGACCGAGATAAACAGGTTCAGATTGTAGCTATGGAGCTCAGGAGACGAGCTGGATGGCGATACGTACTTCCGTATTTGTTTATTTTTCCGCTGTGTATTTGGATGTATATCATTGATGTGATGAACTCTGATGATGTATTCTGTAAATGTATTGTATAAACAGATATATCTTTCTGTTTGAGTAAAGATCTGTTTTGTATATATTATATTTTATTCCGCTGCGATGTGAGATTCTGTTGTTGATTTTCCGTTTCTTCTTCTTCTACCTCTTCTTCTTTAACACAAATGGTTCGATTTTCCGGGACTGGAAAGTCGGGTCGTTACATTAAGGAAAGAAGTTCGAGCGATTCTGGCCATTGAATAGGTGGCGACCATGAGTGTAACGACCCCGAATTTTAATTAAATTTAAATTGATAATTTATTGAATTTTTGAATAAAATTTGTGAAATAAAACGGTAAGTAGATTACGAGTTTCCCCGAGACGAATAAATTTGTGTTAAATCAATTAAATTTAAATATTGTATATATATATATATATATATGAATATATATATGTATATGTGATATATGAGTCAATTTGAATTGGGTTTTGTAAATATAACGAATGAATGCAAATATAACAAAAATAAAATAAAATAAAATAAAATAAAATAATAAGTAAGTAATTAAATGTTAGATGGTTAAACTTTAAAAGAACTAAAAATAATATTAAAATAAATATGTATATTCACGTATGAACCACTTGAAAACAAAATGCATTCAGATCTGTAAACAAGTAAATAAATCTACATATGAGTGAAGCTTGCAAAAGAAGAAACAAATGTATACAAGAAGAGAATTCATCCACCTGGAAAAGCAAGATGATAATGCATGTAAACAAAAATGGAAACATATGTACCAACTACCATCATCTCAGCCAAAATTAACAAGTACAAGAAAATTGCAACTTCACCCATGCCATTGTACAAGGCAGCCCACAATGCAAACTACCTTCAGCCGAAAGGAAAGAAAAGAAAATATAAAAGTTGTACAACATAATTAATGCAAGCACCCATTTTATCATATCAGCCACAATAGGAAGGGGAAAATCTCTGACCCAAATAAAAATATTTGTACCTGCTATATTATTTCCTGAGAACATTTTTCTATATATCACTTTCTTATCACATTTTCGTGCATCAAAAGATAACAGAGCAAACTTGAAAAGGAAAAAAAAAGAACCAAACTAAATCAACATCTATTACAAACAACAATCCAATTAAAGCAAACAAGAAGATCCAGGAAGATCAAAGATTCCACCTTTTCGACTCAAAGGTTGTTCTCTGTTTGAATTGTATTTCCAGGTGAGCAAACTTTCTACCCAGAAATTTATTTCTACGATTAATACTGTGAGTAAACCTTTGATTCTTTCAACTATTTGTTGATTTGGTGAATGCCTAAATGATGTTAAAAGCTTTGCATGTGAATGAATTGTTGTGCTTGTGTTTTTCTTTGCCTGGAATTTTATTTTCTTCTGTTCTTTCAAACTCTCTGTTTAACAGAGTAAACCATTTCAAAACCCTGCCTGAAAATTTAAAATCATTTCAACACAAAACATACTGAGTTTGGGCTGCTAAGTTTAAACTTTCAACCAAAACAAAATATTTAAAACTTATATTAAGATTTTTAGAAGCAAATTTAAACCCTGATTTGAAAATATACACTGTAACTTTGTGTTACAGGGAAGTAAGTAGAAATTTGATAAATCGATTGTTGTAAAACATTGATTCAAGATTTTACATTGAATCCATAAGGCAAGTCATGAATTTTAAAACAAAATTTAAGATTTTTAGATTGGTTCGTTTCGAGCAGTTTGAATTTAAATAAAAACTGCATTTATACAAATTTCTGACACTTTAATCAATTTCAAAAGTTGAAATTTGATATGAAGATAGTATGGACACCAGCGATTTCGAGAAAAATATGAAATAATTTTTCCATTGGGTAAATTTATGAAGCAAGATCGATTTAGGGTTTTTGTTGAGCTTTTGAACTTGTCTGTAAGTATGGTGAGTTCGTCGTCATTACGCGACCGAGTCGCACTAAATTCAGGTGGAAGGTTGCTTGGTGGATTGTCGAAGCGTGACCGGAATTTCAGCTCCTCCGGTGGTCGGAGCTGCGAGCGTGGTGCATTGACAGGTTTTGGGGATGGTGGGGTTCAGTTGTTCCAGGTTTGGCTCGAACTCTCGATTTCGAGTTCGAGTAATTATTGGAGTTCTGGCGATCAGGAATCGATGCTTGGATCATCGTCGACTTGTTCAACGTTGTAGTGTCACCTGGAGTTGGTCAACGGCAGCGTGCACGTGCACGAATTCGATTGCGTGTCAGTCGATTTTAGGCTTTTGGAAGAAGATAGGTCTCGGGTTCGTGCTCGTGTAACTCGCGAGATGACTCGAAGCAAGTGGAGTTGGGATCCGCTTGGGTTTTGACTCGAGAAAAAGGGGTAGTGGCTCGGGTAGATGTTGTTACAGGCTTCAAAATCTGATGGTTTCTGAAGTTTAAACAAAATCTAGATTTTTGAATTAAAGATTGAACTGAGTTTTTTTTTTAAATCAAGTTTTAAATAAGTTTAATGGAAGATAAATCAAGTTATACAAGTTATATAATGTATATATCTGGTTTTAAAACATCCTTAAAATATTTTGAAAGTATTAAATCAATTTAGGATAAAGGAATTATCTTTTGGTTTGATTAAAATCTTAAGTGTTTCAAAGATCAATTATTTGATTTAAGTAATTAAGGATAATTTATTTAACGATTAAAGTTGATTAATCAAATGATTAGTGAAAGAATAATTTATTAATATGGTTAATTAATTAAAGCAATTAATTTGAAGATAATTAATTAAAGGTTGAAATGGTAATTAATTAGTTAAGAGTTAATTTATTAATTAAAGATAATTAATTAAATGGTGAATTAAATAATTAAAGGATAATTATTTAATAATTAAAGGTTGATTAATTATAATTGAAGGTTAATTAATTTATTATTAATGGTTAATTTATAAATGATTAAAGAATAATTAATCAAAAGGATTTGTAAATTTTTAATGATAATTAACTAGGATTAGTGATTCATAAGTAATAAATCTGATTTGAATTAATCAGACAATTAACTTACCCTACTTATGAATACTTGGATTCTATTGAATGATTTGATTGCTTGATATCCCTGATATATGATGCTTTGTGATACATCCTGATTTGTGTTGTGATCTGTAATTTACTTATCTGCGATATATATATCTATGATTTCTGTTTCTGTGATATATTACTATATGAATATGAAAACCCTTGACCCGTAAACGACACTTGAATTTCGATGCGACAGGGAGTCGGATTCCAGTTGGTTATCCGAAACCCACATCGAATTGTAATCTTTGTGACTGATAAATTTATTTTATCTATGGATCTGTGAATGGAGATAAGCATTATCGATTATACCGCTTATCGATATATCTGTGATGATTGATGTTGCACTATTGTGTGTTAAACCCTGGACTACACTCATACACACACAAATATGGATTTCACGTGGAAATCGGTTAAATCACAGATAATTTAAATTTAATGTTTTTGAAATTGAAATTTTAATTTCAATTGATTTTTGAGATTGGAAATTTGGGTTTAAAGTGAAAAGCTTTTGAAATGGAATTTAAAAGATAAAAGTTATTTTGAATAACTTAATCGAGTTTTGAAAATTTAAATAATTTGATTTAAATTTGAATTCAAGTTTTAAATTGAATTCTATGATTTGATACTAAGGATTAAAGGTGATATACAAGTTATATATGGGTTAAACCATTTTAAAGATATTGATTTGGGAATTTGAATTTAATTCAAGGGTTTTAACTCGTGTAAATGTAACTGGATTTTTCTGGAACGAAACTATTTATTTTCAAATAGTAAAAGCTTTCACAAAAGTAATAAACTTCCAAATTATGTTAAAAGATTTCAAGTTTGAAATGGAATTGAAATGTTTTGAAAACTATGAAATGAGTCTTTGATTTCAAAGACCGGATGAGTTAATCTAACTTGAAATGGAATTGTTTTGGAAGACTATGAATGAATGAATCTTTGGAAACGAGTTTTGAAAGCTATAAGTTAAATCTTGATTTAAAGATTTAACGAGTTAATCAAATTGAAATGGAAATTGTTTTGAAATCTATAAATGGATCTTTATGAACGGGGTAAACTTTGTGAATTGGATCTTTTTGTTTAAAAGATTAAAAGTGTGGAAATTGTTTAAACCAGTGAAGATTTTTGAAATGAATCTTTTTGTTTAAAAGATTGGAAATGGTAATTTGGTTTAACCATTCGAATGAAAAGTTTTGGGCTTTAATCTGTGAGTTAACTGAGACCCCAGTATCCATATGATTTTTAATTGCGCTCGTTATTCGGTTTAGCCGGGAGAGGACCTTTGTGTCATATAACCCATTCCGAATAGTGATACGACGATATGGATCGCACTTGAAGACCGGTGGTGAAGACCGGGTATTTGCGAGAGCGATATGATGACCTATCGATTTTCTCTGCATCATGGCTCCGGTATAGAGATTCCCTAAGTGATGGGAAGTCCGATCGAGATTGTGAATACCCGGATTTGCAAGGGCTTCTTCGGAAGTGCCTTCGGTTCTGTTCGAACCCGGAACAGACTTGTATGGATGTGTGTTTGACATTACACTTTGAGATGTAAAGCTGGTTTCTATCAAATACATTTCTGTTGGTGGCGGAGAATTTATTCTCTTAGCTTAACACCCTTCTCTGAGACGTACGAGCTCAGAGGTTATGTAGTTGATGGTTACTAGTGATACATTCCCAATTTGGTAATGTGGCATACGAAGTGCTGCTGATCAATTGTTGGTCAAAGCGTGCTTTGTGAAAAAGCGTGGCTTTGTGAAAAAGCGTAGCTTGTGGACGAGACTTCGTCGAGCCTCACAACCCGGTAATGGTCGAAACAGGAATGTTGCGACAAAGGTTTGTAGGGGTAGCGCCCCTAGGGTATGTCATTTCCTTCTGGATAAAGGGTGGTATCATGGTATGGAGCCCAGATACTTAACTCGTGTGGACACGGTAATTTATTACTGTATGATGTTGCTTTGTTGGTTTTCGGGATCCCGGGATAAAGGTCGGTAACGACCGGGGGATGACATGACTCGTGTGTTAGTTACCTAGTTACAGCTCGGTTAGAGCGTGAGGTAGCGTCGGCCTTTTGTTTGCAGAGATCCGGTTAGGATCCGGGGCGTCTTTCCAGAGGCGTTTCTATTTCGGTAAGGAAGTTCCTTAGCCTGATCATTTGTTGGAAATCCAAAGAAACAATACGAACCCTATACGATTTTTAGTTGTATTACCTGCTATGGGATGTGGCGGTAACCTGCTATTGAACGTAGTAGCTATAGTAGGCATACAACAATGGTTGTATGCTGGCTAAGATTTATATTGTATTTTCGAAAGGATTTTCACACTATGCACTAATGATAATAATATCGAATGATTTTGCGTAGTAAGCATTTTTGACTATCATAAGAAGAAATCTCCTCCAATTCTGCGATTGCATTGTGTGTGTGGCGGGAGGTCTTATGGTAGTTTCATTTTCGAAAAGCATTACGGGTTTCAATGTTTAAAAACCTTTTGTGTTTGTTTAAAGATAAACTGTTTTTGTTTGCTCACACCAGTCCCATGACTGATCCGGAGTTTATTGTTCCCTTCCTAAACTCTGGGTGCTCATAATTTTCCACACGAGCAGTCTAGAGTTGGGTTTCTTTTCAGATATTCAGGTTTAGTAGATTATTTGGAGCTAGTTCATTGATCGGAGTTGCTTATCTTGGAGTTGTGGATTCATTCTTGTCTGAAGATCATGTTAGAGTTATCATTTCTATTGATATTGTTCCGCTGCTGTTGTTATCTTTTCTTTTCCGCTGCTATTTCTTGTATCATATCTCTGATGTATATAGATATTCATTGTATCATCATTGTATCTGGATATTGTATCAGATGTTGTATATCTATATTCTTTTTCTTCCGCTGTGTTGTTATACTTAATTGTGTTATAGCTCCGGCGAATCGGATTTGAACGGTCGAATCTACGGCATTCTAGTACAATGTGAAGTACGGATGTTGATTTTCGAGCGGGAAATGTCTGAGTCGTTACATGTGGTATCAGAGCTAAGGTTGAACTTTAGCTCAGGAGTATAACACATTGGGTAGCTCATTAGAGATAGAGTGAAGTAAACTCTAGAATGAGTAATCTCTCAGATATCCGTTTGAATGCCTCAGTAAATTCTCTTACAATCCACTGATAGTGAGTATGAGTGCAAGAAGAGGATGAGATAGGGGACAGGGGAATCCGACTATAGATGGTCGATGCTCTGTAACAATAAGGAAACAATCTTTTCTCTATCAATCTCTTTTGTTCAACATCTTTTCTCAATTCTTCGATTATTTCTGGTAGATCCAGGAAGAAAATTCGATATATTAATATGGGACATAAACTCCAACTGAACCAAAATTGTTTGTTTGAATGAATTAGTTGCTTTGTTTGCTATGGTTGATAGGTATACTTTAGTTTCTAATCTGAAAATTTTAAAATTGTATCCATATATCTATCTATTTTTTTGGGTCCCAGTATATTCTACGAATGGTTAGTTATCCCTTCGAACTAACCGATGCCACTGCATATTTCGTAGATCTGGATAACCCGAGTATCGTGTGAAAGAATTCAACAGATTCGTTCTTGTGTGTATTATTGATATTCTGATTTGGTAAGCCAAATGCAGAATAGATATTCAGTTTGATTCAATGAAATATTCTCCATCTATCTTTTTGTCTCCTTGGTAATTTCGAGGACGAAATTCTATTAAGGGGGGGAGTTTGTAACGACCCCGAATTTTAATTAAATTTAAATTGATAATTTATTGAATTTTTGAATAAAATTTGTGAAATAAAACGGTAAGTAGATTATGAGTTTCCCCGAGACGAATAAATTTGTGTTAAATCAATTAAATTTAAATATTGTATATATATATATATATGAATATATATATGTATATGTGATATATGAGTCAATTTGAATTGGGTTTTGTAAATATAACGAATGAATGCAAATATAACAAAAATAAAATAAAATAAAATAAAATAAAATAAAATAATAAGTAAGTAATTAAATGTTAGATGGTTAAACTTTAAAAGAACTAAAAATAATATTAAAATAAATATGTATATTCACGTATGAACCACTTGAAAACAAAATGCATTCAGATCTGTAAACAAGTAAATAAATCTACATATGAGTGAAGCTTGCAAAAGAAGAAACAAATGTATACAAGAAGAGAATTCATCCACCTGGAAAAGCAAGATGATAATGCATGTAAACAAAAATGGAAACATATGTACCAACTACCATCATCTCAGCCAAAATTAACAAGTACAAGAAAATTGCAACTTCACCCATGCCATTGTACAAGGCAGCCCACAATGCAAACTACCTTCAGCCGAAAGGAAAGAAAAGAAAATATAAAAGTTGTACAACATAATTAATGCAAGCACCCATTTTATCATATCAGCCACAATAGGAAGGGGAAAATCTCTGACCCAAATAAAAATATTTGTACCTGCTATATTATTTCCTGAGAACATTTTTCTATATATCACTTTCTTATCACATTTTCGTGCATCAAAAGATAACAGAGCAAACTTGAAAAAGAAAAAAAAAGAACTAAACTAAATCAACATCTATTACAAACAACAATCCAATTAAAGCAAACAAGAAGATCCAGGAAGATCAAAGATTCCACCTTTTCGACTCAAAGGTTGTTCTCTGTTTGAATTGTATTTCCAGGTGAGCAAACTTTCTACCCAGAAATTTATTTCTACGATTAATACTGTGAGTAAACCTTTGATTCTTTCAACTATTTGTTGATTTGGTGAATGCCTGAATGATGTTAAAAGCTTTGCATGTGAATGAATTGTTGTGCTTGTGTTTTTCTTTGCCTGGAATTTTATTTTCTTTTGTTCTTTCAAACTCTCTGTTTAATAGAGTAAACCATTTCAAAACCCTGCCTGAAAATTTAAAATCATTTCAACACAAAACATACTGAGTTTGGGCTGCTAAGTTTAAACTTTCAACCAAAACAAAATATTTAAAACTTATATTAAGATTTTTAGAAGCAAATTTAAACCCTGATTTGAAAATATACACTGTAACTTTGTGTTACAGGGAAGTAAGTAGAAATTTGATAAATCGATTGTTGTAAAACATTGATTCAAGATTTTATATTGAATCCATATGGCAAGTCATGAATTTTAAAACAAAATTTAAGATTTTTAGATTGGTTCGTTTCGAGCAGTTTGAATTTAAATAAAAACTGCATTTATACAAATTTCTGACACTTTAATCAATTTCAAAAGTTGAAATTTGATATGAAGATAGTATGGACACCAGCGATTTCGAGAAAAATATGAAATAATTTTTCCATTGGGTAAATTTATGAAGCAAGATCGATTTAGGGTTTTTGTTGAGCTTTTGAACTTGTCTGTAAGTATGGTGAGTTCGTCGTCATTACGCGACCGAGTCGCACTAAATTCAGGTGGAAGGTTGCTTGGTGGATTGTCGAAGCGTGACCGGAATTTCAGCGCCTCCGGTGGTCGGAGCTGCGAGCGTGGTGCATTGACAGGTTTTGGGGATGGTGGGGTTCAGTTGTTCCAGGTTTGGCTCGAACTCTCGATTTCGAGTTCGAGTAATTATTGGAGTTCTGGCGATCAGGAATCGATGCTTGGATCATCGTCGACTTGTTCAACGTTGTAGTGTCACCTGGAGTTGGTCAACGGCAGCGTGCACGTGCACAAATTCGATTGCGTGTCAGTCGATTTTAGGCTTTTGGAAGAAGATAGGTCTCGGGTTCGTGCTCGTGTAACTCGCGAGATGACTCGAAGCAAGTGGAGTTGGGATTCGCTCGGGTTTCGACTCGAGAAAAAGGGGTAGTGGCTCGGGTAGATGTTGTTACAGGCTTCAAAATCTGATGGTTTCTGAAGTTTAAACAAAATCTAGATTTTTGAATTAAAGATTGAACTGAGTTTTTTTTTAAATCAAGTTTTAAATAAGTTTAATGGAAGATAAATCAAGTTATACAAGTTATATAATGTATATATCTGGTTTTAAAACATCCTTCAAATATTTTGAAAGTATTAAATCAATTTAGGATAAAGGAATTATCTTTTGGTTTGATTAAAATCTTAAGTGTTTCAAAGATCAATTATTTGATTTAAGTAATTAAGGATAATTTATTTAATGATTAAAGTTGATTAATCAAATTATTAGTGAAAGAATAATTTATTAATATGGTTAATTAATTAAAGCAATTAATTTGAAGATAATTAATTAAAGGTTGAAATGGTAATTAATTAGTTAAGAGTTAATTTATTAATTAAAGATAATTAATTAAATGGTGAATTAAATAATTAAAGGATAATTATTTAATAATTAAAGGTTGATTAATTATAATTGAAGGTTAATTAATTTATTATTAATGGTTAATTTATAAATGATTAAAGAATAATTAATCAAAAGGATTTGTAAATTTTTGATGATAATTAACTAGGATTGGTGATTCATAAGTAATAAATCTGATTTGAATTAATCAGACAATTAACTTACCCTACTTATGAATACTTGGATTCTATTGAATGATTTGATTGCTTGATATCCCTGATATATGATGCTTTGTGATACATCCTGATTTGTGTTGTGATCTGTAATTTACTTATCTGCGATATATATATCTGTGATTTCTGTTTCTGTGATATATTACTATATGAATATGAAAACCCTTGACCCGTAAACGACACTTGAATTTCGATGCGACAGGGAGTCGGATTCCAGTTGGTTATCCGAAACCCACATCGAATTGTAATCTTTGTGACTGATAAATTTATTTTATCTATGGATCTGTGAATGGAGATAAGCGTTATCGATTATACCGCTTATCGATATATCTGTGATGATTGATGTTGCACTATTGTGTGTTAAACCCTGGACCACACTCATACACACACAAATATGGATTTCACGTGGAAATCGGTTAAATCACAGATAATTTAAATTTAATGTTTTTGAAATTGAAATTTTAATTTCAATTGATTTTTGAGATTGGAAATTTGGGTTTAAAGTGAAAAGCTTTTGAAATGGAATTTAAAAGATAAAAGTTATTTTGAATAACTTAATCGAGTTTTGAAAATTTAAATAATTTGATTTAAATTTGAATTCAAGTTTTAAATTGAATTCTATGATTTGAAACTAAGGATTAAAGGTGATATACAAGTTATATATGGGTTAAACCATTTTAAAGATATTGATTTGGGAATTTGAATTTAATTCAAGGGTTTTAACTCGTGTAAATGTAACTGGATTTTTCTGGAACGAAACTATTTATTTTCAAATAGTAAAAGCTTTCACAAAAGTAATAAACTTCCAAATTATGTTAAAAGATTTCAAGTTTGAAATGGAATTGAAATGTTTTGAAAACTATGAAATGAGTCTTTGATTTCAAAGACCGGATGAGTTAATCTAACTTGAAATGGAATTGTTTTGGAAGACTATGAATGAATGAATCTTTGGAAACGAGTTTTGAAAGCTATAAGTTAAATCTTGATTTAAAGATTTAACGAGTTAATCAAATTGAAATGGAAATTGTTTTGAAATCTATAAATGGATCTTTATGAACGGGGTAAACTTTGTGAATTGGATCTTTTTGTTTAAAAGATTAAAAGTGTGGAAATTGTTTAAACCAGTGAAGGTTTTTGAAATGAATCTTTTTGTTTAAAAGATTGGAAACGGTAATTTGGTTTAACCATTCGAATGAAAAGTTTTGGGCTTTAATCTGTGAGTTAACTGAGACCCCAGTATCCATATGATTTTTAATTGCGCTCGTTATTCGGTTTAGCCGGGAGAGGACCTTTGTGTCATATAACACATTCCGAATAGTGATACGACGATATGGATCGCATTTGAAGACCGGTGGTGAAGACCGGGTATTTGCGAGAGCGATATGATGACCTATCGATTTTCTCTGCATCATGGCTCCGGTATAGAGATTCCCTAAGTGATGGGAAGTCCGATCGAGATTGTGAATACCCGGATTTGCAAGGGCTTCTTCGGAAGTGCCTTCGTTTCTGTTCGAACCCGGAACAGACTTGTATGGATGTGTGTCTGACATTACACTTTGAGATGTAAAGCTGGTTTCTATCAAATACATTTCTGTTGGTGGCGGAGAATTTATTCTCTTAGCTTAACACCCTTCTCTGAGACGTACGAGCTCAGAGGTTATGTAGTTGATGGTTACTAGTGATACATTCCCAATTTGGTAATGTGGCATACGAAGTGCTGCTGATCAATTGTTGGTCAAAGCGTGCTTTGTGAAAAAGCGTGGCTTTGTGAAAAAGCGTAGCTTGTGGACGAGACTTCGTCGAGCCTCACAACCCGGTAATGGTCGAAACAGGAATGTTGCGACAAAGGTTTGTAGGGGTAGCGCCCCTAGGGTATGTCATTTCCTTCTGGATAAAGGGTGGTATCATGGTATGGAGCCCAGATACTTAACTCGTGTGGACACGGTAATTTATTACTGTATGATGTTGCTTTGTTGGTTTTCGGGATCCCGGGATAAAGGTCGGTAACGACCGGGGGATGACATGACTCGTGTGTTAGTTACCTAGTTACAGCTCGGTTAGAGCGTGAGGTAGCGTCGGCCTTTTGTTTGCAGAGATCCGGTTAGGATCCGGGGCGTCTTTCCAGAGGCGTTTCTATTTCGGTAAGGAAGTTCCTTAGCCTGATCATTTGTTGGAAATCCAAAGAAACAATACGAACCCTATACGATTTTTAGTTGTATTACCTGCTATGGGATGTGGCGGTAACCTGCTATTGAACGTAGTAGCTATAGTAGGCATACAACAATGGTTGTATGCTGGCTAAGATTTATATTGTATTTTCGAAAGGATTTTCACACTATGCACTAATGATAATAATATCGAATGATTTTGCGTAGTAAGCATTTTTGACTATCATAAGAAGAAATCTCCTCCAATTCTGCGATTGCATTGTGTGTGTGGCGGGAGGTCTTATGGTAGTTTCATTTTCGAAAAGCATTGCGGGTTTCAATGTTTAAAAACCTTTTGTGTTTGTTTAAAGATAAACTGTTTTTGTTTGCTCACACCAGTCCCATGACTGATCCGGAGTTTATTGTTCCCTTCCTAAACTCTGGGTGCTCATAATTTTCCACACGAGCAGTCTAGAGTTGGGTTTCTTTTCAGATATTCAGGTTTAGTAGATTATCTGGAGCTAGTTCATTGATCGGAGTTGCTTATCTTGGAGTTGTGGATTCATTCTTGTCTGAAGATCATTTTGGAGTTATCATTTCTATTGATATTGTTCCGCTGCTGTTGTTATCTTTTCTTTTCCGCTGCTATTTCTTGTATCATATCTCTGATGTATATAGATATTCATTGTATCATCATTGTATCTGGATATTGTATCAGATGTTGTATATCTATATTCTTTTTCTTCCGCTGTGTTGTTATACTTAATTGTGTTATAGCTCCGGCGAATCGGATTTGAATGGTCGAATCTACGGCATTCTAGTACAATGTGAAGTACGGATGTTGATTTTCGAGCGGGAAATGTCCGAGTCGTTACAATGAGATAGAATTAGGGTTTCAGGATTAAAATGACAGTAAAATTGTCTTGGTTTGTGTGTGTATTTATATAGGTAGGTCCAAAGTCGTCCGAACTTCAATCGAGACGTGCCGCCAGGCGTTTATAAGGTTTTACCCCCGTTCCGGATGCAATGGAACTAGTCCCAAGGCCTAATTCAATCGTATGTTAAAGATAGCTTTTTGAAGTCGATTATTTTAATTAACGACGTTAAATTTCTACGCGTTTCAGGCTCGCACGACCAAACGACAAGTCCGATTGCTACGAAAATTGAAACCTTACAATAATTCACTGTTACGGATCCGATGAAACAGGTTTCGTCGAAATCCGAGACAGTTGTAAAATTGGCTATTTCTGCAGTCTAATTTCAATATAAAATTCCCAATTTTAAATTATTAACTTTTAAATCAAATTTCAATTGTTCACAAATTTCATTTTTAATTTCACAGTAATTAACAATCTTTTACAATGCGGTTTTCCATTATAAATCCAGTATAAAAGATTACATTAGATTCAGCGTTCAATTATATTGTAATTCAAATTCAAGTTATTTAATTCCAATTGAATTCTTTTATTTCGATTTACACTTTCATTATTGAATCAACCATTTACTTATACATTATTATCAATAGTTTATAATTCATTTTCTTCAGCTATCATCTTATTTAAATTCATAGTAATATTAAGTTGCATTCATTTATGTTGATTTAAATATTATAACTTCAATATTAAATGTAACATTTTATTTATTTCGTTGTTTACAATCAAATTCAATTCATTATTTACATTCTATACAAGGTAACATCCATATTTAATTTACACATAAGTTATTTCAGAATTCAGTTTTGTATTTTAACTTGTAATCCATATTTAACAACACAAAATTTTATTTCCTTCGGATTTTTATCCAAAATTTTTATTTTAATTCGTATTTTTAAAGTGTTAAAAATACAGGTCGTTACATTCTCCCCCACTTAAAACCTTTCGTCCTCGAAAAGGAACGGAGAAGGGGAAACCATCATTTAGATATAATTCATTCAAAATATTCGACTTATTTGCAAAATTTATTTATAGGATTTTTTTTATCTCAAAATTTTCCAACTCCCGGATTTTTGAAAAATTTCGACAGCACCTCCTTTGCGCGGCTAGGACCGAAAAATTTCACAGTGGTAACAATTGCATAATTTACATCTCATTACAAGAATGAGGCATCCCAAAACATGGGGAACACAATAATACACCACAACATAAACCGTAATCCGAGAACGTACCTTTTATTAAGCGTTTATTAGCATTTTAACTTACATTTTGCATTTAGCGCAGAAGCGAGCTCCACAAGCGAAGCGCAACCCCTTTTACTACCTACTAAAATGCTCAATAACCAAGTTAGAACCATGCATATAAAGATGGATCGATATACTTAGCATAAACAACATACATATAACATGTTTAGCTTCAAAACTGAAATTCCAATTCTAGGACAGCAAACAAATCTCAGTTTTTGGTCACATAAACGATAAAGTCTTAAAATTGCATTCGTTTCAGGCTTTCCAGAATGTCCAAAATCATTGAATTCGGACAATCCGTTCAAAAGTTACGGCCGTTTTACTAAATGGATACGCCTCAGCCTGGGCAATGCATTGCGCAGGTCAGCGACGTTCACTCACGTTTTCGACCCTCTAAATTACAGAAAAACACAAAACACTTAAAGCAAAAGTTTTAACTTAAGTTCTTAGCTTTCCAGAAATAGCAAGATCGTCAAAATCCGATAAACCGGTAAAAAGTTATAGTGAAAATACTAAGGGTATATGCTACTGATTTTGCTTCCTTTTTACACAGGCCAGCGAGAAGATTCAAAATTTTAACTAAGTAAATGAAGGAATTTCTCAAGACACTCTAAACAAATGTCATGCTACAGTTTCTAAGCTTTCCGAAAAGTCTATGATCGTCGAATTTCGTTTGGCCATTTAAAAGTTATGGTTATTTTCGTTTCAGCATATATATTGGACAATTTTGGATTTTTCAAAATTTGCTTTTATTATTTCAAATTACAAACCATCAAACTTCAAATTTTCTAAAGAAACAATCATAAACACAAAGTCGTTTATTTTCTTATTTATCCATGAAATAAGTTTACATTCGACTTGTTTCCGATTTATTCAAGTTTGTTTCATTCATAATTTAAATTCAAGTCAATTTGCTACAATTTAATTTGAATTCAATTATGTTTAATTTCACTTTGCTTCAAATTTGAATTTAATTATTTAAAATTTTTATTCCGTTTATTCAATTTCATTTACACTAATGAATTCTATTTAATCAATTACCATCCATCTAACAACCAATGCATATCAAACATTAACATCCATCTAAAATCTACACTAAATCAATTATACATTTCCAAGTCAAAATTTTAATTTCATACACTTCCAAGTTTATTGACATTTAGTTTTATTCAAATTAAATTAGTTTCCATTTACTAATTTTATTTTTTATTAATTTTAAATTTAATTCATTTTACAACTAAAATTTCCTTTATATTTACAACTATCAATAGATCTTCACATTTTATTATTCGCAATCACACTTGTATATTATTCATTTACTTATCCTTATTAGCATTTTAAACTTTTTAAGTATTTGGTAAGTTATAGCTATGCAAATAGAATGTAGTTAAACAATATACAACTTCTTTTCATTCAATTTGAGTGTCATACCTATTAAATAAATTTCCAATTCATTATTTTCCAAATTAAGGGTTACTACTCCAATTTAAATTTTTTTTAACATTTAAATTTAGTTTCACCTTTTTCAATTCATAATTTTCTAACAATTCAAGATTTACTTTAGTTTAATAATTAAAATCATTCCTTATTAGAGAATTTAAGAATTTCAACTCCGGATTCGATTTAAACCATTTTTTTTAAAATATAAATATATATATATGTATATACTAATATCTTTATATCTCAAATCATACTTTTTAGAAGAATTTTAAATCAGCATTGAAATATATATATATATACTTATTTTCATTTTATACTTTAGAAAATTACAATTTTTAATCAAAACAGGGTTTAGAAAAACTATTAAGTGATCTCCCCCACTTGGACTCTCGAAAATAAACGTCGATGATGCGTGCACTCATCACCGAAATCATTCTCTAGTGTCAAGAGGGGAGTATAACACTTACTTTATTTGAAAATCCTTTGAAAACAATTTCTAATCGAATATACTATCATATAATACTAGTATTATACATTTCAAATTTTTGTTAATAAATTTTCAAAACACCGGAATTTAAATTCTCCATCTTAATTTAAATTCATTTTTTATTTTATTCTATTTACCATTTATATTCATTGTCAATCATATTTACAAGTTTCATTTCTTAAAATCATCCAATAGTCAATAGTTAGAAATATTGACTAATCAACAATAAACGATGATAATCTAATATTATCATCTCCTAACAACCAATACAATCAAAATTTATAAATTTTCAAGATAATTCTTTTATATATAAAATATAATCCAAAACATTATTATGTCAATCTGTCTTATTCGAGTGTTTAGAAATTCCTATCGATGCCTTGGCGTCCCAAGTACCAACCAGAATTCATAAATACTCAACGGAACAAATTAACACAATATAAAACCATTTTTATATCAAAATTACAAATACGCTCTCTCATATAAACTCAAACTCATTCATAAGGTTTAACCCTATTTCAATGAGTTATTCCCCACTAGAGCCAAGGTAATCTAAACCAAAGCTCTGATACCAACTGTAAAGACCCACATTTTGACCGTTCAAGTCGACAAAACATACACACATGCCGACTCAAACAATCCAAAATACAGATAGTTATTGGGGTTAAATAAGAAAAGAAAGGAAAGAACAGAAACAAACTCAGAATCTCGCAGCGGAAGGAACAAGATATAATAATAAAATAACAGTTCATGAAGCTGTTAAATGAATAAATTTGATTATTATTATACATCATAAATCAGAGTTACAAACATATCAGAGATAATACAACAATGCAGCGGAAAATAATACAGTAGTATAATACAAATGATGTAATACCAAACTCCGTCTTCGTCCTCCAAAATATATCTTCAACCTAATCTAAAATGCTCAGGCTGACCCGAGCGTAATGAAAAGACAAAACACTCGAGTCAGGACTAAAATATCTCATGTAAGTTAAATCGAATAAGTAAATATGAGTGTGACGGCGTTGGAGACGTTTACGGGTTTTAGACACCTCCTATCCAGTGTTTAACTTGCGTGCATTAACTTAAGAGATGTTCGGGATTTCCATCTCCTAAGGATTCGTTAAACTATCTACTATATAATAGAATACGCTATATACGATAATGTCTATCATAAAGTAAAATATCAAACTAGCGTTAAGCCATGGACCATTCCACCCTTAACACATTTTTATTCCCAATAGCATATACAAGACCGTAGTTTCCCCAAAACCGGAAGTCACCAAAGGGCAATCCATATACTAAAGGTACAAACCAAAACGTAGTGGTTGCGAATGGGATAATCAGTATGACAAGGTACTTGCGTGATCCGGACTGATGTTGGGCATAGCAGCTACTACCCCAACACCGCGAAACAACAGTCCCATAATCGCGGGGTGCACCCAAATCGAATCACAAAAGTAATAGACATGGTATTGAAGGAGTGTGTCCGCTAGAGATGGCGATCCTCAATGGCCCGGCGTGGCTCCTGTTTTAGTCATGTCAGGGGTCATCCAAAATCGTTCTCTTTCTTCAGTCAACGTGTTCACCAAACCATCCACTTCATTCTAGATCAACACTCCGCGTATAATAGTTATTAAAGTGGTTTTCGGTATCGACAGAAAGTATGTCCATATCCGATCCCGGTCTCTTTAATAACTACGTATTATTACACCGATGGCTCTTTTACATTTCAAATCGATTCATACTTGGTATCAAAATATCATATTCGCTTCAAAATCAAATCCATTTCAAATATCATCATATCTATTCAAGATGTAAGATTCCGTTTCAAAATCATTTTTCGCCTCAATATCTCATTTCGATTTCAAAATCATTTTTCGCCTCAATATCTCATTTCGATTTCAAAACCATTTTTCGCCTCAATATCTCATTTCGATTTCAAAATCATTTTTCACCTCAATATCTCATTTCGATTTCAAAATCATTTTTCGCCTCAATATCTCATTTCGATTCCAAAATCATTTTTCGCCTCAATAACTCATTTCGATTTCAAAATATTTCAAAGCTTTCAATATTCACATTTCAGAACAGTTCAGAGTTCGATTAAAAGTCCAATCTTTTAAAACAAATCAACTTTCAAAAATTTACGCCGTATTTCAATTTTTCTTAAAAATCTAAACTTCGAATAATTAAACAATTTCATTTACCAAGTTTAAATTCCAACATTTCGAGCTTCAATTCAAAATAATTCGATTTCCATAAATTGGATTTTATTCTTAAAATCGATTCATTTAAATAATTTCAAAACAACTTTTAAAATCATTTAATTTAACCAACCCGGTGTCCGTATATAATTTTCTAACCTATGGCCAAGTGGATAATTATTTCAATTTTAATTTCAAGGATGGATAAATATCATTTCAATCCAAATAGATGTCATAGGTATATATCATTTCAACCTATTTCTTAATTTATTCGAAATGATTCAATTTACAGTTTATATGCAATAAACAATATACATGATGATAGCATGATATATCGAAATAAATAAACAACCAATGTCGACCAATAGCATCCATCAGAACCAATCAACCATAAAGCCAATAACATTCACAACAATTTTTTTATTATAAATATCGAGTAATATACTACCAATTTAAATTTAAATTTATTTTAACGGTCAATTTAAATTCTATCAATTAATTCATATATCAATACAGATGATAATTAAACCTACCAAACAATAGCCAATAAATTTCATATCACTTCAGAATATAAATTTAACTAACAAGAAATTATTTCAGTCAATTGTGAGCGTATAAACACTCACCTTTGATTTAATGACGATTTAAAACCCAAATAAAGGCCCAAATTTGAATTTTCTCGGAATGAAACCAAACATGTTTCATAATGTAGATCTCGTCGCTACGATTCCAACGCCACCTGTTTCGCCCGAAATGGACCTCGTATGCAAAAGTTACGCTTAAATTAATATAACGATATAATTTAAAACATGATTAGCGATATAATAAAAATTAATTCACCGTTTAACCTTCTTCTTCTTCACGCGACACAGCTCCCATCAGAACCCATGCACGCGAACGCCAGCTTCAAAACGCACACAACTTGAGACAGCCGGAGTTCAATCAGCGATTACCAGCGTGTGCGCCACCTTGAGAGCCACCTACGCGCCAAGTTTCGCCGCCCCATTCGCCACCGTTTGCACGCAAACCAAGAAAAACCATACATGCTTCCAAGTCAGATCTGGGCGAATCCGTGACGTAAAAGCATAGATCAACCTTATGGATTTGAAAAGCTCGCTGAGATCTACAACTTTTCTTTTGGAATTTTTTGATTTCGTTGAACGGATTGAGAGATATTAAGGAAAGAAGTTCGAGCGATTCTGTCCATTGAATAGGTGGCGGCCATGAGATAGAATTAGGGTTTCTGGATTAAAATGACAGTAAAACTGTCTTGGTTTATGTGTGTATTTATATAGGTAGGTCCAAAGTCGTCCGAACTCCAATCGAGACGTGCCGCCAAGCGTTTATAAAGTTTTACCCCCGTTCCGAACGCAATGGAACTAGTCCCAAGGCTTAATTCAATCGTATGTGGAAGATAGCTTTTTGAAGTCGATTATTTTAATTAACGACGTTAAATTTCTACGCGTTTCAAGCTCGCACGACCAAATGACAAGTCTGATTGCTACGAAAATTGAAACCTTATAATAATTCACTGTTACGGATCCGATGAAACTAGTTTCGTCGAAATCCAAGACAATTGTAAAAATGGCTATTTCTACAGTCTAATTTCAATATAAAATTCCCAATTTTATATTATTAACTTTTAAATCAAATTTCAATTGTTAACAAATTTCATTTTTAATTTCACAGTAATTAACAATCTTTTACAATGCGGTTTTCCATTATAAATCCAGTATAAAAGATTACATTAGATTCAGCGTTCAATTATATTGTAATTCAAATTCAAGTTATTTAATTCCAATTGAATTTTTTTATTTCGATTTACACTTTCATTATTGAATCAACCATTTACTTATACATTATTATCAATAGTTTATAATTCATTTTCTTCAGCTATCATCTTATTTAAATTCATAGTAATATTAAGTTACATTCATTTACGTTGATTTAAATATTATAACTTCAATATTAAATGTAACATTTTATTTATTTCGTTGTTTACAATCAAATTCAATTCATTATTTACATTCAATACAAGTTAACATCCATATTTAATTTACACATAAGTTATTTCAGAATTCTGTTTTGTATTTTAACTTGTAATCCACATTTAACAACACAAAATTTTATTTCCTTCGTATTTTTATCCAAAATTTTTATTTTAATTCATATTTTTAAAGTGTTAAAAATACAGGTCGTTACATTCTCCCCCACTTAAAACTTTTCATCCTCGAAAAGGAACGGAGAAGGGGAAACCATCATTTAGATATAATTCATTCAAAATATTCGACTTATTTGCAAAATTTAGTTATAGGATTTTTTTTATCTCAAAATTTTCTAACTCCCGGATTTTTGAAAAATTTCGACAGCACCTCCTTTGCACGGCTAGGACCGAAAAATTTCACAGTGGTAATAATTACATGATATACATCTCATTACAAGAATGAGGCATCCCAAAACATGGGGAACACAATAATATACCACAATATAAACCGTAATCCAAGAACGTACCTTTTATTAAGCGTTTATTAGCATTTTAACTTACATTTTGCATTTAACGCAGAAGCGAGCTCCACAAGCGAAGCACAACCCCTTTTGCTACCTACTAAAATGCTCAATAACCAAGTTAGAACCATGCATATAAAGATAGATCGATATACTTAGCATAAAAAACATACATATAACATGTTTAGCTTCAAAACTGAAATTCCAATTCCAGGACAGCAAACAAATCTCAGTTTTTGGTAACCTAAACGATAAAATTTTAAAATAGAATATAAATAAAAGTTGTTGCATTCGTTTCAGGCTTTCGGGAATGTCCAAAATCATTGAATTCGGACAATCCGTTCAAAAGTTACGGCCGTTTTACTAAATGGATACGCCTCGGCCTGGGCTATGCATTGCGCAGGTCAGCGATGTTCACTCACGAATTCGACCCTCTAAATGAAAGAAAAACACAAAATACTTAAAGCAAAAGTTTTAACTTAAGTTCTTAGCTTTCCAGAAATAGCAAGATCGTCAAATTCTGATAAACCGGTAAAAATTTATGGTAAAAATACTAAGGGTATATGCTACTGATTTTGCTTCCTTTTTACACAGGCCAGCGAGAAGATTCAAAATTTTAACTAAGTAAATGAAGGAATTTCTCAAGACACTCTAAACAAAAGTCGTGCTACAGTTTCTAAGCTTTCCGAAAAGTCTATGATCGTCGAATTTCGTTCAGCCATTTAAAAGTTATGGTTATTTTCGTTTCAGCATATATATTGGACAATTTTGGATTTTTCAAAATTTGCTTTTATTATTTCAAATTACAAACCATCAAACTTCAAATTTTCTAAAGAAACAATCATAAACACAAAGTCGTTTATTTTCTTATTTATCCCTGAAATAAGTTTACATTCGACTTGTTTCCGATTTATTCAAGTTTGTTTCATTCATAATTTAAATTCAAGTCAATTTGCTACAATTTAATTTGAATTCAATTATATTTAATTTCACTTTGCTTCAAATTTGAATTTAATTATTTAAAATTTTTATTCCATTTATTCAATTCCATTTACACTAATGAATTCTATTTAATCAATTACCATCCATCTAACAACCAATGCATATCAAACATTAACATCCATCTAAAATCTACACTAAATCAATTATACATTTCCAAGTCAAAATTTAATTCATTTTACAACTAAAATTTCCTTTATATTTACAACTATCAATAGATCTTCACATTTTATTATTCGCAATCACACTTGTATTGTAACGACCACGACTTTCTCTCCACAGAAAGTCGCATCGTTAATAAGAAAGAAAGGGGTAGAAAATAGAAAAGAAGAGAAGAAAGAAAGAAACAACAACAACGATCTCACAGCGGAACGAATAAATTATATTAATAACATAAACTATTACATAGTATACAACACTTATCAGAGTTTACACAACTATACAACACATACTAGACAGTTATAAACATCTGTCTAGATATTACAACTCAAATACAATACAAGGCTCTAACACAGATATCAACACAGCGGAATACTATATCTACGAACGCCGAAGCCTCCTGCTCCATTGCTCCTCCAGAATATTCGTCAAAGCTAAACCTGAATCCCTTGGCTACTCGTAAAAATTTGAGTACCCAAGAGTTTATAAAACAAAAATAAACACTTGGGTCAGACATGGGTCTGGTGTGAGTAACAGGTTAAACTTGCTTAACTTCAAAACCTTTAGAAAGAAAAGGTATCACGTAAGACTCCCCACAAATAAACATGGGTAAGTTTTTACCTTACGCTAACCAAAACATTTGATAGGAAATCCAGTTATATTATAATAGGGTCTAGGGTTTTCAAATAAATATGAAATAGCTGAAATTGTTACATTATTAAATTCCAGCATACTAGCCACAAAGTGGGTTATACAATCAAAACCGTAAGGGCACGTAGGAAGATTGGGTTTCCATACAATGGCAGGGCTACTGGGGTACCGCCCGTCACAGTACGTGGCCTAGATCACCGTACCGAGGAGTACGCCCGCTCCCCTGCAACACAAAGCCGGAACCATCCCTTACTGGATAATTCCGAACAAGATAACCCCGTAGTTGGCGCGACCAACCACACACTAAGCCGAATAAAAAGAAAAGGGACCTCTAGACAGGGATCTATCTTGCTCTCAGTGGGTGCTACCCACGAAGCTTTGCTGCACCTCCCCTGTTTTAGCCATTCCCGGTTGATGAGGCTTGAGGTTACGATTACCTTTAACCATAACATATCACTTAGAATGCTCATCGTCCGCCTGACGATGTGCTGAAAGCATTCAATCCATACAAGTTCGTTCCGGGTTCGAACGAAACCGAAGGCATTATCTCGTTACACTCGTTTTGGAATCACCCTCAGAGTTAACGACAATAACCCTTGCACTCTGAATCTTCATCTTCACTTGAGATTCACGACCTATCGTAAATTTGGATCGATGTGGTATTCGGGTCTCCAGACCTGGCATTCCGGTATACGGAAACCCGATCCCGGTCTCATCGAAATCCAAACCGTATCTTTTAAGGCCAAGTTGTTTAAAGGTTTAAACAATTTAACTTATCTATATTCATACAGATAGATAATTCACAAATCACAATTGATAATCACATTATCAAATAAACAAATGATTCATAACAAAATAGGTAATCCATATCAACATCACAATAGTTAATCTATATTACCATCATAATGCAACCAAGCATTCATATCACACCACATTACTTATCTCATTTCTGAGATTACATCCATTCAAGACAAATCAATGTCATCCATTCTTATATAAGAAATGATTTACTTAATCATAACATAATTAATTTAAAATGAATTAAATTAACTATCTCTATCTTTAATTAATTTAAAGTGAATTAAATTAATTACTTCATCTCTTAATTAATTTAAAATAAATTAAATTAATTACTTCATTATAAATCTTACTTATATAATCATTAATTAAATAAATTAATTAATCATTCTCTAATTATCCACTTTAATTAATCACCTTGATTAATCATTCTTTAATTACATTTAAGTAATTATCTTAATTAATTTCATAATTATTAATTATCCTTAATTTAATACAGTAATTAACCTTTAATTACTTCATTAATTTATTAATTATAATTATAATCAATTACTTTAATTCTTAATTAATTTCAATTAATCACCTATCATTTGATTAATTTATCTTAATTAATCAATTCTTAATTAAATCATTAATTATAAACTAATGATCCCTAATTACACCTTTAATTATTTTATTAATTACATTAAGTAATTATTCTTAATTAATCATAATTATTAATCACCTTTGATTAATATAATCCAGTAATTAACTTCCCTTAATTACTTCCATTAATTAATTACTTTTTAATTAATTTCCTTAACAAATAATTAATTACCTTATTAATTAACCTTAATCCTTTAATTAAATAAATTATTTAATTAATAACACTAGGTAATTAACCTTAATCACTTCTTATTTAATTACTTTCATAAATAATTATCCTTTAATTACTTTATTAAATAATTCCCCTTTTACTTAATTACATCAAGTAATTATTCCTTAATTACTTCATCAAGTAATTATATTTAATTAATTTATAAGTGATTATCTTTAGTTAATCACTAATTAATTACTTAGTTAATTTATTTAACTAATTATTTAAATTGAATTAAATAATTTCTTAACTATTTATTCTTAAAGATCTTAATTAAGAAAAATCATTATCTTAATTAAATTAATTAAATTGACCAACAATTTAATTATCTTCACATATTAATTATCTTTAATAAATCAAACTCTTAATTACTTAAGATAAATCCTTATTATAATTGATTACCAAATCCTTATCTTTAAACTTTATTTAAAATAAAACATTTTAGAATTCAATTATAATTAAAACAACATAAACTTCTACTTCAACTTTCAAAACCTTTAAACTTCCAAAGTTATTAAATTAACTTTAATACAAAAACATTTTGAAAATCTACTTATCTACCCTTTTTAAACTTATCTATTTAAATATTTAAAAACTTGTTTAAAACAATTATTCTTTTGAAAACAATTTATTTTATAATTAAAAACTTGTTTAACTTTGCTTAAAAACTTAAACATTCTGTTTAAAATTTAAAACCTGAACAACTTAAAACCCGAGTAAAACCCATAGAAACTCGAAGTAACTCTCGAGACAACCCACAACACTCCTGCTTCGAGTCACACGAACAAAATCCCGAGAAAGACCCTGATCTCAACCTTCTTCCCCAAACCACCAATCCACCCAGATGCACAAAAACGTGTACGTGTACGTGTACACCATTACTGATCGTCGACGAACCCTACTCCGGCCTCCGACAAGTCACACTCGACCAGGATAACCCATCGCGCAACCCAGAAAACCCAAACTCGATCGAACATCGATTTCCATCCTCGAACCCAAACTGATCGAACCACCATCATCAGTAAATCCATCATCCACGGCAACACACACCTCGAGAAGACCCATCGACTACACCATAGCTACGCCACATCCTCCAGACCCTTCGACAATGACCGCGATCGCCTCCGGTTGCCTATTGACGCCGCGCAACCCATTAGAACATCATCGTCAAAACCAGGGTATTAAACCCTATTCCTACCAAAAACCAACGCCTCGGCCAACAAGAAAATTTACCACCATTTTTTCGATGACCTACATCCTTCCATCCTCCTCTGGCCACAACCCCGAGGTCCCCCATTTGCTTGATCGCCTGAATTTGCCCAGCATAACTTTCCAGTTCATCTTAGAAGAACTCGACAAACTCTAAGCTAAAAAACGTGATTTACATACTGAAATTCGTGATTTCCCATCGCAAATCCAATCGTACACTTTAATCTTAAAATTAAATAAATAAAATTTTACCCAAATTACAAATTTCACTGTATACTATGAAATTTCGAGACCAATTCCGAATATAATTTCCAGAACTCATTTTTATTAGTGATGTTACATAATTTCCATCATCTTCTATTTACAATTCAAAAGTTATCAGTGATTAATTTATGAGATGTAGATATTTAAAAGAAAATCAAATTCTATAAACATACAGAGCCTATATTCAAACATAACTAGTTATTCACAGGCAACAATACTAGTATACATGCATGCATCCATTCAATTCAATATTAAGGCTAATACATGAATTTCATTCATGTAACAAAATGAAACAAGATTGAAAACTGTTTTTAAATTTAAGGTTTACTCACTGTTATTTAAAATAGAGGCTTATGTAAACTACAGACATTCAAAAAAATGTATAATTCAAACATGCATCCAATTTAACTCAAGTATTCAGATAACAGGAAGATGTTCATTCACAAGAACAAGTAGAAATCCAAGATTAAAACTGTTTTTAAAAATCCATTTACTCACCTAATTTAAAACAGAGACAGAGCTTTTGATTTCTGAAACTTGAATTGTCTTTAAAACTGGAAGGTTGCATTACTACTGCTCTTTTTTTTTAGAACTTTAAAACTTGAATGCCCTTTGAAAACTTTATTTCTTGAAAAATACTTGATTTGCTTGCTTCCAAACAGAATTGAAGAATGCATGCAGGCTTTTATTACTGGCTTCAGGTTGCATTTTTGATCTTTGCAATCTGAGATATTCAGGCTTTTGATTTCTTGAGTTGCTTTGATTTAATCTCAGATTTGAAAAATGTAGGCTTGGTTCCAAGTTTGAAAGAATTTATTTCAGGCTTATGTACTTTTGAAAATGAGTCTGCAACCTTGAAACAGAACAGGCTTTTGATTTTTGGTTTGAGGAGGATGATCACTAATTTTGATTTGTGAAATGGTTTGAGAAGAGTGAATTTCAGATTTGTTTTGAGGATTTTGTATAGGGTTTTGAGAAAACGTTTTCAGGTTTGGAATTTTGTTTTTAGAAAAAGGTTTAGCAGATTTTGTACTTAGCTTTTAGATTTAGAAAAATAGAAAAAGAATGGAAGGAAACATGGATATATATATAGGCTGAAATTTAACTTTAAATAAAAATAAAAGAAAACCAAATTGAATGACACTTGTCCTATATCATATTTAACTAACTAACACTTGTTTAAATGAGGTCTTAGGAAAAAAACATGTGTTCTTTTTATTTAATGAGTATATATATTTAAAATGTTAATAAGGATTTTTCACTTTAATAATTCTTATGTAAATGTGTAAATGTATTTCTCTTTTTAAAGAAAATGTAAATAAACAAATTAAAAGCTTTTTACACTAGTTTACTATTTATAAATACTTACCTAATATGTATATGTATATAAATTACTTTAAAGAAAATGTAAATAACCAATATATATATAAATAAAATCTTATATCTATATTTTAAATCCAAAATATTTTAAAATATTTCTCTTTTGAATTTCTATTATAAATCCAAATTCATATTCAAATTATATTTACATTAAAATCTATTTATTTAAAAACAAGACTTTATTCATTTATTAAATTTCAAACCAAAGCCAATCTATTTACAATATATATATGCACACATATAAATATATTATAAATAGAAATCATTTTATTAATTTCTAAAAGATAAATTCACTAATTAAATATTCATTTAATTAGATTTTTAAACCAATTCAAATATTTTTATCAAAGATTAACAAATCAATTTAATTATTTAAACAGATTATTAAATTGATATTGCCTCAAATTTCCGGGATATTACATTCCTCCCCCCTTAAAATAATTTCGTCCCCGAAATTTAAAACAAAGGTAATTTAATAATCTATTTAAATCACAAGCAAATATTATCATCCATATGCTAACAACCATAGCAACCAATCATCCAAATAAACAAACAATTCTAACTATCCAGACAAAATTCTGGATAGAATTTCCTCGAGTTTCCCCAAGTATATATATATACCGGGATACTCGCTCTACAGAATCCAAACAATCAATACTACTAAGCTATAGAGCTTCTACTCATTTAGATCTATAGAACTAAACAAGATATCAGACTACAGACGAGTCTGACTCAACAACCAATACCTCCAGAACTGCTGGTTTCAAAACCAGAAATAGATCAAATACGTACTCCCTCAGAGATACGTAAAATACATTGAATTCCAGTTATCCAAACTTACCATTCAATCCAGTAGATCAAAGCTTTTATCCAAATCAAAACACAGAAGAGATCCAAAACAACTCGGAGTTGACTTCCCAGACTTACCCAATCTTATAGCTCCCTTTTACCAGAGAAAACTTTAACAACAACGAAGTCTCCAACTTTGAATTCAAAATTCCTCCGTCTCTTATCCACAAAATCTTCAGACGATCTCGGGCTACCTACAAATCCTTCCTGATCAACTAAGACCAAAAAAACACCAACTCTACTCACAAACATTAGAAGACTGAACTAACTTCTCTTATCTGGAAAAGACAAACAGGAGCACTTGTCAAACTGCTTCCGCTACACCATTCTGATCTGGAGTAAAATGAAAATGCTGATGAAGAACACGAGTACAGACTGGATAACTCATCCCAGAAAATCTCAGATAACTCAAAAGAATACTCAGCAATCTCAAGTCACTTTTGCGATCAATTCAGCCAAATTCCAAATAAAACTGTTCTCTCTTTACCAATCAGAACAGCTCACACTTAACTATCCAATTCATCGAAGAAATGGATATACTCTGCTGCTTCTGAACTCCACCTTCAGAAAACTGCTCAGCCAGAAAACTTCCTGCCAATGCACAGAATACTCCGAGCTGCACTACTGCCACAGGTGCCAAAGACTTCTCAATCCAAAGCTTCTCGAGAAACTCGAACCCAAACTAAACAGAATCACCATGCTGAACTCAGCCACAACACCGAAGCAGACATACTTCATTAACTTGTTCCAAAGAAAACATCTTCGGGAACATCCATAGTCACTGCATCTCATCACACAGTTACTTCTTCCTGAAGTTACCAACATTAACTTCTGCCTATCCGACAGATCCAACTCCTAAGATGAACTCCGAACCTTAACAGGTTTCCTTCAGAGATTGTGAAATCCTTACACAACTGTAAAGTTCACTCGAGACGGTATTAGGTTTACAGTCTCGATAAATACACTTCCAACCTCAACACTCAGACTCCTAACCCTAGATGATAAATTATTATCATCTCAACCAATCATTACAAATACCATATACATTTAAAATGATTTTTTTTTATATAGAAATTATATCTGGGTAAAATTATTTCATCTACCCTTTTAAAACAATATTGTGTCCGTTGGCCTTGTCCAAGTGTTTAGAGATCCCTATCAATAACGTTAGCTACTCGTATTGACCAGAATCCATATACCACTCAACCGATCAATTAACACAATATAAAACCATTTTATATAACTAACAAATACGCGCTCTCGAATATATATACACTCAGACTCAAACAGGTTGCTACAGATCCTATCGCTAATGAACAATCCTTCCAAACCTAGGTATTCACTCAACCTAGTGCTCTGATATTCACTTAACCAAAAGCTTAGGCATTCGCTCAACCTATGCTCTGATACCACTGTAACGACAAACCCGATCCCGGTCTCATCGAAATCCAAAACGTATCTTTTAAGGCCAAGTTGTTTAAAGGTTTAAACAATTTAACTTATCTATATTCATACAGATAGATAATTCACAAATCACAATTGATAATCACATTATCAAATAAACAAATGATTCATAACAAAATAGGTAATCCATATCAACATCACAATAGTTAATCTATATTACCATCATAATGCAACCAAGCATTCATATCACACCACATTACTTATCTCATTTCTGAGATTACATCCATTCAAGACAAATCAATGTCATCCATTCTTATATAAGAAATGATTTACTTAATCATAACATAATTAATTTAAAATGAATTAAATTAACTATCTCTATCTTTAATTAATTTAAAGTGAATTAAATTAATTACTTCATCTCTTAATTAATTTAAAATAAATTAAATTAATTACTTCATTATAAATCTTACTTATATAATCATTAATTAAATAAATTAATTAATCATTCTCTAATTATCCACTTTAATTAATCACCTTGATTAATCATTCTTTAATTACATTTAAGTAATTATCTTAATTAATTTCATAATTATTAATTATCCTTAATTTAATACAGTAATTAACCTTTAATTACTTCATTAATTTATTAATTATAATTATAATCAATTACTTTAATTCTTAATTAATTTCAATTAATCACCTATCATTTGATTAATTTATCTTAATTAATCAATTCTTAATTAAATCATTAATTATAAACTAATGATCCCTAATTACACCTTTAATTATTTTATTAATTACATTAAGTAATTATTCTTAATTAATCATAATTATTAATCACCTTTGATTAATATAATCCAGTAATTAACTTCCCTTAATTACTTCCATTAATTAATTACTTTTTAATTAATTTCCTTAACAAATAATTAATTACCTTATTAATTAACCTTAATCCTTTAATTAAATAAATTATTTAATTAATAACACTAGGTAATTAACCTTAATCACTTCTTATTTAATTACTTTCATAAATAATTATCCTTTAATTACTTTATTAAATAATTCCCCTTTTACTTAATTACATCAAGTAATTATTCCTTAATTACTTCATCAAGTAATTATATTTAATTAATTTATAAGTGATTATCTTTAGTTAATCACTAATTAATTACTTAGTTAATTTATTTAACTAATTATTTAAATTGAATTAAATAATTTCTTAACTATTTATTCTTAAAGATCTTAATTAAGAAAAATCATTATCTTAATTAAATTAATTAAATTGACCAACAATTTAATTATCTTCACATATTAATTATCTTTAATAAATCAAACTCTTAATTACTTAAGATAAATCCTTATTATAATTGATTACCAAATCCTTATCTTTAAACTTTATTTAAAATAAAACATTTTAGAATTCAATTATAATTAAAACAACATAAACTTCTACTTCAACTTTCAAAACCTTTAAACTTCCAAAGTTATTAAATTAACTTTAATACAAAAACATTTTGAAAATCTACTTATCTACCCTTTTTAAACTTATCTATTTAAATATTTAAAAACTTGTTTAAAACAATTATTCTTTTGAAAACAATTTATTTTATAATTAAAAACTTGTTTAACTTTGCTTAAAAACTTAAACATTCTGTTTAAAATTTAAAACCTGAACAACTTAAAACCCGAGTAAAACCCATAGAAACTCGAAGTAACTCTCGAGACAACCCACAACACTCCTGCTTCGAGTCACGCGAACAAAATCCCGAGAAAGACCCTGATCTCAACCTTCTTCCCCAAACCACCAATCCACCCAGATGCACAAAAACGTGTACGTGTACGTGTACACCATTACTGATCGTCGACGAACCCTACTCCGGCCTCCGACAAGTCACACTCGACCACGATAACCCATCGCGCAACCCAGATAACCCAAACTCGATCGGACATCGATTTCCATCCTCGAACCCAAACTGATTGAACCACCATCATCAGTAAATCCATCATCCACGGCAACACACACCTCGAGAAGACCCATCGACTACACCATAGCTACGCCACATCCTCCAGACCCTTCGACAATGACCGCGATCGCCTCCGGTTGCCTATTGACGCCGCGCAACCCATTAGAACATCATCGTCAAAACCAGGGTATTAAACCCTATTCCTACCAAAAACCAACGCCTCGGCCAACAAGAAAATTTACCACCATTTTTTCGATGACCTACATCCTTCCATCCTCCTCTGGCCACAACCCCGAGGTCCCCCATTTGCTTGATCGCCTGAATTTGCCCAGCATAACTTTCCCGTTCATCTTAGAAGAACTCGACAAACTCTAATGTGACGATCCGGATTTTTCGGTCATCGATTATTGAGTGGTTAACCGATATAATTATTAGAATATTAGTTTTAATAGGTCAAACAGATAAAAATTCTGGTAATGAAAATATCTGGATATATTTGAAATTGGTTTAAAAACTATATTAGATATTGGGTTATTAATTTCTAGGTATGACAAACCTCATAGAAAATATATGCAAGCTTTAACTGTGGATAATGTATATACATATACGTATGTGAATCCCATAATTTAGCTTGAAGATAAAATGTTTAAATATAATAAAGATGATGTAGGTAAAGGAAAAAAAAAGGGGGAACAAAGCAATTAATGTCAATATTTTTAGTACACCGTATAAGATTTGTAGAAGCCACCAAAGAAAGCAATTCAGCTGAGTCAAACAGGGTCTCTGATCTAGGTTGTACAAACAAATGATAATATCACCCTGTATAGTATAAATGTCTATCATGTAAGCTTCATTTCTAGAATCAACTTGTAAACTTATTTTCTACATATCAACTCATTATCTCAGTTTCGTCCATATAAAAAAAAAGAAACTGAGCAATTCAGAAGTATTTTACAAACTTAAAACAACAACTTAAACAAAAATCTAGTTGAAACAATCAAGCAACAGAAAATATAAATATTCATGTAAAGGCAAATAAAGGATAGACATGAAAATGAAACAAGAAATAAAATACATCCAAATCTACATACACAAATGGGATAAGTATGTACACTCGGAAAGAAAGAAAAGAAAACAAAATATATTCAAGTATGATCAGTATGAACACTTGAAGAAAAGTATATATGGATGGGCTTGCAAAGGAAGGCAGCTATATATTTACATTCGAACAAAGGAAGATAAGTGTAGACATTGAGGAAACAAACAATAGTAATTAATGCTAGTACCTCTAGCATACAAAGCAAGATCTTTCAGCCACCAAAACAAAAATAAAAGTCTGCTAGTCAAAGAAACAAAAGGAAATATCTCCGACTTATGTGTACAAAAAAATAAAAATAAATATATACATCACCTGGTAAAACTTCTCTATATATATATATATCAATCTACTTCATCTCGATTTTGTTCATTCAACTATGTAACTCGGAAGTAACCATTATTTCCTACTTAAATAAACTTCAATTAAAAACAACATCATTTTACAAATTTAAAACAAGAAGTAAGAAGATCAACAAGTTAGCAGCTTTGTTTTCCTGGAAGAACACTGCTCTGTTATAGGGAAGAAGAGGTGAGTAAACGCTTATTTTGTTTCCAAGTTATCGTATATAAGCATATAGATATCCTTATAACTGGGTTTTTGGAATGGATCTCTGACCTATGCATATGTATCAATATAACTGTTAGTTAACACTTTATTAGCTACCATTTCCTTTTGTACACTCTTAAGAAATGAGTTATTTTGCTCAATCTTTGACCTGGAAGGAGACTAGAATGTGGGAATGTATGTATATATGGGTATTGTTAACCTGTAACTTACCAAAACATCTCAGAACACCTCTATTCAAAGAAAAGTGAGTATTCCAACTGGTTTCTTTGATTTTCTTTTTAAAATGTCTGTGAGTAAACATAAAATTTTCAAGTTTAAGTTAAATTAAAAACAGTAAGATGATTCATGGAATATATGGGGTTGTACGTGTTAAAATTTGTTATGAATCTGAGTTATATTCAGGCAGTTCTTTAAAAACTGCGTATGCTGTTCTCCTCTGTTATGTGTTGTAAGGTTGAAACTATTTAATCTTGAATTGTTGCCATTTGATCGTGATAAAAGTTTTATTTTTTCAACAAACATGATGCTCGAACTTCAAATCAGGACGGTTAGACCTGTTTAAAACGTATTAGTATATTATACTTTGGAAACCAAGCTTTTACAGGCAACAAGAATTTTGTTGATAAATTCAATTGTTACAAAATATTAATTCAAGTTAATAACTTGAGTCTTCAATGCAAAATAGGATTTTGAAAGTAGGAAAGGGAATTTTTAGTGTAGAATTGTATGCGTAGTTCATGGTTGATCAAAAATTGCATTTTCACCAAGTACAGATGATTGACCCAATAATTACTGTGGAAATTTGTGTTGGAGCAAGTATAAGTATCTGTGACTTCATGAAAATTATCAAGAAAATCTTTCATTGCGTAAATTAAAAGAACGAATTCAATTTAGGGTTTAAGGCCAGTTTTTGATAAGGTGAAGGAACGAATAGTGTTCGTTTCCAATACGCGATCGAGTGTCACGAGGCTTTGGTGGGTGGTTTCCTAGTGTGATACCGAGGTGTGGGTGGAGTTTGAGGGCCACCGGAGGTCTGTGGTGGCAGTGCGAGTGGGTTTCGTCTATATGTGGTTTTCTGATGGGTGTCCAGATCGCTCGATTTTGATTTCAGATGGGTTCGGAGGTTTGGGGTGATGAAGTGCTTGGAGTAGGTCAATGGCGACCTGCGAGAACACTCGACGATGACCAGAGATGATCGGCCTGGTCGTACATGTGCACACGTCCACGAACGTGTCAGGTTTGGACAAGGATTTTCTGCTCGAGTTCGTGCTCGTGAAATGTTCGGGTTTTTATTCGTGATGAATGGTGTTTGACTCGAAGAAATGAATATTGGGGAAAAAACTCGAAGTCAAGCTTGAGCAGATAAGCATTTGGCTCGGGTCTGGTTGTATACGTTCCACGTTCTGAAATTTCAAATAAATCGAATTTTAAAATTCTTTCTTAGTTATAAATAAATGTTTTATACTAGATGTGGAATTAATTAAAGTCTTTTGTAAATTAAGTAAAAGTGTTTTAATTCCTGATTTTTCGAAAAATGAACTCTTAAGTTTATTTAATTAAAAGATGATGGTTTAGTTAACTTAAGAATTTTGAGCTAATCTAAATGTTAATTAAATTTTCAAGAATTATTTAAATGAGATTTTAAAAAGATAAATGGTATATCCTAGACAATGTTTTGATTAAGGATTAACTTAAAGGTTTAGATTTGAATTATTTATCAACAATAATTGATTTAAATTAATGAGATTTAAATGTTGTAATCCAGTGATCAGTTAAGATAAAGATTTATCTGGATTAATTAAAGATAAATTAAGGGCTGATTTAAGATTGCTTAAAGATTAAGAAATGGTTGATTTTAGTTTAATTAAGGATTTATTTATGGATAATTAAAAGTTAATCAATAAATTTAGGGTTAAATTAATAATTAATTAAGAAATATTAAATTAATGAAGGTAATTAAGGGATGATAATTAATTAAGGCTAATTAATTAACGTGATTAAATTAAGGATAATTAATTAATAATTAAAGGTTAATTAATTTATTATTAATGGTTAATTAATAAATTATTAAAGAATAATTAATCAAAAAGATTTGAAACTAATTAATGTTAATTAATCAGGATTAGTAAATTATTCATAAGTAATTAATTTAATTTAAATTAATCAGACAATTAACTGATCTTACTTATGAATGTTTGGATTGAGTTTGGATGTTTGAATTGTGTGATATCCCTGATGTATGATGTTCTGTGATAATGTGGGTTATCCATCTGAGATAAATTGTTGTGAGAACATGAAATCCTGAATATAAATTGTATTGTTTAAACTTAAAACATTTGGCTCAATGAATAACTTTAGATTCGAAGAGGTCGGGGTCGGGTATCAGCAAATACCCGAAACCACTTCGATTCTTTATAAAATTTGAGTTTAAACCCAACAGGCTGGAATTGGAATAAATTAAGTAACTTGGCCTTAACTGAGAAATAGTTCTTGGATATTGTTTGAAATAAGTGATGGATTTTGAGAACTCGTAGGAAGGTATGAGTTACCCTAATTTGCAAATAAGTTTTATAACTTAGTATTTCATGTTGTAAGGGATTACTTACGCTGGTTTCCAGCCTGACCCGGGTGTTACTTTGATGTAATGCTCGGGTCAGACCGAGTATTACAGCTTTTTAGGTAAGGACGTTCTGGAGCTCAGGAGACGAGCTGGATGGCAGGAACGTATGGAGTGTTTCCGCTTTGTGATATATTACTGTTTATCTGGGATATGTTGATTTGTATATACCCAATGATTGTGTATATGTGTAACTCTGATGAATAAAATATAATTGACAGATACAATATTCTTTTGTAAACTGTTATTTATTTGATATTATATTTTGATCCGCTGCGAATGTGAGAATCTATGGTGTGTTTTCTGTTTCTTCTTCTTCTATCTCTTTCTTTTTTTCCTAACTATCTGGAATTTTCGGGATCGAAAATTCGGGTCGTTACAGTTGGTATCAGAGCTGAAAGGTTAAGCGAGAACCTTGGCTCTGGTGGGGGATACTCATAAGGATAGGGTCAATAGTACCCTAGAATGAGTTGAGTATATATATATATATATATGAGAGAGCGTACTTGTTATTTTCTTATATAAAAGATTTTAAATGATTTTAAGTAAGGATATATTTTGATATATATAAAGCAATATTCCTTAACCAATAAATGTTAAGGTAACTGGTTGATAAAATTTTTGGAATTAAATAAAATAATAAGAATTAAGTGGTAATAATAATACAACCAAATTGAAATTGAATGAAGATGAGTTTGAAATGGGTTCAAACTGGAATTAAAATCTTGGATTCGAAGAAGAATTTTTAGAAATAGATAATTGGTTTTGGTTTCCAGTTGCAATAACTTTGGTTATTCTCCTAAAATGATGAAATGTTTATTAATGATTTAGAAAAAATAAAATGTTTATGGAAGTAAACATTTAGGTGAGTATGACTTATGAATTGAAATTGAAAAGTGTTTAAATGGTGAAGTAGTAATCTAAGTCCAGAAAATATGGGAATTTGTTCCAAGTGTTTGAAAGAAATAATAAATAGTATTATTTGAATAAAAGAGCTTGATTCGAACTAGAGTTGTTTGAAAATTTATAGGAATATGTTTTGAATTTAAAACCAAAGGTGGTTTAAAATTTAAAGTCATTTGGTGTGTAAAAGAAATAAATATGTATATTTGAAATAAACTCTAAGATTGAGTTTTGAATAATCCTTGGAAGTGATGTGAAACCCAAAGTGGTATAATTTTGAACTAATGAGTAAGAATGAATATTATTAGAAATTTGAAATTTTGAAGTAGAAATTCAAATTTGAGTAAGGTTGACTGGATGAATGAATGGATTGAATTTAACTTAGGGGAAGTTAAATAAGAACAACCTAAATGGGAAATTTCAAGATGAAATTAAAATTTTACTTAGTGAAGTTAAATGGGTTGTTTTGAAATGGGAGTTATGTGAGATCTCAAACGGATTTGAGATCTGGAAATGGGAAATGTGTGTTATTGATGGATGTTGTTTTAATAATCTGGATGTTTATTTACTTTGGCTTATCCCGATATCATCCTTTTGTTATTAATAATCCATGAAACTGTGAATTGGATTATTCTAATTAAATTAAGAAATGGATTGAGGTAATATACATCCATTGTAGAAAATTTATGGAATCACTTTGAACTTAAGAATTAAATGTGTAAAATTGTTTAAGAACTGGTTTCAAAACGGAAGATAAAATTGTTTTGAACTCTCATTTGAACTTTGAAATAAGTTAAGTAAAGATAATTTAAAATGGAATTTCTAGAATTCGACTCAGAATTAAATTGTTTAAAGATTTGGGTTATTGATGTAAAAACAAAAGTTAATTTGGTTTAAAAAAAAAGTTAAACCAACCTTTGAGAATTTAACTCGAATTTATATAATTCGAGATGTTTTAAAATTAAGATTGAAATTGAATTAGTTCAAATTGAATTTGATTTGAATTAATTGGATTTGAGATTGAAGGTGTATAAGTTTAAAAATTTAATTGGAATTTATATTGGATTAAACTGAAATGATTTGAAATTGAAGTGGGTTCAATCGATAATAGACTAAAATTGATTGGAATAATTTGAAATTATGATTAAAGTTGAACAGGTTTAAAATCAAATGGAATTTGATTTAGATTGAGAAAGAAATCAGGATTGATCCAACTTGAAGTGGGGTTAAATCAATATCAATGGAAATTGAGGATTATTTAAATTGGAATTGGGTCAATTTAAATGGAAGTGGGAATTTAAATTGAATTGATGGGAAGGTGAACAGTTTTGACTTTGGACTATTTTCAGAATAAATTGTTTTAATATAAACTTATTTTTCCAAGCTATTAAATATATACAACCTTTCTTTCTTAAAACCAAATTATTTTATCCATGTTTTACAATTATTTTGGAGCTAATTAACCATTTTTCAACTGTTTTCTAAAACTAATTACTATTTTTCAACTATTTCACAAATTAGTTACTATTTTACAACTATTTTACAATTAATTACTATTTTACAGCTATTTTACGAACTAAAAATTATTTTTCAACTACTTATCTATTTTTAAAATTTTCATGCTATTTTCTAAATATAATCTGGTCGGAGTTCAAACTGTTATTGAGTAAATACCCAACTGAGATAAGAATTGAAGTGATAATCCAAATGAGGATTAAGACAAAAGTGAATAAGTGAATGAAAATTAAGGTGAATGTGAATAGAAAGGGAATTTATTTAACTGATAATCAATGAAGATAAATACGTAAGATGTACGTATATTATTCTATTCGCATAGTGATTTGATCCAGATTCGAGCACAGAATTTCGAGATAATATTGTCGATCCGAGTTGGGATTTTTCGCTCGATTTTCGACGGCGAACCTGGATATGGATTTTTGATTGGTTCTGGATATTCTCTATCATAGATGTGACTATGCAAGGAGAATGACGGTTTCTGATCAAGAAACCAAATCTGAGTCCGCACTAGGAAGTCGGGTGGACAATACTAGTTCGGAAGAGAAATTGTGTGATCGAGTGAGCGATCAGATTGATACTGCGTACGAATGATATGTGGACATCGTACGAGTTTGAATAAAATTGATATTAAAAATTTGTGGATAAGAAATGTAAAGTGATTTTTGAAGTGGAAGTATATTTGTGAAATATAATGTAACTGAATATTTTTATGGTTAAAATTTACTTTATGGAAGTAAGCAATATGGTGAATAACTTTACAAAAGAGTAATCAAAATTTGAATATTGATTTGGACTAAACAAAGTTATTTATCTTCGTTATATATAATAAAATCTCCTTGTTGCATCTATTGCCAGAAGAAAATGATTTTTTGAAAGTATTTAAAGTATAAAAGTGAATTTATACAAGTACAAATTGATTCAAAGACTTTTCAAAACTTTTATATATATGTATTTATAAAAAGGATTTGTGAAAATGATTTTGAGGAAAGGTTTTTGGAACCTTTGAATTTTGAAAAGACTTTTGATTTTGAGTAAAATCAATATTTGAATTTGGAAAAGCCTATTTGGAGAATTATCGATTTTGGGAATCGATTTTGTGTAAAGGCACTTATATGTGATTCATACTCGGTGTATGATTTGAAAAATACTATATGTGTATAGTATAAAGTGTTTTTGAGATTAGCTCTGGGGAAAAAGGCACTCCCTTGAATGAACTTCTCAGGAGTGCCACAGGGTGGCACTGCCTTGAGCCTCTAAGAGGGAGGCTCTAAAGTTGATCCTGTGTGGAGTCCGAACAAAACTAGTTCCTGAGGATTATTGGGTAGCGAAAGTCGATGGCGTTGATGCCTACAGGGGCATTTGAGTTGTGCTGTGACGACAGTGTAACTCGATGTCGCTACGATCTACTGTGTGGACCATAGCGAAAATCGTGTGGAGGATGAGTGCCAACAGTCTACATTTGATTTTGCCGGGATGGCAACGCAACATCGGTAGACTGCGGTCTATGGTCAAGTGGAGGAGTTTCATTCTTTTGGCAGCGAAATTCGGTGGCGCTGATGCCTACAGTTATATGGGTTTTTGCTGTGATAGCAACGTATAGTCCGGGTATAACTGCGATCTGTAGCGGGTTCCATGGCGTAATCGAGTGGCACGGAGACCTACAGTTATCTGTGGATTTTGCCGGGACGGCAACGTAACCATCGGGTTAACTGCGACCATGGATGGGGGTGATGATTTCCAGAGCATTTTTACCAAAGATATTTCATCTATTTTCGAAACCGTTTTATATATTTTCAATATAATTATTTTCCAAAGTATTTCCACTGGGTGTTGGAAACGAGTTTACCAAGTACTTATAGATTTTCAGTCCTACGCCTGATCAACGTATGACCGAATTTCTATGAGAATAAGGATGGACTTGTTGAGACATCGAGTTATAAAAAGTATTTTTGTATAAAACTATTTCCATAATATTATGTAGATTTTGAAGTGTTTTAAAATTTTAATGTAAAAAGGGGTAAAAGAGTTAAAAGATGTTTAAGGAATAATTTAACTAAGATAAACAGAAAATTTAAAATTCTGGCTTCTTTTCTTTTCGAGGACGAAAAGTTCTAAAGGGAGGAGGAATGTGACGATCCGGATTTTTCGGTCATCGATTATTGAGTGGTTAACCGATATAATTATTAGAATATTAGTTTTAATAGGTCAAACAGATAAAAATTCTGGTAATGAAAATATCTGGATATATTTGAAATTGGTTTAAAAACTATATTAGATATTGGGTTATTAATTTCTAGGTATGACAAACCTCATAGAAAATATATGCAAGCTTTAACTGTGGATAATGTATATACATATACGTATGTGAATCCCATAATTTAGCTTGAAGATAAAATGTTTAAATATAATAAAGATGATGTAGGTAAAGGAAAAAAAAAGGGGGAACAAAGCAATTAATGTCAATATTTTTAGTACACCGTATAAGATTTGTAGAAGCCACCAAAGAAAGCAATTCAGCTGAGTCAAACAGGGTCTCTGATCTAGGTTGTACAAACAAATGATAATATCACCCTGTATAGTATAAATGTCTATCATGTAAGCTTCATTTCTAGAATCAACTTGTAAACTTATTTTCTACATATCAACTCATTATCTCAGTTTCGTCCATATAAAAAAAAAGAAACTGAGCAATTCAGAAGTATTTTACAAACTTAAAACAACAACTTAAACAAAAATCTAGTTGAAACAATCAAGCAACAGAAAATATAAATATTCATGTAAAGGCAAATAAAGGATAGACATGAAAATGAAACAAGAAATAAAATACATCCAAATCTACATACACAAATGGGATAAGTATGTACACTCGGAAAGAAAGAAAAGAAAACAAAATATATTCAAGTATGATCAGTATGAACACTTGAAGAAAAGTATATATGGATGGGCTTGCAAAGGAAGGCAGCTATATATTTACATTCGAACAAAGGAAGATAAGTGTAGACATTGAGGAAACAAACAATAGTAATTAATGCTAGTACCTCTAGCATACAAAGCAAGATCTTTCAGCCACCAAAACAAAAATAAAAGTCTGCTAGTCAAAGAAACAAAAGGAAATATCTCCGACTTATGTGTACAAAAAAATAAAAATAAATATATACATCACCTGGTAAAACTTCTCTATATATATATATATCAATCTACTTCATCTCGATTTTGTTCATTCAACTATGTAACTCGGAAGTAACCATTATTTCCTACTTAAATAAACTTCAATTAAAAACAACATCATTTTACAAATTTAAAACAAGAAGTAAGAAGATCAACAAGTTAGCAGCTTTGTTTTCCTGGAAGAACACTGCTCTGTTATAGGGAAGAAGAGGTGAGTAAACGCTTATTTTGTTTCCAAGTTATCGTATATAAGCATATAGATATCCTTATAACTGGGTTTTTGGAATGGATCTCTGACCTATGCATATGTATCAATATAACTGTTAGTTAACACTTTATTAGCTACCATTTCCTTTTGTACACTCTTAAGAAATGAGTTATTTTGCTCAATCTTTGACCTGGAAGGAGACTAGAATGTGGGAATGTATGTATATATGGGTATTGTTAACCTGTAACTTACCAAAACATCTCAGAACACCTCTATTCAAAGAAAAGTGAGTATTCCAACTGGTTTCTTTGATTTTCTTTTTAAAATGTCTGTGAGTAAACATAAAATTTTCAAGTTTAAGTTAAATTAAAAACAGTAAGATGATTCATGGAATATATGGGGTTGTACGTGTTAAAATTTGTTATGAATCTGAGTTATATTCAGGCAGTTCTTTAAAAACTGCGTATGCTGTTCTCCTCTGTTATGTGTTGTAAGGTTGAAACTATTTAATCTTGAATTGTTGCCATTTGATCGTGATAAAAGTTTTAATTTTTCAACAAACATGATGCTCGAACTTCAAATCAGGACGGTTAGACCTGTTTAAAACGTATTAGTATATTATACTTTGGAAACCAAGCTTTTACAGGCAACAAGAATTTTGTTGATAAATTCAATTGTTACAAAATATTAATTCAAGTTAATAACTTGAGTCTTCAATGCAAAATAGGATTTTGAAAGTAGGAAAGGGAATTTTTAGTGTAGAATTGTATGCGTAGTTCATGGTTGATCAAAAATTGCATTTTCACCAAGTACAGATGATTGACCCAATAATTACTGTGGAAATTTGTGTTGGAGCAAGTATAAGTATCTGTGACTTCGTGAAAATTATCAAGAAAATCTTTCATTGCGTAAATTAAAAGAACGAATTCAATTTAGGGTTTAAGGCCAGTTTTTGATAAGGTGAAGGAACGAATAGTGTTCGTTTCCAATACGCGATCGAGTGTCACGAGGCTTTGGTGGGTGGTTTCCTAGTGTGATACCGAGGTGTGGGTGGAGTTTGAGGGCCACCGGAGGTCTGTGGTGGCAGTGCGAGTGGGTTTCGTCTATATGTGGTTTTCTGATGGGTGTCCAGATCGCTCGATTTTGATTTCAGATGGGTTCGGAGGTTTGGGGTGATGAAGTGCTTGGAGTAGGTCAATGGCGACCTGCGAGAACACTCGACGATGACCAGAGATGATCGGCCTGGTCGTACATGTGCACACGTCCACGAACGTGTCAGGTTTGGACAAGGATTTTCTGCTCGAGTTCGTGCTCGTGAAATGTTCGGGTTTTTATTCGTGATGAATGGTGTTTGACTCGAAGAAATGAATAGTGGGGAAAAAACTCGAAGTCAAGCTTGAGCAGATAAGCATTTGGCTCGGGTCTGGTTGTATACGTTCCAGGTTTTGAAATTTCAAATAAATCGAATTTTAAAATTCTTTCTTAGTTATAAATAAATGTTTTATACTAGATGTGGAATTAATTAAAGTCTTTTGTAAATTAAGTAAAAGTGTTTTAATTCCTGATTTTTCGAAAAATGAACTCTTAAGTTTATTTAATTAAAAGATGATGGTTTAGTTAACTTAAGAATTTTGAGCTAATCTAAATGTTAATTAAATTTTCAAGAATTATTTAAATGAGATTTTAAAAAGATAAATGGTATATCCTAGACAATGTTTTGATTAAGGATTAACTTAAAGGTTTAGATTTGAATTATTTATCAACAATAATTGATTTAAATTAATGAGATTTAAATGTTGTAATCCAGTGATCAGTTAAGATAAAGATTTATCTGGATTAATTAAAGATAAATTAAGGGCTGATTTAAGATTGCTTAAAGATTAAGAAATGGTTGATTTTAGTTTAATTAAGGATTTATTTATGGATAATTAAAAGTTAATCAATAAATTTAGGGTTAAATTAATAATTAATTAAGAAATATTAAATTAATGAAGGTAATTAAGGGATGATAATTAATTAAGGCTAATTAATTAACGTGATTAAATTAAGGATAATTAATTAATAATTAAAGGTTAATTAATTTATTATTAATGGTTAATTAATAAATTATTAAAGAATAATTAATCAAAAAGATTTGAAACTAATTAATGTTAATTAATCAGGATTAGTAAATTATTCATAAGTAATTAATTTAATTTAAATTAATCAGACAATTAACTGATCTTACTTATGAATGTTTGGATTGAGTTTGGATGTTTGAATTGTGTGATATCCCTGATGTATGATGTTCTGTGATAATGTGGGTTATCCATCTGAGATAAATTGTTGTGAGAACATGAAATCCTGAATATAAATTGTATTGTTTAAACTTAATTTGGCTCAATGAATAACTTTAGATTCGAAGAGGTCGGGGTCGGGTATCAGCAAATACCCGAAACCACTTCGATTCTTTATAAAATTTGAGTTTAAACCCAACAGGCTGGAATTGGAATAAATTAAGTAACTTGGCCTTAACTGAGAAATAGTTCTTGGATATTGTTTGAAATAAGTGATGGATTTTGAGAACTCGTAGGAAGGTATGAGTTACCCTAATTTGCAAATAAGTTTTATAACTTAGTATTTCATGTTGTAAGGGATTACTTACGCTGGTTTCCAGCCTGACCCGGGTGTTACTTTGATGTAATGCTCGGGTCAGACCGAGTATTACAGCTTTTTAGGTAAGGACGTTCTAGAGCTCAGGAGACGAGCTGGATGGCAGGAACGTATGGAGTGTTTCCGCTTTGTGATATATTACTGTTTATCTGGGATATGTTGATTTGTATATACCCAATGATTGTGTATATGTGTAACTCTGATGAATAAAATATAATTGACAGATACAATATTCTTTTGTAAACTGTTATTTATTTGATATTATATTTTGATCCGCTGCGAATGTGAGAATCTATGGTGTGTTTTCTGTTTCTTCTTCTTCTATCTCTTTCTTTTTTTCCTAACTATCTGGAATTTTCGGGATCGAAAATTCGGGTCGTTACATCTAAGCTAAAAAACGTGATTTACATACTGAAATTCGTGATTTCCCATCGCAAATCCAATCGTACACTTTAATCTTAAAATTAAATAAATAAAATTTTACCCAAATTACAAATTTCACTGTATACTATGAAATTTCGAGACCAATTCCGAATATAATTTCCAGAACTCATTTTTATTAGTGATGTTACATAATTTCCATCATCTTCTATTTACAATTCAAAAGTTATCAGTGATTAATTTATGAGATGTAGATATTTAAAAGAAAATCAAATTCTATAAACATACAGAGCCTATATTCAAACATAACTAGTTATTCACAGGCAACAATACTAGTATACATGCATGCATCCATTCAATTCAATATTAAGGCTAATACATGAATTTCATTCATGTAACAAAATGAAACAAGATTGAAAACTGTTTTTAAATTTAAGGTTTACTCACTGTTATTTAAAACAGAGGCTTATGTAAACTACAGACATTCAAAAAAATGTATAATTCAAACATGCATCCAATTTAACTCAAGTATTCAGATAACAGGAAGATGTTCATTCACAAGAACAAGTAGAAATCCAAGATTAAAACTGTTTTTAAAAATCCATTTACTCACCTAATTTAAAACAGAGACAGAGCTTTTGATTTCTGAAACTTGAATTGTCTTTAAAACTGGAAGGTTGCATTACTACTGCTCTTTTTTTTTTAGAACTTTAAAACTTGAATGCCCTTTGAAAACTTTATTGCTTGAAAAATACTTGATTTGCTTGCTTCCAAACAGAATTGAAGAATGCATGCAGGCTTTTATTACTGGCTTCAGGTTGCATTTTTGATCTTTGCAATCTGAGATATTCAGGCTTTTGATTTCTTGAGTTGCTTTGATTTAATCTCAGATTTGAAAAATGTAGGCTTGGTTCCAAGTTTGAAAGAATTTATTTCAGGCTTATGTACTTTTGAAAATGAGTCTGCAGCCTTGAAACAGAACAGGCTTTTGATTTTTGGTTTGAGGAGGATGATCACTAATTTTGATTTGTGAAATGGTTTGAGAAGAGTGAATTTCAGATTTGTTTTGAGGATTTTGTATAGGGTTTTGAGAAAACGTTTTCAGGTTTGGAATTTTGTTTTTAGAAAAAGGTTTAGCAGATTTTGTACTTAGCTTTTAGATTTAGAAAAATAGAAAAAGAATGGAAGGAAACATGGATATATATATAGGCTGAAATTTAACTTTAAATAAAAATAAAAGAAAACCAAATTGAATGACACTTGTCCTATATCATATTTAACTAACTAACACTTGTTTAAATGAGGTCTTAGGAAAAAAACATGTGTTCTTTTTATTTAATGAGTATATATATTTAAAATGTTAATAAGGATTTTTCACTTTAATAATTCTTATGTAAATGTGTAAATGTATTTCTCTTTTTAAAGAAAATGTAAATAAACAAATTAAAAGCTTTTTACACTAGTTTACTATTTATAAATACTTACCTAATATGTATATGTATATAAATTACTTTAAAGAAAATGTAAATAACCAATATATATATAAATAAAATCTTATATCTATATTTTAAATCCAAAATATTTTAAAATATTTCTCTTTTGAATTTCTATTATAAATCCAAATTCATATTCAAATTATATTTACATTAAAATCTATTTATTTAAAAACAAGACTTTATTCATTTATTAAATTTCAAACCAAAGCCAATCTATTTACAATATATATATGCACACATATAAATATATTATAAATAGAAATCATTTTATTAATTTCTAAAAGATAAATTCACTAATTAAATATTCATTTAATTAGATTTTTAAACCAATTCAAATATTTTTATCAAAGATTAACAAATCAATTTAATTATTTAAACAGATTATTAAATTGATATTGCCTCAAATTTCCGGGATATTACATGTATATTATTCATTTACTTATCCTTATTAGCATTTTAAACTTTTTAAGTATTTGGTAAGTTATAGCTATGCAAATAGAATGTAGTTAAACAATATACAACTTCTTTTCATTCAATTTGAGTGTCATACCTATTAAATAAATTTCCAATTCATTATTTTCCAAATTAAGGGTTACTACTACAATTTAATTTTTTTTTAACACTTAAATTCAGTTTCACCTTTTTCAATTCATAATTTTCTAACAATTCAAGATATACTTTAGTTTAATAATTAAAATCATTCCTTATTAGAGAACTTAAGAATTTCAACTCCGGATTCGATTTAAACCATTTTTTTTTAAAATATAAATATATATATGTATATACTAATATCTTTATATCTCAAATCATACTTTTTAGAAGAATTTTAAATCAGCATTGAAATATATATATATATATATATATACTTATTTTCATTTCATACTTTAGAAAATTACAACTTTTAATCAAAACAGGGTTTAGAAAAACTATTAAGTGATCTCCCCCACTTGGACTCTCGAAAATAAACGTCGATGATGCGTGCACTCATCACCGAAATCATTCTCTAGTGTCAAGAGGGGAGTATAACACTTACTTCATTTGAAAATCCTTTGAAAACAATTTCTAATCGAATATACTATCATATAATACTAGTATTATACATTTCAAATTTTTGTTAATAAATTTTCAAAACACCGGAATTTAAATTCTCCATCTTAATTTAAATTCAATTTTTATTTTATTCTATTTACCATTTATATTCATTGTCAATCATATTTACCAGTTTCATTTCTTAAAATCATCCAATAGTCAATAGTTAGAAATATTGACTAATCAACAATAAACGATGATAATCTAATATTATCATCTCCTAACAACCAATACAATCAAAATTTATAAATTTTCAAGATAATTCTTTTATATATAAAATATAATCCAAAACAATATTATGTCAATCTGTCTTATTCGAGTGTTTAGAAATTCCTATCGATGCCTTGGCATCCCAAATACCAACCAGAATTCATAAATACTCAATGGAACAAATTAACACAATATAAAACCATTTTTATATCAAAATTACAAATACGCTCTCTCATATACACTCAAACTCATTCATAAGGTTTAACCCTATTTCAATGAGTTATTCCCCACTAGAGCCAAGGTAATCGAAACCAAAGCTATGATACCAACTGTAACGACCCACATTTTGACCGTTCAAGTCGACAAAACATACACACATGCCGACTCAAACAATCCAAAATACAGATAGTTATTAGTGTTAAATAAGAAAAGAAAGGAAAGAACAGAAACAAACTCAGAATCTCGCAGCGGAAGGAACAAGATATAATAATAAAATAACAGTTCATGAAGCTGTTAAATAAATAAATTTGATTATTATTATACATCATAAATCAGAGTTACATACATATCAGAGATAATACAACAATGCAGCGGAAAATAATACAGTAGTATAATACAAATGATGTAATGCCAAACTCTGTCTTCGTCCTCCAAAATATATCTTCAACCTAATCTAAAATGCTCAGGCTGACCCGAGCGTAATGAAAAGACAAAACACTCGAGTCAGGACTAAAATATCTCATGTAAGTTAAATCGAATAAGTAAATATGAGTGTGACGGCGTCGGAGATGTTTACGGGTTTTAGACACCTCCTATCCAGTGTTTAACATGCGTGCATTAACTTAAGAGATGTTCGGGATTTCCATCTCCTAAGGATCCGTTAAACTATCTACTATATAATAGAATACGCTATATACGATAATGTCTATCATAAAGTAAAATATCAAACTAGCGTTAAGCCATGGACCATTCCACCCTTAACACATTTTTATTCCCAATAGCATATACAAGACCGTAGTTTCCCCAAAACCGGAAGTCACTAGAGGGCAATTCATATACTAAAGGTACAAACCAAAACGTAGTGGTCGCGAATAGGATAATCAGTATGACAAGGTACATGAGGCGATACCAACTAGAATACTTGTAGTTGCGTGATCCGGACTGATGTTGGGCATAGCAGCTACTACCCTAACACCGCGAAACAACACTCCCATAATCACGGGGTGCACCCAAATCGAATCACAAAAGTAATAGACATGGTATCGAAGGAGTGTGTCCGCTAGAGATGGCGATCCTCAATGGCCCGGCGCGGCTCCTGTTTTAGTCATGTCAGGGGTCATCCAAAATCGTTCTCTTTCTTCAGTCAACGCGTTCACCAAACCATCCACTTCATTCTGGATCAACACTCCGCGTATAATAGTTATTAAAGTGGTTTTCGGTATCGACAGAGAGTATGTGCATATCCGATCCCGGTCTCTTTAATAACTACGTATTATTACACTGATGGCTCTTTTACATTTCAAATCGATTCATACTTGATATCAAAATATCATATTCGCTTCAAAATCAAATCCATTTCAAATATCATCATATCTATTCAAGATGTAAGATTCCGTTTCAAAATCATTATTCGCCTCAATATCTCATTTCGATTTCAAAATCATTTTTCGCCTCAATATCTCATTTCGATTTCAAAACCATTTTTCGCCTCAATATCTCATTTCGATTTCAAAATCATTTTTCGCCTCAATATCTCATTTCGATTTCAAAATCATTTTTCGCCTCAATATCTCATTTCGATTTCAAAATCATTTTTCGCCTCAATATCTCATTTCGATTTCAAAATCATTTTTCGCCTTAATATCTCATTTCGATTTCAAAATATTTCAAAGCTTTCAATATTCACATTTCAGAACAGTGCAGAGTTCGATTAAAAGTCCAATCTTTTAAAACAAATCAACTTTCGTAAATTTACGTCGTATTTCAATTTTTCTTATAAATCTAAACTTCGAATAATTATACAATTTCATTTACCAAGTTTAAATTCCAACATTTCGAGCTTCAATTCAAAATAATTCAATTTCCATAAATTGGATTTTATTCTTAAAATCGATTCATTTAAATAATTTCAAAACAACTTTTAAAATCATTTAATTTAACCAACCCGGTGTCCGTATATAATTTTCTAACCTATGGCCAAGTGGATAATTATTTCAATTTTAATTTCAAGGATGGATAAATATCATTTCAATCCAAATAGATGTCATAGGTATATATCATTTTAACCTATTTCTTAATTTATTCGAAATGATTCAGTTTACAGTTTATATGCAATAAACAATATACATGATGATAGCATGATATATCAAAATAAATAAACAACCAACGTCGACCAATAGCATCCATCACAACCAATCAACCATAAAGCCAATAACATTCACAACAATTTTTTTATTATAAATATCGAGTAATATACTGCCAATTTAAATTTAAATTTATTTTAACGGTCAATTTAAATTCTATTAATTAATTCATATATCAATACAGATGATAATTAAACCTACCAAACAACAGCCAATAAATTTCATATCACTTCAGAATATAAATTTAACTAACAAGAAATTTTTTCAGTCAATTGTGAGCGTATAAACACTCACCTTTGATTTAATGACGATTTAAAACCCAAATAAAGGCCCAAATTTGAACAGTCTCAGAATGCAACCAAACAAGTTTCATAATGTAGATCTCGTTGCTACGATTCCAACGCCACCTGTTTTGCCCGAAACGGATCTCGTATGCAAAAGTTACGCTTAAATTAATATAATGATATAGTTTAAAACATGATTAGGAATATAATAAAAATTAATTAACCGTTTAACCTTCTTCTTCACGTGACACAGCTCCCATCAGAACCCACGCACGCGAACGCCAGCTTCAAAACGCACAAAACTCGAGACAGCCGGAGTTCGATCAGCGACTACCAGCGTGTGCGCCACCTTGAGAGCCACCTACGCGCCAAGTTTCGCCGCCCCATTCGCCACCGTTTGCACGCAAACCAAGAAAAACTGTACACACTTCCAAGTCAGATCTGGGCGAATCTGTGACGTAAAAGCATAGATCAACCGTATGGATTTGAAGAGCTCGCCGAGATCTACAACTTTGCTTTTGGAATTTTTTGATTTCGTTGAACGGATTGAGAGATATTAAGGAAAGAAGTTCGAGCGATTCTGGCCATTGAATAGGTGGCGGCCATGAGATAGAATTAGGGTTTCTGGATTAAAATGACAGTAAAACTGTCTTGGTTTGTGTGTGTATATATATAGGTAGGTCCAAAGTCGTCCGAACTCCAATCGAGACGTGCCGCCAGGCGTTTATAAGGTTTTACCCCCGTTCCGGACGCAATGGAACTAGTCTCAAGGCCTAATTCAATCGTATGTGGAAGATAGCTTTTTGAAGTCGATTATTTTAATTAGCGACGTTAAATTTCTACGTGTTTCAAGCTCGCACGACCAAACGACAAGTCCGATTGCTATGAAAATTGAAACCTTACAATAATTCACTGTTATGGATCCGATGAAACTGGTTAAGTCGAAATCCGAGACAGTTGTAAAAATGGCTATTTCTACAGTCTAATTTCAATATAAAATTCCCAATTTTAAATTATTAACTTTTAAATCAAATTTCAATTGTTCACAAATTTCATTTTTAATTTCACAGTAATTAACAATCTTTTACAATGCGCTTTTCCATTATAAATCCAGTATAAAAGATTACATTAGATTCAGCGTTCAATTATATTGTAATTCAAATTCAAGTTATTTAATTCCAATTGAATTCTTTTATTTCGATTTACACTTTCATTATTGAATCAACCATTTACTTATACATTATTATCAATAGTTTATAATTCATTTTCTTCAGCTATCATCTTATTTAAATTCATAGTAATATTAAGTTACATTCATTTACGTTGATTTAAATATTATAACTTCAATATTAAATGTAACATTTTATTTATTTCGTTGTTTACAATCAAATTCAATTCATTATTTACATTCAATATAAGTTAACATCCATATTTAATTTACACATAAGTTAGTTCAGAATTCAGTTTTGTATTTTAACTTATAATCCACATTTAACAACACAAAATTTTATTTACTTCGGATTTTTATCCAAAATTTTTATTTTAATTCGTATTTTTAAAGTGTTAAAAATACAGGTAGTTACAGAAACAATTTTTATGGTCAGAAGAAGCAGGGGTTGCTTTTGAGCAAATCAAGGAGCTTTTGACAACAGCACCAATTCTAGTTTTACCAGATTTTCAGTTGTTGTTTAAATTACATACTGGTACATCAAAAGTTGGAATTGGAGGGGTGTTAAGTCAGAAAGGACGTCCTATTGCATATTTCAGTGAGAAGCTATCGGGAGCAAAGATGAGATATAGTACATATGATATGGAATTTTATGCTATCGTGCAAGCTATCAAACATTGAAGACATTATTTGTTTCATAAAGAATTTGTTTTATATACTGATCATGAGGCATTGAAGCATATGCAGGGACATGACAAGATTGCTGCTAGGCATGCTTCGTGGATTGCATACTTACAACAATTTACATTTGTGGTGAAGCATAAATCGGGAATTACGAACAGAGTGGCAGATGCGCTAAGCAGAAGAAACCATTTGTTAACTACGATGAAAGTTGAAGTGACAGGGTTTGATGTGTTACCAGAGTTATTTGTCGATGATCCTTACTTTGCGAGGTTTGTTGATAAAGTCAAGGAGGGAGAGACGGATGAGTTTATGATGATAGATGGATTTCTGTTCAAAGGAAATCGATTGTGCATACCTGATTGTAGTTTGAGAATGAAGATTGTAAAGGAGCTACATGAAGAAGGTCATCTGGGAAGAGACCATACATTACAGTTGATTTCCCAATCTTATTTTTGGCCATCGATGAGAAAAGAGGTTGAGAGATTTGTGGAACGATGTCATATCTGTCAAGTGTCGAAGGGAACCGCTACAAACGCAGGATTATATATGCCGTTACCTGTGCCTACTAAACCATGGGTGGATGTGAGCATGGATTTTGTTTTGGGTTTGCCTAGAACTCAAAGGGGAAATGATTCTATATTCGTTGTGGTGGACAGGTTTTCTAAAATGGCACATTTCATTGCATGTAAGAAGACAGCGGATGCCGTCCGAGTCGCTCAGTTATTCTTTAAGGAGGTGTATCGATTGCATGGGCTACCTGAATCGATTGTTTCAGACAGGGATACGAGATTTCTAAGTCATTTCTGGCTAAGTTTGTGGAAGATGGTGGGAACGAAATTGAACTTTAGTAGCGCTTATCATCCGCAGACAGACGGTCATACCGAGGTTGTGAATTGATCATTGGGGAATTTGTTGCGATGTCTTATGAAGGACAATCTGAAGAGTTGGGACATGAAGTTATGCCAAGCGGAGTTTGCACATAATCATGCAGTGAATCGTAGTACTGGTTTCAGTCCATTCCAGATTGTTTATTCAAGTTTACCAAAAGGACCGTTGGATTTAGCGGTAGTACCACAACCAAAGGGGACGGTTAAACGAGCTGTTGATTTTGTTGATGGGTTGACTGAATGTCATAAAATCGTCCAGGAATGATTGGAGAAGGCGAATGAGAAGTATAAACACTCTGCAGATCTGAAACGAAGAAGTGTTGAGTTTAATGAAGGAGATTTGGTATATGCTGTGTTAACAAAGGACCGTTTTCCAATGGGCGCTTATAACAAGTTGAAAGCCAGAAAAATTGGTCCTGTAGAAGTCGTGAAACGGGTTAATGAAAATGCTTATAAATTGAAGCTGCCGAAGGATGTGTATACATCTGATGTGTTTAATGTTAAACATCTGGTACCTTATTATGGGAATGAACAAGCTGATGAAGAAGAAATTACAAATTCGAGGACGAATTTTTCTCAACCCGGAGAGGATGATGCAGCACAACCTAAGGAATCACTGGGTTTAGGTCGGTCACGACCTAAGAAAGAGGAGTTAGGTCGGCCACGACCTAAGGAGCACGATTCAGGCCGTTTACGACCTAAGGGCTTAAGTCGTTCGGGATCTTTAGATCGTGTACGATCTAAGGCTATAGGAGGAGCACCACGAGATAACAAAGTAGCAGCACGAGTTGAGATTGCACAAGGCTTAGGTCGGCTACGACCTAAGGAAAGTGTATTAGGTCGTCTACGACCTAACGAGTATGCTGAAGAAGGGAGTTCACAACCTAAGATAAGTCGCGTACGACCTACGACCTAGTTAGGTCGCGTGACGTGATGTAGCAGTTTTTCTCTTGAGTCGCTGAATTTTAGGTCGTGGCGATGTTAAGTCGTTTACTGTTGAGTCGTGAGTCGCGGCACCTGTTAACTCGTGAGCAGTGATAAGTCGTTATTTGTTAAGTCGTATGGTGTATGTTTCTTATGTCGGAACTTGTATTGTTTTAGGTCGTGAAACGTGATGTTGTATGTCGCGTGGGTTGTAAAGTGTTAAGTCGTGGGCCGCATCTGTTAAGTCGTTGCCGACCTAAGCATTGTCAAAGATGAGTCGCTGTTGTGTTGTAACTATAGGTTAAGTCGTTGACGACTTATACTAAGTCGTAGGTCGTAAGTCGTGCGTCTGTTAGGTCGTTACCGACCTAGGAGTTGTACAGTTTTCTGTGGCGTGTGTTGTAACTTCTATAAATAGGTCGGTGGTGCCATTTGTAATAGTTTAGTTGATTTGAATAAAAACTTTTGTTTTGTTAGCTTTGTGCTTTCACCAAATTGGTAGTTGAGTGTAATCTCCTATCTCCACTTTCGGTTAATCGAGTGCGCTCGATTCAACGATTGCTGAAGCCGATTCGCGGTATCAAGTGCGCTTGATCAACGCTTCAAGAATTGAAGATCTTATTTCATGGTATAGTGCGCTATCAACGTGACAAAGATAGCTAGAATTCGGTATCTTCAAATCAATGAATTTGGGCCATTCAGTATTCTTCATTCCATCGATTGCTACTTTCACAGAATCATCATTTTGTTATTCCGCCGCTGCGTCAGCTTTTGACAAATAAAGTTGCAACGTTTTGATACAACTTCTATTTATTAAACCGTCGAAAATTTGAAAGCCGATTCCTGGTCACATTTTCACTTATTAATTAGATTACATATAATTGTAAAAAAATTTGAAAAACTAATTTCTTATCATTATTAACTAATTAAAATGACCACATCTGAATTATAAAACCATTAAATCAATATTAAACTAGTGTTTACTAAAAATGTTGTCTTATCGACAGTACGTTATGAATTTTCTTATATTTTTAAAACAAGTTTATATCTTTATAAAACTATTATAAATGATTTATCATCACTATATAACTTATTAAAATGAATTATTTTCATTTAAAGCAATTATTTGATTTTTTAAACTTAACTTAAAATTCCATAAAACATATAAAAGTTATGATATCCCTAATGATTTCATAAATATATTTTATTTTCAAAAATAAAATAAACAATTTTTATTTCATATTCTTGCTTAAATGGAAAAATAAGTGCATGTATACAGTTCCGTTCACTTTAATATTGAGAAAATCTCAATTTTCTCAAAAACTGATACTCGTCATTTTTCCAATGAAAACCCCCAAATATCCATTTGTTAATATACCTTTAAAATAAGTTGACCATCATTATTCAAGGTTCAAAACATTAAAATTTATGTAATAAAATTTTGTATTTGAATATTTCAAATATAAATGTAATTTATCAAAGTGATAAATTTGCGGGTCGTTATAGACATCCCTCCTTAAAGGAATTTCATCCTCGAAATTACATCTAACCAAAAAACTCGTGAGAACATTATTTTAAATTTCAAATAAAACCTGTGTTATATTTACAGATTAACTATATGCACTATTTGATTCGATCTTAAATTCGAATATACCGCTTTGCTTCTAAATTAATATCGATCCTTCGATTCTCCAGTATGAATTTTGATCAAGCTCGGAAGCTTTTATTTTCCTTACAAAATTTTGTTTCAAGTTCTTAAATATTTCATAAAAATACAATTTTATCTTACAAAAAATATCAAGAATTCTCATAAAGTGGTTTATGAAATTGCAAATGAGAGAAGTTATAACAAAAGATCATCTTAATATTATATAAGCCTTAGTACATAGGTCAATCCTTAACTTACACCCATCATCCATAAGTTATCCTTACATAGGTCATCATATCTTACATAGGTCATCATAGGTCATCCTAACCATATCTTATCATACTAGAAATACACAACCATAATACGAAGCCATCATACTACTACTTAAATACTATATTAGATATATATACCCAATCTTCAAATCATATCACAACACCAAACTATTCTTCTGATTCTAATACTAATGGTCCATCCCAATTTCCAAACTCAAATAGAACTTCCTCTATATTGTCTTCATATCACTTTCTGGCTCATCATCTGCTTCATTTCCATCCTCTTCTTGATATAGTAAATCTCATCCCATTGGTTGCCAAGTCTGTCCTCGGGGAACCCATTGAATATGTCCTAATCCAACTGGTACTTTAGGCAAAACTTCTCCTTCAGCTAACTCTTTTAAACCTTGAACTCCCTCTTCTCGAGGATTCTCAGCTTCTTCTTCATACTTTTCCATATCATCCCAATTGATGTATGAACTTGACGATTCTTCATGCCAAATGTGAATTTTCATTTCCACCCATTTCCTAAATGATGTTACTATCACCACTACGGTTATTCGATTAACCTAATGTCTCATCCATCCATGCGTCATATATAGCATAGTCTTGACTATTAATCGCAGCATTTAGGTCCTCCTCGGGCTCGGGCTCTTCTTTTATTGGTTCTTCTTCGAGAATTTCATCCTCATCTTGTTCGGGTTTCAAACTTGCTGGATCGGTGATCCACATTATATCTAAGATTTCTTGAGGCAACACTACTGGTTTTAACTCCATGATTATTTCAACATTTTCATATGTGTGGGTGGTTTCTTCATCAGCGGATATCGTAAAAAGTTCAGGAGTCTCGGGTGATATAAGTATTCCAGCCTTAGGATAACACATCTTTATAAAGATGAGTGCAATGATTAGGCTTTTCATCTATATATGGCCAATCGTTGCTAAGCGACCATGCTACAGGTTCTTCATTACTGGAAAGAATTATCAAATCATCTCTTTCGCCCTAGTTGGCTCTTGATGATTCCCGCTTGGAATACTTTCCTCCATAACTAGAAGGCTTTTATAATTATAAACAACAAATATTTAGACACTAAGATTTTAATTGTCCTAACCTAATCTAATGTCAGATTATTAATCTAGGTTTATCCTAACACAAATCCATTTTAACTCCACAATTTGAAAGAGAATAATTCATTAAGCACATGGTACTATTTTTCGCAAACCGATATTCGATCAATACTTAGATAACAAATCAAGATTTTTGTTCAATTAATTAATAAAGATAGCTTTTCTAACTTAGATCTCTTCGCATGATATCCATGTCCAAATGTTTTTTCTTTTCAAAAATTCCTCTAAAATCTTTGCTGAAATATTTTCCAAACATTGTTATTATCACCTTTCAAAATCCTTTGAAAACTATTTTTCAAAAACCTCTTAGATAAAAGTTCTCATTATCCAACTCCTCGGGTTTTATTTATATCCCTTATTATTCTTAATCCTTTTATCATTTAAACATCGTATAGTCAAACTATGAAATTATAATCATAAGATGTTTATACTTATATTTAACTAACCTAATTTTAAACAATTATCCAATTTATAAATTAACAACTTAACAAACTATTTTTCAAAATATATTCTTTATATAAATAATATAACCTTAGGTAAATTTATTTCTTTTACCAAATTTCAACATAAATCATGTATATATAGCATTAACAAATACACACTGTTATATAATACTCTCAACTCATTCTAGAGTGTCGCTTATCATATCTCTAATGAGTTACTCATCCTAGGGTGTTATTAACCCTATTTTCGATGAGTCTTACCCCTATTAGGCTCAGTTTTCGCTTAACCTAAGCTCTGATACCAAATGTGATGACCCACCTTTTCATCCCTTAGAAATTGAAACTAATATGTTCACGGTATTCACGTGCAAAATATCCAAGTGCCGGAAAGACAGAACAAAATCTAACATGAATGGAATAACATATATTATTTCAATATATATCTTTACAACAGAAATTTTAAATACATACATTAGAGTCTATCCTAATCTTAGCCTGGAAAGTTATAAATCTCTGTCCCTACTAGTGTTGAATATAAATAGGAACATATGCAATGGAAATTGATAACCATCTACAGAGGAAACTCCAGCTTCTGCTCTAAGTTCCTCCAAAATGTTCCAAGCTATACCTAAACTACATAGTACCAAATATGACATCACCTTGATCGTTCCTGACCAATCCATGGCTATTGCATACACAACAAATCCAAAATATAGAGGGTAATATAGAAAGGTGATGAACATCTCCAAATGAGAGCGACCCACTTAGCCATGCCGCATCTGCCCTGTTTTTTCCATTACCGATTTGTAAGGCTTAAGGTAATATTTTACCTTTCACATGACAAATCCCACTTTGGATGCCACATTTCCATTTCCAACAACATGCTAATTGATTTCCACAAAAGTCCAACCTTTGAGCTCGTACGTCTCAGAGAAGGGTGTTAAGTATAGGATGGATTGCCCCCTACACCACCAACAAATGTACTTTTGTAGAGATCAATATTCGTTGTCATAGAAATACAATGTCAGACATTTGTCCATGTAAGTTGTCCAGGGACAGGACAAACCGAAGGCACTTCTCCTACTACATCCTGTTTGGGAATCATCCCTAGGATTAGTAGTGAGTAGTCCTTGTATCGAAGATTTCAAATTGAAGGAACCACTACCACCATATATATGATAAGGGAAATACCCCAGAGGTTAGTGGCAAGTAGCCCTAAATTTTGAAGATCTCCTTCTTCAAAATCATTGTCTTTAACATGTTTTCACTTTCAAATGTATATTGTTCAGAAGTGATTTTTGGATAGGAATCACCCAAATCCAACCGTGGTTCCACCAAACCAATTTATCGATAAAAGATGTTAAATATGAGGGTGATTATTATTTAATTTATCAGTATCTTTTATCCAAATAAATTACCTTATAGAGATACATATCTTTAAACAATTCTTTTTCAGTATATACAAAATCATTAAACCTATTTCTAACTTTGGAAACACCAAATTATTTCTCATTAACTACATAGGAAAATGTTTCCGTAATGTAATAAATTTTTTAATAGAGGTTTCATATTTTCAAAACATATCTTTTAAATTGGTTAAAACCATGTTATCTAAAATTGTAAATTCAAAACCAGTAAGTGTTGATTAAATAAGATCCATAGGGACTATATTAATTATACTCAATACTAATTTCCGTATTGAACTTGTACTATTCCTCGAGAAACGATGAAATCACCTTTTAAATCCATACAGATAGTATGAGTTCCCTCCTCGGAATTTAGTATAGAGTTTAACAAATATGTTTCATATATCCCCAAAATATTATTATTTAAAATCTTGTTTAACTTTTGGAAATCTCCAAATCTCTTTTTATATTAGGAAAATATGGTCTGAGTAAATCAAATTTTATATCCCCTCCATTGGGCTAGTCCTGATAGCTAGAGCGGAACCCAGACACTGGTTGTCCAAGCTTGGGTCTAGATACTATATCCCTGTCACCCATAAGGTGGTCAAATTATTTGATCAACTCTAAACTCTTTTATATGATCTTTTAAAGATGATTTTCGTTTACTTAACACAATTCCAAAATATTTCCTCTAACTATTTATTTAATACTCCTTTAAAATAATTATAAAACTTCCAAATCGTCTTCAGAATACTTAGTTATTCATTTGAAAAGATTACAAAAAAGATTGGGAACAAATAATTAAGTTAAAACCATAATTTGCAAAAGTTACCAAAACTACTGCAAAAACTACTACAAATAGTGTTTTTAATGCTTCTTTGTTCACGACACTAATTCCATTTTATACATGTCAATTTTTATAACTCAAATCCCTTTTAAAACATTTTAACGTATTTACAAAATTTATTTCATATTTTTGAAGACTTAAAAATATCAATTTTAAAGCATTTTCCACTATGGTTCCTAAAACTACCAAACTGTGATGTTTTTAAAAACATGATTTGAACATAACTCAGATTCTATTTTAATGAAATCTTGATTTTCTTCTTAATTTCAAAACTGCAGTTATAAGAGTTCGAAAAATTCTTCTTTTGAATAATTTCGAGCTATATTCCATTCTACACATTGCTTTAACTTTTATGGCATGAAATACAAACTACGGTTATACGACGTGCTCATTTTGACTCCATTTTCAAATCTTTTTCAGATTTGCCAAAATGAGTTTTAGTGTTTATAAAATAGTTATAAACCATTTTATTCAAGTTTAAAGTGGTTTAACTATTGCATAACACTTTTATAGTTCATATAGGAAAGAGATTTCCTTTGTTAAAATTCGACGTGTATTTAATATGAATTATTTCGACAACCAAACAAATATATTATCACATCCAAAACATGATGATCCAACATAAAAAACAATCATAGCAAATATATAATATCATCACATAATTTATAATTAAATAGCGGAGTTATTCTCACCTTCATTGGTTACTAGATTTACTAAATTTGACTATAGCTCCGCTATCACTGCACCGAAGATTATGAATCTTATCCTGGGATCCTAGGGAGAGCTCGGGCTAGGCTTATATAGAGAAATAAGGTTAGCCTAGATGGTGTTGAAGGGTGGCCGAAAGGATAGGAGGAGAAGAGGCAAAGTACAGACTCATATCTCGACTTTAAGGCAGTATTTCTTGGTATATGGCAGTTTTTATTTTAGTAGAGGTTCGCTATGATGGAAGAGACTAGATAAGTCAATAGAGAGGCCTTTAGAAAGCTTAAGAAGAAGAGAGAAGAAGATTTTTTAGTGTGAGGATTTATGAGAAGAGGGGGCTTGTATTTATAGGAAAAATATAGAAAATATCTTCCATCGCATCTCCTTTCAACATGTGCCAACCCACTCCACTCCCCTCCCATTACTCACGGCCAGCCATCCTCTCACCCGCACCCCCTTCCATGTGCTCCCAAGTGATTTTGTGTTTTGTTTAACTTTGTTTAGGGAAATATCTAGATTTTTATAAATAAATATAATGATATATTTTGTTTGATTTACCATTAGTAAATATGAGATGTAAATGGTAATTATATATGTAAATGTATATTTATTAATGTGCATGTGCATATGTGTTTATATGTTTACTTTTGACAAAACAAGTTGGAACATTTTTATACAACTTCTATTTGTTAAACCATTGAAAATCTGGAAGCCGATTCCTAGTCACATTTTCACTTATTAGTTAGATTACATATAAATTAAAACAAAATTTGAAAACCAATTTCTTATCATTAGTAATTAATTAAAATGACCACATTTGAATTATAAAGCCATATAAATCAATATTAAACTAGTGTTTATAAAAAGTGTCGTCGTATCGACAAAACATTATGAATTTCTTATATTTTTAAAACAAGTATATATCTTTAGAAAACTATTATAAATGATTTACGTCACTATATAAGTCATTAAAATGAATTATTATCATTTTAAAACAATTATTTGATTATTTAAACTTAATTTAAAATTCTAGAAAATATATAAATGTGATGACATTCCTAATGATGTCGTAAATATATTTTATTTTCAAAAATAAAATAAATAATTTTTATTTCATATTCTTGCTTAAATGGATAAATAAGTGTATGTATCCAATTATGTTCACTTTAATATAGAGAAAATTTGAATTTTCCCAAAAACTGATTCTCGTCTTTTTTCTGATGAAAACCCCCAAATATCCATATTTTTTAATATACCTTTAAAACAAGTTTGTCATCATTATTTATGTTCGAAAGATTATAATTTGTGTCATAAAATCTTGTATTTGAATATTTCAAATATAAATATAATTTATCAAAGTGATAAAGTTGCGGGCCGTTGTAATGTTGATTATGATGAAACATTTTTGCTCGTAACCATGCTTAAATCCTTTTGTATAATGCTAGCCTTCACTGCATTATATGACTATGAAATATGGCAAATGGACATAAAGATAGCATTTATAAACTATGATTTAGAATAGATAGCCTATATGTCACAACCTAAGTGTTTCGAGGCCAATAGGAGTGAGGCCAAGGCTTGCAAGTTGTTAAAATCCATCAATGGACTTAAACAAGCTTTAAGGAGTTGGAATACGTGTTTTGATAAAGTAACCAAATAGTTTGGTTTTTTAAGAATATGGAGGAAGCATGCGCACACTGAAAGGAATAAGGAAGTGCTAACGTGTTCTTAGTCTTATGCATTGATGATCTTATGTTATTCGTCAACAACTTCTTTGTTGCAATCAATGAAAGCTTGGCTTTCTAAGAACTTCTCCATGAAGGAATTGGGAGAAGTAGCCTATATACTAGGTATAAAGATTTATAGAGATAGATCTAAGAGGTTGTTAGGATTGTCCCAATCCCTATACATATATACCGTACTAAAAAGATTTAGTATTGAAAATTTCAAGCATGAAAATGTTCCGACACGATCTGGGATCATCCTTTCTAAGAAGGACGCTCCTCGAAGTGATAAAGAGAAAAAGCATATGAAGTGGATACCATATGCTTCGGCAATTGGTTCCAAAATGTACGCTATGCTATATACTAGATTGTACATAGCATATGCATTAGGATACATAAGCCGATACCAGTCTAACTCGGAGAAAAATAATGGACAACTATAAATATATACTAAAGTATTTATGGAATATTAGGGACTTATTCTTAATATATTGAAATGGAGACCTCCTTAAAAAGGTACAACAAATCTAGCTTTCAAATTGTTATCAACAATAGTAAGTCAGTGTCATGCTATGACTTTACAATAAACGGTGGGGTTGTTAGTTGAAAAGGTTCCAAATAGGAAATTGTAGTTGATTCCACGATGAAGGCCAAGTGCATCGTCCTAAATGAAGCAGCTAAGGAAGTGGTCTAGATGAGCAAGTTTTTAAGTGAGCCAATAGTGATTTGCAATATGAAGAATCCAATGGCATTGTATTGTGACAACAGTGTGGCGTTGCAGATCACAAAGGAGCCTAGAGCACACAAGAAATCACGACACATTCTTTAAAAGTTCCACCTAATCAAAGAATTAATTAAGAAGAAAGAGGTCGTGATAAAATGGTAAATCTGAAGGATAATATAGCAGATCCATTCACGAAGGGACTGACTTAGTTGGTTCTTTTCAAGCTGATCAAAGGGATGAGATTGAGATTCTATAATTGGCCTCAAGTGCAAGTGGGAGATTGATAGAGCTTGGGATGTATCATATGGGCAATTTTGTAATTTATTTTAAAAATTTTAACTCTATAATAAAATCTCATTCAAAATAAAAGGTTTTTTTTCTTTTAATTATATACCTGTTATAATGTGTTGTATCAATTAATTATTTAATTTAAGTATATTCAACTGAAGATCCATGAATGGTATGTTTGTGATGGTAATTATGTGTTGTAATCATGAGCAATTTATCACAATAAATAAACATATAGTTTTAAATATTCCTAGTCAAGATGTATCAAGACTAGATATCAATACACCTATGGAGAATAAAGTACGTAACGTTTTCCAAATATTGGGCAATATACTAATCATGATTGCAGGGAGCAAGAAAGGGTTACATGTTGATAGTTATTGAATAACTATGGAATGACTCACTCGATAGTTTTCTGTTGGTTAATATAACTAAGATCAAACTGATAATATCGATATAACAATATTACACTGTTCTCTTGACTTGAGAATACTGTTGAACTTGAATGTGGAAACTCCACTTTGGTTAAAGTTAAATTATGGCATAACATCCATCGACAGACTAGAAGTGAAACACCATTCAATAGAGAATTCGTCTCCTTGGTTATATGAGATTTAATTGAAGTCAACTCAAAGTCAAAGTCCTTGGTCAGAGTAGTTCTGTTGATAATAATTGTTATTACTAAACCAAGGACTTTTTTTGGCCTATACAAGTTGAATGTGGATGATATTGGAATTTTGAGCAATATCAAATTCCATAAGTCATAATGTGATATAATTTTGACAAAGAAAATTGATGTAAATAATTGTCACTACCGGGGACCTTTTAAAGTAAGTAAAATTCGATTTTTGAAACTGTGTAAGTGATAAACTTAGCCAAACTATCACATCACAAGCTAAGGTGATGTGTGAACGTTAATATTCGAATAATTCATACTAATCACTGACAAAATTTACAAATAAGAGTCACACAATGCAATGTTGAATACTCCGACTACTACCTGAATTAATTAAATTATAATTATTATAATTTAATTAATATTTATGAAAAATTAGTTATAAAATTTCAATTGAGTTGTGTTGATTAGTATTGAGAATAGTATGTATATAAAAATTATATACACACATATCGATATACGATGTGGATGCATATTTGAATTTTACTTAAATGTAAATAGTCTAATCTGACTTGAAGTAAAATGGAAACCTAAGGGGCCTAAAGGATGGTCGGGCAAAGCACAAGGAGAGTAGGGGTTTATGTTAACATTTTTGGTTTTGAATCGGAACAGAAAAATGTGGATCTAGATCTACATTTTCCTCTCTATTTTCTCTCTTATTTAAAACCATTGCCCCTCACTTTTTACATTTGATTTTTGCTCACTCATCTCCCCTTATCCCTAGCCGAAACACCATAGCCCCCTCTCCTCCGTTATTTTCAAATCAAAACACAAAGTCGAAACAAATAAAGAAAGGTGCGTAGATCTCTCTGACTGGTAGTGTTTTGTGGAAGAGATTAGATTCAGTATTCGAGGTTTTATTATTAGGCTTCGGTTGAGGTAACACTTAATTCATATATATATATATATATACATATACAGACATATATATATATATAGACACACACATACACACATACATATTTGTCATTCATTATGTTATTATATATGGTGGGATTATCTATATATCACTAATCTTTATATATGTATGTTGCCAATCTAGAATACATATCTGTGTGTGTGTGTATGCATGTGTGTGTTTTCATTCTCAACCTAAATAAAAAACAACTTTTTCGAATTTAGAACTAATTTTGAAAAAGTTTTAAATAAATTTTTTAATTTTTAGATTATATAAATATACATAAAACATTTGTAACTTATTTTATGAAATTCTATATATATATTTTTTTCAAAAAAATCTTATATATACGTAAATATTTTATAAATTCGAAATATCCATATATATTTAGTTTTAAAACATAATATATTAAATAGATTTTGGTAATTTAAAAATTTACATGTACAATTTAGTATATAGGTAAATTCAAACAATGCAAAATATTTTATTAAAAAAAGGATATTTTCTACGCGAAATTTTAAACTTTAAATTTAAAAAAATGCAAAATAAATTTTCACGGATTTATCTTTTAAAAATAATAATAATTTTAAATTTTTCAAAATATATATTCACTCGAAATGAAATTCTATATATATATATGTTATAATATATATATATATAAATGCTATGATATATATATATACACACGCACACACTATAATATACACACACATTTAATTATACAATACCATTTTATAGCTTAAACGACTTTAAAATATTTATTTTAATATATATATATATATAAACATATATACATATATATCAGTTTTATAAGAATTCTATTTTAAATTTATGTACACATACATAGTAATATATATATATATAATAAAATATAGCTCATATGCAAAATTTAAATTTTGAATTTGAAAACTAAATGATATTTTCATATTTGGATCCAGTTTTAAAATCTAAAATTTAAAATTTAAAATTATTTTAATTTATATTTATAAATTTTATCTTATCTATATATATGTCTGTGTGTATAATTGTTTCTACATTATTATGCATGTGTGTGTGTGTGGATTAAGTCCAATATAAATATAATTTTATGGCATATCATATTACATATATGTATATATATTAGACAATATATATATGTATAAGGAGGGGTTAACATTCCCATTGCGGTATAAATCTTGGCACTTGGATAAGGGCACGTTAAACCATGCACATTGTACGTATTGCACGGACACGTAAAGAACTTGTGTGTATAAAATGCATGTACATACTATATATTATATATACAGTATCAAATAAAATCTTTTTATTAACAAAATAAATAAAATAATGATTTTATTTAAAAAAAAATTAGATTAGATCTAAATAAGTTTGAACATCATTAGGCCATTAAAATCCAAAATGACTTTTTTTATATTTCATCGATTTAACCCACTTCGTTTGGCTCAAAACAAATAACGTCTAATAAAGATGTGATGAAATAAAACCACTTGACTTTTCAATTTCGATGGTGTTAATATTATCAAAAAAGAATAATATAGGAAAAGGTCATACCACTTTTTAACTGCATTTCGCTAATGCAGCTTTTAACTGCATTATAATAACGCAAATTTTCTAAAATTCGAATTTGGAAAAAATGATTTTTGAAATTTTAGTTTATATATATTCATGATGCATATCATTAGAAAGATAATAAATTTTGTAATTTAATGGTGGAAATGGTTTGTTAATCCGATGTTTCTAGAAAAAGTTATTTCGTTTTAAAAATTGATAATTAATAGACGCGTATTTTTAATAAGAGTATGAGAATAACAACCACAGTAGAGAAATGCATGCGTATGGAACTAATTTACATAAATTATTAGGTAGGGGCATTTTGTTTATTTTTATTATGATAGGGATTTTTCGTACAAAGTCCCATTTAATTTTCACATTTCAACTAATATATTTTGGTAGGTTTATTAATTTTTCTTTCGAAAGGCTTTTTTGTTTATTTCCCATACAAACTATACATTAATGTGAAAACCCTTTAACATGGTTTGAACTTATTAAATAAATAAAACTTAATAGGAGATAAAACAAAACTTAAAAATTCAAGCGTCATGTGTTTCTAAATGCATTCAAATCTCACTTTAATTACATAATGAAATTTAGAAATCAATGTCTTTCTACTTTTTGAAATTTTGAAATGTTCAATATATATTTTCCATCGACGCCCTCCTATAGTGAGACGAAAACAAACTTTTATACATCCTTTATTATAGCCTTTTTCATTAAATACAAAATGAAATATTTATTGTTTTTTGTAGAATTTGGTTTTCATATTAACTATCATGTAACTCATGCATTGCATCCGATATGTTGTAGAAAACAATTTTTCTTCCAAAGAGTAGAATTCATTGTGCAAAATATGGTGAATTTGTTTACATAAATGAGTTATAAATTGAACTTGATATTTTGTAGGTACATAATTTTAGTTATGTCAAACTTGTTATTTTTGTTGGTAAAAAAGAGCTTTATGTTGATTTATAATTTTTGGATTTAATATTTTGTAAAATTCATGAAAAATAATATTTTTAATATGTTTAAAATTTAACATACATAGACAAAGTTGTGGTACACAAATTTTGAATTTCACATTTATCTTTTAGTACATTTTACTATAAGATAAATGATATATATATATATAAACACACACAGATCTATATATATATATATATATATATATATAATTTCAAATAAAAGTTGAGAGAAAGGGAAAATACCCAAAAATAAAAGTCTAACATTAATATATCAATATATTTAAAAAAAAATTAAAGCTATTGTAGAAAATTTTAAAAAATTTATTGGAAATAAGTTATCAAAGTGGCAAACAAAATATTGATCTAGTGACTATAAGAAATGCTAAGTGAATATAGTACCAAAAAGCATCACAAATCGTATTATTAATTTTACTATTTAAAAGGTAATTTGACTTTCAATTTACGGTTCCGTACTTCAATAATTTTCATTTATTGTTGAACATTACACAATATAATTACTATTTTCCTAAAAAAAATAACAAATACAAAGCAAGTTATTTCTAATCATCTATCCACTAATTAACATAAATTTACGATTATAAATAACTAAAATTTAACATTTTTACAGAAACATGTCAATTTTACAAATGGGAAATAATTATTATTTTAATAATTTCTAAATTTATATGCTCATCACTTATCATTAAGTTTAAAGTTAGTAAAATCTGCTTGATTTTATTTCAATAACAAGAGCGATACTTAATTCATGTACAATACTCATTTTGGTGTCTTAGAGGATCGAACCAAATCTCTAAAAAAATGATCTAGAGATCTTACTACTAGAGCTAGTGGTTCTTCACCTTGTGTCACTAATCATAGATAGAAAAATCCTCGTGTGTGGTTGTAACGATATACCAATTTTACGAACAAAAAATTATTTATATGTTTGTTTGTAATTAAATAATACTAAGAGAGTGGGATAGAGTTAGTATTTTGTGTATGTTTACATGTAATAAAATGCTACTTTTAATGTACGATATTGTAAGAGAATCAATGATCAACTTGCAAGATAAAAGCAGAAATTTTAAGCTGCATGGACTTGAATGGAAATTAATTTTACCATTTTCGTTGATATGAATGTGGTATACAAAATTGATATGTCAGTTTTTAAGAATTTAATAGTTACATTAACAAATACCAATTAATTTAATTTATTTAAGAAGTTTAGATTTTAGGTCGCTTAATTAATTCAAATATATGAAGTTGAATGTAAAACAATAAAAGAAAATTAAGAAGAATTTGGCAAATGATTGTAGAAATTATAAAATATTGTTATTTGAACATAAAATGATAAGGTAGAAAATTAGCAGAAGATTATAATAATCACAGTAAAGATTGATTATAGAGATTTAAAAATAAATTATATGAAAAGAATTAAGGAGATAAGGGAAAGTTCATGGAATTAATGAGATAATAGAAAATTATTACAATTTACTATTATTTAATTGATAAGAATGCAATTTTGTTCCTACTATTTAAATCACACATATTGTCTTTAGAGACTACGTACTAGGAACCATGAATTTACCTCGTAAACTATATCTTTGCATGGAGAAATAATAACATGCAATAGGAATATAGAACAAATTTTGTAGTATGAAAATTTGTAGAGAAGTTTGTATACAATTTGTGCATAAAGAAGAATACTCCTTGAATTTAATAGGTTTGTGTTAGTCAAGATTGTGATTTTTTTTCATAAAAATTTGTGTTTGTACGATCCATTGTTATTTGCTTTATTCATTTGAAGAGATAAAGTAGTAAAATAGTAATTTATTTATAGTATAAAACTAAAAATGATGTTTAGTTCACAATTTCCAATACACAAAATAAATTATTAATTAAAATTAATCTCTAACATATTAGCAAATTTGTTATTAATAGATGTTAAAATTATATAATATAATGATCAAATGCTAAGAGGACTAACCTTTTATTATGAGAAATTAATATTCAAATCTATATGCACATGCATACCAAAAAAAATACTAATTAAGGTAAAACAAAAAACTGAATAAATCTTTTTCTCTGAACAATCATTATTCAATATATATTCAACCAGTCAAACAAACCCAACTTTATTTAGCCAACATAATCATACATTTATTGAAAAAAAAATTGTAACTAAAGAAAATTATGTCTTACATCACTAATTAAGGTAAAAAAAAGAAGGTAACATTAAGAAGAAAGAAAGCGAACAATTTCACAACCCTATTGCACACATATCTTTAATGATGTATCTTTTTAGTGCATTAAACACATGCTAGTTTTATCTTAGAAAGAAGCAAATCAAAAATAGAATACATTTGAAGGAAAATTGGAATAAATCATCCTAGTAAAAAGTGTAAACTAAAGGTTGTACCTGTATTTTTTATCTAACATAAAATAGTCTTAAAAAGACCCCTAATTAAATCCTAACATTATTGACAATTCTCATGTTATTTAAATCCTAACATTATTGACATGCTATCCCCATAAATTTCTTCCTTCCACCATTATCTCCAAATTATGTCTACCTTCTAGATTGATTAACTCCATATTTAAAATGCAAAATTCAAAATTTGAAGCTATACAATCCTCACCTATCATGTTAAATAGTTAAGAATTTCTTGATGAAAATTAAAACTGAAATATTATATAAAAATTTAGAAGTTCACAAGTAAAATGTTATTTTTTTTCTTTTTTAAAACAAGATAAATTGAAATATTTTCAAAATTTAAATTTGATAAAATATAGCTCATATGAAAATTTTCAATTTTGAATTTGAAAACTAAATGATATTTTCATATCTAGATCTAGTTTAAAATATAAAATTTAAAATTTAAAATTATTTATATTTATATGTATAAATTTTATTTTATGTATACATATGTGTGTGTGTAATTGTTTCTACATTATTATGTGTGTGTGGCCCTAGATTTAGTCGAATATAAATATAATTTTATAGCATATCATATTACATATATTTATATATATTAGACAATATATATGTGTATGGAGGGGTTAACATTCCCATTGCGGTATAAATCTCGGCACTTGGATATGGGCACGTTAAACCATGCACACTCTTTATATTGAACGGACACGTAATGAACATGTGTGTATGAAATGCATGTACATACTATATATTATATATAAAGTATCAAATAAAATCTTTTTATTAACAAACTAAATAAAATGATGACTTTATTTAAAAAAACATTTAGATTAGATCTAAATAAATTTTAATATCATAAGGCTACTAAGTTCAAAAATGGTTTTTTATTAATTTCATCGATTTAACCCACACTGCGTATTGGCCCAAAACCAACAACGTCTAATAAAGAAGTATGAAACAAAACCACTTGAATTTTCAATTTTGATGGTGATAATATTATCAAACAAGAATAATATAGGAAAATGGCATAGCACTTTTTAACTGCATTTCACTAATGTAATTTTTAACTGCATTTTTATAATGCAAATTTTCTAAAATTTGAATTTGAAAAAAATGAGTTTTGAAACTTTAGTTTATATATTCACGATGCATATCATTAGAAATATAATAAAATTTATGATTCAAGGGTGAAAATGGTTTGTTAATCCGATGTTTCTAGAAAAAATTATTTCATTTTAAAAATTGACAATTGATGGACGCGTATTTTTAATAAGAGTGAGAATAACAGCCATGGTAGAGAAATGCATGCGCTTGTACTAATTTACATAAATTATTAGGTAAGGGCGTTTTGTTTATTTTAATTAACGATAGGGATTTTTCGTACAAAGTCCCATTTAATTATGACATTTGAACTAATATATGTTGGTAGGTTTATTAGTTTTTCTTTCGAAAGGCCTTTTTGTTTATTTCCCATCTAAACTATACATTAATGTGAAAACCCTTTAACATGGTTTGAACTTATTAAATAAATAAAACTTAATAGGAGATAAACAAAACATAAAAATTCACGCGTCATGTGTTTCTAAATGCATTCAAAACTCACTTTAATTACATAATGAAATTTAGAAAACAATGTCTTTCTTCTTTTTGAAAATTTGAAATGATCAATATATATTTTCCATCAATGTGCTCCTATAGAGACGAAAACAAACTTTTATACATCCTTTATTTAGGCTTTTTCATTAAATACAAAATGAAATATTATTTGTTTTTCGTAGAATTTGGTTTTCATATTAACTTTCATGTAACTCATGCATTGCACCCAATATGTTATAGAAAACAATTTTTCTTCCAAAGAGTAGAATTCATTGTGAAAAATATGGTGAATTTGTTTACATAAATGAGTTATAAATTGAGCTTGTTATTTTGTAGGTACATAATTTTTGTTATTTTAAACTTGCTATTTTTGTTGGTAAAAAAGAGTTTTACGTTGATTTATATTTTTTGGATTAAATATTTTGTAAAATACACTAAAAATATTATTTTTAATATGTATAAAATTTAACATACACAGACAATGTTTTGGTACACAAATTTTGACTTTGACATTTAGCTTTTAGTACATTTTTTTATAAGGTAAATGATATACACACACATACATATATATATATATATATATATAATTTCAAATAAAAGTTGAGAGATAGGGAAAATACCAAAAATAAAAGTGTAACATTAATGAATCAATATATTTATATAAATAAATTAAAGCTACTGTAGAAAATTTGAAAAAAATTATTGGAAATAAGTTATCAAAGTGGCAAATAAAATATTCATCTAACGACTATAAGAAATGCTATGTGAACATAATACCAAAAAGCGTCACAAATCATATTATTAATTTACCATTTAAAAAGTCATTTGACTTTCAATTTACCGTTCCATACCTCAATAATTTTCATTTATTGTTGAACGTTACACAATCTAATTACTATTTGCCTAAAAAAGATAACAAATACAAAGCAAGTTATTTCTAATCATCTACCCACTAATTAACATAAATTGACGATTATAAATAACTAAAATTTAACATTTTTACAAAAACATGTTAATTTTACAAATGGGAAATTATTATTATTTATAATTTCTAAATATATATGCTCATCACTTATCATTAAGTTTAAAGTCAGTAACATCCGCTTGATATTATTTCAATAACAAGAGCGATACTTAATTCAGGCGCAATACTCATTTTGATGTCTTAGAAGATCGAACCAGATATCTAAAATAATGATCTAGAGATCTTACTACTTGAGCTAGTGGTTCTTCACCTTGACTCACTAATCTTAGATAGAAAAATCCTCGTATGTGGTTGTAATGATATACCAATTTTACGAACAAAAAATTATTTATATGTTTGTTTGTAATTAAATAATACTAATAAAGAGAGTATTTTATGTATGTTTGCATGTAACAAAATGCTACTTTTAATGTACAATATTCTAAGAGAATCAAAGATAAACCTGCAAGATAAAAGAAGAAATTTTAAACTGCATGGACTTGAATGGAAATTAATTTTACCATTTTCGTTGATATGAATGTGGTATACAAATTGAGAGGGGTTTTGGACCAAATATATGTCATTTTTTAATAGTCAGTTTTTACGAATTTAATAGTTAAATTAACAAATACCAATTAATAATTTATTTAAGAAGTTCAGATTTTAGATCGCTTAATTAATTCAAATATATGAAGCTAAATGTAAAACAATAAAAGAAAATTAAGAAGAATATGGCAAATGATTGTAAAAATTATAAAATATTGTTATTTGAACATAAAATGGTAAGGCAGAAAATTAGCAGAAGATTATAATAATCATAGTAATGATTGATTGTAGGGATTTAAAAATAAAATATATGAAAAGAATTAAGGAGATAAGAATGCAATTTTGTTCCTACGATTTAAATCACAGATATTGTTTTTAGAGACTACGTACTAGGAACATTGAAGTTACCTCATAAACTATATCTTTGCATGGAGAAATAATAACATGCAATAAGAATAATGTAGGACAAATTTTGTAGTATGAAAATTTATAGGGAAGTTTGTATCCAATTTGTGCATAAAGAAAATTCACTCCTTGAATTTAATAGGTTTGTGTTAGTCAAGATGATGATATTTTTTCTTAAAAAATTGTGTTTGTACGATCCATTGTTATTTGCTTTATTCATTTGAAGAGACAAAGTAGTAAAATGGTAATTTATCCATAGTATAAAACTAAAAATGATGTTTAGTTTACAATGTCCAATACACAACATAAATTATTAATTAAAATTAATCTCTAACATATTACAAAATTTATTATCAATTGATGTTAAAATTATATAATATAATGATCAAATGCTAGGAGGACTAATCTTTTATTAATAGAAATTAATATTCAAATCCACATGCATGTGCATACCAAAAAGAAAAATACTAATTAAGGTAAAACAGAAAACTGATTAAATCTTTTTTTCTAAACAATCATTATTCAATATATATTCAAGCAGTCAAACGGTAAACAATAAAAGGTAATAATTATTTTCGTAACTAAAGAAAATTATGTCTTACATCACTAATTAAGGTTAAAAAATAGAAGGTAGCATGAAAAAGAAAGAAAGAAAGTGAACGATTTCACAACCCTATTGCTCACATATCTATAATGATGTATCTTTTTAGTGCATTAAACGCATGCTAATTTTGTCTCAGAAAGAAGCAAATCAAAAATAGAATAACATTTAAAGGAAAATTGGAATAAATCATCCTAGTAAAAACTGTAAACTAAAGGTTATACCTGTTATATGCAACAAAACTTCAGGTATCAAAAGATAACCAAAGGATAGATGAAAGTCACACAAAAAACCAAAATATCTATACAATAAGAAACACAAGGTAACATAACAAACTAGAGTGCCATGTCAAGAAATTTAGGAAAAAATGAAAAGGAAAATTGACATCATTATTCATAATATATATTCATTGTTTTATCATCCAGGCCCATGATAGAAGCCAAAACCACAACCAGAAGATACCAAAACACATCAAACTCACAAAATAATTGTCTAATCATCCAGACCTAAGACAGGAAAGAAACCACAAAATTAATAGATACCAAAACACATAAAACTCACAAAATCAATTTTTTAATCATCCAGAACCAAGACAGAAAAGAAACCACCAAATTCAAAACATACTAAAACGCATCAAACTCACAGATTCAATTCAAGCGTTAGTGAACTTAGTCACAGCCTTAGTCCCCTCAGAAACAGCATGCTTTGCAAGTTCACCCGGAAGAACAAGACGCACAGATGTCTGAATCTCTCTGGAAGAAATGGTCGGCTTCTTATTGTACCTGGCCAACCTAGAAGATTCCTGAGCAAGCTTGTCAAAAATGTCATTGATGAACGAATTCATGATTCCCATGGCTTTGGTCGAGATACCCATCTCAGGATGGACTTGCTTCAACACCTTAAAGAGGTAAATCTTGTATGTTTCGGTAGACTTGACCTTCTTCTTCTTCTTCTCAGATTTCACCAAAGACTCTTTTCCAGGAAGCTTCTTTTCAGCTCTTGGCTTCTTGCCGGCTGGGATTTTCTCAGCCACGGTGGTGATTTTCTCTTCGTCAGGGTTGTCAACAGCCGGTGATTTCTGAGCGAGCTTCTTTGCAGCTTTGGGCGCCATTTCTGAACTTAGGGTTTTGAGATTTGGGAATATAGTTTTTGTTGGGAATAAATAAATGCGATGAGAACGGAGGAATGCAAGGTTTTTATAGCGTAACTGGGGTGCAGTTTCATTGGAGAAAAAATGAGGTGAAGATTGATGACGTGGAGGGCTTGGAACGTTTGCTTGGCTTGGGGTACCATTAATTATTTGATGGAAACGCAAGAAAATAAATGGAAAACCTCACGAAATCTTTATGACTTAGTACCATATAAGCGACTTCATAGGAAATTTTGATAATTAATTTATTTTGGTATACATTCAATAGGTAATATATTACCGTTTTCTTTCTTGGTAATCCTCTAAAATACCTTTTTGTCTAAATCAGATTTTGCTTTCTTGCCAAATTTAGATGGTTTTTTATTTATCTTGGAGAAACTTAATTGTTAATAGAAACAATAACTGATTTTTAACATTCATTGATTTTTGTGATTTTTTAATATTTTATTTTATTTTATTGCTTGAATGGCAAATCTATTAATACATTAAAGTTCTATTAACATACACCAAAAAATTACGCTATAAATTATTGAATTTACAACCTTATTTTTACCATTTTATCCTGATTTTCATCCTCTATTATCTTATCATTTTCTAACTTCTAATATCTCCAGATGAAAAATCTTAAAGTTCCTAGATTTACAATAAAAATCATAATATCTTTATTTTTTATATCATACTTATTAACTTTCAACAAAAATGATTCTAGTATTTCAAAAAGAGATTAATTAGTTTTGAAACTGAACGGATCAAAGGTGAAAGCTGTATTAGCTGATCCATATAATTCCTAATTAAGAAAGTAGTTAACCTATTAATCAAAAAGTTATGATTTGATTTTTTTTTTAATACTTTAGCTTGATGATTTATGGAAAAATATGTTAGCACTATTATTGTGTAAAAGGAGGGCAATTTAGTCACATATTATTTTAATACAATGAATGGTTTACATTAGGTAATTTTTGATGTATGGACATAGTTGGACTTCTTGAGTAATGTTAAAACGCACTCACTGTTTACCCGAGACGCAACGATTTGGGAAATGAAAATATTTTGTATGAAAATGGTATAAATGGTAAAAGTATTAGTAATGATTTTTGATAAATTTGGAAATGTTTTGTGAGGTGGAAAATTTGTATTGGTGATTTAAATGAATTTGTATAAAGAATTTTTTGCGAAAAAAATAAGAAAGGAGATAAGTAAACATTTACATTGGTGGAGATGTTTTGCGAGAAAAAAATGTATATATAATAATTAAAATGAATTTTATGGAAGGAAATAATAATTATAATGATTATGTGGCGTCAAAAATTTATTTGTTGCGAAAATTATTAAAAACGATTAAATGGATAATGTTTGGTAGCATTGAGGATTTATGGATATAAATGATATAAATATAAAGTACTTTATACGTGTGTATATATTAAAAATGAAGCTTTAATTTTACCTTTGAAAAGGGAAATATAGTTGATAAAATAGGAAAATCTTTAATAAATGAAGTAAATGGGAAAATATGATTTTTGGTAAAATTTATTTAGGAAAATATGGTTTTATAATGGTTACATAAGTTAATGGATTAAGGGGAAATTCAGATAATATATTTTATAAAATAAAGCTTTTTACATATGTATTAAATGTATAGTTTGTTTAAAATGAAAGTTATTGTATCCTTGTTGATAAGGAAAATGTTTCTCAATAAATCGCAAGAAAATAAATGGAAAAACCTCACAAAAATCCCTATAAATTAGCACTATATAAACGCTTCGTATGGAATATATATAATTAATCCATCTTAACATATATTCAATAGGTAAATATTACCATTTCCCTTCTTGGTAATTCATTAAAATAGTTTGTTCCAAATCGGATTTTTATTTTCTCGCAAATTTAGACTGTTTATTATTTCGGTAAATTTAATTATTATGAGAAACAGCAATTGGCTTTTAATGTCTATGGATTTTTGTGATTTTTTTCTTTTGAATATTCTAGTTTATTTAACCACTTGAACAACAAATTCCATCCGTACATCAAAATTTTGTTAACCTACACCCAAAAATTAAGATAACTAGTATACACGGTAAGTTATTAAATTAGTTTAAAACCGAATGGGCTAAAGGTGAAAGTTGTATTAGCCAATGCATAGTTTGGCACAGGTCCCTAATAAGTTTCAAAATACACAAAAACCCCAGTAAAATAAAGTTTGTAAATTAGGTCCCTAGAATTAAGTTACTGAATAATGACATACACTTATGCAATTATTCAGTGAATAATTGCAGACATTTATGCAATTATATCAAAAAATTGCGGAAAATTCCGCAATTATTCATCCAAAAAATTGCGGAAATTTACGCAATTTTTTCAAAAAATTGCGGAAAATTCCGCAATTATTCACCCAAAAAATTGCGGAAATTTGCGCAATTTTTTCAAAAAGTTGCGGAAAATTCCGCAATTATTCACAAAAAAATTGCATAACTATATGCAATTACTTAGTAACTTAATTCTAGGGACCTAATTTACACACTTTTTTTTACTGGGGTTTGTGTATTTTGAAACTTACTAGGGACCTGAGCCTAATATTCACTATTTCTTAACTAAGAAACTAATCAGCTTGAGAAATTTTCACCAGCTCTAGTGGAGTTGCCAAAGGTACCTTACTCCATAACAAAGTGAGAGGGTTCAAGCTTTAGCAGCTTTACTTAAGCGGCTTGTTATTTGCGGAGGCATGTAATAATCCCAACCTGTGGGTTGAAAACACCCGTGGATCTATGTCTCTATGAGAGCCTAGCTTAAAAGGGGTGGGATCCTGGCAGATCGATCCACAACCTTAGTCGACGGTTGATGAAATTCTTAGTAATCGGCCAATGGTTTTTTTCAAAGAAACTAATCAACCTATTATCAAAATGTTATGGTTTGATTATTTTTTTGGTTTCAAATACTTTAGCTTGATGATTTATGGAAAAATACGTTAGCACTATTATTCGGTAAAAAGAGGGCAATTTTGTCACCTGTTATTTAAATACCATGAATGGTGTACATTAGGTAATTCCGGACGTATGAATAGAGTTGGGCTTATTGAATAATGTCAAACACACTCACTGATGACCTTTGATGCAAGGATTTGGGAAAAGGAAATATTTTGCAAGGAAAGGGTATAAATGGGAAAAGCATTAGTAATGATTTCCAGTTAATTTGAAAATGTTTTGTGAGGTCGAAAATTTATATTATTGTTTTAAATGAATTTGTATTAAGAATTTTGTGCGAACGAAAAAAGAAAGGAGATAGGTAAACAATTACACTAGTGGATGTGTTTTGTGAGAATGAAATAGAAAGGAGATAAAAAAAGGCATGTGTGTGTATATGTGTGTGTGTGTCTATATATGTATATATAATGTTTTTTTGGAATGAAATAATAATTAAAATGATTTTATATTGCAAAAATTTTAATGTCTATGTTGAGAAAATTACAAAAAATGATTAAACAGGAGATTTTTAGTGGCATTGATGATTTATGGATATAGATATATGTCATAAAGATGAAGTTCTTTATGTGTGAGTATATATATATATATATATATATATATTAAAAAGAAGTTATTCTATTTTCTTTGAAAAGGGAAATATAGTTGATAGCAAGGAAAATCTTTAATAGATGAAGTAAATGGGCAAACATGATTTTTGGTAAAATTTATTTGGGAAAATATTGTTTTATAAAAGTTACACAAGTTGATGGAGTTAAGGGAAATTTGAGAAATTATAGATAATATATTTTATAAAATAATTTTTTTTACATATGTATTAAATGTAGATTTATTTAAAATGAAAGATATGTTATCCTTGTTCATAAGGAAAATATTTCTTATAATGTATGAAAAACGTACGCAAACGAAGATTTCAAGCAAGCATCGATTCTGATAAAATTTATTTTTGTTATATGGATTAATACAAGTAAATAAATTGTTTAAAAGGGTAAATAAATATAACGAGAACATATTTATTAAGCCCAAACCTAATTTAGCCCATTTGTTTTCAATATCTTTTTACCTCTCCTTCATCCCAAAGGACATAAGAATAGTCGTCTCTTCTTCTTTAGTAACCCTAACCTAAGTAATAAAATTCAAATAAAATCTTAGAAACTCCAAAAAAAAATCCTAAATTTAATGTAGACCATCTTTATCCCTTTCTCCATCTTTAAACCTCTCTATCTTATGAATTGCATGGTTTTTGGATAGTGACAATTTTTGGATAGCAGTAAAACATAGGACATTTGGGGATAAAATAAAGAAATGGTGAATCACAAGGGTTTTGTAAGGAAATTTAGGCGATTGAAGCATATAGCGTTTTCGTCTATGAGTGTAATAGCTTTATATACGTCCACCAGTATATTCTATTTTGCATTAAAGTTGATACTGATGCTTTATGTTAGGTTGCTTGTCAAGGTTTTTGAATATACTTGCTTCTATGATGGATGGCGACGTTGAAATTTTGATTTAATGATAGAATGAATTGCCTTAGAAGTGTAGAAGATAACAAATTTTGGGGCCAAAAATTAATTTGCAGTAAAACAAACAAAACTTTTGATTCATTTTACTGATTTTATCGATTCTTGTTTTATCAAAAGCTGGTTCAATTGCTTAAAACTTTCATGATTACCACTTTTCAAGATTTGGCTGTTAAATAACTTGAAATTTCTTTCAAGTTGAACTCTTTTTAGGTCTGCTGTATATTTCAGTGTTAACTCCCTATAGTATTTCTGTCATAACTTTTAAACTAATGAGTTGATTTTGGCGATCTTTAACCGATTTTAAAGATAATTTGAAGTACTGTAACTTTCATTTTCATCATATTTGAATAGTTTGATGTTTAATGCCTTCAAAACACGTTATAAGTTAGATCAATTTTTTGGGCTATTGTATATTTTCAATTTCAATTTCTTCTTTCAATCTTTCTATAATTATTGGTGTTCATAACCTAGTTAAATAAGAAGAAGAATACATATATGTATATAGGTAGTTTTAATGTTTAATTTGAAAGAAAATATTTTTGTATGTATAATTAAGAGGTTAGTATGATTCATTTCTTTTGAAATGCAATGAAGTTTGTGTTATGCTTATAAGGTAAAGAGTATATAAGGAAAAAAAATTGAACTTATATTTCTATAAAAAATATATCGTTTTAAGTATATATATTTGTGTGTGTATGATGTGTTATAAATTTAAGTATTCGAAATAAAAGATGTTTTTATATCTATTATATACTTGTCATACTGTGTTCTATTAGTTAATTATTTAATTTAAGTATTAAATAGAAAATTCTTAAATAATGTGCTATGTGATAGTAATTGCAATTTATTATAATCATGAAAAATTCATCACATTAAAAATAACATATTGTCTTAAATATTCCTGGTCAAGATGTTTTGACATATGATATCGGTTCATCCATTGAGATTGGGGTACGTAATGCTCTCAAAATGTTGGACGGTGTATTATTCAAGGCTATTGGTGGCGTCAAGTGGTTATGTACTGATAGTTATTAGATAACTATGGAACGACCCACTCGAGAGTTACCTACTTATTAATAATAACTTAGGTCAAACATGAAATCTCGAAGTGACGATATTACATACTTCTCTCGACTTGAGAATACTACTGAACTTTAACGTAGATACTCCACTCTAATTATAGTGAAATCATAACATGTCCTCCAAACGACTTCTAGGTCTAACCTGAAGCATTGGAAGTGAAATACTATTCAATATAGAATGCATCTCCTCGGTTATATGAGGTTGGTATCATGGTCAACTATAGTCAACTCAAAGTCAATGGTTTTGGCCAAAGTAGTATGTTTAATAATAATTGTTATTATTGAACCAATGACTTTGTATTAGGATTAAACATGTTGAATATGGGTTATATTGGAATTTAGACCAAAATAAAGTTCCATAAGTCGTAAAGTGACATAGTTTGGATGAAGAAAATTTGTATAAATAATCATTACTACCGAGTAACGCTTAAAATAATAAAATTGGAATTTATTGAAAAATGAGTAAGTGATAAATTCAGCAAAACATTCACACCACTAGCTAAGGTGACGTCCGAACGTTAATATTCGAACTGTTCGATATTTATCATTGACTGAATTTACACATTTGAGTCACACACTTATAAAGTTTAATACTCTGAATACCATACGATTTAATTAATTTATAATAGTTGTAAATTAATTAAATTAATTAATATTTATGAAATATAACTAAATTTTTATTTGATTTTGCGTGTCATTAGTAATTAATTGGATGCGCGTGTAAAAGTTATATATGTACCATCGACATATGATATCGATAAGTATTTAAATTTGATTTAGATAAGTTAATCAAAAAAAATATTGGTAAATTTTTAAGGCTCATAAAGACTCATTTATTGATCGGTTGACGGAGAAGAGGTAATTCATTATGTATGGATGATGAGATTCCATTGACATAGAGCCAATTCCAATATACAATTGAACATTCTCATTGACATGCATTCAACAGGAATTGAACCTACTAGTTTTCCAATTATTAGTCTTCGAAATAGTTACTAAATTAATTCATAATAATGGAGTAAATTCTTTATTTATTACTCTTTGTGTTTCTTTTTTATTCCTTGACATGATTGCTAAATCTGCACAATTTCCTTTTCAAATACGGTTACCTGATGCTATGGAAAGGCCCTTATATATATGACTAGAGTTCTAAGAGGAATTATAGATGATATTACGACGGATGGGTTAAGGTGATCGCATTAGGTATATCCAATTGAGGTGTTTAAAAATCCTATTTACTTAGAATTTACTTATTCCATTATTTTGAAAAAAAAAATTTATCATAAAGGATTTTATTTATTTTACCCCTTTATCCTTTATCCTATAAGTTGAAAGAAATTTTTGAAAAGGAAAAATGAAAAGTAAATATGTTTCCTTAAATCTAATAAAAACCTTCAACAGTTCATTTGGGATGTTATGTTAAATTATGAAAAAAATTCTTCTCGAATAAATAAACTCTACATCTAAAACAAACGGCCTTATGGATTTTCAAATTTCAAAATAATATTAGTTATTTAAAAAATGTAAGTTATTCATAATTTAAAATAGTCATAGTTTCTCCATATAATTGGTAGAAAAGACTGAGTAAACAAAGGAGATTAAATCTCCACTTTTTACTCCAATATGAGCCTATTAAACCGATTAGACCCATTCATTTGTCTCTTCTCTACCCATATAGCCGTAAATTCCAAGGCTTATAGCAACTAAATTTCCAAAACAAAATTCATACAAAAACATTTAAAACGAAAAGCGGTATTTATCTATAGTCTGCTGCAATTTCTAGAGGTGATTGTATTGAATTTAGGATTTGGTTCTTCATTTAAGGTTTATCTCATTGGCTGTTATTTTAGTAATATTTCAATTTCTATGACAATATTATCTTTGTATATATTGTTCATCATATTCGTGCTACATAGATTCCTATTCTTATAACTACCTTTTGTTGACCAATCTTATGTATATATTTGAATTGATTTAATAATAAAACATGAATACATTATTAAAACATGTATATTATTTTCAATCTTATTATACATATTAAATATATTTTTTTGAAATTTAAAATAATTTTCAAATAGCTATAATAATTTGGTAATGTAAATATGTAATTATTTATATATATATAAATTAGGTACAATAAATATATTAAATTATTTAAAGTTAATATTTAAATATATGTATTTTTGGATTTAAAAAAGGTTATTTTTGTACTATAATTATTAATATTGTAGACATTTTAAATTATTTAAATAAACTAACGTACGTATTACAAAAAAAATTTAGTATCGAATCTATATAGATTATGTATATATATTTAAATAAATTATTAGAAAACTTTCCGGGGGCAAACTAAGAAAATTAATTATTAATACATACTTATATTTACTAACTAATTATTTGCAAACAATACACTCAAATATATATATGTTTGTATATAATATTAATGTAAAACATATGTATATTTCGAATATAATAAATAAATAAATAATTTTTTTAGATTATATATATATATTGTTTGAAATTTAAATTTAAATTTTTAGATAGATATTTACTTAGATCTAGTTCTATTTTTAAGTTGTAAATTATCACATGATTTTTTAAGATGTTAATTTCAAATTATTTTGAATTGGTTAAAAATATTTAAATAAAATCTACAATTATTACATAAATACATACATACATACATGTATATACATATACATACATATATACATACACACACACATATGTATATATATTCAAACAAAACAATGTAAGACAAATGTAAATGTAATGACCTGTAATTTTGCACATTTCAAGCGACAATAAACCACACATGTCCAACTCGAATTGAACGAAAATGTGAATAGTTAGGGGAAAGTAAGAAGAAGGAAGAAAAGTGAGAAGAGAGAAAGAAAACCAAATAACAAAGAATCTCATAACGGAACGAAACAACATATAATATAATATCAATGATCTTTACAAAAGAGAAACTGTAATATACATACATCAAATCAAAGTACAACAATAAATAACAAATCATCAGCCGGGATAGTTATAACAACCTGTCCTCACAAATTCTGATAATTCTAAATAACCAATGCAGCGAAAAATAAACATATACGTGAATACGACTTGAAGACCTCAACTCATCTTCGGAAGCTCCAAAGCATCCAAACTGAATCTATAAATACACTCGGTCTGACCTGGGCATTAAAAGGTAAGAACGCCCGGATCAATCTGGTAAACCAGCATGAGAAAACCCATCTCAATTGGATTTTTAAAGTTATTAATTTTTTTCAAAAACAAAGATATCTCATAAGACCATGCCGCACATAAACATCGACGGGTTTTTACCTTACGGTAACCAAAACACTTCATATCAAATCCTCTGGTATTATTATAGTGTCTAGGATACAAATACATATTAATCATTGCCGAAATTGTTACATTGATTATATTCCAACATAATAAGTTTATTACTAAAACCATAAAGGCTCGTACTGGAGAATGGATTCCATACAATGGTAGGTAAAGAACTACCTTCCATGCAATACATTTCTAGAGGAATGTACCGAGGATCAACAACTTTAAAACCTTTGCACCTGGCAATATCGGCCTACCCGCAGACCCATCTGGTAGTGGATAGAAATGAATATGACATCACTCCGGCCATTCCCGACCTATCCGGGAGCTCTCTTAGCATACACAACATACTCGATATATATAGAGTAATCTAGAATGGTAATGACCATACCCTAATGATTGCGAACCACATAGCCTTACGTTATGCCCTATTGAAGCCATTTTTGGGTGATAAGGCCCAAGGTAATGATTACCTTTCACATAGCACTTTCCACTATGAATGCCACATTGCCAATTCCATTACAATTGATTTCCACAAATGTACAGCCTTTGAGCTCGGGCATCTCAAAGAAGGGTGTTATGGGTAGGAGAGTTACTTCCTACACCACCAAACAGATGTACGTTCGTAAATATCAATGTACGTGCATTTAAAAATGCAATGCTAGACATTCGCCTATGCAAGTTGTCCAAATATAGGGCAAACCTAAGGTACTCTCCAACTGCATCCAGTCAAAAATCATCCCTAGGATTAGTAGCGAGAAACTTGCATCGTAGATTTTTAGAATGAAGCACTACTACCACCATATGTATATCATATGGTATCGTGGGCCTAGTGGCAAGCAGCCCTACATCATGAAGATCTTCGTCTTCAAAAATCATCTAACCAATCTGCACTTTCAAATGCATATGTTGGTCCGAAGTGGTTTTCGGATAAACCCGATCTCAGTCTCTCCGGAACAAAAATCGATAAGAGGCTCTTAATCTCACAAGGAAACCAAGTCCCGTATACTTATCATGTTTCCAACTCTCAACTTGGTATCCTTCGGCTAAGAAGGAAGCGCGATAGATTGGATTACCATAGTCACTCCGCACTACTCGAATCATCATTCTTAACACCAAACGATAATCAAACCTACTAAGTTGGCCTCGTACTAAGTGCACGATTATCAGTTTCCACATCAAGTCAAGGAACCAAAAATGGCCAAAAATACAATCTAGTACACAAGCAATCACTAGACCAATTTAATTAATCTTTTATTAATTAAATCACTTTCCAAATATTTATGTCAAAATATGTTTAAGAAGATATGTTCTTATAACAATTTTAATCTTTTGATATTTGGAAAACATTTCCATATACTTATCTCAACGGTATATGTATATTCACAAACCATCTTGTTTTCAACACTTAGAAAATATCTCCATATACTTAAATCCATAATTAGTATATTTACAAATCTTTTGAGGAAAGCTTCATACTTTCCAAAACACGCTTTATTGGTTCAGAACAAATGTTGCATAAAACATCATTACAACAACCCAAAACAATAGTATATGGCTTCGTCTATTTATATTTATATAAATCATGTATACTTTTTAAAATATTTCCTTTCAGAAATCAATTACTATAACAACAGTGTTACAGTCTATGCCTTCCTTACTTTGCCGAAAACGTTTATTACAACAATAAATGTTGAAGTCTATGTTTTCATTACTTAGTACATTTTAAATCAATTTTTAAACCCATTAAACTCCATCTAAAAATATCACTTTCAAAACATTCCTTTGAAAGATGATTTTAACTTTTTAAACGTGGATATATTTCCAATATGAAAATCCATATTCAAATCTCAATCATTTCCAAATTTATAAAACTATATTTATAAATCACCATTCTATTTTATAAAACTTCCCTTTATAAAATCTTTATATTTATAAAATTCTATTTATAAATCCATACCCTTGTAGAACTCATTTATTTATAAAATCCCATTTATAAATCTATTTACCAACTATCAATTACAAATCAATTTTTAATATTTATAAAACTCCATTTATAAATCTATTTCTCTATTTATAAAATATTACTTTTATAAATCTTTTATATAAACCATTTTAGAAATATTTGTTTCAAACTATTTCTATCTTCTTTAAAACTGTATTTCCTTTATAATAAAAGATGGACTTATTTATTAAGTTTTTAAAAACCTTTATAATATAGATCAAAAATATCTATTTAACATATTTCACCAACTATTAGTTATAACACCAAAATCTTACTTTTTATTTTATTTAAAATGAACTCCATCTTTTAATAATTAAAGGATAATTATTAAAAACATATGTTATTTCTAAATTACTTTAAAATCCTTTTAAATAAAAATCTTCACTTTAAATTATTTCGAAATACCAAAAATAAGGCCAAGTGTTATTATAGCACTAAACAAACAAAATCATGTCCATGTCATCAAATATGGCATCCAACAAATTATATATCATAATATATATGAAAAGTAAAATCAACTATGAGGAGGAATCCTGTTGAATCGCTCCAACCTATTCCCTTGCATCACATACAATATATAATCATATAATATGGGTATTCCGCAACTAGGCGGGTATATATATAAAGGTCATCCGCTCCAAGGGCATGAATAAATCCAAACCAATGGATAAACCAGTAAATCATTCAAACAAGCAACAAATAAGCATCAATAAAAATATGCACAATTATATAAAATATAAATGTGCTATAGAGTTGAGTTTAACTCACTGAAATTTCAGTTATCGCCTTGGTGTTCCAATTTGAATTCAAAATCGAATGGGCGTTTGATTTAAACAAAGTTCATATAAGCTCCGAATTTGATGAATCCCACTCCATCAGATAGATTATTAGATATGAACGCAATGGTGAAAACGGCGCCTCGGTCGGACCTCGTATGAAGATACGACCATTAGAACATCATGAGATTAATTAAATTACAATTCACTTAATTAATTTAGTAATTAGCTTAATTACCCTTGTTTATTATAATGACCCAGAATTTGACCACCTCCAAATACAACATTTAAATTCATTTTAAATATAAAATATATAAGATTTTATAATTTAAATAATATTAGATAGGATTTGCAAAGAGAAAAATACACAAAAATAGGAATAATTACTTATATCGACAAAAAGTGACAAAATCCTGATTTTAGAAAATTAAGTTTCAAAGGTTAAATAAAATATTTTAATTAATTTATAAGTGTTTATATTTTTAAATAGCATTATACAAATTTATTTTTAAATTTGGATTACATAAATAAATAGTTTAACTGAAACGTCAAAATGTGACCGTAAAACATTTTGTCGAAAATCAATGTTTTGTCAATATAAAGTTGTCGCAACATTGTTGCACCTTTATTTTCTTATATAAGAACATATATTCAAATATTACAAGTGTTAATCAATTCACTAATCAAATTTACTTTTACTAAACATACTTAGAAAATTCTAGAATATAATTAACAAAAAGTAAGCACAAATTGACAAAAGTGTCAAAATCAAATCTAAATAAAATCTTACTTTATTTTACTTAATTCTTAAGTGATTAAGGCATAAAGAGTGTTGTGAAATAGTGATGGTAATTGTTACAAAAATGAGATTACTTGAGCTATAAGTAAAGGGTATTTTGGCCTTTTTACAAAATATTATTTTAATCCAAATTTTTTCCTATAAATACCAACAAACTTTCCCACTATTTTCCACACTTCTTCTTCTCCATTTTCAGCCTTCTTCTCTCCACTTTCATGGCTTCCATGCCTTAGGAAAATAATGGAAAAATATTAGAAAAAAGGTAAAGCAAAATATAGTATTCCACCTCAAAACCAATGCAAACTCCCCCTCTTCGCCTCCTAAACTCACGGCCACCACCTCCCCAAGCGAAGGCCGACCTCCTCCAACCTTCCAATTCAAGGCCGAACCTAAGTGAAGAAAGAAGGAAGTTCGGAAACGCCGAAGCAAGAAAAAGAGAAGGAAGTGCTGCCGAAATCAAAAGAGAAGTCTACGAAAAAGTTTGGTGCAGTGGAGCCATAAGTGAGTACTCAAATCTTAGTTTTATTTTAATAAAACTTAATTTGATAATACACAAATGTTAAATTAGAAATTAATATGTTGAATATTGATTAATATTGGATGATAACTTGGTTGATATTATGTGTTAACAAGAATTCTTGTCAAAACCCCAAAGTAATGCTAAGAAAGATTGATAGTCTATTGCAAGAATAGTGAGTGAAATTCCCTTGAGAATTACCTTTCAATTTGACTTTATTTGTTGATAATTCTTAGACGAGACCTTTTGACATCGTTGAAAGGTATATACTGTGGATTAAGCAACCTTTCAACTTTGTTGAGCTAGTAAGAAATCTTCTGCAAGGGTTTAGGTCGAAATTCCCTGAATTAAGTCCTTGAAAGGTAGGTTTCAATCTTGTCGAATGGTTAGGGCAATAGCCTTCTTTGAGTTTAGGCTGGATATCAAATTCAATGGTGGAAACATAGTAGCTTTTGACCCTGTCGAAAAGTTAGACCTCAAAGCTGATGGTTTCGGAAGGTTACAGTGTGTACTGGTATCAGTTAAGTGGTTGACCCTGTCGAAGGGTTCAGACTATAAAGTTGAAGGCTTCAAAGGGTTACAGTAGTTATATGAAACAGAAGTATTGTTGACCTTGTCGATAAGAGCTTTTCGTTGAGTTTGAACTTGAAAATAGGAGTTAATCCAACAAAAGTTTAAGCAAACAATAAAGTAAGTGACAAAGCTTAGGAATTCCCTCTTTATCCAAGAAAAACTTTATTTTACTACATTCCCAAATTAACACTCAATTAGGGTTACCATATATTGATTAAGAAGATACGAGACTAGAATGAGAAAGTTTTGATGCCCATAAACATGACCCCTTGGGTCTTATTTATAGATGTAGTTGGCCATGCTCTCGACCGGGTCGGAAGGTCCTCCTTTTATATGCAGCTATGAACCTTTCGTCTTCGTCGAAAGGTTTGCCCCTTATATGCCATAATGAACCTTTCGATGTTGTCGAAAGGTTTGCCTTTCCGATGCCTTCATGAGCCTTTCGACTTTGACGAAAGGTTGCTTTTCTGATGTCTTTATGACCCTTTTAACTCTGTCGGAAGGTTTGCCTTGTTCATACTGTTGTGAACCCTTCGACCTTGTCGGAAGGTTGCTTTTCACTTGAACGTTGCCGAGAGCTGTGCCTCCCTCTAATGTTGTCGAAAGTTTGTCTTTCATTCTTTACTGACTTATGAGTGTTTCCTTCTTCATAGAACCTTTCGATATTGTTGAAAGGTATCCTGGATGTGTCTTAACCGGTTCGAAAGGTTTGTTATGCTTTCGGAAAGGTCTCCACAGGGTTGCTAATTCTTGCTTTGACTTCTTCATCTTCTTCGAAAGGTTAGAACTCCATGGATACTGTGAGATGGAAACTTTTAACCCCTTCAAAAGGTTTTTAAGTTGTTAAATTTTGATAACTGTACCCCTTCGACTCCTTTGAAAGGTTTGGTCTGAACTCCTCTTTCTTAGTCTTTGTTGAAGGAAGGTGGATTTTTTGAAGTAACATTTTCCCTAACCATTTCGGAAGGCTATACATGCTTTCAAAAGGGTTAAATTGGTTGAATACTCATCTGGTAGAAATGATGTAGGCGAAATCATAACATCTCGAATGGTTTCGCGCATAAAGGTGAAGTGTCTGCTATCCATTGTCTTCGAAAGGTAGCTTCTGACCTTGTCGAAAGCTCTCTATTTGTTGACTTCTGATGGTGGTCTTAGACTTTGTCAAAAGCTTTCTATTTATTCTATCGGAATGACCTCTTGACTTCTTCTTTCATACTTTATTTCTGAGAACATTTTATGGTTAACATTTAGCCCCCCTTGTATGAAAGAAGCTTTTGTTCTTTAGGACAAAAATCCTAAAGAATCTCCCCCTTTGATTCCTGCAAAACAAACAATAACTTCTATAAGGATATTAACCTTGAGGCCGAACCATAATGAGTATCATTATAATTCTAGATGGTTGTTTTATTAGGTATAACATTCAAGCAACCATACGACCATTATAAATATATGAAATGATATCACATGGTCCGCTCTTATCAATTTTAAGTAAATAGACGCTCCCTAAAAAGGCCATTGCATACACTAACTCCCCTGTTCTACAATTATATCTTCATCAACCATCAAGGATTACTTTCCTGCTCTTGGCAGTCTTATCTAGTTCCTTGTTCTTTGATGATAGTCCAAATGATACCAAGAAAGTTTTATATGGAATCTAACTTCAGGAAGTTAATATAGAGTTCGTAAATTAATAGGAAAAATTCAATGGCAATATTTAAAATTGACAAAACCAAAAAATATTATGAAAAATCATCAAAGATTCAATAAAGAAATCAAAAATATGAAATTCACACAAATAAAAATTTTCAAGGTTCGTAAACGCAAAAGATCACTATAAAAAGAATCCGAAAATCTAGGGATCCAAAATGTAGACAAAAAACAGTTTGGACCACATCTGTTAAACAATCTGCATAAATTTCATTCCACTACAACATTAGAAATTCAATATAAACACTTTTGATTACCATGGAAATTCAACAAAGAAGTCATGAAATTAAGAATTCATGTAAACAAGAAATCAGTTAGAAACCATTACGAAAGTCCCATGGGAAAATCAAGCATATATCATTAACAAATCATCACGAAAGTCAACATGGAAATTCAGAAATTTCAAAATCAGCAATTCAATAAGAAACCATTATGAAATCTCAGCAAGGAGGTTAAGAATATTGAATTCACGAATCATTGTAAAAATCGATCTGGAAATTCGAAATCCATGAATCAAAAATTCAATAGGAAATCATCATGAAAACTCAATATGGAATTCTCAAATCACCATTAAACCAATTAGGAAGTTTAAAACTCAAAAATTTAGAAATCCAATAAGAGATCATAAAAACTTCAATAAGGGAAACCAGAACTCGTGAAAGAAGAAATTCAATATGAATTCATCGATAAATACAACAAGGAAAACTGAAAACTGAAATCCATAAATCATCATAAAAAATTCAATGAGAAACTTCAGTATTCACAAAATCACCATGAAATCATTAAAAATTCAACAAGGAAAAAAAGAATACAAATCATCATAAAAATTAGCACAAGAATTCGGAATTCTCGAAATTAAATATTCAGTATGAAATCATCACATATCCAATAAGAAAATCTAAAATATGGAATCATAAATCATCATGAAAATTCAATGAGAAACTTCAGAATTCACAAAATCAGAAATTCAACATGAAATCAACAAAAATCCACCTAAGAAACCCAAAATACGAAATCCATAAACCATCATAAAATTCAATGAGAAACTTTGGAATTCATGGAACCAAAAATTCAATATGACATCATCAATTTAATCCAGCATGGAAATCAAAGATATCGAAATCAGGAAATAACCATAAAAGCCCGATTAATAATTAGCACGTTTAAACATATATCGATATCGTATATGGATTAGTGTATTTATAACTATTATACACACACACATTTAATATTGATCAACAAACATCAAATAAAATTTTATAATTAATATTTCATAAATATTAATGAATTTAATTAATTTATAACAATTATAATTTAATTAAATTGGGTGGTAATAGGAGTATTCAAAGTTTTGGTTATGTGACTCTCAGGTGTAAATTCGATTGCCGATTAATATCGAATAAATCAAATATTAACGTTCATACGTTACTTAGTACGTGGTGTGACATTATGACCAAATTATGACTTGTTTAGTTTCGATAAATCCAATTTTATTTTATTAAACGTTACCCAGTATTGGCAATTATTTACACCAGGTTATGAACGTATTTAGTAATTGTATAATTAGGAACTTGGATTGGGTAACATGCAAAAAAATTTATTGGTAAGTATATTTTATATTTCTGTTTGTCAGTATTAATTTAGTTCGTTTGTATATTTTAATTGATAAACTATCAAGTTTATTAGTTGCATAAATTTATCGATGTAGATTAATTTAACTTTACATATAGCAGATGTTTTTACAATATTAGAAAGGTTATATGTTGCCATTTCATTTTTCTAATAAGGCTCCCAACTGGATTTTTATGTTTCTTAAAACCTTAAGATGAAGCATAAAAGTCTTTCGATTTCATTAGTGGGTGTTAGGATTCGTTTGTCTTAGGATTTCGACCTTGAGTTTGCTCAGCAAACCATAGCCCCATAAATGATGGATGACTCCTTATCGGTTGTATCATATACAACTCCTAATCTGTGGTCCTTTTTCATAATCTCCTTTCGACATTAAGTTTGCTCAACAAATTAAAAGAAATTATTCACCCATACCTACCACTTTGCGATGGCCTAAGTATAATATATGTACATTGAGTTTGTTCAACAAATACAAATAGTTTTTTACCTCGCCTAGTCAATACATTAATAATACTACACATAACATCCATAGTTTGATTTTTCTCAACAACTAGGGAGTATGCAAGTAATTTATTAATATATAAATGATAGAGGACAACACTTATATTAAAGATTTGTAATCTTTAATATTTTTAATTTAGTGATATCAACTAATGGAATAAAGTATTTCTTATGAAATACCCTCGTGACTCAAGTGTCAAACACATCAAAAATCACGGTATACGTATTATATGTATGTATTTATTCCTTATATCTAATTTGGTTTCTTACAGTTTCATCTTTAATTTATGCACTCATATTATATAAGTTTTAATTATTATATACTTTTATAATTTAATTAACTTATATAATAGACTTATGTATAACATTAAATTAATTCTTAATTAATTAACATTTTAATTAATTTTATTTATTTATTTTAAACCTTTTAAACTGATTATGTGCACTATAATATTTATAGTAACATACATATATCTTAAATATGTATTGTATTATTAATTAATTGGCATTTAATTAATATATCTGATTAAAACAAGTTTAATTAATTTCAAAATATGTATATATATATGTGTGTGTGTTATTTTAACATCCTAAGATAATTTTGCATATAGCAATATATATGTTATTTAATTTAATTAATTATTCAATTTAAAATCAGATTAATAGTTAATAAATTATTTTATAACATTTATAAAATCATTATTTATTTATATTTAACTTTTTAAATTTAAATTATAATTTTTATTTATTTTAAATTTAACCTTTTAAATTTAAAATTTTGTTTTAATTTCAAAACAGATTTTGAAAATTACCCTAAGGCCCAAATCAATTTTGGCCTTTATATTGGGGTTAACCTTTGGGCTTTTCTCATTCTTTCGGGCCAGACCAGTAGCCATTTAGGGCAAAGTGCTTGGTTACCCAAACTTAAACCTAAACATTACTTTTCTAGAGATCTTACTATATGGGTAAACTTTAATAAGTTAGCCCTAGTACTACTAATTTACACCGCATAGGCTATTTGGTTATGATACTATTGTTTCAATCGGGTCAGCCCACAATGGTATAAATTGGTAAATTTCAGGAAATTCTTTTATTTGGATCTTATTGGGTCTATGAAGTCTTATTTCTATTTAGATCTTATCTAAATTTATTTCAAATAAAATTAATATTTTATTTAATTTTGTAAATAAGATTTTTTTATTATTAGATTTTTATTACATTATATGATATGTGTATTGTATACACATATGTGTACGTTCACGTGCAACATAATAAAATGTACATGGTTTGATATGCCCATGTATAGATGTTGGGATTTACACCGCAGTGGACATGTAGCGCCTTTGTATACATGAATGCTGCAATATATATAATTTTCTATATTATAAAATAATAAGTATAACATGTAAAAAATTTATAAACTGATATATATATATATATATACATATGTATGTATTTCAAATTAATATCATTATGATATATTAAATTAATTTAAAAATTTATATATATTTAGAATAATTAAAAATTTAGTACAATAAATTAATTCAAATATGTGTACATATGCATGAATATTTTAAAACTGTAAAAATACATATATGAAAGGTGTGTGTGTGTATCTGTGTGTGTGTGTGTGTGAAAATGCTTTCGACCATAAAGGTTTTTTGTAATGAACCGGAATTTTCGACCCTAAATAATCGACATCAATACATTCACTTTGTAGCATGCCGAATATTCAAGTGCCGGAAATACCGATTGCAAAGTGTAAAGAAGAAGAAGAGACAGAAGTAACATAAACAACAATATAGAATCTCACAATCGCAGCGGGATAATATACAATATATAATAACTGATCTTTATACAAAACAAAACTATAACAGTTAATATACAATTATCAGAGTACACAGTCAACATATCAATTTGGATAGTTATAATAACTTGTCCTCACAAGTGCTGAATATACAGCATACACAGCGGAATATAATCGAGTATGTGGAATACGCCTGAGATTCCTCCAGCTATCTCCTGAGCTCCATAGCATCTTAACCTTAATCTGTAATACTAGGTTTGACCCGAGCATTATAATAAAATAACACCCGAGTCAGTCTGGAAAACCAGCGTGAGAAAACACACTCAATTAGAATTATTACTGTTATCAAAATCCTTTGAAAACAAAGGTATCTCGTAAGACCACGCCATACATAAATACGACGGGGTTTTACCTTACGATAACCAAAACATTTTATATCAAATCATCTGATATTATAATAGTGTCTATAGAATATAAATATAAAATAGCTGAAATGCTTGCATCTCACGTTTCAGCATAGTTAGGCACAATCAAAACCGTACAGCGCTTATTGGAGAATGGATTCCATACTATGACAAGGTAAGGAACTACCTTCCGATGGTGCATCTCTAGATAAAATGCACCGGGGTCTGATAAGAACATCTTGTACCCCTGCCACACAAGACTGGCCTAGCACTTGACTACTAGTACCGAATATGATCACCACTAATGGGCCCCGAAACGCATACAAATGAATGATAGTGATGATGATAAATGTCCACTTTAGATGAGTGATGATCATATCCTAATGCATAAATCGATTTCTATTTAAAATCCCATTTGGAAATCTATTCCTTAACAAGTTCCAATTATAATCCAAATTCATTCAAAATCTCGATTATGACTTCCTTTTCTTATCTTAAGAAATCTCATTTAAAATCCATTATTTAAAAATTCTCAATTTAAAATTCTCTATTTGAAACCATTTTACGAAATAGCTAAATAAATATCCAAAATTAAATTATTTATTTATTTTATCCAACCCAATTCCTTTTTAAATAATTCCAAAATTCAATATAAATATTTTCCATTTCCAAAATTCGCTTTTAAATTCCATTTTTTAAAATCAAGAATATTATTTATGGTATTTATAATTCCAAAATTAGGACCAGTGCTACTATAGCATCCAAACAATCAAATCACATAACAATCCATGACAGATTATTCGATTTCATTATATATCACTATATATGAACAACTATCAATATATTTTCAGGAATCTACTTGGATCCCTCCAACCTGTTTCCCTACATCCACATATGTTATATATAACATAAAATACCAATCCCGCTTCGAGGCGGGATATTACGGTAATATAGGGTTATCAACTATTATTAGGGGCGCGTAGTGTCTCATCCACTCCATCGGTGGGAAATATATCCAACTACTAATATATATATAATATAATATTCAACTGATAATAATATATTAATTCAACCAATCATCCAATAATTAATTTTAATTATTATAAATTAAATCCAGTAACCCAAATGAGTGAGATTTACTCACCTTGATTTTAATTTGCCGAACATCCAGATTTTAAATTAAATCGAACAACGTTCGATTTAATCTAAAATTCCAGCTGACTCCGAAAAATCCCAAACCAATTTGGTTGCACAGCACTCGTCGATACAATTATGACACCGCTTGTTTTCTCCCAATCGGACCTCGTATGAGAGAGTTATTAACATTATAAGATTTCAATTTTTAAACTATAATTAAATTACTAATTACAACTAAAGTTAATTAATTACCCACTAAAACTCATCTTCCCCAATTTGAAAAAGATAGTCCGCCTCCACCATAGCCGATTCTTCCACTGCCTATACCTCCACCATTTAGCCATCGTTCGAGCCACCAACACTACCGTTAATCCTCTCTACGCGAGCTCCACTCTTCGAGCACCACCATCTTCCACCCACATCTCCCTTAAAAACGCGAGCTATCCCAAATTTTTCCCCAATATGTACACAGTCAGACTTCGACCTGGACCCCCGCGAGACACCATAGCTTGACTGCAGCTACTCTCCGATCTCCAAAACTCGAATACAAACTCCATTTGTCCCAACTCCATCACCATCAGCTAGAGATTCAAGCCCTAGTCTCAAGCCTGCTACTGTCCACGGTCGGACCTCACAAATCATGGCCGCACCTTACAAATTGTATACTAGATCGAAGCATGCATCGGAAGAAAAATAATGGAGCAAGTTTCGTATTTTTCTATGGAGTAGATTTGGAGAATTTAAATTTTGAATTTTTCTTCTTTTCTTTTTTTTCGTTTCTCTGTAAATCTGTAAAGGAGAAAGGGAGGGAGAATGCGACTTAAAAAGATGGAAGGTGAGTACGGCCATAGATAGTAGGGTGGCAGATAAGAGGGGTTAGGGTGCAGCTATGTTGACTTTGAAAATTTTAAAATATTATTTAATTCATAATATCTCGTTTAACATAACTCGAAATCCCGAACCCCTATTGAGGCTTGCCGCCTAGCATTCCTAATGTTATACCAATATTCCGAATGCCATGGAACAAGTTCTGGGACCTAATTCGATTGTATGTGGAAGAGAGCTTTTCGAACCCAATTATTATATTAAATTTTCGATATAAATTTCAACGCGTTTCTGTCCCGTACGACCAAATGGTAAATCCAAACGCTATGAAATTTGAAATTCGATAATAATACACTATTACAGATCCAATGGAACTAGTTTCGTCAAATTCCGAGACTGTGCCCCGGATCGCTATTTTAATGCGTCGATAAATCGATCGATTTCAACAAATTGTCGAAAATCACTTGAAATTTCAGTTTATAAAACTTACTAACTCAATTTCAATTCAAATAGAATTTATATCAACATTAGAAATTGTTTTTAATTCATATTCAACTCGATTTTAAATTATTCACCATTTTCGTATTACGATAAATCGTTATATTTGAAATTTAAATTCATTCTATAATTTCAACCAAAATCCTCATATTTAAAAATTAATTTATATTCCAAACCTAATATTTAAAATCATTTAAATATTCAAAATCAAATGACGGAAAATCCGGGTTGTTACATCCTTTCCCCCTTAAAAGAATTTCGTCTCCGAAATTGCTATGGTAAGAAAAATGCTCCAAACCCATTAACCATTTTTCAAAACCCACTTAATTAAAACTTGATATTTCACTTTTTCCAAATCTTTTAGTTTCATCCAAAAAATTTGTTTCCATTTCTAAATCATTATCCTTTATTTCACGATAAAGTTCCAAATCAAATTTTAGTTAACAAAACTATCCAAAAAATTTCAAAAAAATTTCTAACACCCTAAATTTTCGAATTTTTTTGGCAGAGTCTCCCTTGTACGGAGAGCCTTTTGCAATATGACAAATAAGATAAAAAGATATACATCAGCTCTCATGGCCGAAAAACACAATATATAACAATATTTTTAATTCCGCGTGCTAAATTCGTTGGTGTACCTTATTTTAGCGTTATTAAGCGAGTTCGCTCAGTTTATATGCAATTTCACAACCAAATCTAGTCCAATAGCCTCTTTGTACCTACACTTACTCAATTAAAACACATCAGTTTCATAATTTCTGAAATCTTATAACATTACATGCATTTTACTATTTTAAACACATAGTTTCAAAATACAAAACATGGCATATCAGGTATTTATAAGTAATCACAAGGTTCCATCATTAATTTACTTACTTTCGATCGTTTTATATACCATATCATTCAATTCGAATGGTTCACAAACAAATTATTACCATTCAATTCATATCAACACATATTATGCCCATATTTATTTCAAATTGATTCAAAATCAATTTATTCACTTTTCATTGTTTCACAAATTTTTTTTACTTCCATTTACTTCAAACGACAAATTTTTCCATGCAAATTCGGGGATATTCATTTAATAAAATAACCATTCCAATTTATAGCTATTTGAAGTTGATTCCAAATCAATTTATCAATTTTCTATTAATTCACATTCAATCCATTCACAAAATCTTGTTCACTTCAATTTATATTAAACGACATTTCATCCCATGCCACTTTATTCATGAATCATTTCACTTATATTCATTTCCACTTCAATACTTAATGCCATACTCAATTTCATTTAAATAATATCCCAAAACCATAGTTAATTTACCAAGCTCGTTTTTAACCTAAGTGATCGCCCTTTCCATCCAGCTTGCGTTTTATTTACACTCAAGTCTTATCTATTTCAACAATTCATCTCAATCCATATTTAATTTATTCAATTCCATTCAACTCAAATCTCATTTCAATATCCGATTCACTATTTAGTTCCTCTAATTGGTTTGCTTCCAATTTACTTAACTTAAGTTAAGTTTCCATTTCAAAAATCATTTGAGATGAATTTCCATTACAATCAAATTCCATCCCATTTAATTCTACTTAAGCCCATTATAACATTGTCATATCACCGCTTCTGATTATTATCACTTCCGACTTAAGTTCAAATTTCAATTTTTATGAATCAATATTTCAAAACATAATTCAATTCAATTTTACTTAAGTCAAACACTTTTTAAACTCGAGTTCACGTTCATTTTATCATCAAATCCAATTCCATTATATAATTCAAATTTGGGTTTCCACTCCAGAATTCGCTTAATTTGACTCGAGTTGAGTTAATTCCATTTTTATAATCCAAGCCTGGATTTTCATTTTTATTAATCCAAATATTTAACCATTTTGTTTTGGTTAACCATTTCGTTTCTCAATTTAATAAGTTGTACAACTTATTATTCACAATTTCATAAATTCGATATTTGAGTTTATTCCGTTTAAAATTTATAACTTATAGTTATATAACTATTTCAAAATTCAAATTTTATATTCAATTCAATTCGATATTATTTCAAATCCAAACCAATTTTACATAACTTAGCTTAAGTTAAAATTCAATTTTTCACACTTACTTTCCATATTAACATCATTCTCAATTTATAAGTTCAAAACCTTTTATACAATGCTTCCACGCATCATTTAGATGAAATTCCAGAATTCAAACATCCAGATTTAATTCAAATCACTTTGAAATCATATATATATATATATCCTTTTATATACCAAATCACTCTTTTTTATTTATTTTAAACCATACCTGGTTTTTATCCATATCAATTGCTTTTAGAATTTTTTTTAAAAACGAAACTTGTTTACCAAACAAGTCCAAAACAAATAATAATAGTAGTAACCCATCACTTAGGAACTCGAAAATGAATACTGATGATGCTGTAGTCATCACCATCATTATTTTCCAGCGACTGAAGTGAGTTTAGTGCTTTTATCACCTTCGAAATCCATTTAAAACAATTTCCATTCAGAAATATTCCAAATAATATTACTATTATTTATTTCAAAACACTTTGGAAAACATTTCCAAAAATCTCCGGGATTAAATTTTCCAAATTCTGGTTTGAATCCAATTTTAGCTTTACATATTTGTATAAATCGTATTTATATAATTTCTATCTGGTTATATAAACCATTTCAATTTTTTAATCTGGTTTTGATTATAATAACAACCAAACACACCAATATACTATTATAATTTCATAAAATTATTTCTTTTATATCAAAATATAATTTGGGTAAAATTATTTCATTTACCCACTTTAAAACAATACTGTGTCGATTTAACATGTTCAGAGTTTAGAAACCCCTATCGATACAGTTCTCCAGACCGTACCGACCAGAATTCATAAACACTCAACCGATAAGTCAACACAATATAAAACAATTTATATTCACTAACAAATACGCGCTCATATCTATAATACACTCAAACTCATTCTAGGGTACTACTCACCCTATCTCTAATGAGTAATCCCCACCAAAGCCAAGGTTCTCGCTTAACCTTGCGCTCTGATACCACTTGTAACGAACCAAAATCTTCACCCTCAAAAATCGACATCAATACTTTCACTGTGTAGCATGTCGAATATTCAAGTGCCGGAAATACCCATTGCTATGGAGTAAAGAAGAAGAAGAGTGAAGTGACCCACTTCTCTTATCATTTATTTGCAGTGATTTTCAGATGAGTTTTTTTTTAAAGCAATAAATCACTTCTTTCAATTAATTTTTCCCTAAGATCCTGAATTTACCAATATACAAATATTAGTATATAAATCAGGTTATGCCATTTATATATATGAAGATATATAAATGTTTCTTTGCCTATCAGAGTAATTAAATTAGCAAAGAAATTCAATCACACAATGTTTCTCACACTTGAGAGATATTTGTGTCACATAGCCATTTCTACTGTTTAATCTTCTTCTTTTTTTGAACTCATGCTTTGTTAATATTTAGTTCAAATATGACCACTTATTATTTTTCTTGTTTTATTTCCCAAATTGATTGAATTCCTGGATTTTACAAGCCCTACATTTGATTTTTGGGATTTTCGAATTTGATACTTGTTATTTTTGATTAAATAAAGGGTGTTAAAACAACTCATGCATATTAGTTTAGCCCGGGATTCTTATTTCAAACACAAACAATTTTATGTCAGGTAATATACTCCTATTCTGGTTTATTAAGTATATAATGATCATATGAATGATAAGGTGATAAACTAGATTGAAGGCCAAGCAAAGGAAAACAATACATTTGAGCAAAGTGCAAACAAAAACACACATACTAAATGAAGGCTTAGCATATACATGGAGACAGTATGATCAAGGCAATGTAAAAAATCATATCAATGCAAAACTTTCAGATGGACATATGGTTTAGATTACTGATGAATTCCCAAAGAGTAGAACCAATGATTATAATCAAATAACAGTGGAATAATTGACATGCTTGATTCCTAATAAGACTACATGGCAATGCATACTACAACTGACTTGTCTAAGACCAAAATGCAATCAGAGTTAAATCAAATAGGTAGACAACAAGGCTAAGTTAAATATGGTTGCAGTAGAGATTACAAGTATGTAGCATGCACCTCATCCTACTATACAATGCAACACAAATTTTCACTGGAAATCAGATGTTCAAGTAAGATTTGCAGGCTAAGACTTCAAGCTTTTTCATGGTCTTATATCAATTATAAAACATGGTCAAGCTTTACTGGTTAGCCAAGACCAGGTTCAGCCCATACACCCAACAATTCTATTACATGATTTTTCAAAAACATCTTCAACTTTATAATTAAAATTAATCAAACATTGCCAAAGAAAGTATGTCCACATATCAGATTACATGGCATAATTTCCTTCTTCATAATCCACCAGAGGACATCAAAATCAGTTGCTTAAATCAGTAACTCATAAACACACATATAATACTTAAGTTTTTACATATCCTTTTCAAGTGAACAAAGCAAGCATCAATTCTGAGAAATACATAAGATCTGAAAGAGTTTGCCTAACTTATTTATTACAATAATACTGCAACTTTTCTTAAACATTTTAAGTTCAACCAGCTCTTCAAATATCCATGCAAGCAAGCTACTCATGCATCTTTCCCTGCAGCAATGTTTTGAGCTGCCTCAATAAAAATGAGACACCCCAAATATTGCAAAGGCAACAAATAGGGTCTGAAATAAATTCTGGTGTGAGTGAAATCAAGGATTAAAATAACTTGTAAATTCCTATGACTGTGCAGAGAGCTGATATGTGTGATGCTATTCAAATTCATATTAAAATCTGAGTATATGTATATATGTAAGCTTATCTAACAAACATGCACCCAAGCATTCATCCATTCACTTCATTCAGTCATACATGCACATGCTCCTATGGATTAACTCCCTAAGTTCCATAGCTCAATTTCTCAATCTCATTTATATTTTATTTGGTCTGAACTCTTGCCATTGAACACCATGTGTGCATTGCAAAGGGGCTCAGTTCTATTAACCCTTTACACAGAGGCTTACAGGGCTTAAGCAAGTCATGCACATACCCATCATCCACCTGATGATGAATAGATCAAGGCACTACTCCTAAATTATTTTATAATTTAGAGACCATGCTTATTTATTTTCTGAGGAATTTTTCTTTTTAATTCCAAAGATGCTTATGTTCTTTCCTTCATTACATAAGTCAAAAATTATTAAACTCACTCAAAGATTACATCCAGACATACAAAACATTCATGCAAAATTGCACACCTCATTTCAAAGTCATATTTGCTTAATCATATTTTCTCAAACCTGCTTGTATATTTATTTCTAGAAATTTTCCCATTGCTTGCATAAATCTGATGAAGTCATATGAAATACTATATTTATTTTTATTGTGAACATAGGATATGGTTTTTGAGAAAAACCCATAAAAACATATTGGCTTATGATCTGAACAAATCAGCACATATGTATAATATTGCTCTGTTCATATCAATTTTTAAATGAACTAGACATAAGCATGAACCTAATTATTCACACTGCCTACTTCATTTTTCTTTGATACCCTATTTCTCTGTAAATATTTAGCTCATTTTCTTATAAAAACTGGATTATAAAATCCATTTCTGTGATCATGGTATATGTTTGATTATTTATATTTCAAAGCAAAAATTGAAACAACCATAACAAATCAAAACAGATTAAAATCTCAATCAAAGGTTCAACCAAAATACCATCCATGATCAACATATATTCATTCAGAGAATAGAAATCAAACAGAAAAACATAATATGATTTTATATAAAATAATTTGGCTGCCCTTAACTTGGGTCTTAATGCCTTAAATCTCATGGGTGATTAATCACTCACCTTCCTCTTCTCTTCCCCGAGAATGCTTAAGCTTGAAGACAGTGTGAGTTCTTCCCTTCTATTTTTTTTTTGAAAATATGTTTCTGTTTTTCCCTCAGAGAAAACTACTGCTTCCCCCTTGATTTAAATCATTTAACTAGGGTTTTTAATGGAGGAAAAACCCATTTTATCCTCACAAAAATAAGAGAAGTTTGTATGCATGTTTATGGCTAATTATGCCATTTTCTTTTTGATTTCCATTTCAGGTAAAAGCAGTTGCTTTACTGTTTTTCTGTGTACATTTTATTTGCATGATTCACACTATTTTCATGTGGCTTCTCTTCCTTATATATATATTTTCTTAAACCTATAGTGTTCACACATATATTGATTCCTTGCTAATATTTTGGCCCATTTATTTTCTCTTGATTTATAAAAATGTATTTATGCATAATCAATACTAAACTGGTTTCTTATATTTTAATTATCATAGAATTTATTTTATCATTTTAAACCCCTGACTACTTATATACAGTATATATAAGATATGTGAATTTTAAAATTCATTTATACTTAGTTATCTCCTTTTCATGTTTATTTATTGGAAAACAATTATCCACTTACTTATTTATTTTCACTCATCCTTGATATTTATTTTCAAACTGTTTATCCTTTAAATATTTTCTATTAACCGATTTCCATTTTTTTTCAAAATTATTTTTATCTCAATAATTTGGGTCTTCACATACTCTCCTCCTAAAAGGAATTGTGTCCCATAATTATTATTATATTTATTTATTTATTTCATTACATAGTACAATTTCATTTCAGAAATTTCAAAAACTCATGCATTCAAAACCAATCAAATACACATAAGTAATATTTAAATTTTATTATTATTTTAGGAATACCTTTATGCAGAAAATAGATTAGGATATTTATCCTTCATCCTATCTTCAGCCTCCCATGTACAATCATTCTTATCTAAGCTCCACTGGATTTTAACCAATTTAATTATTTTATTTCTCAATTTCTTTTCTTCTCTAGCCACAATGCCCACTGGTTCTTTCTTATAAATCAAATTTTCTTGAATTTCAACATGTGTAGGAGATTCAAGAATGGTCTCCTTATCATGCACCCATTTTCTCAATTGAGATACATGAAATACATCATGTTATTACTTAATTCCTCTGGCAATTTTAGCTTATAAGCCAAAGTTCCTACTCTTTGAATAATTTCATTTGGACCTATATATCTTGGTGTTAATTTTCCTGCCTTGCTAAATCTTAGTATTTTTCTCATTGGTGAAACTTTGAGGAATACATAATTTCCCACCTCAAATTCCACTGGCCTCCTTCCTCTATCTGCATAGGCTTTTTATCTCTCTTGTGCTGCTTTCATTCTTTGCCTTACTAGTTCAATCCTTGCAGAGGTTTCTTTCACATGTTCTGGTCCAAGCAACACTCTTTCACCTGCCTCCATCCAACATGCAGGAGATAAACAAGGCTTCCCATACAAGGCCTCAAATGGAGCCATACCTATAGTGGACTGGTAACTATTGTTATAAGCAAATTAAGCTAAGTAGAGATGATCTTCCCAGCTGCCTCCAAAGTCAAGTATACATGCTCTAAGTAAATCCTCTAAAATCTTGTTAACAATCTCAGTTTGCCCATCTGTTTGTGGGTGGTAGGTTGTGTTTAAGCTTAATTCTGTCCCCATGGCTTCTTGAAAGCTACCCCAGAACCTTGAGGTAAACAAGGTGTCTCTATCACTAATAATAGTCTTGGGGATGCCATGCAATCTCACTATCCCCTTCACAAATAATTCAGCTAATTTATGAGCATTTCTATTTGAGTTCACTGGGATAAAGTGTGCTGTTTTTGTGAGCCTATCAACCACAACCCATATACTATCATTACCTCTTCTTGTTCTTGGCAAACCATACACAAAATCCATTGAAATACTTTCCCATTTCCAGGTAGGTACTTCTAGTGGTTGCAGTAGGCCTGAGGGTCTTTGATAATCTGCCTTGACTTGTTGACATGTTAAGCACTTTGCCACATATCTTGCCACTGCCCCTTTCATACCTGGCCACCAATAATTTCTTTTAAGATCATGGTACATTTTTGTACCACCTGGATGTATAGTGTATTTTGTTTTATGATGCTCATCCATAACCTCTTGCTTCAATTCTTCCACATTGGGTATGCAGAGCTTCCCTTTCTTCCTTAAGTAGCCTTTATCATCAACTTTATAATTTTCCACTGATATACCTTGTGATATCATGTCCTTCTTTTCTTTCAAATTAGCATCTTGACTCTGCATTCTTCCTATTTGATCAACCAGAGTTGATCTCAAGGAGATAAGACTTAATCTTCCACATTCAATCATGTCACTATGTGCATTGTCTGATGCACCAATCTCTTCTCTTATGTCTACTTCACTGAGGATTGTTAAATCCTTGAATTCAGTCATCATTAGGCTTGCCAATCTTGCTTGATGCCTACTCAATGCATCTGCTACTTTGTTAGCTTTTCCAGGAGTATATAATATATCAAGATCATAGGCAGCTAGAAATTCTACCCACCTATGTTGCCTCATGTTCAAGTCTTTTTGGGAAAACAAATACTTAAGTGATTTATGGTATGTAAACAACTCAAATTTAGTACCTAACAAGTAGTGTCTCCATAGCTTCAATGCATAAACAACAACAGCAAGCTCTAAGTCATGTGTAGCATATCTAGTTTCATTTGGCTTGAGTTGCCTTGATGCATATGCTATGACTCTACCATGTTGCATGAGTACTGCCCCTAACCCAGACCCACTAGCATCTGTGTAAACCACTAATCCTTCATTTCCCTCTGGGACATGCAAGACTGGAGCTTCCATCAATGCTTTCTTTAATGATTCAAAAGCTTGTTCACACTTTTCTGTCCACACATATGGTTGCTCTTTTCTGGTTAACTTGGTCAGTGGAATGGCTATCCTTGCAAAGTCTTTTATGAACCTTCTATAGTAACCTGCCATTCCTAAAAGACCTCACCTCAATCACTGATTTGGGTCTGCTCCATGATTGCACTGTCATGACCTTGTTTGGGTCTACACTAATCCCCTGTTGAGATATAATGTGTCCCAAAAATTTAACTTCATTTTGCCAAAATGCACACTTAGTAAATTTTGCCTTTAAATTATGTGCTCTTAGTCTTGACAAAACCAGATGCAAGTGCTTTGCATGTTCCTCTTCTGATTTTGAATATACCAGTATATCATCAATAAAGACAACTACAAATTTATCTAGAAAATCTCTAAATGTCCAATTCATTAAATCTACAAAATAGGATGGTGCATTTGTCAATCCAAAAGGCATTACTAAAAATTCATATAGCCCATACCTTGTATTGAATGCAGTGTATTTAATACTCTCCTCCTCAACCTTCATCTGATGGAATCCAGAGGCTAAGTCTAGCCTTGAAAAGATTTTTGCTCCATTTAATTGGTCAAATAAATCATCAATTCTGGGGAGTGGGTATTTGTTCTTGATGGTGACTTTATTTAATTCCCTGTAATCAATACACATTCTCATTGTACCATCATGCTTCTTCACAAATACCACTGGAGAACCCCAGTTTGAACTACTAGGCCTTATGAAACCTTTCCGTTCCAATTCCTCCAGCTGTTGTTTTAATTCCACTATTTCCTTTAGACCCATTCTGGTAGGCTTCTTGATGATAGGGCTTGATCCTGGGATTAACCTTATTTGAAATTCAACTTGCCTATTTTCTGGAACTCCTATAACCTCTCGAAAAACATCTGGGTATTCCTTTATCACTTCTATATCTTCTAGAGTCAATTCTTTTTCAATCATGCTCCATATTTTATTAAGGCAATTTATCTTGGTTGTTTCACTTATGACTATAATATTTTTACCATTTTCTGTTTTCAAAGAAATAGTAAAATTTTCTAAATTCAAAATTGCTTTGAATTTACTCAACCAATCTACCCCTAGAATAATTCCTATTCCAGGATATTTCAACACAAATAAGTCAGATTTAAACACATTTCCACCTATGTTTAATTCTACTCCCAAACATCTTAATCCTAGCAGGCAAGAGCTGCCTAGGGGACTCTGAATAAACAAGGGGTTTTCAACTAAATTGCATGTGAGAGCCAGTTTATCCACTATGTCCTGTGATATTAAAGAATGTGTAGCCCCAGTGTCATATATAACTGAAATTGGATAATTTTTAATTAGAAGTATACCTTCCAATTGTCCAGAACTTCCCACTGCACTTGCCTTTGCTTTGGCTTCTAATTCTCATACCTTTGCTCCCTTCTTGAACTCTGGGCAATTCCTTTTGATATGACCTTCTTCCCACAATTATAGCAACTGAATGGTGTCTTCTTAGCTGCTTGACACCTATTACTCATGTGTCCCTCCTTGCCACAATTGTAGTAAACCATTTTCTTCTTAGCTTCCCCACTAATTGCTCCTTCAACCTTCTTATCTGCATTCTTTTTGTCATAGGGATGTGCTCTATTTTTCCCCTTCTTTTGGTTATTAGCCCTCATATTCCTGAATTTCTCTCTTGCATTATCATGTTGTTCAAAGAAAGAGTGAGATCTATGACTTGATCAAATGTTTTGTCTTTGTATGGTAGCATTGCTCTACTTAAACCAGCATTTAGTCCTTGTATAAACCTTGAATTCTTTGATTCCTCATTCCCTATGAGCACGGTTCCATACTTAGACAAACTTTCAAATTTTTGAGTGTATTCAGTCACACTCATTGGTCCTTGTCTCAGCCTTGTGAATTCCTCAAGCAGTGTTGCCTTAGCTGTTGCTGGGACAAATCTTGCCTCAAGCATCTCCTTGAATTGTTCCCATGTTATCTCATTTTCTTGTCTTCCTGTGGTGATCACCTCCCACCAGTCTAGTGCTGCTCCCTTGAGCCTTCTAGAAGCTATCTGCCTCTTCCTTTGGTCATTAATTTGCATATCTGCAAATATTCTTTCTAAGGTCCTCAGCTATGTTTGTACACCCATGGTTCCTTCAGTGCCTTCAAAATCCTTGCCTCCTAAATTTGAAAATGTTTTCAATAGCTTAGCTAACTCCTCATGAGGGTTTTCTTCTCTCTGCACTGCTCCTTCCCTAAATGCCCTCACTATTTCTTGCAAATTGACCAATGGTGTTGCATTAGAGGGTCCTACTCCAGTGCTTGGTGGTCTTCCTACCATGATTCACTATTCAAATTGCATAGCTAGTTAGTCTTGTTTCTAATTTAATTATTTCAGCAATTCATTCCTACTGAGAATATTATATATATATATATATATATATATATATATTATATGCTATGTTCTTGTTAACATAGCTCTGATACCAACTGAAGTGACCAACTTCTCTTATCATTTATTTGCAGTGATTTTCAAATGAGTTTTTTTTAAAACAATAGATCACTTCTTTCAATTAATTTTTCCCCAAGATCCTGAATTTACCAATATAAAAATATTAGTATATAAATCAGGTCATGCCATTTATATATATGAAGATATATAAATGTTTCTTTGCCTATCAGAGTACTTAAATTAGCAAAGAAATTCAATCACACAATGTTTCTCACACTTGAGAGATATTTGTGTCACATAGCCATTTCTACTGTTTAATCTTCTTTTTTTTGAACTCATTCTTTGTTAATATTTAGTTCAAATATGACCACTTATTATTTTTCTTATTTTATTTCCCAAATTGATTGAATTCATGGATTTTACAAGCCCTACATTTGATTTTTGGGATCTTGGAATTTGATACTTGTTATTTTTGATTAAATAAAGGGTGTTAAAACAACTCATGCATATTAGTTTAGCCCGGGATTATTATTTCAAACACAAACAATTTTATGTCAGGTAAAATACTCCTATTCTGGTTTATTAAGTATATAATGATCATATGAATGATAAGGTGATAAACTAGATTGAAGGCCAAGCAGAGGAAAACAATACATTTGAACAAAGTGCAAACACAAACACACATACTAAATGAAGGCTTAGCATATACATGGAGACAGTATGATCAAGGCAATGTCAAAAATAATATCAATGCAAACTTTCAGATGGACATATGGTTTAGATTATTGATGAATTCCCAAAGAGTAAAACCAATGATTATAATCAAATAACAGTGGAATAATTGACATGCTTGATTCCTAATAAGACTACATGGCAATGCATACTACAACTGACTTGTCTAAGACCAAAATGCAATCAGACTTAAATCAAATAGGTAGACAACAAGGCTCAGTTATGCACATACCCATCATCCACCTGATGATGAATAGATCAAGGCACTACTCCTAAATTATTTTATAATTTAAGGAACAAGCTTATTTATTTTCTGAGGAATTTTTCTTTTTAATTCCAAAGATGCTTATGTTCTTTCCTTCATTACATAAGTCAAAAATTATTAAACTCACTCAAAGATTACATCCAGACATACAAAACATTCATGCAAAATTGCACATCTCATTTCAAAGTCATTTTTGCTTAATCATATTTTCTAAATCCTGCTTATATATTTATTTCTAGAAATTTTCCCATTGCTTGCATAAATCTGATGAAGTCATATGAAATACTCTATTTATTTCTACTGTGAACATAGGATATGGTTTTTGAGAAAAACCCATAAAAACATATTGGCTTATGATCTGAACAAATCAGCACATATATATAATATTGCTTTGTTCATATCAATTTTTAAATGAACTAGACATAAGCATGAACCTCATTATTCACATTGCCTACTTCATTTTTCTTTGATACCCTATTTCTTAGTAAATATTTAGCTCATTTTCTTAAAAACTGGATTATAAAATCCATTTCTTTGATCATGGTATATGTTTGATTATTTATATTTCAAAGCAAAAATTGAAACAACCATAACAAATCAAAACAGATTAAAATCTCAATCAAAGGTTCAACCAAAATACCATCCATGATCAACATATATTCATTCAGAGAATAGAAATCAAACAGAAAAACATAATATGATTTTATATGTGACGCCCCACCTCTGTACCCATGCTAACCAAGAACACTACGATGTAGTGCTGTCATTTAGCACGGAGAATAAGGCTGTGGAGGAGCGACCATCCATGTAACTTCTTTGTGCGAGCACCGATATGTCAGATAGAATAGAATGCATATCATTTAAGGAGGAAATCCGACATACCGATACAAACTCAAAGCTATCACACAGTGGCTATATATATAATCTTCGGGAACAAACATAGAAATAAACATAACATAAACCAGTCACAGACATCCATATCACAAAGGCGGAAGAAGATATGAATATATATATATATATAACACATGAAAGTGTACATCAGAGTAGTGGTCAGAAAGATCCACGATAATACAAAAAGAATAGCAACATGTGCTATACAAAAGAATACATCAATGAGTCGATATCTCAAATGTGTACAACAAAAACTACTAATCTAAGTAGTTAGCCAAAAGTCAGAGCAATCCAAAGGAGAAGTCAAGCAGAACTCAGAAGCACCTGTGGCATCTCGGTCTGACCCGAGTATTATTTATAAGAAAATAATAAACGGATCAGTCTAACTATAAATATCAGATGACATGATATAGAATAAGGGATATGGCATAAACATATAATAACCATAATGGCATACTTCTAAAGTATGTAAATGATAATCAACAAGAGATTAATCAATATCACAAGAATCTTCTCTGAGATCCAAACCCATAAAAAGGTAATGACACACGAATTCACCAATACACAAAAATTGATAAAGCATATCAATGAAAACCACAAAAATTGGTGAAGCACTAAATCCAGAAATCAACACACGAAATCTAGAACAAATCCCAGAAATCAACACACGAAATCTAGAAATCACAAAAAGGGGGAAGTCCGAGCACACGGACGAGAAGCTATATCATGGAAGCTATCCATTTAATTTTTTCGAACACACGAATGACCCGAAGGCCTTTGACACACGAATGGCCCGAAGACCATGGGGTGCTACCCCATATATGTGATGGTGAAACATCACAAAAGCGGGGTCTAGTCTCCCTCGCAGATAAAGAGACATCGCTCAATCGCTAGTCTAAATCACAAAAATGATCGTCATGATCATAAGGAAGTGTCGATCACACCAAGCTAGTAAATATATGAGTTTAGCTTCATGTCCCATAACCACTTGCTTAACTTAAATATTTACGAACGAGTTGTAGGTCTTCACTAGAAAATTGTCACAAAAGGGTTCAATCGAACAAGTCCAAGAGCTAACCGACGAAGTGAACGCGAGCGTTTCATACCACTCGTTTTACTAAGTCGTTTAATTCAATTTCTCATCCGAGTGAAGTAAAGGCTTGTATATACTAGTAGATTGGAAAACGGTTTGATAAACGAGTTTGGTATTAAAAATAGAATTGAAAATGTTTTGATAAAAGAGTTTTGATATTTACCACTAGTATTGAAACCTTCATATTTTTAAAGTGACAAAACACAAAAATGATTGTAGAACAATCAATCACAGAAATTCACATACGAAGACGTGAATAAAATCCAAGGAAATCAGCTCAAAATACATCAAAGTGGAAGTTCTGTTGAATGTTTTCCAGATAAGATCCCCTACGGAGGGGGGTCTAGGGGGGTGGCAACCCCCTAGGTGGGGGTGCGGGGGCAACACCCCCGCTACGGGGTTCGACCTAGTGAAGACAAGCGACCTAGTGGAGCCAAGCGACCTAGTGAAGCCAAGCGATCTAGTGAAGCCAAGCGACCTAGTGAAGCCAAGCGACCTAGCATAAGGCGCGACCTATAATGTCTGAGTGACCTAAATAGGCGAGCAACCTAAGCGGTAAACAGGTCGAGCGACCTAACGGAGTGAACATGAGGCCGAGGTGGTGCGACCCAAGGGGTACGCGACCTAAGGAGTATGCGACCTAAGGGGTTCGCGACCTATGGGGTACGCGACCTAAGGGGTACGCGACCTAAGGAGTAAGGGGTTCGCGACCTAGGATGGTGCGCGACCTAAATGGGCTGCGAGGTCGAGCGACCTAAAATTGCAGCGACCTAACGAGGTCCAATGGTGAGTGACTTAAGGTCTAACGACCTAAAAGGGACGTGACCTAGGGACGAACGATCTAAGCCTTAGCGACCAAAAAATGTCGAACTACCTAAAGTCGAACAAGCTATTTTGCAGGCCAGGCTTCTCCCATGCGAGCGACCTAATGCCCAACGACCTACGATCTAGGGGCGAACGACCTAAGTGCGAACGGGTCAGTTCCGAGGCAGAACGACCTAACTCCAGGAAATTCATCAAAACACTAAAATTTGGAGTTTTTCACCAATCCAATCCAAACCAAAAGCAAATATACATGCTAAAGTGATAGGAATTCATTTCCAACAGTCTAATGACAGTTATAGGCAAGATGTGAGATTAAAAATCTCACTTTTCACTAAAATGGATGAAGATGAAGCTTGAAAGCAAGGAGAAGCAATCCAAAGCTTGAATCCAATATCTTCTACTTGAATTAGGAGTTAGATGTTGAATTTGCTAATGAACTTGAGCTTGGAATTTTAATTTCCCATTCCCTCCACCATTTTTGATAAAGCTTGAAGTGTTTGATGAAGTGATGAAGAGGAGATGGGGTTGGGACTGAGTTAACAAGTGCAGTCCAAACCAAAGCTCAAAGCAAAAAGTGACGAAAATTTCACTATCTCGAAACATATCGAAGTTTACACTCAAAAAGAACGCAAATGTCATTTTGAACTCAATGGAAGTGGTCTCGAGTCCTAATTTGACCGTATGCAAAAAGTAGCTTTTCGGACTAACATCCAACTAACGATAAAATATTTAAATAAAATATTTATATATAAAATCGATAAATATGCGGGTTGTTACATTATATAAAATAATTTGGCTACCCTTAACTTGAGTCTTAATGCCTTAAATCTCATGGGTGATTAATCACTCACCTTCCCCTTCTCTTCCTCGAGAATGCTTAAGCTTGAAGACAGTGTGAGTTCTTCCCTTCTATTTTTTTTTGAAAATATGTTTCTGTTTTTCCCTCAGAGAAAAATACTGCTTCCCCCTTGATTTAAATCATTTTACTAGGGTTTTTAATGGAGGAAAAACCCATTTTATCCTCACAAAAATAAGAGAAGTTTGTATGCATGTTTATGGCTAATTATGCCATTTTCTTTTTGATTTCCATTTCAGGTATAAGCAGTTGCTTTACTATTTTTCTGTGTACATGCTATTTGCATGATTCACACTATTATCATGTGGCTTCTCTTCCTTATATATATTTTCTTAAACCTATAGTGTTCACACATATATTGATTCCTTGCTAATATTTCGGCCTATTTATTTTCTCTTGATTTATAAAAATGTATTTATGCACAATCAATACTAAACTGGTTTCTTATATTTTAATTATCATAGAATTTATTTTATCACTTTAAACCCCTGACTACTTATATACAGTATATATAAGATATGTGAATTTTAAAATTCATTCATACTTAGTTATCTCCTTTTCATGTTTATTTATTAGAAAACAATTATCCACTTACTTATTTATTTTCACTCATCCTTGATATTTATTTTCACACTGTTTATCCTTTAAAATAATCTATTAACTGATTTCCATTTTTTTTCAAAATTATTTTTATCTCAATAATTTGGGTCTTCACAAAGAGGTAGAAGTAATAGAAACAATAATACAGAATCTCACAATCGCAGCGAGATAATATACAATAATAATAAGTGATCTTTATACAAATCAAAACTATAATAGTTAATATACAATCATCAGAGTACATAGTAAACAAATCAATCTGAATTGTTATAATAACTTGTCCTCACAAGTGCTGAATATACAGCATACACACAGTGGAATATAATCGAGTATGTGGAATATGCTTGAGACTCCTCCAGCTCGAATCCTGAGCTCCATAGCATCCTAACTTGAATCTGTAATACTCGATCTGACTCGAGCATTATAATAAAATAACACCCAAGTCAGTCTGGAAAATCAACGTGAGAAAACACACTCAATTTGAATTATTACTGTTATCAAAATCCTTTGAAAACAAAGGTATCGCATAAGACCACGCCACACATAAATACGATGGGTTTTTACCTTATGATAACCAAAACATTTTATATCAAATCATCTGATATTATAATAGTGTCTATAGAATATAAATATAAAATAGCTGAAATGCTTGCATCTCACATTTCAGCATAGTTGAGCACAATCAAAATCGTACGGCGCTTATTAGAGAATGGATTCCATATTATGACAAGGTAAGGAACTACCTTCTGATGGTGCATCTCTAGATAAAATGCACCGGGGTTTGACCAGAACATCTCGTACCCCTGCCACACAAGACTGGCTTAGCACTTGACTACTAGTACCGAATATGATCACCACTAATGGGCCTCGAAACGCATACAAATGAAAGATAGTGATGATGATAAATGTCCACTATAGATGAGTGATGATCATATCCTAATGGGAGCGACCCACTTGACCTTGCTACATGCCCTGTTTTTGTCATTTCCCAGTTAACGAGGCTTGAGGCTACGTTTACCTTAAGAATAGCATTCATACTTGTAATGCTAACACTGCCTTCCAGGCAACGATGCAATGATAGCATTCATCCATACAAGTTATTCTAGATTGAACAAACCAAATCTCCTTCAAGATCACCATCTCCATTATCTTCACGATGTCATAATTTGTAAAGCACAAATCGGATCGAAGTGGTTTTTGGATAATTAACTCTGATCCCGGTCTCTTCGAAACGATTAAAGAATTTGGCCAGATTGATAGTCGGTTATTTAACTATCAAATTACACACATAAGCAGTCACTAGGCCCATATTATAAATCTTTCAAATATTTGTTTCAAAATATCTTTACAAATATATATATTCAAATCTCTTCTCGTATTCCAATATTTGAAAACCATTTCAAAACTTATATCCATAACAGGATATTTTTCAAACCATATCTTATTTCAACCCTTAGTGAAATATTTCCACATACCCATTCCATATTCAACATTTCCAAAACATTTTTTTCCTAATACTTATGAAAATATTTATAAATATATTTTCCAAAATCACTTACTTCTCAACAATTAGGAAATATTTCTAAACTTATATCGATCTTATGGTTATATTCTCAAACAAGGAAATTTCCCTTATTACCAACTTATAAAAACATTTAAAATCTCTTTTGTAAATTCTCAACTCATTATAACTCGTTCCATAAATCTCGGGAATTTTTAATAAATGCCTTTTATAATTTCCAAAATCGATTTTACTTATTAAAAATCTCATCCAACAATTTATAACTTCTTTATGAATTCCGATTCATTTTTTGAAGTTCACGTATCGAACACTTGGGAAAATTTTCTTATGTTCCCAGAATTCATTTTAAGATTCCTCTTATAAATCATTCCCATTAAATAACATGGTTTACAAATCTCGAGAGTATTTACAAATACATTTCAATCATTTTCAAAACACTATATATATGATAATTAATTTTTTAAAATTTAATAATTTATTTTCAAAACATGTTTAGATAATTATTTAAAATATCAAACACTTTTAAATAATCAACCGTAACTCGTTTCCAATTCATTTTTAAATAATACTAATCGAATTTACAAAGCTTATTATAAAAATTAGAATTTATTTCAATTGATATTAAATATTTGAAAAAAACCAACTTCCGAAATATTTTTAATACTAAAACAGTTTTAAGCTACATAGTTTAATAAATAACAATTCCTTTTTAAAACAACTTAACTTCTTGATAAAAATATATTTTTAAAATTCCAATATAACCAATTTTATATTGATAAATCTCTCTCGATTTATCACAAATCGATTTACATATCCTACAACTATTTCCAAAATCCAAAATAGATTCCACTATTTCTTTCTAAACCGATTCTATATCTCATTATAAATTCACACCGTGAATTTATATTCCCAATTTATCAAATGATAATCACTTCACTTTATTTATAAACATCGTTTATAAATTTTATAAACTCATTTCCAGTTTTTAACAAATTTATATTGCTAAAATCCATTTATAAATCGATTTCGATTTAAAATTCCATTGGTAATCTATTCCTTAACAAGTTCCAATTATAATCCCAATTCATTCAAAATCTTGATTACGACTTCCATTTCCTATTTTAAGAAATCTCATTTAAAATCCATTATTTAAAAATTGTCAATTTAAAATTCTCTATTTGAAGCCATTTTATGAAATAGCTAAATAAATATACAAAATTAAATTATTTATTTTATCCAACCCAATTCTTTTTTAAATAATTCCAAAATTCAATATAAATATTTTTCATTTCCAAATTCGCTGTTAGATTCCATTTTTAAAATCAAGAATATTATTTATGGTATTTATAATTCCAATATTTGGACCAGTGCTACTATAGCATCCAAACAATCAAATCACACAACAATCCATAACAAATTATTCAATTTCATTACATATCACTATATATGAACAACAATCAATATATTTTGAGGAATCCAGTTGAATCCCTCCAAACTATTTCCCTGCATCCACAAATGTTATATATAACATAAAATACCTATCCCACTTCGATGCGGGATATCGCGATAATATAGGGTCATCCGCTATTATGCGGGGCACATAGTGTCTCATCCACTTCAATGGCGGGAAATATATCCAACTACTAACATATATACTAATATATATATATATATATATATATATAATACTCATTTGATAATAATATATCAATTCAACCAATCATCCAATAATTAATTTTAATTATTATAAATTAAATCCAGTAATCCAAATTAGTTAGATTTACTCACTTTGATTTTAATTTGTCGAACATCCAGATTTTAAATTAAATCGAACAACTTTCGATTTAATCTAAAAATTCAGTTGACTCCGAAAAATTGCAAACCATTTTTGTTGCACAACACTCGTCGGTATGATTATGACGCCGCTTGTTTCGTCGCAATCGGACCTCGTATGAGAGAGTTATTAACATTACAAGATTTCTATTTTTAAACTATAATTAAATTACTAATTACAACTTAAGTTAATTAATTAGCCCACTAAAACTCATCTTCCCCAATTTGAAAAAGACAGACCGCCTCCACCATAGCCGATTCTTCCACCGCCCATACCTCCACCTTCCAGCCATCGTTCGAGCCACCGATACCGCCGTTCATCCTCTCTCGCGAGCTCCACCCTTCCAGCACCACCACCTTCCACCCGTGTCTCCCCTTAAAAACGTGAGCTATCCCAAATTTTTCCTCAGTCCATACACAGTCGGACTTCGACCTAGACCCCCACGGGACACCATATCTCGGTCGCAACTGCTCTCCGATCTCCAAAACTCGAATGCAAACTCCATTTGTCCTAACTCCATCACCATCAGCTAGAGGCTCAAGCCCTAGTCTCAAGCCTGCTACCGTACATGGTCGGACCTCACAAATCATGGCCGCACCTTACAAATTGTATACCAGATCGAAGCATGCATCGAAAGAAAAATTGTTGGGAAAGTTTCATATTTTTCTATGGAGTAGATTTGGAGAATTTAAATTTTGAATTTTTCTTCTTTTCTTCTTTTTCTTTTTTATATAAATCTGTAAATGAGAAAGGGAGGGAAAATGCTACTTAAAAAGATGGAAGGTGAGTACAACCATAGATAGTAGGGTGGCTGATAAGAGGGGTTAGGGTGCTGCTATGTTGACTTTGAAAATTTTAAAATATTATTTAATTCATAATATCTCGTTTTACATAACTTGAAATCCCAAACCCCTATTGAGGCATGCCGCCTGGCATTCCTAATGTTATACTCCTATTCCGAACACCATGGAACAAGTTCCGGGACCTAATTCGATCGTATGTGGAAGATAGCTTTTTGAATCTAATTATGATGTTAAATTTTCAATATAAATTTCAACGCGTTTCTATCCCGTATGACCAAACGGTAAATCCAATCACTATGAAATTTGAATTCCGATAATACTACACTATTATAGATCCAATGGAACAAGTTTCGTCGAATTCCGTGACTGTGCCCTAAATCGCTATTTTAATGCGTCGATAAATTGAGCGATTTCAACAAATTGTCGAAATCACTTGAATTTTCAATTTTCAAAACTTACCAACTCAATTTTAAATCATATAGAATTTATATCAACATTAGATATCATTATCTATTCATATTCAACTCAATTTTAAATTATTCACCTTTTCTGTATTACGATAAAGCGTTATATTTGAAATTTAAATTTATTCTATAATTTCAACCAAAATCCTCTTATTCAAAAATCAATTTATATTCCAAACCCAATATTTAGTATTATTTAAATATTCAAAATCAAACGACAGAAAATCCGGGTCGTTACATTTTTCCAATTTTTAATTTTTTTTAATTCATTACTAGTTTTCTTATGGAAATAATTAAATAAAATAAAAATAAATATTATTAAAAAATCCAAAAATAAATTTATAACATTACATATCATATTGTATGTAATGATCTGCCTTTCTTACACCTAAAGACGACACATAATACATCCTCGGTATTCATGTGCCGATCATTTAAGTGTCCGAAAGACATGTCATTTGGGGTGAACAGAAAAGAAGACAGAACAAAATCGCACATTGTGACGATAAATATATAATATACATAAAATCTTTACAAAAAGAATTCATTTTTAATTATACACAACATCATAGTACACTATCTTATTATCAGCCTGGATAGTTATAACTGCATGTCCTTATAATTTCTGATAAATACAGAAGGAAAACATTGTAACCAAAACAACGGAAGAATATAAGATATGTGAATATGTCTTGGAGAATCCAACTCGTCTTCTGAAAGCACCAAAGAATCTAGCTAAATATGGAAAATATGCACGGGCTGACCTGAGCATTATAAGAAAAATAACGTCCGGATCAGTCTGGTAAAACCAGCGTGAGAAACTCAAATCATAAGGAATTTATTTATTTAACTTGTAAAACCTTTTAAAATCAAAGGTATCTCGTAAGACCACGCCACACACTAAACACAAACTGGTTTTTACCTTACGATAACAAAAACATTTCTATTGAAAATCCAATGATATTATAATAAGGTCTAGGATACAAATACATATTAGTCATAGCCGAAATTGTTACATTAATTAAATTCCAGCATAATAGGTATACCATTAAATCCGTAAAGGCACGTATTGCAAAATGGATTCCATCAATAACAAGGCATGTTTGCACAAAAAATGGACAAACACCTCAAAGTTGTATGATTTAGTAGATCTTATGTAGTTCTTAGTGATTTGGGTGATTTATGCGAATATATGGAAAGCAGGGACTAAACTGTAAAAAGACACGCAGATTTATAGTGGTTCAGCCAGAATATGCCTACGTCCACTTTATATGTTATTTCTCTTCTCTTATTTTTATTACAAGTACAAAGCTTTGATATAAGTAAAAGAAAGTTGTTTGAAAGTTCTCTCCGTGCTTGAGCTCTCAAAAACTTGTCCCCATTGTTGTACCCCTGCCCCTCTATTTATAGAGTGAGGTTGGGAGTAGGGGTCTTGGATGTATATAGCTGCTGGTGGGCCTGGGCTGACGTGATCTGGCCTGGCACGTCTTGGTCCGGCAGCGTTTGGTCCGGTGGTAGGAGGTTGGTTCGGCATGCTCTGAAGGAGGTTGGTTCGGCAGTCTGGAATGAGGGTTGGTTCGGCACTCTCGAGAGGAGGTTGGTTCGGCAGTCTCGAGTGGAGGTTGGTTCAGCAGTCTGGAATGAGAGTTGGTTCGGCAGTCTCGAGTGGAGGTTGGTTCGGCAGTCTGGAATGAGAGTTGGTTCGGCAGTCTCGAGAGGAGGTTGGTTCGGCAGTCTCGAGTGGAGGTTGGTTCGGCAGTCTGGAATGAGAGTTGGTTCGGCAGTCTCGAGTGGAGGTTGGTTCGGCAGTCTGGAATGAGAGTTGGTTCGGCAGTCTGGAATAGGGTCGAAACGTACCCAACATTTGCCCCCCAAAGCGGGGCGTATGACGGCATACGTTGTGCTTTGTTTTGTCTCGAGTGACCGTATTCGGTACCTGAGCCGAACCGGCTGGTCCGGTCATTCATTCTTCCCTTATAAATAGGGGGCTTAGCCCATCGCTTTTCCTATCAAGTGATTTAGCCGAACCAAGTTATTAAATAAATTAAGCATTCTAGCCGGACCAAGTGATTTAGCCGAACCAGGTACGATTATTTCTGCCGAATGAACTGTTGAGTTGTACTACCGAATGAACCATTGATTTGTGCCACCGAATGAAACTATTGAGTTATACGACCGAATGAACTATTGAGTTATACGACCGAATGAACCATTGATTTGTGCCACCGAATGAAACTATTTAGTTATACGACCGAATGAACTATTGAGTTATACGACCGAATGAAACTATTGAGTTATACGACCGAATGAACTATTGAGTTATACGACCGAATGAACCATTGATTTGTGCCACCGAATGAAACTATTGAGTTATACGACCGAAAGAACCATTGATTTGTGCCACCGAATGAAACTATTGAGTTATACGACCGAATGAACTATTGAGTTATACGACCGAATGAACTATTGTACCGAGTGAACATGTGTTTCATACTTCGAACTTTTTAAGTGAAATTCCATATTATATGCTTACTTGTTTACATCCTTTGTTCTAACACTATGCTTTTCCGGTGTTGTAGATAATGTTTCGCAAAGTAGAAACTCGATCAGATAAGAAGAGATCCGGGGGTGAAGGAGAGTCCTCGGCCGTGCCCCCAGCTCAATCAGGATCGGAGCGTCATGGGCCTGCCCCAAGGTCATTAGTGGAAGGATATGGTCCCCAGGAGCTGCTGGATTCCCCGCCTGACTGCTTTCCTAGCTCTCTCAAAGAGGAGGCTGCTTGTGACTTGGTCGATTCGAAGTAGTGGATTCGAAGTACATGGATTCGAACGTATGCTCGTTCGAATCAACCTCGATGTTATATCTCGTTCCTTTGGGATCGATAGAGCCCTCATGCTGCTGCCGGGCCCAGGAGTCATGCCATACAGTCCTCCCGAAGGATACTTTGCTTATAGTAGGTACCATTGCATGTGTGGTGCTATCCCGCCTCTCAATGCTTGGGTAGTCAGCTTCCTCACGTATCTGAAGGTGGCCCCATTCCAGCTTCAGCCCAACTCTTATGCCATACTGGTGAGCCTTTTCGTTATTTTTCGGAGGAAGTATGGTCGCGCTCCCTCCAACCGGGAGATCCGGTACTTGTATAATTTAAGGGGCTATAAGAAGGGGTCCCCATATATTAGCTTGGAGTCCGCTGTGACCTTCAAGCCGGTCTTGGACCTGTACTCTAAATTCAGCATGTTCAAGAAAGAGTGGTTCTTTGTTAGGGACGACTCCGTCTCCATCCGGCGCTTTACCTCTGGATGTAAGTTGATGCTTTTACTTACAATTTTTATTCCGATTGTGATGCTTCTTCTCATACTTTCTCATTTTTGCTAGCGACAGGTGGCTTTCCGGTTGTGGAGATTGACCGCCTGGTTCAGACGGCGGCTGAGATAGAAGCCATTCTTGGGAAATACAGATCATCTGCCTTCTTGATTAGAAATGCGATTCTTCTGGAATATAACTTGATCCTTCCGTAGCAGTCTGTAGTTAAGCTGAGGGAAACGGCGGAGGAGAGGGCGGCTGCTCAGACCAAGGAAGGTGTTATGGCAGAGAGTAGCAAGAGGAAACCTTTCACAAAACCTCCAGCTGTCGGAGGTAAGAAACTCAAGAAATCGGACGGCCCCTCCCCCAGCAATTGTCCACTTACCCGAGAGGAGGAAGACATAGAGGAGGAAAGAGGCGAGGGTGGAGATGGTCGGGATGGTGACAAAGGTGGCGATGGCATCGGGGCACTACTTCCTGGGCAAGCGGGCGAGATTCAGGAGTGGACGGATGATGCGTTCCACCAGGCTTTTGAGGGGTTGGATGAGGATCCGGCTTTGGCAGAGAAGACCGGGAAGGCGGACAAAGCCGGGACTGGTGCAAGCGAGTCTTCTCCGACCAATCCAGCCAAGGTGGCTCCGACGACTCAAGGTGAACTCTTGACTCCTGCATGCTTCATTAATGATAGGGACTTAGGAATGTTTTATGACCCGCTCCCGTCCTGGAATGAAATCCAGGACTTATTGCAGTATCCCACTCCTCCCCAGGGTTTGTACAACCACAGCTGTGTTTCTTTTCCTTTTTTTTTAACTTGTATTTTGCCGCGTTTCTCGAATCGTATAGTAATGTAAGATTGTGACACTTGTTCTTTATATCAGGAGCAGGCAAGACGTCCAAAGCTTCGGACCTCCGACACAGGCTTGAGCAATATAAACTTTCCAAAACTTCTGCTAAGCCGAAGCCCTCAACCCAACGCTCCGGGGATGTAGTCGGCTACCGTCCTCTTCTTGGGGTTATCGAAGAGGGTATTCAGCAGAGGAAGAGGAGTCATCCTTTATCCGAAACTTCGCCCGGTCCTCAGCCTCCGGCTCAGCCTATTCATGACATTACTGAGGAGGGTAGCGAGTTTGCACCTTCTCCGCACCCGTCCGGAAACCCTTCTGTTATTCATATCGACCGTCCCGACTTGGCCCGTAATCCATTTGCGGGTCATCCTGATCTGGATCCAAGTTCTCATGATATTACTTTTGACGAAGTCACTGGTGAACACCTTCTCCCCCGTAACCCCATGGTACGAGTACTTGATGAAGCCAAGTCCTTAGATCTCGATCTACTCACTACTCGCATAGTCACTATGGGAGACGAGGCCAAGGCTAATATTGATCGGGTGGCAGAGGAGACCAAGAAGCTGATGGGGCATCATGCTCGGCTGGTTAAGGCCGGAGAGGAGATTGGGAGCGCCAATATCCGACTTCGATTGGTGGTTTCGGATCAGGCCAAACAGCTTGCGGATCAGGCTATTCAGATTTCTCAGCATGAGGCTGCTACTGGGCGACTAAGGAAAACCATGGAAGATGCCAGTCGGGCCGAATTGCGGAAAATGGAAGCTACCTGCAAAGAGCGGATTGACATGGCTATTGCCACGGTGGATGAGGTTCGGAGAGCGGATCTCGAGCAGGTGGAGGAATTGTCCGAGAAACTTGAGGCTGCAGAGCTTGCTCAAGCTAAGTTGAGGGAAGAGATGGAGGTGATGCGGAGGTCCCTTCAGGCTGATTGCTCGAGATACAGATTGGAGAGAGATGCTGCCGTCGAAAGGTTGTCGGCTTCCGATGCCCGGATGAGGGAGTTTGAGGAGAATGAGGGAATGATGGATGACATGCTCCAGGACATGTATTTCCGGACTTGGAAGCAGGGCAATCTCTCTTGGATGGATGATTATCCCAGGGTCATGGCCAAGATCTATCTTCGGGCTTTGGAGGAGGCTAAGGCTGAGGCAGATAAAGAAGGTGGAACGGTCTTCAGTATGGATGTGGTCACTGCCCAGTTCACCAAGGAGGAGAAAGTGGCGGTAAAGGAGGGTATGCGGCTGCTTGCTGCTGAGGAGGCAGGTGTGCAGGTAGAGGATGACGACCAGGATGGTCAAGAAGCAGGTGCTGGTAAGTCTTCCTTTCTAGCCTTTCCGTTAACTTGGTTACTTATCACTAATGAATCCTTTTTATGACCGGACAGGCGGGCAACGGAGCAAGGACAAGACTTCGACGCAACCGGCTCCCTGATTAGACCTGGAAAATTCTTTTTGTAGGCTTGGCATTGCTGTATCTGTTAGTCTTAAGACAGTAGAGTAACTTCTAAGTTGTAATTCTTGCTACTTGTAATAATCAACATTATTCTTGACGTGTAATTTTTTAACTTAAGCTGATTTTGTCGTTTCTTGAATATTTGTTGCTATTTCGACATATCGTATGAGAAATGTAGCTATGTATATTCTTGTAATTAAATTGTGTTTGATGTTAGACTCTGGTCTTACACCATAATTTTACGACTTGCGATATTAGCGTGTGGTGTGAACAAATTATGGTCATGTATTTGTACATAAAAGAAGAAAATACCGCCTTTCACGTTTTAATCGTAGATGGCAGTCTTGAATATCTTGTAGGACCGAGCATGGAATGTAGTCGAATGTCCTGCCACTGTGAGTCCCTACACCCATTGGCGAGTATCTCCTACTCTGTATCATGTACTTTAAGGATTGTTATAGGGGATAGAAAAAAAAAGCTTTTTAAGTAAAATTGAAATACGTGAAATAGTAAAACTTCCAATCACGGAAGGCCTTCGATGTGCTTAAGTTCGTGGCAAACGGGTTTTGTAGTCACTTTCCCTAGCTGTGGGTCTTGGAGACATTTGTCACCCATCTTACGCCTCCGCGGGGAGTTAATTCTTTTTTACCACAGCCACACTTAAGACACATCGGAGCCAAGATCGCGCATAGTAACTACCCGGGCCATTATGGCCCGTAATCGTGGGTATTATTCGATTTACTGTGGCCGGCTAGCGTGGGTGCCGATCGTCAACTGTGAACTGCCCCTGGCTGGCCACACCTTATGTTGGGGCTTATAGTCGGTTCACAGTTGTCGGCGAGCCTAACGCCGTAATGAGCTGCCTCGGCTATAGTCGGCCTTCTCGGTGGCTTATAATCGGCTCATTACAGTTGGCTTTAAGGGCCGTCGCGAGCAATGAGTTAACCCGCAGTAGAGGGATGCTGGAGCAAAAGTGTCTCATTGGCGAGGGCATAGATTCGCATAGTACCTGTTAGGTCTTGTCCAGGTGAAGTTGCGTCGTGGAGTGCTTTGAATAGAAATGCTGTATACTCAGGATTTTGTTCAACAGAAAAGGATAAAGTTAACAAGCAGCCAAGATACAAAGGAACAAAAAAAGAGACAAGGTTTTTTAAAGTGGTTCGGCACGAAAAGGCCTACGTCCACTGATTCTCCTTGTTAATTCACTTCATATGGGCAATACAAGTTAAGAAAAGTATCGATGGAGGTGTTGGATGTTCCATGCCCTCTGGAACACCTCTCCGTCCATTGTTGACAAAATATAGGCTCCGTTGTGGAGATCTTTATGAATTACATATGGTCCCTCCCAGATTGGGTCTAGTGCTCCGGGGCGAGGGAAGATTCGCTTGAGGACAAGATCCCCTTCCTGCAAGGTACGATGCTTGACTTTGGAGTTGTATTGTGCTGCCACTTTTTTCTTGTGGGCTGCTGTTTTGAGGATTGCATCGTTTCTTCTCTCCTCGATTAGATCCAAAGACATGTGAAGGAGTTCTTCGTTCTCTTCTGGGTTATAGTGGATCCGATGATGGGAAGGCACAATAGTTTCAACTGGGAGCATAGCCTCCGATCCTTATGCCAAAGAGAAAGGAGTGTGCCCTGTCGATGTTCTAAAAGATGTGTGATAGGCCCATAGTGCCGTAGGAAGTTCATCCACCCAAGCGCCCTTTGACTTTTCGAGCTTCTTTTTGATTAGAGTTTTCAGAATTTTGTTGACTGCTTCGACTTGTCCGTTTGCCTGGGGATATGCTACGGATGAGAAGCTTTTATGAATTCTGTGTTCTTGGCACCAGTTGGCGAATTCCTCGCTGTCAAATTGAAGCCCATTGTCTGATATGATTTTGAGTGGGACTCCGTACCTGCATAGAACATTTTTGATCAAGAAGTTAACAACTTTTGCTGAAGATACTTTGTTTAGAGGTTCCGCCTCCACCCATTTGGTGAAATAATCAACTGCCACTATAGCATATTTGGCCCTGCCTCGGCCCATTGGTAGCTCGCCGATCAAGTCAATTCCCCATATCGCGAAGGGCCAAGGGCTGGTCATCTGAGTAATCTCGGTTGTTGGTAGCCGAGGGATATTAGCAAATTTTTGGCATCTGTCACACTTCTTGACGAAATCTAAGGCGTCCTTGCCTAAGGTGGGCCAGAAATATCCGTATCGGAGTATCTTTTTTGCTAATGTTTGCCCCCCGGTGTGATCTCCACAGCTCCCCTGATGGATGTTGGATAAGATTTCCTTGGCTTCCCTTCTGGCGACACACCTTAATAATGGGTTAGAGAAACCGCGCCGATAGAGGATGTCTTCTTGTATGGTATAGCGGGACGCTTTCCTCAAGATTTTCTTGACTTCATTACGCCCGTTGGGTAGTGTGCCACTTTGTAGGTAGTCTCGGATGGGAGTCATCCAAGTTGCTTCTTCGGCTGCGGCTATCAGATTCACTTGCTCAAAACTTGGGACTGTTTGCTTTGAGATGGTTACTGCCCCGAAGATGGCGATGTCTCTCATACTTGCTTGCTTTGCCAATTCGTCGGCCTCTTGGTTCTCTTCCCGAGGGATGTGTTTGACTAAGTACTGATCCAATCGGCTGAGAAGCAACTTGGTCTTCTTTAGATATGCTATGAGTCATTCCTCTCGAGCTTGGAATTCTCCTAGTATTTGATTAACAATAAGTTGAGAATCGCTGTGAAGACACAAAGAATTTGCTCCGATTTCTATGGCATTTTCTAGTCCAGCTATCACTGCTTCATATTCTGCATCGTTGTTGGTGGCAGCGAAATCCAACCTTATAGCATAGTGCAGTTTATTTCCCCTGGGAGTGATTATTACCACACCTGCCCCCGAGCCTTGTTCGTTAGATGCACCATCCACAAAGAGATTCCATTTGATATCTTCTGTTATTTCCAGTTGCTCCTTATCCTCGTTGGTAGTGAACTCTGCAATGAAATCAGCCATGGCTTGTCCCTTGATGGCGGTGCGAGGGTGATAGGTGATATCATATTGACTCAGCTCAATACACCATTTAAGTAGTCGCCCGGAAGTGTCGGGACGATGGAGTACCTGCCTCAGTGGTTGATCGGTCAGAACTTTGATGGAATGGGATTGGAAGTAGTGACGTAGCTTTCGTGAGGTGATTAGTAAACAGTATGCTAACTTTTCAAGTTTAGGGTATCTGACTTCTGCCCCAGTAAACCTTTTACTGACGAAGTAAACTGGTCGTTGCGTGCGGTTGTCTTCCCTTACCAAGGCAGCGCTTAAAGCGTGAGATGATACAGCAAGGTATAGGTATAATTCTTCGCCTTCGCTTGGGGTCGAGAGTACCGGTGGTTTCTGGAGGTGTTCGATTAGGTTAAGGAAAGTGGTTAAGCATTCGTCCGTCCATTCGAACTTTCCTTTATCTTTCTTTAGAGCTTCGAAAAAGGGGACGCACTTGTCCGTTGCTTTGGAGATGAATCGGCTTAGGGCGGCCACCTTTCCATTTAGGCTTTGCATCTCCTTTCGGGTGGAAGGTATCTTGATGTCCCTTAATGCTCGGACTTGTTCAGGGTTGGCTTCAATCCCTCGGGCATGGACGATGAACCCTAAGAATTTTCCCGATGACACGCCGAAGGAGCACTTTAGTGGATTCAACTTCATTCCATACTGTCGAAGTACCTGGAACATTTCGCCTAGGTGGCTTACGTGATCCTTGGCTTTCCGTGATTTCACCAGCATGTCGTCTACATATACTTCCATAGTTTGTCATATTAGCCCTGCAAACATCTTGTTGACGAGGCGCTGGTAGGTGGCTCCTGCATTTTTAAGTCCGAAGGGCATCACTTTGTAGCAGTATAAACCCCGGTCGGTGATGAAACTAGTGTGGTCTTGGTCGAGAGCATGCATAGGAATTTGGTTATATCCTGAGTATGCATCCATAAAAGATAGGAGTTCGTGCCCGGCTGTGCTGTCTACAAGTTGGTCGATTCTGGGAAGCGGGAAGCAATCCTTTGGGCAGGCGTCGTTTAGGTTGGAAAAGTCAATGCAGGTCCGCCACTTCCCATTAGCCTTCTTTACTAGTACCGGGTTGGCGACCCATTCTGGGTAAACAGCTTCTCGTATGAAGTCATTGGCGAGTAGATTCTTTACTTCTTCATTGAGGGCTGCTGATCGCTCTACCCCCATACTTCTCTTTTTTTGTTTTACAGGCGCCTTGGTAGGATCAATGTTTAATACGTGGCATGCTATGTCGGGGGAGATTCCGGTCATGTCAGCGTGTGACCAAGCGAACACATCCAAGTTGTGGCGGAGAAAATCAATGAGTTGTTCCTTCAATTCAGCTTTCAACTGCGACCCAATTTTCAATAGCCTACTTGAGTCGTGCTTGTCTACAGATATAAACTCCATAGCCTCTGCAGGCTCGGCGGTGGCCTCCTCCTCTTTGTCCCTAGGGTCTAATTCATTGAAAGGGTCGCTGGTGTATCGAAGAGGAGGGGCTTTCTTTAGTTGCTATGCTTCAAGGCTTTTTGCGCAGAGGGCAATCTCTACACCTTTCCCTTTATCTTTCCTGTGGTTGTTGCGAAGTTCGGTTACATAGCAGTCTCGTGCAATATTCTGGTCTCCTTCCACTTCCCCTACCCCATTGTCTGTTGGAAACTTCATTTTCAGGCACCATGGGGCTAGGACAATCTGGAAGTCAGACAAGGCTGGTCTTCCTAAGAAGGCGTTGTAGGCCGAATGGTTTTCTATCAGCACAAACGTCTGTTTCCATACAACGGAGCGGGGATGGCTTCCAATCTCAACAAAGAGGTTCAGCTGCCCGAGGGGCATCTTCGCATCTCCAGTGAAACCGTGTAGTGGTTTATCGCAGGGAGATACATCCTTCATTGATAGCTTCATTTTGTCGAATGCGTGTTTGAACAGGATATTTACAGAGCTTCCAGTGTCTACCAGGATTCGGTAAACTTCGGCGGGACCGAGTCGAGCAGAGATAACCATGGGATCCATGTGAGGGTACTGTCTTCCTTCTAGGTCGCGTTTACTGAATGTGATGTCATCACTTTCTTTCCGCTTTGGGTGGCGCTCTTCTATAACCGTATTGACACAGTCTCTATTGTCTCTAAGCGACTTCCCATATCTTTCCATCTCTCTCCAACTTCTGTCTGCGATGTGCGGACCTCCTGAGATGGTATGGACCACTATCTTCTCTTGACTAGAGCTGCTAGCGTTGCGGTTTCCTCTATCGGTCCCTGTTGAGGGTAGCCTTGGGTTTTCATTGGCAGGAGCTGGAGTTCTGTCTTGACTTTTTACATAACGCTCCAGTTTCTTCCTTCTGATGTGTTCCTCAATCAGATCTCGGAGATGATGGCATTCGTTGGTATCATGTCCGTGAGATTCGTGGAAGCGGTAGAATTTTCCAGACTTCTGTGCGTTATCTGATTCCTTCTTGTATGGTGGGCGTTTATATCTAACTTCGCCTTGGGTGGCAAGGAAGATATTTTCGACGGTCTCGTTCAAAGGGGTGTAAGTGTCGAATCTTGGTCCTGGCCGATATAGGCGCTTTTCTACCTTCTTGCCCCCAGCATTGTCTCTGGAATCATTTCTTCGAACGTCCCTCGCCACAGCAGGGGCGTTGCCATGGATCGTCTTACTTTGCTGTCCTGACTGCCCCTCAATGGCAGCATCCTCAAGCCTCATGTATTTCCCGGCTTCATGGAAGAAATCGGGTAAAGTAGCTGGTTTTTCTTTTGTCAACCTTCTAGCAAATTTAGTGTCTGGATGCACCCCACTGCAGAGGGCCATTAGGATAAGCTTCTCATCGGCATCTTGAACTGCGGCTGCTGCGGCGTTGAATCTGGTTAGGTATTGCTGCAGCTTTTCTCCAGGTTTCTGTTTGACGCTGGATAAGGAATAAGCGTCCTTAGGTTGCTCCACATGGATGCGGAACTGACTGATAAATTTTTCTTTCAACATCTCCCATGAGCTGATGGATCCTTGGGGTAGATGACAGAACCAGGAGGTAGCAAGATCTGCTAAGAAGAGCGGAAAGCATTTGCATAGTACTCCCTCTGTTGCTCCACTCATGAGCATATGCTGCGTGTACCTCTGTAAGTGTACAACGGGATCGGAGGTTCCTTTGTAAGGTTCCATTGTTGGCATCTTCCATTCTCGGGGGGTGATAGCAATTTCGATATTGCGGGCGAAAGGGCTGGTTACCCTAGCGCCTATCCCTCGATCTCTTTGCTCCCGTTGGACACACTCTCTGAATAAGCGTGCCATCCTTTCATCAGAACTTGGAGCAGATAGAAATGAGTTTGGTTCTGTTCTGTGGGATTGATTCCGTCCAGACGACCTGTAGGGATGGTATCGTCTATCATTCCTCATATTTTCCCGTGGCTGCCTTTGGTCTTCTGGGAGCATGCTTGGGTCAGCTACAGTTGGCCCTTGCCTTGATCTCCCCCTGTTGGGTTCTGATCTAAGCACTTCCTCGGGTCCAACTTCGGGCTGAACTCTAGCTCGGCCCCGTTCACCGGTGTTTCTGTTGTTAGGCAGCACGACAGGCTCAGCTACAGTTGACCTTCGCCCGGTACCTTCCCCGTTGGGTTCGGTACCAAACGTTTCCTCAGGCCTAACTTCGGGCTGTGCTCGGTCTCGGCTCCTACCACGGCTACTTCTGCCGTTATCTCCTTCGAAGAAGGAAGATCTTTGCTGTCTCTGAGATCCTCCAGACTGGGACTCGCCCGATGATTCAGTGTTGCGGTTGGATTCTTCAGCGTCCCTCAAGCGTGACATGAGATGGTCCACCAAGGCTTCCTGCTGGGACGTGAAGCGGTTAGTTACTTCAACCACAACTCTGTCCAGATCTGCTCTAGTAATTGCTGCAGGCTGTTCTGCGGCGGGAGCAGTTGGGTTAGCCTGTTCTCCATTTGTTACCGTTGCTGGAGGAGGACGATTTACTTGATTCGTGACAGCTGGATCTGGAAGACTACTGGATGCGATGTTTTTTCCTTTGTTAACATCTTTTCTCTGTTTGGGAGGCATGTTTTCCAAATGGCGGACAATGCTGTTAGGAAAACTTGTTAAGTAGATGAAGCTGAAGCTCCGAGCTTCTAGCTCTCAATGAAAGCACCAAAAATGTTTGCACAAAAAATGGACAAACACCTCAAAGTTGTATGATTTAGTAGATCTTATGTAGTTCTTAGTGATTTGGGTGATTTATGCGAATATATGGAAAGCAGGGACTAAACTGTAAAAAGACATGCAGATTTATAGTGGTTCAGCCAGAATATGCCTACGTCCACTTTATATGTTATTTCTCTTCTCTTGTTTTTATTACAAGTACAAAGCTTTGATATAAGTAAAAGAAAGTTGTTTGAAAGTTCTCTCCATGCTTGAGCTCTCAAAAACTTGTCCCCATTGTTGTACCCTTGCCCCTCTATTTATAGAGTGAGGTTGGGAGTAGGGTCTTGGATGTATATAGCTGCTGGTGGGCCTGGGCTGACGTGATCTAGCCTGGCACGTCTTGGTCCGGCAGCGTTTGGTCCGGTGGTAGGAGGTTGGTTCGGCATGCTCTGAAGGAGGTTGGTTCGACAGTCTGGAATGAGGGTTGGTTCGGCAGTCTCGAGAGGAGGTTGGTTCGGCAGTCTCGAGTGGAGGTTGGTTCGGTAGTCTGGAATGAGAGTTGGTTCGGCAGTCTCGAGTGGAGGTTGGTTCGGCAGTCTGGAATGAGAGTTGGTTCGGCAGTCTCGAGAGGAGGTTGGTTCGGTAGTCTCGAGTGGAGGTTGGTTCGGCAGTCTGGAATGAGAGTTGGTTCGGCAGTCTCGAGTGGAGGTTGGTTCGGCAGTCTGGAATGAGAGTTGGTTCGGCAGTCTGGAATAGGGTCGAAACGTACCCAACAAGGCATTAGGGTACCACCTATCATAGTGCATCTCTAGATAAAATATACTGAGAGCCTCACATGGCTCTACGAGTCAAGATCGGCCCTACCCCTTACTGGATAGCGCCAAATATGTCATCACCCTGGTTGGGATCAACAACCTAACTGGGCCCCAAGCATATATGGTCTATAATATCGATTTAGATTGGGTGATGACCATACCTTAATGGTAGTGAACCACATAGCCTTGAAGCATATCCCTTGATTTTATTCATTCTCGGGTGTGAGGCTTGAGGTTACATTTATCTTTTCTTCTAGCAGACCATCTTGGAATGCTAATACTTTCCTCCAAGCAACCAATGCAATACTAGCATTCATCCATACAAGTTTTTCTGGGATCAAACAAATATTCAACATTTACTATTTTTCATTTTGGAATCACACTCATGAAGAATAGTACATCTCCATAGCATACTTCATAACCGTCCATCGTGAATGTTATTAGTTTGGAGTGATTTGGATAAATTATACTTATCCGAAACCGGTGTCTCCAAACTAAGCGATAGTTCCCGGCTAACTCAATTCTGGTTCTTTTGTAAATAATCAGACAATACATAGGAGCAAGGATCACCCCCTAACCGTTTAAGTGGATGGATCTCCCTATTATTTGTCCTACGAGAACAAAACGAGATTTATACGCGCAGTACAACATCATCGAAGATAACTGTGCCATATAACTCACGTATTTTTCCTAGATATTTCCAGAATTATATTTTGGGTTCATATTTGACAGTCGGTTTTTTAACTATCAAATAAACAAAACAAGCAACAATTCGGAGATTTAGTTACCACAGCAACCACTAAGCCTCAAAATAAATCTTTCATTTATTTAATCTCTTTCCAAAATATTTATCAAATTATTCGCATACTTATCTCATTGGCATATGTATGTTGTGAAAGATTTATTATTTAAAAATCATATTAAAAAGGATCAAAACAAATTTTATATAAAATAGAGATACGGATAACCCCAAATACTATTCCTTCGGTGTTAAGTATGGGACGGATGTTCCATACCACCTTGATTAAGAAGGCCAGTTAAGGGAAATCCAAATCTCAAATTCTTTTATAAATATCTTTAATAAATCCTGTTCATAAATCTCTTTCATTTATGAAAATATCCTTTACTAAAATTCCAAATCCATTTATATAATTTCTGTACAACTCTCCAAGTCTATTATAACAATCTTTTATAAATATCTAAACCATTCATAAACTCTTTTATAAATACTCAAAATCATTTATGAAACTATTTTACATATATCCGAAATCATTTAAAAACTTCTTTTATAAACCTTCCTTATTTAAAACAACTTCTTTAATAAACTTAAATCAATAAAGTCCCTTGATAAACAATCAATTATTTAAAACACCTTTAAATAAACAAGTTATTATTTAAAACAGCCCTCATTTAACTTATTTTTAAGCCTCATTAGCAGATTAATGATTTTAAACAATCGTTTAAAAAGTATTATATTAACCTAAAATAATTTAAATAAAATAATTGCTTAATCACCCTTTAAATTACATATTTAAAATGATAATAAACTTTAAATCATTTTCAAAAATGATAAAATTTAAATATTTGACTTCACAAAATTAGAAAGAGGCTTTAGTTACCACAATTGGTTCATTTAATTGAGTTTAACATATTCCAGTTATAACATGGGTATTTACATAGAAATCAAATATGTAAAAGGAATCAACAATCCACAATCAATAATATATTGGTAAATTTTCAAGTTACCAAAATGGCATACAGTGATTTGTTGTATTAAATACATGTCCTAATTATTATAATAGCAGAATGAGTTTTTATTCTCCTTAATAGATGTCCACATATACTATGGTAGAATTATGATATATTCTACCAAACAAATGTCAATTATAATTTAATTAGCAGAACATTGTTTTATTCTGCTAATAAATGTCATTGGGTTTTATACTCAATCTTGGTTACTTAAGTGTGATTGACATCCAAATCCCTTGGATTTAAAAACATTCTTTAAAAAAAATACTTTATAACAAAACCAAACCTTAGACTTTAAGTGGTTTAAACTTTCAAACTTTATTTATTTAATAATTGAATAATATTTAAACTCTTTATTAAATCATAATTAAACATTTAATTAAAGATTAAACAATAATTAACTAGTAATTAAATAATTAAATAATAATTATCATTTAGATAAATAATTAAATAATAGTTAATCCTTTAAATAAATAATTAAACCATAATTAATCTTTAATTAAATATTAAATAATTTAAATTTTTTAAATAATAATTAAATGTTATTTAATCTAATTAATTAAATAATCCTTAATTAAAACTTAAACCTTTATTAAATAATAAATTTAAAACTTAATTAAGTCTTTAATTACATCTTTACTTAATTAGTACTTGATTTAATAATTAAGCCCTTCTTAATTATTAAAATAATAATCAACTGTTAAAATAATAATTAAATAATAACTAATCCTTTTAAAATAATAATTAAATAAAAGTTAATCCTTTAATAAATTATTAATTACTAACTAATCTTAAATTAACTAACTGATTGTAATTAACTTACTTAATTTGTAATTAAGTACAAATTTTCTTAATTAACTAATAATTAAGTACTAATTACGTTACTAAATAAATAAACTAAATAATCATTAATTAAATAATTAAATAAATAAAAATTAATATTTTTAAATACTTAGTATATCTTTTTGAAAAACACTTTTTCCAATAGGATTCTTAAGTTAAAACACTTATGCAACGAGCCACGTTTTCCGTACAGTTTAAGCGGACAATCAACCACACATGACTCACTTAAAATGAACGGAAAGGCGGATAGTTAGGGAAGAAAGAAAGGAGAAGAAAGAAGAAAGAAGAGAGAAAGAAAACAACAACACAGAATCTCACAGCGGAACGAATAATCTATAATATGCAACAAATCATTACACAAAACAACTGTAATATATGTATATACGGACACATCAATCAGAGTATACTAACCTATTTCAGCCTGGACAGTTATAACGACCTGTCCTCATAATTGCTGATAAATACAACAATGAATGTAGTAGAAAAATAACCATATACGTGAATACGGCTCTGGGCCTCCTACTCGTCTTCTGAGCTCCAAAGCATCTAAAGTATATGTAAATGCTCGGTCTGACCCGAGCATTATAATAAAATAACACCCGAGTTAGTCTGGAAAACCAACGTGAGAAAACACACCTCAATTGAATTTTAACGTTTAGGAAAATCTTTTGAAAATAAGGTATCTCGTAAGACCACGCCGCACATAAACACAGACAGGTTTTTACCTTATGATAACCAAAATATTTCTATAGAAAATCCATTGATATTATAATAATGCCGAGGGGCCAAAGTAAAATATGAACATAGCTGAAATGTTTGCATCTCACGTTTCAGCATAGTTGGTTACAACTAAATTCGTAAAGCCCGTATTGGAGAATGGATTCCATATAATGACTGGGCTAATGGGATATCGTCCGTCACGATGCATCTCTAAATAAAATAATATAGATTCAGTCTAACCTTTACTAGATAGTATCGAATATGATCACCCCTCCGTTAATGGGCCTCGAAGCATACAAATGAGAGATAATATCGACTCTAAATAGGAATAATCATACCCGACTTGGGAGCAACCCACTTATCTCAGATGCATCTCCCCTATTTTAGTCATTCCTGATTGATAAGGCTCGAGGATACGTTTTACCTTTTATATAGCACTTCCCACTTGGAATGCTAACACTGCCCTCCATGCAACTATGCAATGCCATCCTTCATCAATACAAGTTCGTCTGGGACTGAACGAAACACTTGAGAGCTCCATGTTCAATTTCCATCATCTTCAAGATGTCTTCATCTAAAAACACCTAAGTTGGATCAAAGTGGTTTTCGGATAACATATCCGATCCCGGTCTCTTCAAAACAACATTCGATTATTTTCGGTAAACTCCACCCATTTCTTTAGGAAATAAACAGTCAAAGGTAAGAGCAAAGATCACCACCTAACCGTTAGTGGACGGATTTCCTTATCATTTGTCCTAGGAGAACGAAACGAGATTTATACGCATAGTACAGCATCATTAGAGATGACTGTGCCATATAACTCACGTGGTTCCTCTAGATATGTAACAACCCGCATATTTTACGATTATATATTTAAATGTTTTATTTAAATATAGCATCGTTAGTTGAATTTAAAATTCCAAAGCATGACTTTTTGTAAACGGTCGAATCCGGACTCGTGACCACTTCTATTGAGTTCAAAATGGCGTTTGCGACCTTTTTGAGTATAAACATCGATATGTTAGGAGTTGAGTTGAATTTTGCTATTTTTCTATTGGGCTTTGGGTTTGAGTTTCAGCCTACTAACCCAACAAAATACTTTAACTCCACCCCCTCTTCATTCATTCATTCTATTTTCCTAACACTCTCAAGCTAAAGGAAAATAGGGGAAAGGAAGAGGAAATTAAAATTCCTATAACCTAACTTAGGTAATATTTGTATTTCATCATAGATTGAGGGTTTTTGAAGTTAAGTGGAGGAGGGATTGGTCTTGCCTTGTTTTAAAGCTTCTCATTCGTTGTCTTTTAGTTTAAAAGTGAGTTCTTGAACTCACATCTATGTCTATACCTTTGATAGTTGTTAGGTATGAATTCCTAACACCTATTTCATGTTCATTTGCTTTTGAATTGAATTGGATCGGTGAATTTTCCAATTTTTGGTATTTTGAAGTCAAAATCTATGAAAATCCTACTATGGATGTTTGGACTTGTTGTTTGGAGTGTATTGATGAGTCTATAGGGCTGGGTTGTCGCTTGACAATCCCTAGCCTCCATGCTAGTCCGATTGCTTTCGAACCAATTTGGCCATCAATGGTGTAGGCAAAATGTGCCCTGAGCTTCAGCTCAGACGTCTGGAATAACACTCAGACGTCTGGGCCATCAGAATAAAAGTTCAAATGTTCAGCTCAAACGTTTGAGCTTACTTTCCAAACTTTTGGGCGATCTGGAATAAAATTTCCAGCACTTCAGCTCAGACGTCTGGGAGAACCAACGGACGTCTGGAGCTGCTAATTTCAGCCAACTTACCTGTTTTTGATGGGTTTCCATTTTTATCGATTTTTGTTGATCCGATTAGTTGTTGTCGTTTATTATCGACTTTGATGACTTCTTTTCGGGATTTTTGGGAATATCCAGTTGATGGATTTGATATCGATTTTTATGGTTTTAATTCACGTCGTCGAATGTGAATTTTTGGTGATCGATTATTTTTACAATCGTTTTCTATGATTTGTCACTTTAAAATACAATGGTTTTTATACTAGTAGTAAATACTCAAACTCTTTCACAAAAACGATTTCAACACTAATTTAATACAAAGCTCGTTTTTAAAACCGTTTCTAATCTATTAGTATATACAAACCTTTACCTCATTCATACGAGAAATCCAATTAAACGACTTAGCAAAACAAGTGGTATAAAACGCTTGCGTTTACTTCATCGGTTAATTCTTCGACTTGTTCGATTGAAATCCGGTGATAATTTTTGAGTGGAAATCTACAATTTGTTCGTAAATATTTAAGTTAAGCTAGTGGTTATGGGACATGAAGCTAAACTCATTTTTTTACTACCTTAGTGTAATCTACACTTTTCATTGATCAATGGTGATCATTTTATGGTTTAGACTAGCGATATGTGATGTCTCTTTGTCCACGTGGGGGACTATACCTCGTTTTATGGAGCTTCATCTCAATTTTTATAGGCTAGCGACCTATGGTTTTATGGAGTTTGGTTCATCGGGCGTACCGTTATTGTACTACGTCGTTGTTCCAGCTTATCAGGTTCATCGGGCGTACCGTTATTGTACTACGTCGTTGTTCCGAATTACTTGAGTATCAGGTTCCTCGGGCGTACCGTTATTGTACTACGTCATTGCACCGGCTCTATGGTTAGCGACCATGGGATAGCGTCCCGTTTGTGATACACGTGTTGGTGAGTTTTGATGCTCCTGTATATGATAGGCCTCCCTCGTTGTGTTTTCTAGATTTCTAATTATTGATTTGTAGAATTTGTGATTGACCAATTTTTGCGATTGGCATTAATATGATTTGTCAATATTTGTGGTTTGATGAATAAAAATAAAGAATATGACATTCTTTTTGGGGTATTTGAGTAGATTTGAGATATTGTATGATTTTTATTGTTATCATATATTTCTGTTTTATCTCTTATCCTATCTCATTTTTATATGATACTTATAGCTATACTGATCCGTTTATTATTTTTCTTCTTAAATAATACTCAAGTCAGACCGAGGTGTTTCAGGTACTTCTACTTTACTTCTTATCAGGGATCGTCATCTGACTTTTCCGAGGTGTTTCAGGTACTTCTACTTGACTTCTTATCAGGGATCGTCATCTGACTTTTGGCTCACTACTTTAGATTAGTAGTTTTAGTTTTATACATTCAAGATAGAGACTTCCTGATGTGTACATATTCTTTTGTCTAGCGCTTGTACCTATTCTTTTGGGATGTAGTGGATCTTGTAAGACCACTACTTTGATGTACACTTCTATATGTTATATTCTATCTTTTTCCGCCTTAGTGATATGAATATCTATGACCGATTTATGTTATGCTTATTTTATATTTGTTTCCGAAGGCCACATAGCCACTGTGTAGTAGTTTGAGTTTGTATTTGATATGTTGAATTTCTCTGAAATTAAATGCATGTCATACTTTCTGACATATCGGTACTCGCACAAAGCAATTACACAGATGGTCGCTCCTCAACAACCTTATTCTTCGTGCTAATTGATGACATTACCCTGTAGTGTCCTTGGTTAGTGTGAGTATAGAGGTGGGGCGTCACAGCTTGGTATCAGAGCCAAACTTCAGAACAATGTAGAATAATCTAGCAAGGATCATTGTCCTAAGTCTCTCTTAGGAATCGTGCCTTAGGTTTTTATTCAAGTCATTGGACCCGTTCTATCCTATTTCCTTTTATGATGACATATTTTATCAATCAAGTTTGTTTGATATTCATTCTGAGAATAACCTTTTTCCTCTTCTTTATTTCTTTCTTAAAAGAAGAGAAATGGTTAGATCTGGCCGTCCCAGCGCCGATCAATCCAGTGCTACTCCTCAGGATGGTGTATTCATGTCTGCCCAACAGCTTTTGGATCTTATAAAGAATGCTCAAGATACCGGACCTATTCCAGGGCCTACTCATCCTAAATCCGGTTTTGCACGGTTGTGCAGTGATTATACCAATTTGGGTGGAAGGCCATTTAAGGGTTCCGAAAGCGTTATAGTAGTCCAAGATTGGCTTAGAACATGCGATCACATCTTTTCTCGCATGAATCTTGTGGATCTACATCGTGACCAAGTGGCTTCTAGCATGCTTTAGGAAAGAGCATTAGATTGGTATGAGCTTTTCATTTTGGAAATTATCAAAGCGGATCTTACTTGGGAGCAATTCCGGGAAAGGTTCGAGTTGAAGTTTGTAACAAAAGCTGAAAAAGTAACTTTAGCTCGATGTTTTATTAACCTTGTTCAAGGTGAATCTTCTGTGACAGATTATGTCACATCTTTTGAATCTCTCTCTAAATATGGGGTCGAGTATATTAATACCCCATTGAAGAAAAATCAGAGGTTTATCTATGGGTTGAATAAGAACCTCAAAAAGCCTCTACTTTTGAAGCTGGAAGTTTCTTTCGATCAGCTTGTTGATATCGCTCTTCGACTTGAAGAGGCCGATAAAGAGAGTGATGTTGAGGTTTTGGGTGCCAAACAAAACATCAACAAGAAGAGGCCTATTAAGTTCAAGCCTAATCCCAACAAGAAAGTTAAGCAAGCAACTTCGGTAGTAAAGACTCCTACCTCTAGTCATGGACAATGCTACAATTGTGGTTCTAAGGACCATGCTAATAGGGGTCTGAAACCCATTTTTCATCGTTATTGCAAAAGTTCGGGCCATCTTCTATCTTCATGCCCCAAACTTCCAAGCAAAAATGAGGGAAAGTTTAATGTTGTGCATGCCCCTAGTAACACTTCTCTTGGTCAAGGTATTTCTCATTCTATCCTTGATGGCATTATTATGTTTCATGATCATCCTATTCGAGTTCTTATTGATATGGGTGCATATCTCACTATTTTATATCAAAAGAACTTGTTGATACTTTGTCTTTAAATGTTATGGGCTTGATGACTTCATTGAGAATTGCGAATCCGGTTAGTGGATCCGCAACACTCATTTTATTTTGTAAAGATGTCAAGATTATTTTATGTGATTATTCTTTCCGAGCCGATTTGCATGTTATGCGTTATTTAGGTTTCGGAATAATTTTGGGAATGGATTGGCTTAATCGTTATGAAGCCCACATCCTATGTCCCGAGAGGACTATCCATCTTCGACATCCCCAATCTGTTAAGAAGATTTCTATTGTTCTTAAAGATTCAGATTTCAATTCGGTAGCATCCTTATATTCTCTGAATCCACATGATGACGATAATGACGATGAGGAAGATGTCATTTCCCTTATTCACGTTGTTTGTGAATTTCCTGACTTATTTGAGCCCGTTTTAAGATTACCACCTAATATAGCAATTGAGTTCAGAATTAATCTAATCCCTAGAGCTCTACCTATCACTCGTCCTACTTATCGTATGTCCAATAAGGAAAATGAGTAGATGCATAAACAATTATCTGAATTGGAAGGAAAATAGTTTATTCATTCTAGTTCCTCTCCATGGGGAGCTTCAGCTATCTTTGTGAAGAAATCCAATGGTACACTTAGGCTTCGCGTTGACTACCGCAAGCTTAATGATCTTAGTATTAAGAATAAATATCCCTTACCTCGGATTGATGATCTATTCGATCAACTTAGCGGTGCTAGACTCTTTTCATAGTTAGACTTAGCAACCGGTTTTCATCAGCTTTAAATTGCAGAGGATAGTATTCCTTTGAGGTCGTTCCATACTCGTTATGGATCTTATGGATGGCTTGTTATGCCATTTGGTTTAACGAATGCTCCAGCTTATTTCGTTGACCTTATGAATCGAGTTTTCAAAGACTTCCTCGATCGATTTGTTCTCATCTTTATAGATGATATTCTTGTTTATTCTAAAACCGAGGAGGTGCATGAAAAACATCTTTAGATTGTGTTGGAAACTCTTAGGAGCAATCAATTGAAAGCAAAATTTTCTAAGTGCCACTTTTGGCAATCTCGTGTGAAATATTTGGGGCATATTATTTCTAAATTCGGAATTTCCGTGGATCCTTCAAAGATTGAAGCGATTCAAAATTGGAAGATACCGGAGAGTGTGACAGAAATCCGTAGTTTTCTTGGATTGGCGGGCTATTACCGTCGGTTCATAAAAGACTTTTCTAAAATTTCCATACCTCTTACTAGTTTGACAAAGAAGGGAGTTAAGTACATTTAGCCAGACAAATGTGAAGCTGCTTTTTAGAAATTAAAAGAACTCCTTTCCGATGCTCCTATTCTTGTGATTCCTGAAGGGAACCAAGACTTTATTGTTTATACCGATGCTAGTCATGTTGGTTTGGGAGCCGTTCTCATGCAAAGGGAACGTGTTATTGCTTATGCTTCTAGGCAATTAAAGCCTGCCGAGACTAGATATGCCACTCATGATTTAGAGCTCGTGGCTATTGTTTTTGCCCTTAGAATTTGGCATCATTATCTTTTGGGAGAGAAATTTGTTCTCTACACCGATCATAAATCTTTGAAGTATTTGTTCTCTCAAAAAGAACTTAATTTGCGTCAACAACGTTGGCTCGAATTCCTTGCATCTTATGATCTTGATATTCTTTATACTCCCGGAAAGGGAAATCATGTTGCCGATGCCCTTAGCCGAAAGCAACAAGCGGTTGTTTCCATGATGATATCCGAATGGAATGATCTCGAGACTTTGTCTACTTGTGATATTCGAGATTGTGAATCTGATTCATGTTCATCTCTTGTTTTATGTAGCCTTGAGGCTCATCCTTCTCTTTTAGACTGCATTCTTGAAGCTCAAAAGCATGATCCCGAATTGGCTCATCTTAGACAAAGTTGTAGGGATAAAATTGATGTTGATGGTTTGAAAGACTTTGATATCGATGCTCGTGGGGGCATTCGAAAAATTGGTAGACTTATCGTGCCAAATATTATTGATCTTCGTAAAGACAATTTAGAAGATTCTCATCGTTCTAAATTTACCATTCATCCCGGTAGTAGTAAAATGTATGCGGACATGAAGTGACTTTATTATTGGGATGGAATGAAATCTGATATTGCAACTTTATTAAGCATTGCATGACTTGCCAACTCATAAAGGCCGAGCATCAAAGGCCCGGTGGGTTATTGCAACCTTTGGACATTCCAATTTGGAAGTGAGATGAAATTTCCCTGGACTTTATTGACTGTCTGCCCCGTTCTCGTTCGGGTCATGATAGTTTATGGGTGATTGTAGATAGACTTACAAAATCCACCCATTTTATTCCCGTTCGGTCCAACCGGACCGTACCTCTTTTGGCTAAACTCTATGTCAAAGAAATTGTTAAATTGCATAGAGTTCGTACTTCTATTGTTAGCGATTGTGATTCATTATTTACTAGTGGAATTAGGAAGGGTCTTCAAAAAGCTTTGGGAACGAAGCTTAATTTTAGCACCGCTTATCATCCTCAGTCCGATGGACAAACCGAGCGTGTGAATCAAACTCTTGAAGATCTTCTTCGTGCATGTGTTCTTGATTTTGGTGGAAGTTGGGAAGATCATATTTCTCTTGTTGAGTTTTCTTACAATAATAGCTTCCAATCTAGTATTGGTATGGCTCCTTTCGAGGCACTCTACGGAAGGCCATGCCGATCTCCTTCGTTTTGGCTTGAAGCCGGTGAGAAGTCGGTTTTAGGTCCATATTTTATTCGTGATGCCATAGAAAAGATTGACCTTATTCGTCATAGGATAAGCTCAAAGTAGACAAAAATCCTATGCCGATAACCGAAGAAGGAATTTGGAATTTTCTGTGGGAGATTTGGTGTTCATTCGTGTTTCACCTATGAAGAGTGTTTTGCATTTCAGTCGATCTGGAAAATTAGCACCTCGATATATTGGTCCATTTCCCATCACCGAACGCATTGGTTCCGTGGTTTTTCGCCTTTTATTAGCGACTCAATTTTTTGCTATTCATGACGTATTCCACATTTCTCAATTACAGAAATGCCTTAGAGATTCCGATTCTATTCTTGAGCCCGGTGTTATCGAAGAAATTGAAGTTTCACCTAATTTGACTTATGAGCAACGTCATATTCGTATCATTGCTACGGAGGTTAAACGCCTTCGAAATAAAAATGTTCCACTTGTGAAGGTTCAATGGTCCTCAAATCCTAAGGATTTTTCTTGGGAATCCAGATAATTCATCGAGCGAACACATCCGGACTTACTCTGTTGTGCTCTTTAAGGTGAACTTCTCACTTCAAAATTTTCTTTTGTGTTGATATGCCTTTGTGTGGTTGTTGCCTTTTGTTTTCCTCTTAAGTATAGTGAGGATGCAATTTCTTTAAAAAGGGGAGTCTGTAACAACCCGCATATTTTACGATTATATATTTAAATGTTTTATTTAAATATAGCATCGTTAGTTGAATTTAAAAGTCCAAAACGTGACTTATTGTAAACGGTCGAATCCGAACTCGAGACCACTTCCTTTGAGTTCAAAATGGCATTTGCGACCTTTTTGAGTATAAACATCGATATGTTTGGAGTTGAGTTGAATTTTGCTATTTTTCTATTGAGCTTTGGGTTTGGGTTTCAGCCCACTAACCCAACAAAATACTCTAACTCCACCCCCTCTTCATTCATTCAGTCTATTTTCCTAACACTCTCAAGCTAAAGGAAAATGGGAGAAAAGAAGAGGAGATTAAAATTCCTATAACCTAACTTAGGTAAAATTTATATTTGATCAGCGATTGAGATTTTTTGAAGTTAAGTGGAGGAGCGATTGGTCTTGTCTTGTTTTAAAGATTCTCATTCGTTGTTTTCGAGTTTAAAGGTGAGTTCTTGAACTCACAACTATGTCTATACCTTTGATAGTTGTTAGGTATGAATTCCTAACACCTATTTCATGTTCATTTTCTTTTGAATTGAATTGGATTGGTGAATTTTCCAATTTTTGGTATTTTAAAGTCAAAATCTATGAAAATCCTACTATGAATGTTTGGACTTGTTGTTTGGAGTGTATTGATGAGTCTATAGGGCTGGGTTGTCGCTTGGCATAAATCCCTAGCTTCCGTGCTCGTCCGATTGCTTCTGAACCAATTTGGCCATCAATGGCCTAGGCAAAATGTGCCCTGAGCTTCAGCTCAAATTCTAGAATAACACTCGAACGTCTAGGCCATCGAAATAAAAATTCTAGATGTTCAGCTCAGACGTCCGAGCTGACTTCCCAGACGTTTGGGCGATCTGGAATAAAATTTCCAACACTTCAGCTCAGACATCTAGGAGAACCACCAAACGTCTGGAGCTGCTAATTTCAGCCAACTTACCTGTTTTTGATTGGTTTCCATTTTTATCAATTTTTGTTGATCCGATTAGTTGTTGTCATTTATTATCGACTTTGATGACTTCTTTTCGGGATTTTTGGGAATACCCATTTGATGGATTTGATATCGATTTTTATGGTTTTAATTCACGTTGTCGAATGTGAATTTTTGGTGATCAATTGTTTTTACAATCGTTTTCTATGATTTGTCACTTTAAAATACAAAGGTTTCTATACTAGTAGTAAATACTCAAACTCTTTCACAAAAACGATTTCAACACTAATTTAATACAAAGCTCGTTTTTAAAACCGTTTCTAATCTATTAGTATATACAAACCTTTACCTCATTCATACGAGAAATCCAATTAAACGACTTAGCAAAACAAGTGGTATAAAACACTTGCGTTTACTTCACCGGTTAATTCTTCGACTTGTTCGATTGAAATCCAGTGATAATTTTTGAGTGGAAATCTACAATTTGTTCGTAAATATTTAAGTTAAGCTAGTGGTTATGGGACATGAAGCTAAACTCATTTTTTTACTACCTTAGTGTAATCTACACTTTTCATTGATCAATGGTGATCATTTTATGGTTTAGACTAGCGATATCTGATGTCTTTGTCCACATGGGGGACTATACCTCGTTTTATGGAGCTACATCTCAATTTTTATATGCTAGCGACCTATGGTTTTATGGAGTTTGGTTCATCGGGCGTACCGTTATTGTACTACGTCGTTGTTCCAGCTTATCAGGTTCATTGGGCGTACCGTTATTGTACTACGTCGTTGTTCCGAATTACTTGAGTATCAGGTTCCTCGGGTGTACCGTTATTGTACTACGTCGTTGCACCGGGTCTATGGTTAGCGACCATGGGATAACTTCCCGTTTGTGATACACGTGTTGGTGAGTTTTGATGCTTCCGTATATGATAGGCCTCCCCCCTTGTGTTTTCTGGATTTCTAATTATTGATTTCTAGAATTTGTGATTCACCAATTTTTGCGATTGGCATTAATATGATTTGTCAATATTTGTGGTTTGGTGAATAAAAATAAAGAATATGACATTCTTTTTGGGGTATTTGGGTGGATTTGAGATATTGTATGATTTTCATTGTTATCATATATTTCTGTTTTATCTATTATCCTATCTCATTTTTATATGATATTTATAGCTAGAGTGATCCGTTTATTATTTTTCTTCTTAAATAATACTCGGGTCAGACCGAGGTGTTTCAGGTACTTCTACTTGACTTCTTATCAGGGATCGTCATCTGACTTTTGGCTAACTACTTTAGATTAGTAGTTTTGTTTTATACATTCGAGATAGAGACTCCCTGATGTATACATATTCTTTTGTCTAGCGCTTGTACCTATTCTTTTAGGATGTTGTGACGTCCCACCTCTATACCCACGCAAGCCAAGGACACTACGGGGTAATGCTGTCAACTAGCATGGAGAATAAGGCTGTTGAGGAGCGACCATCTGTATAATTGCTTTGTGCGAGTACCGTTATGCCAGATAAAAATATAACTTTTCATCTTAAGAGGAAATCCGACATACCGATACAAACTAAAAGCTACTACACAGTGGCTATAAGGACTTCGGAAACAAATATAGAAATAAACATAACACAAATCAGTCACAGACAATTCATATCACAAAGGTGGAAATAGATATGAATATAACACATGAAAGTGTACATCAGAGTAGTGGTCAAACAAGAACCACAATAACAAAAAATAATAGTACAAGTGCTAGCCAAAATAATATGTATACATCAAGGAGTCTAATCTCAAATGTATACAACAAAAACTACTAAACTAGAGTAGTTAGCCAAAAGTCAGATGATGGTTCCAGATAGGAAGGCAAGAGGAAGCACCTGTAATATCTCAGTCTGACCCGAGTATTATTTAAGAAGAAAATAATAAACGGATCAGTCTAGCTATATTTATCAGATAAAATGAGATATAAGAAGAGATATTATAATAAAACGTATGATAACCAAAAATGTCATACTATGTCAAGTATACATCAGAAAACCCACAAAAGTCATACAATATCTCAATAGTCTCAAAACATAGAAAAGAACATCATATTCTTAATTTAATTCACCAAGCCACAAATAATGACATACATATCAATGCCAATCGTAAATGCTGGTGAAACATAAATTCCAGAAATCAATATCCAGAAATCACGAAAGTTAACGACACACGAATAAATAGGAACATCGACGTAATAAAGTGTTACGCCCGATGAAGCAAAAGCACAATAAATCGGAAATCAATATTTAGAAATCCAGAAATCACAAGAAAAGGATGGCCAATCCCACAAAAATACCTAGGCCAATCACAAGGGTTAATGACACACGAATTCACCAATGCACAAATATTGATAGAACTTATTAATGTAAATCATGAAAATTGGTGAAACACAAATTCTAGAAATCGTCAACTAGAAATACAGAAAGATCACAAAAAGGGAAAGAGGCCTATCACAAGAATGGGAGCATTAAAGCTCACCAACATGTGTATCAGAAGATGAGATGCTATCTCATGGTCGCTAACCATCAATTTTGAGCCGAAGCTCCACAAAAACGGCCCGAAGACCATGAGCCGAAGCTCCACACAGAAACGGCCCGAAGGCCATGAGCCGAAGCTCCACACAGAAATGGCCCAAACACCATGAGCTGAAGCTCCACAAGAACGACCCGAAGACCATGAGCCGAAGCTCCACAAGAACGGCCCGAAGACCATGAGCCAAAGCTCCACAAGAAGGATCTTCGCAGACCCACAAGTGTAAATTACACTAAGCTAGTAAATATATGAGTTTAGCTTCATGTCCCATAACCACTAGCTTAACTTAAATATTTACAAACAAATTGTAGACTTCCACTCGAATTTAAGTGTCAATTACACTAAACTAGTAAATATACGAGTTTAGCTTCATGTCCCATAACCACTAGCTTAACTTAAATATTTACGAGCAAATTGTAGATCTCCACTAGAAAATTGTCACAAAGGATTCAATCGAACAAGTCCAAGAGTTAACCGACGAAGTAAACGCAAGCGTTACATACCACTTGTTTTACTAAGCCGTTTAATTAGATTTCTCATACGAATGAGGTAAAGGTTTGTATATACTAATAGATTGGAAAATGGTTTTGATAAACGAGTTTGGTATTGAAAATCGAGTTGAAATCATCATTGTGGAAGAGTTTGAATATTTACTACTAGTATAGGAAACCTTTGTATTTTTAAAAGTGACAAATCACAAAAAGGATTGTAGAAACAATCAATCATCAAAAATGCACATTCGAAGATGTGAAGCAAATCCATAGAAATCGATACCGAATCCATCAAAGTGGATATTCCCAAAAATCCCGAAGAAGAAGTCATCAAAGTCAATAAAAGTGATAACAACTAATCGGATCAACTAAAATCGATAAACAATGGAAATTCAATCAAGAAAAGCCTAAACAGGCAAAAATGCACGCTTCCAGACGTCTGATTTGGAATCCAGACATCTGGATTTGTTTTCTGGAAATAGTTCAGAAAGTCACCCAGACGTCTGGAATAGCCAAAATAGACGTCTGAACCATGGTCAGACGTAGTGTTTTGAATCCAGACGTCTGGTTTCATTCTCTGGAAATTCTTCAGAGAAACCCCAAACGTCTGAAACTTCAAGTTAGACGTCCGAGACTCATCCAGACGTCTGATCTTGAAATTTTAGACGTCTGAAACCAGTCTCTGGCATTTTTTTAATAAAATGCGTGCATACATTTTTCTCTCCAGGTCCAAACTAGACGTCTGGACTTGGTCACCAGACGTCTGGTCACCTGGTCTGGGCAACATTTTGCCTAGGCCAAATGGCCAAAACAATTCGGAAGCAATCGGATGAGCAATGGCGACTAAGGATTTACGCCAAGTGACAACCCGGCCTTAAAGGCTCTTCGATACACCCCGAATATCACTGTCCAAATGTCCATAGAAGGACTTTTATAAAATTGGACCAAAACACCAAAATTTGGAAAATTCACCAAATCAATTCAAATCAAAAGCAAATGAATATGCACAAGTATTAGGAATTCATACCTAACAACAATGATAGCTATAGACGTAGATGTGAGATAAAAATCTCACCTTTTACACAAAAACAATGAAGAGGAAGCTATAGAGCAAGGCAAGGACGATCACTCTTCAATTCCAACTCAACAAGCTTAAATCTAAGCTTAAAAGAGAAACATTTCCTAAGTTAGGTTTAGGAATTTCTGAAATTGAAAGGAGAAAGAGTCGGAGAAGAAGAAGAGGATGCTTACCAATAGCTTCTCTTCGAATTTAGAGCTAGAACTTGAGTTTGCAAGAGGAACTAGGGCCTGGAGTTTCAATTTCCCATTCCACTGTCCATTTTTGATGAAGCTTAAGTGTTAGGAAATGAAAGTGAAGTAATGAAGAGGAGAGGGAGTGGAGCTTGAGTAAATGAAACCAGAATTGGCAAATGGGCTGAACCAAACCCAAAGTCCAAAGTGAAAAAGTAGCAAAATTCTACTATCTCCAAATATATCGAAGTTTATACTCAAAAAGATCGCAAACATCATTTTGAACTCAATGGAAGTGGTCTCGAGTCCTAATTCGACTGTTTGCAAAAAGTAAATTTTCGGACTTCAATCCGATTAACGATTCTATATTTAAATATTCAATCGTAAAATATGCGGACTGTTACAGACTCCCCTCCTTAAAGAAATTGCGTGCTCGCAATACTTAAGAAGAAAATAAAGAGTAACAACCATAAAAGCATATCAACACAAAAGAAAAATTGAAATAAGAAGTTCACCATAAAGAGCACGAAAGAGTAAGTCCGAACGTGTTCGCTCGATGAATCCTCTGGATTCCCAAGAGAAGTCCCTATGATTCGAAAACCATTGAACTCTCACAAGAAGAAAATCTTTGTTTCGAAGGCGCTCAACCTTCGAAGCAATGATGCGAATAGGATGTTGCTCATAAGTCAAATCTGGTGAAACTTCAATTTCTTCAACATCACCGGACTCAAGAATAAAATCAGAATCCCTAAGGTATTTCCGCAGTAAAGAGATGTGGAAAACGTCATAATAGCAAAGATTGAGCCGGTAATAAAAAGGCGATAAGCCACGGAACAAATATGTTCGGTGATGGGAAAGGGACCAACATATCGAGGTGCTAATTAACTTTCCCGATCAACTGAAAACGCACAACACCCATCATAGGTGAAACACGAATGAACACTAATAAGATCAGGACCTAAAACCAGCTTCTCACTGGCTTCAAGCCAACACAAGGAGAATCGGCATGGCCTTCCGTAGAGTGGCTCGAAAGGTACCATACCAATACAAGATTGGAAGCTATTATAGGAAGAAAACTCAACAAGAGAAATATAACTTTCCCAACTTCCACCAAAATCAAGAACACATGAAAGAAAGAGATCTTCAAAAGTTGATTCACACACTCTATTTGTCCATCGGATTGAGGACGATAAGCGGTGGTAAAAATTAAGCTTTGTTCCCAAAGCTTTTGAAGATCATACCAAAGTCCACTAGTAAAATAATGGATCACGATTGCTAATAACAAAAGTAGGAACTCCATGCAATTTTAGTTTGACGTAGAGTTTAGCCAAAAGAGGTATGGTCCAAAAGAGAAGGACGAGCCTCACGGCTACACAAAACAAGAGATGAACATGAATTGGATTCACGATCTCGAATCTCATAGGTGGATAAAGTCTCGAGATCATTCCATTCGGATATCATCAAAGAAACAACCGCTTGTTGCTTACAACTAAGGGCATCGGCAACACGATTGCCCTTTTTTGGAAGTATAAAAATATCCAGATCATAAGATGCAAGGAACTCGAGCCAACGAGGTTGACACAAATTAAGTTCCTTATGAAAAATAAATATTCCAAAGATTGATGATCGAGGTGGAGAACAAATTTCTCCGCCAAACACAATGATGCCAAACTTTGAAAGTGAAATCAAAAGCCGCGAGCATTAGGTCATGAGTGGCATACCTAGTCTCGATAGCCTTTAATGGTTTAGAAGCACAAGTGATAGCACGTTCTCTTTTGCAAGAGAACGACATCCAAACCAATACAATTAGCATTGGTACAAAAGATAAAATCTTAGTTCCCTTTGGGAATCACAAGAATAAGAGTATCGGAAAAGAATTCTTTCAAATAATCTTCTTTCCCCGAAAAGCTAAAACTTTCAAAAATTACATTTATCTTTATGTAATAATCTTTCTAGAAAAATTTACATTTTTACCAGTCAATATATCGTGTCAAATTGTCTCATCAAAGCGTTTAGGAGATTCCTATCGATAACGTTGATCAAGCGCATCGACCAGAATTCTTAAAGCACTCAATGGGCAATACAATCACAAAACCATCTTCCATATGATAAACATGTTTCTTAAAAACCTTTAAGAATATTCTTTGCTCGCTTAAGAGCAAAAATCAAATTGTACTTATAAATTAATCTTATGAAAAAGATTTGCAAAATTTTAAATTGTTATTTTCATCCAAAATCAATAAATACCTCATCGAGATATTCGTAGAATACTCGATTCACAAAATGGATGAAATAAGCTGGACAAACTGAATGACACAATAAGTCATTCATAAGTTTCATAACGAGTGCGGAATGCGGTAAAAGGTATGCTAACTTCCGCAACTCGTAGCAAATAAAATCGATGGCAAGGTCGTACTAAAAAGACCCTAACACCTCTCAAAAGATTGTTTAGGAGATAATCCTAAGACAAACTCAAAAATACTGGAAAATTTTCAAACTACATGAATGAGAGAAATAACACTTTCCTCATCATGAGAGCTTATAGAATAAAATGATGCCATCAAATTGGAATAAAAATCACAAAGAGAAAACAGAAATCTGCTTAACAGATTGAAAATGTCGAAGATGAATAGTCCACACGGGACAAAGGATATGGCTTTATAATGATTAAGCCAATCCTTTCACAAAAATTAATTCCGAAGCCTAAGTAGAAATCGGCTCGGAAAGAAAAATCACATAAAATAATTTCGACATCTTTTGAAAGAAATAGACCGAGTGTTGCGGATCCATCAACCGGATTCGCAATTCTCAAAGAAGTCATCAAGCCCAGAAATGTTTAAAGAAAAAGAATCACAAGTTCTTTTGATATAAAAATAATGAGATGAAACCCATATCAAAAAGAATCGAGTAAAATAATCACAAAATAAATGTCATCAAGGATAGAATGGATACCTTGACTAAGAGAAGAGTTGCTAAGGGCTTGCATAAATTTCAACTATCCCTCTCTTCTTACTTTGAAGTTTAGGGCATGTAGATAAGTAATGACCCGAACCATTGCAATAGCGGCAATAAAGGGGTTTCGGGCACTTAATTACATAATGGTATGTGGATCCACAATTGTAGCATTGTCCACGACTAGGGGTTGGAGTATTTGCTACAGAAGTTTCTTGCTTCCCTTTCTTACTTTGAAGTTTGGGACAAGAAGATAGAAGATGATCCAAACCTTTGCAATAGTGACAAGTAAGGGGCTTTGGACACTCATTTGCATAGTGGTTCGTAGAATTACAATTGCAGCATCCTCCACGATTAGGAATTGGAGTCTTTGCTACCGAAGTTGCCAACCTCCCATTCTTGTTGGGATTTGGGCTTTTGAATTTAATATGCCTCTTCTTGGAAATCCCAATATCACTATCACTTCCTTTACCAACCTCTTTATGTCGAAGAGTGATATCCACAAGCTGATGGAAAGGAACTTCAAGTTTTAGAGGTAAAACCATTTTGGGGTTCTTACACAAAGCACAAATAAACTTTTGATTCTTTACAAGATCCAAAAGTTGCTGGGCAGACATGAATACGCCATCCAGATAAGGACTACTGGATTGACCAGCGCTAGGACTGCCAGGTCCAACCATTTCTTCTTCTTTAAGAAAGAAAGAAAGAAGAAAAAGTTATTCAAAGAATGAATATCAACCAATCATGATTGATAAAACAAGGAATCATAAAAGAAAATAGGATAGAACGGGTCCAATTGACTCGAATAAAATCGTAAGGCACAACTCCTAAGAAAAACTTAGGACAATGATCCTTGTTAGATTATTCTACATCGTTCCGAAGTTTGGATCTGATACCAAGCTGTGACGCCCCACCTCTATACCCACGCTAGCCAAGGACACTACGGGGTAATGCCGTCAACTAGCGTGGAGAATAAGGCTGTTGAGGAGCGACCATCTGCATAATTGCTTTGTGCAAGTACCGATATGCCAAATAAAAATATAACTTTTCATCTCAAGAGGAAATCCGACATACCGATACAAACTCAAAGCTACTATACAGTGGCTATAAGGACTTCAGAAACAAATATAGAAATAAACATAACACAAATCAGTCATAGACAATTCATATCACAAAGGCGGAAATAGATATGAATATAACACATGAAAGTGTACATCAGAGTAGTGGTCAAACTAGAACCACAATAACACAAAATAATAGATACAAGTGCTAGCCAAAAGAATATGTATACATCAAGGAGTCTAATCTCAAAGGTATACAACAAAAACTACAAAACTAGAGTAGTTAGCCAAAAGTCAGATGATGGTTCCAGATAGGAAGGCAAGAGGAAGCACCTGTAATATCTCAGTCTGACCCGGGTATTATTTAAGAAGAAAATAATAAACGGATCAGTCTAGCTATATTTATTAGATAAAATGGGATATAAGAAGAGATATTATAATAAAACGTATGATAACCAAAAATGTCATACTATGTCAAGTATACATCAGAAAACCCACAAAAGTCATACAATATCTCAATAGTCTCAAAACACAGAAAAGAACGTCATATTCTTAATTTAATTCACCAAGCCACAAATAATGACATACATATCAATGCCAATCGTAAATGCCGGTGAAACATAAATTCCAAAAATCAATATCCAGAAATCACGAAAGTTAACGACACACGAATAAATAGGAACATCGACGTAGTAAAGTGTTACGCCTGATGAACCAAAAACACAATAAATCGGAAATCAATAATTAGAAATCCAGAAATCACAAGAAAAGGATGGCCAATCCCACAAAAATACCTAGGCCAATCACAAGGGTTAATGACACACGAATTCACCAATGCACAAATATTGATAGAACTTATTAATGTAAATCACGAAAATTGGTGAAACACAAATTCTAGAAATCGTCAACTAGAAATCCAGAAAGATCACAAAAAGGGAAAGAGGCCTATCACAAGAACGGGAGCATTAAAGCTCACCAACACGTGTATCACAAGATGAGATGCTATCTCATGGTCGCTAACCATCAATTTTGAGCCGAAGCTCCACAAAAATGGCCCGAAGACCATGAGCCGAAGCTCCACACCGAAACGGCCCGAAGACCATGAGCCGAAGCTCCACACCGAAATGGCCCGAAGACTATGAGCCGAAGCTCCACGAGAACGGCCCAAAGGCCATGAGCCGAAGCTCCACAAGAACGGCCCGCAGACCATGAGCCGAAGCTCCATAAGAAGGATCTTCGTTGACCCACAAGTGTAAATTACACTAAGCTAGTAAATATATGAGTTTAGCTTTATGTCCCATAACCACTAGCTTAACTTAAATATTTACAAACAAATTGTAGACTTCCACTCGAATTTAAGTGTCAATTACACTAAACTAGTAAAGATATGAGTTTAGCTTCATGTCCCATAACCACTAGCTTAACTTAAATATTTACGAGCAAATTGTAGATCTCCACTAGAAAATGTCACAAAGGATTCAATCGAACAAGTCCAAGAATTAACCGACGAAGTAAACGCAAGCGTTTCATACCACTTGTTTTACTAATCCGTTTAATTAGATTTCTCATACGAATGAGGTAAAGGTTTTTATATACTAATAGATTGGAAAACGGTTTTGATAAACGAGTTTGATATTGAAAATAGAGTTGAAATCATCTTTGTGGAAGAGTTTGAATATTTACTACTAGTATAGGAAACCTTTGTATTTTTAAAAGTGACAAATCACAAAAACAATTGTAGAAACAATCAATCATCAAAAATGCACATTCGAAGATGTGAAGCAAATCCATAGAAATCGATACCGAATCCATCAAAGTGGATATTCTCAAAAATCCCGAAGAAGAAGTCATCAAAGTCAAGAAAAGTGATAACAACTAATCAGATCAACTAAAATCGATAAACAATGGAAATTCAATCAAGAAAAGCCTAAACAGGCAAAAATGCATGCTTCCAGACGTCTGATTTGGAATCTAGACGTCTGGATCTGGAAATAGTTCAGAAAGTCACCCAGACGTCTGGAATAGCCAAAACAGACGTCTGAGCCATGGTCAGACGTCTGGTTTTGAATCCAGACGTCTGGTTTCATTCTCTGGAAATTCTCCAGAGAAACCCCAGACGTCTGAAACTTCAAGTCAGACGTCTGAGACTCATCCAGACGTCTGATCTTGAATTTTCAGAGTCTGAAACCAGTCTCTGGCATTCTTTTAATAAAATGCATGCATACATATTTCTCTCCAGGTCCAAACCAGACGTCTAGACTTGGTCACCAGACGTCTGGTCACCTGGTATGGGCAACATTTTGCCTAGGCCAAAGTGGCCAAAACAATTCGGAAGCGATCGGATGAGCAATGGCGACTAAGGATTTACGCCAAGCGACAACCCGGCCTTAAAGGCTCTTCGATACACCCCGAAGATCATTGTCCAAATGTCCATAGAAGGACTTTTATAAAATTGGACCAAAACACCAAAATTTGGAAAATTCACCAAATCAATTCAAATCAAAAGCAAATGAATATGCACAAGTATTAGGAATTCATACCTAACAACAATGATAGCTATAGACGTAGATGTGAGATAAAAATCTCACCTTTTACACAAAAACAATGAAGAGGAAGCTATAGAGCAAGGCAAGGACGATCACTCTTCAATTCCAACTCAACAAACTTAAATCTAAACTTAAAAGAGAAACATTTCCTAAGTTAGGTTTAGGAATTTCTGAAATTGAAAGGAGAAATAGTTGGAGAAGAAGAAGAGGATGCTTACCAATAGCTTCTCTTCGAATTTGGAGCTAGAACTTGAGTTTGCAAGAGGAACTAGGGCTTGGAGTTTTAATTTCCCATTCCACTCTCCATTTTTGATGAAGCTTAAGTGTTAGGAAATGAAAGTGAAGTAATGAAGAGGAGAGGGAGTGGAGCTTGAGTTAATGAAACCAGAATTGGCAAATGGGCTGAACCAAACCCAAAGTCCAAAGTGAAAAAGTAGCAAAATTCTACTATCTCCAAACATATCGAAGTTTATACTCAAAAAGATCGCAAACGTCATTTTAAACTCAATGGAAGTGGTCTCGAGTCCTAATTCTACTGTTTGCAAAAAGTAGCTTTTCGGACTTCAATCCGATTAACGATTCTATATTTAAATAAAATATTTAAATGTTTAATCGTAAAATATGCGGGTTGTTACAGATGTAGTGGATCTTGATGACCACTACTTTGATGTATACTTCTATATGTTATATTCATATCTGTTTCCGCCTTAGTGATATGAATATCCGTGACTGATTTATGTTATGCTTATTTTATATTTGTTTCCGAAGGCCACATAGCCAATGTGTAGTATCTTTGAGTTTGTATTTGATATGTCGAATTTCTTTGAAATTAAATGCATGTCATACTTTTTGACATATCGGTACTCGCACAAAGCAATTACACAGATGGTCGCTCCTCAACAGCCTTATTCTTCGTGCTAATTGACGGCATTACCCTGTAGTGTCCTTGGTTAGTGTGAGTATAGAGGTGGGGCGTCATAAGATATTTCCAAATTTATGTTTTGGGTCCACATTTGATAGTCTGTTATTTAACTATCCACAAACACACATCCAAATCAGGGATTTATTTCAAACGGAAAAACCAACATTGGTTAAGCACATAAGCGACCACTAGCCACCTTAAATAATCTTTTCGTTAATTAAAATCACATTGTAAATTACTTGTATAAAATACCTTTACAAAGATTTATCCACAAACCCTTATATTTCAATACTTGGAAAAATATCCATATACTTATCTCCACGGTATAAGTATATTCACAAACAGAGTAAGATTCCCTTTTTACGCAATTCTAGAACAAATTTATAAATTCCTTTATAAATCTCTAAACCCGTTCATAACCCCATTCATTAATCTCTTCAATCATTTATAAACACCCTTTTATACATTCCTAAAATCATTTATCAACCCTTTATAAATCCATAAACCATTTATAAAACTCCTTTTATAAATTTATAACCAATTTCAAAAGTTCTTTTATACATATCTAAAACCATTTAGAAAACTCTCCTTACCCTTCAACTAATCTTCCTTTAAGTTTCTGTACCACTTTATAAGAATTCCCTTATAAAACTCAAGTTCGTTTTATAAAACCAAATTCATAAGCCTCGAAACATTATAATTAATAAAAATCATTTACTTCAGAAACACTATTATTTAATATTTATTATTAACAATAAACATTAAAATAAATAGTAATAATTATTAACCTCAAACTCCTTAAAAATAATATTTAATACTTTCAAAACATTGTTAAATAACAATAATAATTAATCTTTACCATTATTAAAAATAGCAATAATTTATATTCCAAAACATTACTAATAAATCATTATTATTAATTTCAAGCCATATTAATTATTTGAATAATTAAGCTTTCAAATAATTAAAATATTGATAAATAATCTTGAAACAACATTAAGTATAAATAAATAATCTTTAAAACAATATTAATTATAAATAAATAACTTTAGAACAATATTGAATATAAATAAATAACTTTAAGTCAATATTAAATATAAAAATAAATAACTTTAAAAAAATATTAAATATAAAACTAAATAACTTTAAAAAAATATTAGATATAAATATAAATAACTTTAAAAAGACAGATAAAAAGGTTTACGTAAAATAGAAGTTAAATCATTTAAAACAAAAATATTTCCGAAACCTAATTTCAGATTCAAATCATTTCCTGTCTCAAAATTCAACTCTAGCTCCAATGAAAATTTATATTATTTAAAAATACTAATTTAAGGCCAATAGCTACCAAATACTCAATCAATATTGATATTAATTTTTTTATCACTACAGGATTTAAGTTTCAAACATATAACAACGTCATAACCAAAAGTGTCAATAATCAGGTTTAATTTCCAATAATTCATATGGTAAGAATATTATTGAAATTTAAATCAACAATGATGAGGAATCCCATTGGATCCCTCCAATCTGTCCCCCTACATCACAAACAATATATAATCATATATTATGGGTCAATCTGCCACTAGGCAGGTATATATAAAGGTCATTCGCTCCAGGGGTGGGAATAAATCCAAACCAATTGATAAAAATAGTAAATCATCCAAACATCCAATCAATAATTTTTATTAACTACATAACATTTCTGGTTAACCAAAAAGGTGAGTTTAACTCACCGAAATTTCTGTTGTCACCGAGGCGTTCCGTTTTGGAACTAAGATCGAACGACATCCGATTTTAGCTCAAATTTCAATTGTCTCGAAATTCATCCAGAGCAGTTTCATTGCGAAGATTACGTCATCACGAGCGCAACACAAAAATCTGCACCTTGATTGGAACTCGTATGAGAGAGTTATACAATTTTTAATTAATCATTTTTTAAATTATATAATTAAATCCACAAATTAATTAATTAAAATCTAATTACAAACTTAAACCTTCTTCCTCCTTTCCCCTAATTAACTGCCTGTACACCATCACCGTGCATGCATAGTGTCCTTCCTCTTCGGTCACCCACACGACCAACCAACACCATCATGGACTCACCTCATCGATCTTCACCATTCCCTCACCACCACATCAACCCCCGACTCGCCACGTGAACCACGACCGAACCCTCCTCACCTTCGCCCGTATAGGTCGCGATGACCAAAACATGACCAAACCCCACCAAATTGTGGTTATCAATGTCCCTTCAACTCACGAACTCAAATCCACTTCCCGTATAGCTTCTCGTTCACCCAAGGTCAAACAATGCCAAACCCTAGTTCGAAATTCCTAAAACCATTACCGTCGAACACTTCCCTAAGATGTCGCACCTCTCCAAACTCCATCCACATGAAGATCTTAGCTTGCTCAATCCGAAGGCATGAGTTTTTCAATTTTTAGAAATTTATTTTAATTTTAATTTTGAATTTTGAAGCACTCATTTCTTTTCTTTTTTTCTCCTGGGTGGAACAATTTGAATGAGGGGGAGAGGGGAGCGTTTAAAAAGGAAAAGAGGGATAAGGAAGGTATAGCCATAAACATGGAAGAATGGGCTGGTCTGGGCTAGGCATGGACTAATATATTATTTTATTTAAAAATATCAAGCTTAATGATCGAAAATCTCGAACTCCTATCGAGACGTGCTTCCTGGCGTTCTATATGTAATGCCCCTATTTTGAACTCAATGGAATTAGTCTCGAGACCTAATTCAATTGTATACAGAAGATAACTTTTCAAACCAATTGTATTATATAAATTCATGAAATTAATTTGTATGCGTTTCAGACTTGTACGACCACACGATACATCCAATTGCCATGAAATTTGATGGCATACTATAATTTACTATTTCGAATTCAGTGAAACTGGTTTCGTCGAAATCCGAGACAATGTCCCGGAAGGCTGTATTTTACATGTTATTTAAAATGATTTATTATTGAAACCAATTAAATCACTTTGGAATCAAATTTTAAAAATTTAGTATCTCATCCTCATTTATACTAAATTCAAATAAGATTTCCAAATCATTTTAGGTCATACTAATCAAAGATTTAGTTATTTTAAATATTCCATTTATTTAAATTCACTGTCCAAATAAATCTCTATATTTGAATTCTTTTAGCTATTTGACTTATAAAGATAATTATTCAATATTTAAAATTAATTAAATATTTCAAAATCAAGTGACTATAATTTTGGTTCGTTACATTCTCCACTCTTAAAAGAATTTCTTCCTCGAAATTACCAAATTAAGAAAAACACCACAATCTTATTTACTTTTCAAAGCCAATTAGTTGAAATGGATTACCAAATTCTTTTAAGCCCCTAACTTTTCAAAACCAGTTTGTTGAACTTTATTGTCCCTTTTCTAAATCTTTAAATTCCTTCATAGATTTAACTAATACCATTCCAAGTTATAACATAAACATCAAATTTTAGTTATCAAAATTATTTTTTCAAAATTCTCAAAAATTTCTAACACCTTAAATTTTCGAAATATTTCACCAGCGTCTCCTTTGCGTGATTAAGTCGGAACAACTACAACTCGCCACTACGGGCCCAAACCAACAAAAGAAAACAATAGCCATGCGGCTCAATCATAAAACCATCAAATCAAAAAACAATTTAAATGCGTACCTTTTAGTCGGGCGACCAAATTTTACTTATGAAATCAAAGGCATCAACTAGCTTTTGCCTCTATATACCTGCATCTTACTTACATAATATCCGACCATATAATTTCTAACTATATCATTTTCATTTTCGAATGTTAACTTTTAATTATGACAAAACCAATTAGATGTACATATACCATCCATACACAATACCAACTATGATCGCTTGCTCGATCACACAATTTCATTTTCGAACTAGTATCGTTCATAGGACCACTCTAATGCAGATTCAGATTGAATAATGAAATGAGTTAAATGAAGTTTAATTTGATTTAAAACGAATATGAACTTAAGTTGTGAAGTGGAAATAAACATGAGAAGTGTTGTGTAAAATGTTTATGATAAACTTTAGTAAAAATTTGATGGAATGGTTTTTAAGTAATATTAGTATTGAAAGAATATACTAAGTAATAAACGAATGTGAATAAAGCAATGTGAATAATGATTATGAATAAATGAATGAAAATAAAGAATAGGTTATAATGAGAAACCAATTGAAATAAATACGTAAGTTGTACATATATCATTTTATTTGCATAACTGTTTGATCCAGATTCGAGTACATGATTTCGAGATGCCCTACATCGACCCGAGTTGGAATTTTTCACTTGATTCTCGACTGCGAACACTAGATATGATTTTTGATTAATTCTTGGGTTCTCTATCATAGTATATGGCTATGCAAGAAGAATGATGGTTTCTAATCAAGAAACCGGACTTATCAAACAACATTCTAAACCATATACAATTTACTGGTTTATTTAATTAGTTCATTTCATGATTCATTTCAAACCACAATCAATTTCATTTTAAAAATTATTTCATTTAACCTAAATTAGGTTAAATTTCTTTTCAAAATTCATTTTATTTAACTTAACTGAAGCTAAATTTCATTTCAAAATTTTTTTCTTAACAATTTTTATTCAACAAATCTAAAATTTGCTTTAACTTACTTATTCCCAACATTTATAAGTTATAAATTGTTAACGCTAAAAAGTGAACGCTAACACCCAGTGTGTGTAATAGAATCGTGAAAGCACCACCCGTTGGTACGGGAACAGAATACAAGCTGAAAATAGCAGTAAAACGGTAAACGACAACATATTTATAATGGTTCGGCCCGTAATTGAGCCTACGTCCACTTTATAGTCTTTTATTGCTGATTCGATTACAAGATGATACAATATTCTTCAAAGTACAATACAATTTGATCACAAAAACACTCTTGACTACTAGCTCAAACTTCGATGATGAAACTCGATGAATACGTGTCGGATGTATGAAATTCTTCTCGAAGCTTGTTGTACTGTCTCGAGTATTTGAAGATCTTCGTGTGTTGATTGAGTTGAGAGCTCGGCAGAGTAACGACGCTTAAAGAAATGATCGGCCAAAAAAGTCCCCTACTTGTTGGAAGTGGTGGTCTATTTATAGGAGTTGATTTCTGAGCAGAATCTTTGCCAAGTCTTAGGTCGCGTACGACCTAAGTTAGGTCGTAGGTCGCGAGCGACCTAAGCTAGGTCGCAGTCCTCTTGCGGCTAAAGAAATAGGCTGTTGAAGTTGCATTTGGCTTCATTTGAACAAGTGGTAGGTCGGTCACGACCCAAGGTAGGTCGAAAGTCGAAGGCCTTTAGCAAGCTGTTTAGGTAGTGATATTGCTAGGTCGCAATATCCCATAAGTCGTTGGGTCGTAAAGCTTCTCTCTGGAGTTAGGTCGGGAACTCTCTTAGATCGTTAGGCTTTTAGGTCGGTAGCTCGTAGTCTGCTAAGTCGTGAAGCTTTTAGGTCATGAACTCCTTAGCTCGTTATGTCGTTGAGAACTGGAGCCACTAGGTCGTTAACTCTTTTAAGTCGGCAGGTCGCTGAGTCGCTTCAAGAGTTAGGTCGTGCAGTCTGTTAGGTCGTGACATCCTTAAGTCGTAACATCCTTAGGTCGTGACATCCTTAGGTCGTGACATCCTTAGGTCGTGACATCCTTAGGTCGTGATATCCTTTAAGTCGTGAGCTCTCTTAAGTCGTGAGTTCTTTTAGGTCATTAAGAGTTGTTAGGTCATAGGGTTTTAGGTCACCGAAATAAAGGAATTAACATTTGCCCCTCGAAGTACACGCCTATGCCATAGGTCGTGTGCTTCGACTTACTTTCGTTAGATCGCAGGCGACCTAAAACTTGCCTATTCTCCTTCCTCTCTCAGCCCCATATAAACTGTTAAGTCGCCTTCTTCCTCCTTATCCTTTTGCTCTGATCTTCCATTGCCATTGACAAATCTCTGAACTTTCAAGGGAGAATTCAACTTGTTTATTCGACGATTCATCCTTTCTACAAATTACGTTAGTGAGTTCAATCTCTGTCCCACCATAATCGCCGCCCAATCATGAGTTCATGTTTTCCGACCCAAGTTCTATTCCATGCATTCGTGTTTCGTTTTTTGAATGATTATTATGACCGATTTCCGATCGTTGTTTGAATGTTGATATGATTTGTGAATGCACGGTAATGCTCGTAATGGATCGGAGGGATTTGAAATCAATTTGCTGGGCGATCAATCGGTATGTGGAGATGAATCAAATTCAAGAAAAGGATGATCGTTTTCTTTGTACTGGCAGTATCGGGTTATCAGATCCGTTAAGAGATTGCGCGGAGGGGAAGTTGGCGACTTAACAGATTTGTACGACTTAAGAATTTTATGCTGAGTCTTCCGCGACCTACGACTTATGGGCTAAGATATTTGAACGTCCTAAACATTCTTGCGACCCAAGAGTTCCTGCGACCTCACTAAAGCCGAGCATTACCAACCTATGCAAGGTCGTGAACGACCTAAGACTTTAACCCTTGGACTTAGCTGACCTTCGAACATAACGACTTAACGATTGTACGACCTAACTTCTGCAACATAAGCTCTAAGTCACGGCCGAGCTAGGACTTGCAAATTTAAATCGCCTTGAACTTATCAATTTGCACTGTACGACCTAAAAAGGCTCCGACCTATGCTAGGTCGTGAGCGACCTAACACTTGGGAATTTGAGCAGAACATGACTGAACTTTGAATTGTTTGAACTGTTTTGGACTTTGTTGCACTTCCTTGCAGATTGTCCTGACTTTAATGCTAATAACCTGTTTAAAAACAATGTTCGCAGAAAAATGGGATGAATATACTGCCATTGATTGCCCACATCGAATTACAGATTAGTCGACAAAGAATAACTAACTTAAATGAATTTTGTGAATGAAATGTTGCGAACTAACAAGTCTAAGTGAAGTATTAAAGCAAAATTGAAATGAACAACTAAAGCTGATTTATTTGCATCGATACAACACTGTACTTGGACTTAAGATATCAAGCCTTGAAACTTTATAATCGACAGATATCAATTAACTTGGTTTCAATTATATTTGCTTGTTATTATATTAGTTTCGCACAACACTTCACTCTTTTAGGAAACGTGCACCTTCTTATTTGAAAATCCAGTTGCTTGTGTAGAATGATATCTCAACAAGAAGACTTGGAACCAGCTGGAGAAGCTTTTCCAATTGCTACTCCATTGAACGATCCTCCGGAAAGGACTCCTACCACTTTGAGCCATAAAGTTTTTCGTCAATTATGCATCCAGTTTGGTATTGAAGAAGCTGACGCTTTGTTCCCTGGAATAAATGATACTGCTGATAGGCCGCCCCATGGCTTTGTCGCAGTTAACCGCCAAATGTGTTTGAGTGGAGCTATCCCCCCATTTAACGACTGTCTTCGAGAACTTCTCCTCCGACTATCTATCTCCCCTTTTCAACTACACCCTAATGGCTACTCCATCCTGCTGGGACTGTGTGTGCTTTTTAGGAGAACGCTGGACCGTTTTCCCAGTTTTGCAGGAATTCGCTTTTTGTGCACATTTGCAAAGAACAAAGACCATCCCTCTATCACACACTTGTGAGGAGTGCCAGGAACCGTAAGTTGATCATTGGTCTCCCCGACAGTGTTCACAGTTTTCTAAGCCAGTTTTTCTATGTTCGCTGCCCTCCGGGATTTTACACTATCTGGAGAGTAGGAAGTAAGATCACTCGTCTCGGTTTCTTATGTTTTTTCAAACTTTCCAAAGTTCGAGTTGTCAAATGTTAACTTTGCCCTTTTCTTTTCAGCACTTCCTCCTCCTTCTAGAGATCCCGGTCACAAACCGACTTTTGAGAGGCTTATGGCGGTGCCAATTGAGGAGAGGACTATTCAATTTTTATTGACAGACGAATTTTTACATCACTTCGGGCTTTTAGACTCTTCCCGCTTTATTCAGCCCCGTGAAGTTTCTAATTCTTCAGCAAAGACAACAGATGCCCCAGCTTCAACGGAAGAGATGGTTCCAAAGGAGCCAACTGTAGACACTGCATTAGTAAAGTGTTCTACTTCTATCGATGTTGCGGGATCGTCCAGCAAGCCGGCACTTGCTCCAATTATTGAAGAGGAAGAGAATCCTCGAATTTTTGAAAAGTCAGCCGATGTGGAAGTTGAAAAAGAGAGTTCCGCTGGGTATCACGGCGATGACACCTTCGATAACTTGAGCGATATAATGATAACTTCTCAAGAGCTTTTTAAAGACGATACTTCAAAAGCGATATCTCCTGTTGTTGAGGCGACCTCTTTTCTGCAACAAACTACAACACCCCCACACAAGTTATTGCCATTTCCACACCCAAAAGTGGTTTGTAGCCTGACGCGCGTAGTTTGCACATCACATACACTTAGGATTTTTTGGCACTTATATGCACTTAGCTTCTTCAATTTGAAGATTTCTAAGACTTGTCTTTTCTTCAATTTCAGGTTCTCTGATGGGGCGAAGTGGATCGTATTACGACAAATTTCATCGTCATGGAAGCCACGATGCTTATGATTTTAGGCGTTATCTTCCTTCTCGTCAGGAGACCGACAAAGAAAGGGCCTCTCGAAAGCTCGAGAGAGATGGGATTATGAGGAGCGCCGCAGAATAGAAGATGAACAGCACTATGGGAATAGAGACGAGCGATACGACTCTTCCCGTAGAAGTGACGATTCTCATAAAAGGAAATCTTACGACGACAAGGGGAAGAGTCGTATTGTTGATGATTCTAGCAAGCGGACCAAACTTGGCGAAAAGGACGCATCTGCAATTTCGGAAAAGACTGACGCTTCTATTCCTCCTGATACTTCTTCCGGTTCACCTGCATTTAAGAAGTCTGGCATCCAGGCAATCATTAATAGGCCTCAGTACCGAGCTGGAGATGGTCCTCCCACACTCCAGAGTCGATTTCCGAATTGGTGTCTGAAAGGAGTGCGTTTTGATTTGGATTTGGTACCAATTGACAAACAAGCCATGTTGAGAAATCACGATGCTGTCAAGCTTGACATTGAAAGAATGTCTGGATGGCAGAAGCTGGTCGATGAACTTCAAAGCGTCAACCACATGAATCTTGAGGCCATGATGACCATGGAGAACGATAAATCGGAATGGGATAAAATTTGCAAGCAGCATGATACTGAAATGAAAAGCATTTCTGATGATTATGGGAGACTTGAAGCCGAAGTTGAAAGACTCAAAAATGAGCTCGCTACTTCTTCCGCTTCTTATTCACAAAAGGAAGAAATGCTCCAAAAGCAAGTTCGAGACGCCCACGCTGCTCAGCGAGTTATTGAAATGAAACTTGAAGCAGAACAGCAGGTTACGAGAAAATACCGCGATGACGCTGTTCAACTTCGAGAGAAAGTCAGCTCTCAAGACTTAGAAATTATGAGACTGCAATCTCAGTTATTGAAGGCTGAAAGAGAGCGTGATGAAGCTCTCTCTGGTAAAGCTGCAGCTGAAGAATCCCATGAGGCAACCAGAGCCACCATTGACACGACTTTATTTGACTTTTATATCCATTGCGTCTTGGGGCGTGGGTGCCTTTCATTTTTGGGACCGGAATATGAAGTCACTTTAGCTGAAGTATGGGAGGCGATCATTGACATGTTTGGCGGTGCCGGTTATGCTGAAGCAGATCTTCAAGCTACCTACTTAGATGAGAGCGCCCGCGCTGCCCTTGCCAAAGGAAAAGAGCAGCGTACCCGAATGCGAGCCGAAGCGACGGGAGAGAAGCTTCCTGAGAAAGAAATACTTCCTGTTGCCCCTGTTCATATTTCGGCTTCAGCTCATGTGGATATTGCTGGCTCTAGCTCTCACTCTTCGCCTCCGGCTAAAGTTGACCAAGAAACTGTGACCACTCCCACAGAGGAAGAGGCTATGGAAGACTTTAAAGCTCAGAAATTTGAGATTGATTTCGTCAAACCGACTTCTCCAGGTAACTTTGACGTCGACCCATCTCCAGTGAACTACTTATTAGATTTAACTGAGCTTGATGAACTTCTCACTTATTACTTAAGCCTGAACGAACCAATATCTTCTCTTAACTTGGAGAATACTGATTTTAACTTCTTTTCTTCTGTAGCGGAAGCATCGAAAGCTGCGCCAGCTTCTCCTTCTTCAGCTGCCGTTCCTCCTCCTTCTCAAGTTACTCCTCTTCCAGCTTCTCAACCAGGATCGCAAGAAGAGAAAATTGAAGCTCTCAAAGACTTAGACGATCCGGTTGTTTCACAAGAGCCAAAGACAGGGGAACTTGAAGAAGGCGAGAAGACTCCGGAGCAGTCTTATGATGACGATACGAAGCTTTCAGAGTTTTTTTACTCCCGGTAGTGATTCTTCCTCGAAAAGGAAGGGGAAACGCACAATTTCGAAGAAAGGCAAGAAAAGCTCTTCTGCCGCTAGAGAGGAAGCAAAAGTTGATCCGGTTGCGCCTCTTTCTCCTTCTTCTCCGACTCAATCAGAACGGCCTCCGAAGCTAATTATCAGGCCGGGTAAAAGCTCTAAAGACGGGAAGAAGGAGAAATGAGCTTGATTTTACCTTTTCTACTTTTTGCATGTATTGACCGGAAGTTGTGCGGATACCGGTCTCCGCTTCTTTTTGTGATCTGCACAATGTAAAAAAATTTCATAGTACTGAATAAAATAGCTATTTTACCTGTACAAATTCTTGTGTATGTGAGAATGCATCTATTTTTCATTTTTAGTGCAGAATAAACGATTCCTTTTACTTGTACAAACTTTTTTGTCTATGTTTGGGAATGCATTTATTCCACATCTATTTTTCGTGGTATTGCAATGAACTTGTGGTATGTTGCTTGCATGTTACTTTTATTAATATAATTTAATTTTATAGTATTGCCCCTATATCACAAGTGCATTGCAACATTTCTAGCTTTCACAAGGCTGATACTGTTATTTCAGAGAATAACTATTCCACTTTTAAATGGAAGAATTGTTCTTCTTTTAATAGGTCATATCTCGTGTTTGGAGAAATTTTTACTTTCTCTTTCTTTCTGAAGAACACTTCAACTTTTGGGGATGATCACTTTCATTCGTTAAAAAGTGGATTTTCCTATGCAGTGAAGTGAACTTTTTGAAGAATTTTTTTTTGATTTGTTTAGCGCTTCCGAAGAAGGCTATGTTTTTGTGCCTCTGAAGAGGGCTTATGTCTAGTACTTCAAGCATGGTGAAGTGTGCCTCCAAAGAAGTCTTTTGGTCTCCGAAGAGAAGCGATTTTGGTCTCCGAAGAGAGGCGATTTTGGTCTCCGAGGAGAAGCAATTTGGCATTTCAGCTCTGGTGAAGTGGGCCTCCGAAGAGGAGCATTTTGCACTTCTACACTGGTGAAATGTGCCTCCGAAGAGGGCTTTTTAGCATTTCAGCTCTGGTGAAGTGGGCCTCCGAAGAGAGATTTTTACACTTCAACTCCGGTGAATGCGCCCCCGAAGAGGTCTTTTTGGCATTTCAGCTCTGGTGAAGTGGGCCTCCGAAGAGGAGCATTTTGCACTTCTACACTGGTGAAATGTGCCTCCGAAGAGGGCTTTTTAGCATTTCAGCTCTGGTGAAGTGGGCCTCCGAAGAGAGATTTTTACACTTCAACTCCGGTGAAATGTGCCCCCGAAGAGGTCTTTTTGGCATTTCAGCTCTGGTGAAGTGGGCCTCCGAAGAGGAGCATTTTGCACTTCTACACTGGTGAAATGTGCCTCCGAAGAGGGCTTTTTAGCATTTCAGCTCTGGTGAAGTGGGCCTCCGAAGAGAGATTTTTACACTTCAACTCCGGTGAAATGTGCCCCCGAAGAGGTCTTTTTGGCATTTCAGCTCTGGTGAAGTGGGCCTCCGAAGAGAGATTTTTACACTTCAACTCCGATGAAATGTGCCCCCGAAGAGGTCTTTTTGGCATTTCAGCTCTGGTGAAGTGGGCCTCCGAAGAGGAGCATTTTGCACTTCTACACTGGTGAAATGTGCCTCTGAAGAGGGCTTTTTAGCATTTCAGCTCTGGTGAAGTGGGCCTCCGAAGAGAGATTTTTACACTTCAACTCCGGTGAAATGTGCCCCCGAAGAGGTCTTTTTGGCATTTCAGCTCCGGTGAAGTGGGCCTCCGAAGAGAGATTTTTACACTTCAACTCCGGTGAAATGTGCCCCCGAAGAGGTCTTTTTGGCATTTCAGCTCTGGTGAAGTGGGCCTCCGAAGAGGAGCATTTTGCACTTCTACACTGGTGAATTGTGCCTCCGAAGAGGGCTTTTTAGCATTTCAGCTCTGGTGAAGTGGGCCTCCGAAGAGAGATTTTTACACTTCAACTCCGGTGAAATGTGCCTCCGAAGAGGTCATTTTGGACTCCGAAGAGTATCATTTGTTACTTTTGCTCTTTCATCATCTACTCCTTAGCGATTCCTTGTTATTACTTCAAGTACATGCCCCATTCTTTTGCAAGTTGATTGCTTTCTGCCAGGGAAATGTACGTTATTGTTGAGTGATTTATGGGAATCGCGGAGTCACGTGACGTGTTGAATAAGTAAGCTATGCTTTAATTGCCTGCAATATTAAATCGACATTTTAGCAATATATTTAAGATATTTGCATATCGAAATGAAACTGGCATTATATAGCAGTAGAACACAAAATTTTAAAGTTCTTTATTATTAATCCGCATTGAGTTTTCGGCAGTTTTCAATACAAGAGTTATACATTCATCATTATTTTACAAATTTAAGCAATGCTGTTAAGTACAAAATTAGATGCAGATGAATGTTGTTCTGGAATCTCGAGATTGAATCTTCATCTTTACTGGAATCATGGTTCCCGATCCATATGCCAATCAGAATAGAATGTGGTCAGATGCTGTGTGGGGACCCCCGGTAACAACATTAATGACAAACCTCCCTGATTCCTGCTCTGCGATTTCGTTGACTGAGCCGTATTGATGATCGGGAAGTTGTTGTTCCTGAGTGGATGAAGATGGGTCATTCCTATTTTTCTTGATATACTGTTGAAGTTTGTTCTCTTTCAACAGCTTTTCAATCAGGTCCTTCAAGTGGCGACACTCGTTAGTGTCATGGCCGGGCTGGTTGTGGAACTTACAGAATCTTTCACTCTGAGTGGCATTTTTCCCAAGTCTCAACATATGAGGTTTGGGATATTCGACAGTGTCCTTAGTTGCAAAGAAAATATTCTCTAGAGTATCGGTCAAGGGAGTGAGATCCAGAGATTCAAAGTGGCGAGTTTTCTTCGCATTTCCCTGCTTTTTCTCGTCATCATTTTCCCTTTTTTGTCCTCTAAATTCTCTTCTATTAGAAGCAACACTGTTATTCTGGATTTCGGCCACAGCTACCTTCGCTGGTGCAGAAAGGCTTTCTAGGCGCATGAATTCGTCGGCCTTTTTATAGAATTTTTCAAGTGAGTTTGGCTCCTTCATTTTTAGCCATCTTCCGAATTCACTTGATTTGTTGATGGCTCGCATTAGATAAGTCAGGATCATACGAGGTTCTGCATTGTCCACTTCGGCTAAAGCTACATTGAAACGGTTCAAGAAAGATCTGATAGATTCTCCGGAAGCTTGCTCAAGGCTCGACAGGGACATTATATCTTTAGCTTTTGAAGCATACAACCTGAACAGATCCTTGAACTTTCGGGTCAAATCAGAGAATTGATCTACAGACCGAACTGGTAGCTTAGTGAACCAAAGTAGAGCCACCCCTTCCAAGTACACTGGAAAGTATCGGCATTTAATCTCATCTGATGCTCTTGCATCGGTCATATGCCATTCGTACTTATACAGGAAATGATTAGGGTCACTTGTCCCTCTATAAGCCTGGATAGTAGGAGGTACAAATTTTCTTGGGAAATCTGCTTTCAGGATTCTTTCCATAAACGGAGTTCTTCTTGGTGCAAATCCCCAGTCGTTCTCATTCTCTTCCCTCTGCATACTCTCTTTCATGATTTGGCGAACCATCCCTGATAGGTACTCCTCGTTGCTCAAAGGCATTGCAAGGCAGACGTCAGCTCTCCTTTCGGAAGTTTGCCTGGGCAAATATTCACGAAAAGTTGGCTGCTGCCTTGAACCTTCAGCTTGGAAAGGTGGCATTTCGACAGTGCCAGCTGCACTTTGAGGAATATCTTTCTCCTGGTGATTACGAGCATCTTCAGTGAAGACTGTTTCATTGTTTTTTGGCTGTTGATTTGCTCCAAGCAGAGCGTTTAATCTGTCCATCATTAAAGCGTTTTGAGCTTCAATCTGCTGATATAATCCTGACACTGCGTTGTCTAACTCAGCCCTTGTGATTCCAATGGTAGGAGTTGCCTGATTTGCTGTTGGGGAAGCGGAGGTTCCCTCTTGAGCATTTCCGGATCTGGTAGGTCTACCTTCTCTCTCAGGAGCCATGATTTCAGATAAGCTTCTGGTCTTTAGTGAGATTCCTTCAACAAACTTTCGTGAAGCAATGGCGAATGATCGCCTGAGTTCAATTCTCAGTGAAAGCACCAAAATGTTAACGCTAAAAAGTGAACGCCAACACCCGGTGTGTGTAATAGAATCGTGAAAGCACCACCCGTTGGTATGGGAACAGAATACAAGTTGAAAATAGCAGTAAAACGGTAAACGACAACAGATTTATAGTGGTTCGGCCCGTAATTGAGCCTACGTCCACTTTATAGTCTTTTATTGCTGATTCGATTACAAGATGATACAATATTCTTCAAAGTACAATACAATTTGATCACAAAAACACTCTTGACTACTAGCTCAAACTTCGATGATGAAACTCGATGAATTCGTGTCGGATGTATGAAATTCTTCTCGAAGCTTGTTGTAGTGTCTCGAGTATTTGAAGATCTTCGTGTGTTGATTGAGTTGAGAGCTCGGTAGAGTAACGACGCTTGAAGAAATGATCGGCCAAAAAAGTCCCCTACTTGTTGGAAGTGGTGGTCTATTTATAGGAGTTGATTTCTGAGCAGAATCTTTGCCAAGTCTTAGGTCGCGTACGACCTAAGTTAGGTCGTAGGTCGCGAGCGACCTAAGCTAGGTCGCAGTCCTCTTGCGGCTAAAGAAATAGGCTGATGAAGTTGCATTTGGCTTCATTTGAACAAGTGGTAGGTCGGTCAAGACCCAAGGTAGGTCGAAAGTCGAAGGCCTTCAGCAAGCTGTTTAGGTAGTGATATTGCTAGGTCGCAATATACCATAAGTCGTTGGGTCGTAAAGCTTCTCTCTGGAGTTAGGTCGGGAACTCTCTTAGATCGTTAGGCTTTTAGGTCGGTAGCTCGTAGTCCGCTAAGTCGTGAAGCTTTTAGGTCATGAACTCCTTAGCTCGTTAAGTCGTTGAGAACTGGAGCCACTAGGTCGTTAACTCTTTTAAGTCGGCAGGTCGCTGAGTCGCTTCAAGAGTTAGGTCGTGCAGTCTGTTAGGTCGTGACATCCTTAAGTCGTAACATCCTTAGGTCGTGACATCCTTAAGTCGTAACATCCTTAGGTCGTGACATCCTTAGGTCGTGACATCCTTAGGTCGTGACATCCTTAGGTCGTGACATCCTTAGGTCGTGATATCCTTTAAGTCGTGAGCTCTCTTAAGTCATGAGTTCTTTTAGGTCGTTAAGAGTTGTTAGGTCGTAGGGTTTTAGGTCACCGTAATAAAGGAATTAACATAAAACTTATTTTCTCACATTTTCACAATACACTCAAATGAAAATTTCTAGTCTTAAACACCTTGTTCTTATTTCTAATTATTTTGAAACAAACTATTATTATTTTCTTTGTATTTCAAATCATACTTTTGAATTTTAAATCAAAACTAGTTTTACCAAAACAAAGCTCTAATAGTAGCAATTCCTCTCTTGGAAACCCGAAAATGAACATCGATGATGCTGGAGTCATCATCGAAATTATTTTCCAACGACTGAAGTGAGTTCAGTGCTTCTATTTCTTTTAAATTCCATTTTAAAATATTTCTAGTCAAAATCTTTTCAAAATAATCTCACTGTTATTTCTTTAAAAAATTTAAAAACAATTTTCAAAATCATGGAATTTTAAGTTCTCAAATTCTCAGCTTCTAAATCCTTTTAATTTACAAATCATATTTATAAATTTTCCTTATATATATGTATATGTAATCTCATTTAGATTATACAAAACCCTTCCTTAATTGTTAATCTTCGTTTACATTATAATAATAGCAACTTTCATTAGAACAGAAACAACAAATGATAATAATCAAATATTATCATTTACTAACACCACAACACACCATATACACTATACAAATATCTAAAAATTATCGCTTTTATAAATAAAATATAATCTAGCTAAAATTATTTCATTTACCCAATTTCAAATAATATTATGTCGAATTGCCATGTTCAAGTGTTTAGAGATCCCTATCAATAACATTAATTACTCATATTGACCAGAATCATAAGCCACTCAACGGATCAATCAACACAATATAAAACATTTTTATATCACTAACAAATACACGCTCATATATATACACTCAAAATAATAAGGCATTCTCTTACCTTATCTCTTAATGAGTTACCCCACCAAAGCCAAGGTTCTCACTAAACCTTGCGCTCTGATACCGCATTGTAACGTCCCACTTTTTCCGTACAGTTTAAGCGGACAATCAACCACACATGACCCACTTAAAATGAACAGAAAGGCAGATAGTTAGGGAAGAAAGAAGGGAGAAGAAATAAGAAAGAAGAAAGAAGAGAGAAAGAAAACAATAACACAGAATCTCACAGCGGAATGAATAATCTATAATATGCAACAGATCTTTAAACAAAACAACCGTAATATATGTATATACATACATTAATCAGAGTATACTAACCTATTTCAGCCTGGACATTTATAACGACCTGTCCTCATAATTGCTGATAAATACAATATTGAATGCAGCGCAAAAATAACCATATACGTGAATACATCTCTGGGCCTCCAGCTCGTCTCCTGAGCTCCAACGCATCCAAAGAATCTGTAAATGCTCTGTCTAACTCGAGCATTATAATAAAACAACACCCGAGTCAGTTTGGAAAACTAGCGTGAGAAAACATACCACAATTGAATTTTAATGTTTATTATTTTTTTTGAAAATAAAGTATCTCGTAAGACCATGCTACACATAAACACGGTCGGGTTTTTACCTTACGATAACCAAAACATTTTCTATAGAAAATCAACTAATATTATAATAATGCCTAGGGGCCAAAGTAAAATATGAATATAGATTAAATTTTTGCATCTCACGTTTCAGCATAGTTGGTTACAACTAAATCCATAAATCCCATATAGGAGAATGGATTCCATACAATGACTGGCATACTGGGGTACCACCCATCACGGTGCATCTCTAGATAAAATAAGACCATGGTCGAACCTATTGACTCCTGCCAACACAGAATCGACCTACCCTTTACTAGATAGTATCGAATATGATCACCGCTCCATTAATGAGCCCTGAAGCATACAAATGAGAGTATCGACTCAAGATAGGAACGATCATACCCTACTTGGGAGCGACCCACATCCTCCTACATCTCCCATGTTTTAGTCATTCTTGGTTGATGAGGCTTGAGTCTACGTTTTACCTTTTATATAGCACTTTCCACTTGGAATGCTAACACTGCCCTCCAAACAATAATGTAATACCAGCATTCATCAATACAAGTTCGTTTGGGACTGAATGAACCACTTGAGAGCTCTATGTTGATTTCCATCATCTTTAAGATGTCTTCACTTCGAAATGCTTGAGTTGGATCGAAGTGGTTTTTGGATAACACTCCGATCCCGGTCTTTTCAAAACAACATTCGATAGTTTTCGGTAAACTCAACCCCTGTTCTTTAAAAATAAACATCAAAGATAAGAGCGGAGATCACCATCTAACTATTAGTGGATAGATTTTTTTATCATTTGTCTTAGGAGAAAGAAACGAGATTTATACGCACAGTACAACATCATCAGATATAACTGTGCTATATAACTCACGTGGTTCCCCTAGATATTTCCAAATTTATGTTTTGGGTCCATATTTGATAGTCCGTTATTTAACTATCCACAAACACACATCCAAATCAGGGATTTATTTCAAATGGAAAAACCAACATTGGTTAAGCACATAAGCGACCACAAGCCACCTTAAGTAATCTTTTCGTTAATTATAATTACTTTGTAAATTACTTATATAAAATACCTTTACAAAGATTTATCCACAAACCCCTATATTTCAATACTTGGAAAAATATCCATATACTTATCTCAACGGTATAAGTATATTCACAAATAGAGAAAGATTCCCTTTTTACGCAATTCTAGAACAAATTTATAAATTCCTTTATAAATCTCTAAAACCCATTTATAAACCCATTCATTAATCTCTGCAATCATTTATAAACTCCCTTTATAAGACATCCCTTATAAAACCCAAGTCCTTTTTATAAAACCCTATTTATAAGCCTCGAAACATTATAATAAATAAAAATTATTTACGTCAAAAACACTATTATATAATAATTATTATTAACAATAAACATTAAAATAAATAATAATAATTAACATCAAAATCCTTAAAAATAATATTTAATACTTTCAAAACATTGTTAAATAACAAAAATAATTAATCTTTGCCATTATTATAAATAGTAATGATTTATATTCCAAAACATTTCTAATAAATCATTATTATTAATTTCAACCCACAATAATTATTTGACTAATTAACCTTTCAAAATATTAAAATATTGATAAATAACCTTGAAACAACATTAAGTATAAATATATAGTCTTTAAAACAATATTAATTATAAATAAATAACTTTAAAACAATATTAAATATATAAATAAGTAACTTTAAATAATATTAAATATAAATATAAATAACTTTAAAAAGACAGATAAAAAGGTTGGTGTAAACTAAAAGTTAAATCATTTAAAACAAAATATTTCTGAAATCCAATTTTAGATTCAAATCATTTCCTGTCTTAAAATTCAACTCCAATTCCATTAACAATTTATAGTGTTTAAAAATACTAATTTAAGGCCAACAGCTACCAAATGCTCAATCAATATTAAAATCGATTTTTTTTATCACTACAGGGATTAAGTTTTAAACAAATAACAATGTCATAAGCAAAAGTGTCAATAATCAGGTTTAATATCCAATAATTCATATGATAGGAATATTATTGAAATCAAAATCAACAATAAAGAGGAATCCCGTTGGATCCCTCCAACTTGTCTTTCTGCATCACAAACAATATATAATCATATATTATGTGTCACCTACTACTAGGCACGTATATATAAAGGTCATCCACTCTAGAGGTTGGAATAAATCCAAACCAACTGATAAAAACAGTAAATCATCCAAACATCCAATCAACAATTTTTATTAACTATATAACATTTCTGGTTGATCAAAATGGTGATTTTAACTCATCGAAATTTTTGTTGTCACCGAGGCGTTTCGTTTTGCAACTAAAACCGAACGACATCTGATTTTAGCCCAAATTTCAGTTGTCTCCAAATTCGTCCAAACCAGTTTTAGTGTGAAGCTTACGTCATCACGAGTGCAACGCAAAAATCTGCATCTCTATTGGACCTCGTATGAGAGAGTTATACAATTTTTAATTGATTGATTTTTAAATTATATAATTAAATCCACAAATTATTTAATTAAAATCTAATTACAAACTTAAACCTTCTTCCTCCTCTCCCCTAATTAACTGCCTGTACACCATCACCATGCACATACGGTGCTTCTCCCTCTCCAGTCACCTACACGACCAACCGACAATACCATCGGACTCACCTCATCGATCTTTACCATTCCCTAACCACCACATTAACCTTGGCCTTGCCACACGAATCGCGACCGAACCCCCCTCGCCTTCGTCCATACATGTCGAGACGACCCAAACATGACCGAACCCCATCAAACCGTGGCGTCCAATGTCCCTTCCACCCACAAACCCAAATCCACTTCTCTTATAGCATTTTGTTCACCCAAGCTCAAACAATGCCTAACCCTAGTTCGAAATGCCTAAAAAAATTACCATCGAACACTTCCTTAAGATGCCGCACTTCTCCAAATTCCATCCTCATGAAGATCTTAGCTTGCTCAATCCAAAGATATGAGTTTTACACTTTTTATAAATTTATTTTAATTATTTTTTTTGAATTTTGAAGTTCTCATTTATTTTTTTCTCTCCTGGGTGGAACAGTTTGAACGAGAGGGAGAAAGGAGTGTTTAAAAAAGGAAAGGAGGGATAAGGTGGGTATGGCCATGAACAGGGGAAGCATGGGCTGGTATGGGCTAGGAATGGACTAATGTATTATTTTATTTAAAAATATCAAGCTTAACGTTCGAAATCTCGAACCCTTATCGAGACATGCCACATGGCGTTCTATATGTAATGCCCCTATTTCGAATGCATTGGAATTAGTCTCGAGACCTAATTCGATCATATACAGGAGATATCTTTTCAAACCCAATTATATTATATAAATTCCTGAAATTAATTTATATGCGTTTTAAACTCATATGATTACACGATACATCCAATGTAACGGCCCGGATTTTCGACGCTCGAAAATCGACATCAATACGTCCACTGTATTACATGCCGAACAATGAAATGTCGGAAATACCAGATCGTTAGGGAAAGAAGAAAGAGGTAGAGGAAGAAAATAGAAATAACAACATAGATTCTCACAATCGCAGGGGAACAATATATAATAGATAACAACTGGTCTTTGTACAAAAAGAACTATAACTGTTTTTACACATTACACCATCAGAGTACAATACATCAATAGCACAATACTGAACAATTATAATAACTTGTCCTCACAAAAGCTGACTATATAGCTTACAATGCACAGTGGAATATACAGTAGGTATGTGTGTACGACTCGTCATCCAGCTCGTCTCCTGAGCTCCATAGCATTCCATCCAGAATCTGTAAAACTCGGTCTGACCCGAGCATTATAATAAAATAACAACCGAGTCAGTCTGGAAAACTAGCGTGAGAAAAACACACTCAATTGAATTATTAAAGTTCAAAATCCTTTGAAAATCAAAGGTATCTCGTAAGACCACGCCACAAATAAACACGACGGGTTTTTACCTTACGATAACCAAAACACTTCATATCAAAATTATCTGATATTATAATAGTGTCTAAGTACGAATACTTATTCAAATAGCTGAAATTGTTACATTAATTAAATTATAGAAATACTAGGCACTACAATCAAAACCGTAAAGGAATGTATGGAGAATGGATTCCAACTGAATGACTAGGCACTAGGGTACCACCTGTCATAGTACATGTCTAGAAACACTGTACCGAGATCGAACCTATTGATCCCTGCCACACAAGACCAGACTACCCCTTAAACTGGATAGCCCGAATAAGATTACCCCGCGGTTGGGATCAGCAACCGCACCTCACAGCCGAATAAAAGGAAGGGACTCTAGATAGAGGTAACCTTACCCTTCTTGGGTGCAACCCACTTAGCCTTGCTGTATCTCCCTGTAATACCCCAAGATTTTGAGGAAAAATCCTTTTAAATAAATGATTAAAATTCTGGGGGAAAAATCAGAATTATTATATAGGTGGGATTTTCAGTGGTGCAAGGTTGTGTGCATGTGTGCACGTGCACACTAGTTATGGCACTAAGAGAAAATCCAGAATTCCTGAATAATAAAACAAAGAAGGAAAACATTTAGATAAAATGTTTTAAATAAAGGAAATATAGGCCTAGACATGAATATTAAAATTCCTGAGGATATGTAAATATATATATATATATATATATATATATATCTATATATATGCATATGTATGACTTGTCTGGAAATTAAGACAGAAGAGAACATTGATTTATAATGAATAAGTGAAATTTTATTTGAATAATAGGAGTGTAGAAATGCATATAAGAATGCACATGTTTTCTGCAAATAAAAGAAGGTTAAAGTTAAACTAACACCCATAGTTGTATAAATGTATATATACAGATATTATTTGAGCAGAAAATTAATAAAGGAAAAATAAGTAAAAGAAGCACTAAAATAGTAAGAACCAAAGTGCAAGAAAGCAAATGTATAAAGGCAGAAAATAGAAAGTCACACCATTATCATGTTTGAGGTAAGTATAATAAAAATACTTAAAGTAATCACTTTCTGAAAAGAAAAGAAAATGGGCACAACTTAGCCTTGTTTTAAAATATTGGCCGGGACATTAAGGGTTAGGAGGGAGAGAATATGCAATGCCAAATGCATGATTCTGGTTTGGGCTAAAATAGGGATTTTGCATCACCCAAAACCCTAGGTAGAACCCTTATATAAATCAAGAGCCTAACCAGAAAACTACTCTCTCACTGAATTAATTAACCTAAGGAAGAAGAGGAAGAAAAGGCTAAAGATTTGAGGGGTTTTCTGGATTAAGCTGGTGTAAGCATTTAGGTGAGTATCCTCACTCATATACATGGCATTAAGACCTGAGATTAGGCAGCCAAGCTTTTATATGCTATATTTTGCATGTTTTGATTTACAAACCATGTTGACTACTGATGGTTTCATGAATGCTTGATGAGATATGATCTGCTATGATGGATGTATAACTTTGTTGTTCTATTTTCATCCCTGTATGTTATACCAAAACCTTAAAGAACATGTAAGAGAGTATTTGTAACTAGTCTGAATCATGGCTTAAGACAAAGAATGAAGAAAAAAAAAACTATGAGCTGCATATACAATGGTATAGTGCTGAGGCTTGAAATAATTGGTTAAGGGTGCAATGGAGCCTTTCTCTATAAGTGCTGAGCCCTAAACCAAACAGAAAATTTACAAGCCTAAAAATTATGTTTAAACAAGATTAAAAATCTGGCTAAACATAGTTGCTTGCAAAATCAAAATAAACCCAATAGAGCCATGCATTTATTCTCAGTTGCAAACATTCTGGTATATGTTTGAATAGGGGGTTTATATGCTAAATAATGTGAGATGGAATGACTGGGTGTTATACCTCTAGAAAGTAACCTTTAACTTGCTTGCAATATTATGTCTGCAAGGTAACTAGTATGTTTCATGTATATAAGTGGTCTGTACACCTAGCTATCATTGATAAAATGAACATGAATACACTTAGTATATAACTAAGGATTTTGTGCCAAGAAGGCTGCTGGAATGCTTGTCCTATTTGAAGTAGACAAGTTGACACATGGCTTGTTTAAGTCCTGAGATCTTTGTGCCATGATGTTAATTAGTTCATGGCAATGTGTCCCTTTGATTCCTTATAGCAGATGAGGCCAGGAATTTATAAGAAGAAAAGGCAACCTTAAATGATGATATAGGAAACTTGGGTCTTTCCGGGATTAGGGTTGGTATGAGGAACCTTAGTAGTTCCAGATAAAAATTGTTTTAATGCATATGTTTGCTCTTGTGTATGTATATGGGAATACCTGATCAATTTATACATTAATCATTCATGATAATACCTGTCAAGTTATGCAAGGTACATTTATGCTGTATTCTTAGCTTAATATCATGGATATGTTAGAAATGCTCACACCAGATCATAGATCTGACCCTTATTGCTCATGGCACATGGGGGTGTCTCATTCATAATGGGGCAGCCACTAATGCTTTTGCAGGTTGTGATGGAGCTAAGTAAGCAAGATTAAAAAGACATGGAATAGAGAATGCTAAGATAATTAGAAATAAGAGCTAGAATGTGTTAATTCATGCATGTATTTCCTGATTGATATGGCTATCTAAATGTATTAAGTAGGAAGAACTTGTAAGAAATACGTGTTATGTTGTTTCTGGTTATTTCTGGTTTGGTATGTATTAAGGATATTGATGTTAAACTGATTTGAAAATATATTTGCTAAAGTTGTTTTTGATTTAGAGGAAAAACCTGGATTTTATAAGCATAATCATTTTATGATGATTATAATTCATCCTAGGTCCTTTCAAAAGATAGATATATAGGAAATTATATTGGGAAAATCCAGAAAGAATTATAACTGTTATATTTTCAAGTCATGATATTGATATATGTCCAAATGCAAGTAAAAGTGTATATACCCTGAATATGCATTTTTAAAAGAGAATTATGGTTAGGAAGGATGATATAAAATCTGATCACAAGGTGTCTGATTCATACATATATAAACATGCTTTTGAAAAGAAGGAGTATCAATGTTTTGGGTAGATTCTGGTTTGTAAAATGCAAATAAAAGAATGGTCAGATTAACCACATGGTTAGACCATAGGTCAGGCCAAATGTTCACTTCAAATCAATGAAGCAAGGAACCATTTGAACCCAGTTTTCTGGAAAATGAGCAAAGACATTGACATGTACATGTATATCTGTGTACATGTTGATATTTGGGCAAAAATATAAACATAAATTCCTAGAACAGTTGTAGGAATGGGTTTCAAAAATAATAAAGCAAGAAATATTGTTTTGTATGTTAGATTATAGGCAAAAATTAAGTATATATGTGTAGATATAGGTAGATATCAGATTTTAAACCATACAGGAGAAAAATAAAAAGAAAAACAAAAATTGGGTTTGAATCGACCAGCATAGCACTCGAACTCGTGACCTCTCATGTGTAAGTTAGGCGCGTTTCCATTACGCCTAGATGTTGCTTGTGTTCACTTATGATCCACTTTCTTTTAGCCTGAGTTTGATACTATACAGACTTTAACACAATCATCCATATTAAAAGCTTTCTTCCACCTGATTATTACTTGATCATTTCTTAATTAGAATAACAGACTAAAGTACATGTTTCTAGTGGATTTTATGGTCAAAAATCAGGATACAATAATTAATCTTTTATCAGGGAATTATCACATTTTAATAGATTTAAAAGGATTTCTACTTACATATTATCATGCTCTGATTCTAGTAGAATATAACATAGATATCTTCATATATGTATGTTAGGAATGATTTAGATTTAAAACAATATTTTTATATTGTGAAAGATCCTGGATAATATGAGAATAGGGAAGGATGACCCAAGGTAGTCTTAGCTAAGTATGATAAAAAAAACATATTTATTTTTGGTTAAGAATTAGGGTCATTTCACTCCCCTAATTTTCAGTCATTCCCGGTTGATGAGGCTCGTGGCTAAGCGTTACCTTTTTAGAAATATTCGCTTAGAATCCTCACTATCCTCCAATGACAATGTACCTTTAAAGGAAACTCTATCTAATAATTTTCAAAATAATACTTATGAAATTTCCATAATAATTCTCCAAGTAAAACTTTAGACAAAAACTAATTTTTAAATAAAAGCTATTTTAAAAAAAAAATTTAACAATTCTTCTTTAAAATAATAATACCGATTAAACCTTTAATAATAGTTAACTACTATACTAACTTAATTTATAAATATTTTAACAATTTTGAACAACTAAACAATAAATTTTTCTGAGACATTCTCATAAACACTTTTAAATTTTCTGATTAATTACTTAAAAATCTTTCTTTTAAAATATACTTAACTTTTTCCGAAAAATATATTTCCAACCCAAAAATAGCCAGTCCAATTAACTTATAAATCCCTCTTGATTTATTTCCAGCTTAAATTTATGTTTCCAACTCCATAAATTTCCTCTTCACTTTTATAAAAATAAAATACCATTTATTTTTAAAGTGATTTACCCATCCCTTTATAAATTCCCATCGTGAATTTATAATTCCAAATTATCCACTGATAAACACTTCACTTCATTTATAAACCCAGTTTATAAATCCCATAGTCTCATTTTCCTTTTATAACCGTTTTAAAAATACTTAAGTCGATTTTAAATCGATTTTCTGAGTTAAATTCCATTTTAAAATTTATTCCTTCGTCAACCCAGACTTATTCCAAAATCCACTAATTCCAGATTCACTTCCTTTTTATGATTTAAAATCTTATTTAAATCTGGAACATTAGTTCGTATTTTACTTTTCAAATTCCCCTTTTATTTTTCCCAAACTATTTAAATTTCAAATTTAAAAATACACTCTTTTATATTAAAACAATATCGCTTAAGTTCTTTATTTAAAAAAAAACTTTTTATTCACATTTTCCCAAAAATCTCTATTTTTTTCATATTCCGAAATTTATTAAATAGGATTTTAAATTCAACTATTTATTTTTCCCAAATTCATTCTTTTAATGATTTAACTTCACTATAAATATTTTACTTTAAAAATTTCCTTTTATTTTCCTTTAACAATTCAATATTCATATTTATGGTATTTTAAAATGCCAAAAATATATCCAACAATATCATAGCACCAGTAAATTCGATTTTCCAATATAATCTATCACAGATTACTCAAATAAATCATATAACTTAATATGAAAATAATTTCAACACTTTTGAGGAATCCAGTTGGATCCCTCCAACCTATTTCCCTACATCCACAGATGTTAATACAATATAAAAATACCAATCCCACTTCGAGGGATATCGCGGTATATTGGGTCATCCGCTATATAATACGGGAATATCAATCACTCTAATATATATATATATACACTATATATAATATCACATCCAGACTGATAACAATTATCAATAAACCAATAGTTAATTTTAACGATTTTAAAATAAATGGTTATCATCCAAATTGTAACATGTTCGATTTTTCGACGCTCGAAAATAGACATTAATACGTCCACTGTATCAACTGCAGAGCAATCAAATGCCGGAAAACCGAATTGTTATGGAGAAAAAGAAGAGGTAGAAGAAGACAAAAGAAAAAGAAAGAAGAAACAAAAGAAACAGAAACAATATTAGAATCTCACATTCGCAGCGGTAGAACATATAATAGATAAATGAATAATCTTTAAATCAAAGAACTATATCATTTTATACATTACATCACATCAGAGTTTACAACAACAAAATACAACACAACTGGACAGTTATATAACTTGTCCTCATACAGAATACACAGCAGAAAAATAATAATATCATATACAAGTGATACGCCTCGCCATCCAGCTCGCCACTGAGCTCCACAGCATCTCCTGAATCCAGAATGACCTGATAACCTGACTCTAGACTGCCCATGTGGAAATTGGTGGGCACCCAAAGTTTAGGAAGGAAACAATAAACTCCAAGTCAGTCATGGGACTTGTGTGAGAACTTAAAACAGTTTATCTTCACAAAGAAAATAAACAATTTCGCAATGCTTTTGGAAAATGAAACTACCAAAAGACCTCCCGCCACACACACAATGCAAACGCAGAATTGGAGGAGATTTCTTCTTATGATAGTCAAAAATGCTTACTAGGCAAAAATCATTCGATATTATTATCATTAGTGCATAGTTTCGAAAACCATTTCGAAAATATAATATTAATCTTAGCCAGCATACAACCATTATTGTATGCCTACTATAGCTACCATGTTCAATAGCAGGTTACCGCCACATTCCATAGCAGGTAATACAACTAAAACTGTACAGGGTTCGTATTGTTTCTTTGGATTTCCAACAAATGGTCAGGCTAAGGAACTTCCTTACACCGAAATGGAAACGCCTCTGGAAAGATGCCCCGAGAACCTAACCGGATCTCTGCAAACACAAGGCCGACGCTACCTCACGCTCTAACCAAGCTGTAACTAGGTAGCTAACACACGAGCTATGTCATCCCCCGGTCGTCACCGACCTTTATCCGAGGATCCTTAACCACAAAGCAACAACCACAAAGTATAATAAATTTGCAGCATCAACATAGGTAAAATATCTAGGCTCCATAGCATGATATCACCTTTATATCCAAAAGGAAATGACATACCCTAGGGGCGGTACCCCTAAAAACCTTTGCCGCAACATTCCTGTTTCGACCATTACCGGGTTGTGAGGCTCGACGAAGTCTCGTACACAAATCTACGCTTTTTTGCAAAGCCACGTTTTTCACAAAGTGACGCTTTGATCAACAAATGATCAACAGCACTTCGTATGCCACATTACCAAATTGGGAATGTATCACTAGTAACCATCAACTACATAACCTCTAAGCTCGTACGTCTTAGAGAAGGGTGTTAAGCTAAGAGAATAAATTATCCGCCACCAACAGAAATGTATTTGATAGAAACCAGCTTTACATCTCAAAGTGTAATGTCAGACACACATCCATACAAGTCTGTTCCGGGATCGAACAGAACCGAAGGCACTTCCAAAGAAGCCCTTGCAATCCGGGTATTCACTAATCACGTCCGGACTTCCCATCACAAGAAGAGTGATATAAATCTCTATACCGGAGCTACTTGGTGCAGAGACATTCGACAGGTTGCCCTTTCATTTTCGAAAATATCCAGTCTTCACCACCGGTCTTCAATACGATCCATATCGTCGTATCACTAATTCGGAATGGGTTATATGACACAAAGGCCTTTCCCGGCTAACCCGAATTGTGAGCGTTTGTTTTAAAAAAAAAATCAAGTGCCATTTCAAAGGCAAATATTGATAGTCAGTTATTTAACTATCAACCACATATCACAACAATCATCAGATTTAAATATTTTTTCCCAAATTATTTAGTTTCAAAATATCTTCACAAGATATATATTTTTCCACACTTTAACATTTGAAAACCAATTTCAAATCACATTTTCACACTTCATCACTTTGAAAACAATTTCAAATCACATTTTCACACTTCATCACAAAATGGTCCATTTAAACCAATTAAATAAATCCTTATCGATTTATTTCAAATTTTCATTCCAAATTTGTAAATTTATTTCCACACTTAAAAATAAATCAATGTTTATTTTTAAAGCAATTTCCCTTTCCTTTATAAATTCTATTCTGAATTTACATTTCCAAATATTCACTTTTATACGATTTTCAAGTCGTTTTCCAAATATCCACTTTCAAACACCAAATCAATTACAAATTGATTTCTAAATTTATTTCAAATCCCAAATCAATTTTCAAATCGATTTCCAAATTTATTTCAACACCAAATCCATTTTTAATTCAACACCAAATAAATTTTCATATCGATTTCCCAAAGATATATTTTCAAATACCAAATCAATTATTAATTGGATTTCAAGAAATTCATCACCTTTTTAAAATAAATTCATTTATCTCTTCCAAACCATTTAAAATTCCATTCTAAATAAATTCTCCAACTTTCGAATAATAATATTCAAAATCCATTTATAAAAATCTTTTACCATATTTTAGAAATAATTCGATAAGATTTCAAAAATCAACTCTATGCTTTTTGTTAATCCTCTTTTGTTCGCAACTTAACAAACTGCGACTTACGACCTAAAAGGCATGCTGACCTAACAGTTGCCGACTTAACAAGCTAGAACTTACGATCTAAACCATGCCGACCTAAAAAGCATACCGACTTAAGATGTGGACCGACTTAAGGAGCTAACGACTTAAAAGGACTTACGACCTAACTACTGAAAGGAGCATACCGAATTAAGATGTGGACCGACTTAAGGAGCTAACGACTTAAAAGGACTTACGACCTAACGAATTAAAAGGACTTACGACCTACCGACCTAAGTGGATGAACGACTTAACGAGCTAAAGCAAAGTGAAGACATGTTCCATGCCGCATCTTTTAGGTCGCTGCCGACCTACGACTTAGACTAAGTCGTGCGCGACTTATCAACTCGTTCAGAAGAATCAAGTGCAGCCGAAGTGATCCCCTATACCGTCACCGACTAACGATCTACGACCTACCCTAGGTCGTGGCCGACTTATCACTTGATAAAATTCTGCTCAGAAATCCTCTCTATAAATACCCCCCAAACTCCAACAAGCAATGGACTTTTGGCCGATCATTTCTCAAAGCGTCGTTACTCTGCCGAACTCTCAACTCATTCGACAATTGAAGATCTTAAAACATTCGAGACACTACAACAAGCTTCGAGAGGAATTTCCTACATCCAACACGGATTCATCAAGTTTCATCATCGAAGTTTGAGCTAGTAGTCGAGATTGTCTTTATGATCAAATTGTATTGTTTTCATAAGTGTATTGTATCGTCTTGTAACCAGATTCAGTAATAAAGAGATTCAAAGTGGACGTAGGCTCGATCTCAAGTCGAACCACTATAAACTACTGTCTTTTACCACTTTTTCGCTATTTTACTGCTTACTTCTTGTTCCCGTCACACGGGTGGTGCTTTCACAATTCAGCTTCACACACCGGGTGTTAGCGTTCACTTTTTAGCGTTAACATTTTGGTGCTTTCACTGAGAACCCAACTCAGGCGATTATTCACCATTGCTTCACGGAAGTTTGTTGAAAGAATTTCCTACAAGACCAGAAGTCTATCAAACATAATGGCTCCTGGAAGAAAACGTAAGTCTGTCAGATCTGATGATGACCGCGACAATACTGCCACTTCTCTTTCTCCAAATCAGGCAGCTCCAAGCGTCGGGGTGACGCGAGAAGAGTTAGATGCTGCTGTGTCTGGACTGTACCAGCAGATTGAAACTCAGAATAATCTGATGATGGAAAAGTTGAATGCTCTACTCGGGGCTAATCAAAGACCAGTAAATAATGAAGAAAACTTTGCTGATGCTGTACCCAACTCCGAAGGGAGATATATTCCTCAGGACAGATCCGGTGCCGCTGAAGGGGCACCTCCCCAAGCTGAAGGATCCAGGCCATCGCCAGTTCTCCCCGAACGTTTGCCCGGACAAACCTCTGAGAAAATGGCCGAAGCCTATTCTGCAAAGTCACTAAACAATGCGGAGTATCTCTCCGGCATGATTCGGCAGATAATGAAAGAAAGCATGTAGAGAAACGAAGATGAGAATGATTGGGGATTCGCTCCGAGTAAAACTCCATTTACTGAAAGGATCCTAAAGGCTGAGTTTCCCAGAAAATTCGTTCCTCCTACCATTCCTCCTTATCGAGGAACAAGTGATCCGAATCAATTCCTGTACAAATATGATTGGCACATGACTGGCACAAGAGCAACTGATGAGATTAAATGCCAATATTTCCCGGTATACTTGGAAGGAGTGGCATTACTTTGGTTTACCAAGCTTCATGTGCGATCTGTTGACCAATTTTCCGATCTGACCCGAAAATTCAAGGAACAATTCAGATTGTACATTTCAAGAGCAAAGGATATAATGTCTCTCTCAAGTCTTGAACAGAATCCTGGAGAGCCCATTAAATCCTTCCTGAATCGCTTTAATTTAGCCCTAGCAGAAGTTGATAACGCGGAGCCGAGAATGATCTTGACCTACTTAATGCGGGCTATTGACAAGTCAAGCGAGTTTGGAAAATGGTTAAAAATGAAGGAACCGAATTCGCTCGAAAAGTTCTACAAAAAGGCTGATGAGTTCATGCGCCTAGAAAATCTCTCCGCGTCAGCTAAAGTTGTGACTACAGTGGTGGAAAATAATGCTACAGTTCAGAACAAGAAAGAATCTGCAAATCAGAAAAGGGAGAGTAATGGTGGAAAGAAGCAGAAAGATCTCAAAAAGCCCCGCTTCCTCAAACCTTGGATTTTACCCCTCTGACTGATACACCGGAGAATATTTTCATCGCCACTAAGGATGCTGTTGAATTTCCAAAACCACCGGCAGTAAAAGTTGGGAAAAATGCTGCTCAAAGCGGAAGATTTTGCAAGTTTCATAACCAACCAGGTCATGATACCAACGAGTGCCGCCATTTGAAAAGCCTGATTGAAGAATTGTTGAGAGAAAATAAGTTGCAGCAGTATGTTAAAAGGAATAGAAAAGACTCGCCTTCATCTAACCAAGGGCAACTACCCCCAGCTCATTCATCTGGTTCAGGAGAGAGGCCTGCTGAAAAGGAAAGACCTGTTATCAATGTGATCACAGGAGGACCTCATCCGGCTGGTAGGAGTTGGGGTGAGATGGAAAGGTATGCTAGAGCTTTGAAGTATGCCCCAACTGAAGAAAGTGTCCTAATCTTGGAAGATGCTGCACCTCTAAAGCAGCAGAAGACTTTTCATGATGATATTATGTTCAGAACCAGGGATTCTATTGATGTGGAAGCTCCTACTGAGGACCCTTTAGTTGTCTCTGTCGGTATTGGTCCGGCTATTGTCAGAAGAGTGCTGGTTGATAGTGGTGCCTCGTGTAACATACTCTTTAAAAGGACATTTCACCAAATGAAAATTCCAATGATAGACGTACAAGCTTCTTCACACAAGATTGCCGGATTTACAGGAGAGCTGAAACAGCCAATTGGAACGGTGGACTTGTTTGTTGAAATGGGCGAAGGACATAAGAAGTTGGTTCGGAAGCAAACTTTTATAATTGTTGATGGATTCTCCGACTATAATGCTTTCTTGGGTCGGCCTACTCTTGCTGCTTTCAGGGCCGTCCTCACTCCGTGGTGTTAAACGATGAAATTTCCCACTGATAATGGGGTTGCTGTCATTAAGGGAGATCAGAACGCAGGGCGAGAATGTTATTTTGTAGAGCTCCGAGAGGCCAGGAAAAGAGAAATGGGAAAAGATGCGGCAGCTCCGCTCCGCATCAAAGAACCAACCTTGTAGCAGCTATGGGGTGGCCCCTGTACTGGCGAACACAGCAATGCAAGGAAAGAAATGGACCCCAGAAAAGCCAGTACAGGGGAGAATAGAGTGCTACCCGTGGAAGTAACGGTACCAATATCTATTGACTCGAAAGACCCAAACAAAGTACTCAATGTGGGTTCATAGCTGAGCATAGCAGTTCAAAACACGCTGATATCATTCTTAAAAGCCAATCTGGATGTGTTCGCTTGGTGTCATGCTGATATGTGTGGGATCTCCCCGAAAATTGCTGTACATACTCTGAACATTGATCCAAAATTCACACCAGTGAAACAGAAAAGAAGAACCCAAGGCCCAGAAAGGTCGACAGCACTAAAGGAAGAAGTCGATCGGCTCATGGAAAACGGCTTCATCAGAAACTCCACTTATCCAAATTGGGTTTCAAATCCAGTACTGGTTAAGAAGGCAAATGGGAAGTGGTGAGTCTGCATCGATTTTTCGGACATAAACAAAGCTTGCCCCAAAGATTGCTTCCCGCTGCCCAGAATCGATCAGTTGGTAGATGGAACAGCTGGGCATGAGTTGTTATCATTTATGGACGCTTACTCCGGGTACAATCAGATTATGATGCATGAGCCGGATCAGGAAGACACAAGCTTTATCACAGATGTGGGTCTCTACTGCTACAAAGTTATGCCTTTCGGATTGAAGAATGCTGGGGCAACCTACCAAAGGCTCGTCAATGCGATATTCAAACCTCAGATTGGTGGGACCATGGAAGTTTATGTTGACGATATGTTGGTAAAGTCAAAGAAAGCTGTAGACCACATGGGTCACTTGGAGGAAATGTTTGCAATTCTTCGAAAGTACGGAATGAAGCTCAATCCATTGAAATGCTCGTTCGGAGTAGAGTCCGGGAAATTCTTGGGTTTCATTGTGAGCGCCAGGGGCATCGAAGCCAATCCTACTCAAATCACAGCTCTAAGAGAGGTCAAAGCCCCTAAAACAAAGAAAGAAATGCAAAGCCTCAATGGAAAAGTCGCTGCTCTGAGTCGGTTCATTTCCAAGGCCATAGACAAATGCATTCCCTTCTTTGACGCTCTAAAGAAAGGAAAGAAATTTTTTGAATGGACTCCCGAATGCCGGAATGCTTTCGATGGACTAATTCATCATATGGAAACGCCTCCAGTTCTTTCCAAGCCTGGTGATGGTGAGACCTTTTCATATATCTAGGAATTTCATCTCATGCTCTCAGTGCAGCACTTGTACGAGAAGATATGAAAATACAACGTCCAGTTTATTACATCAGCAAACGGTTCACTGGGGAAGAGATGAATTATTCGAAGATAGAAAAACTTGCCTATTGTTTGTTAATTGCTTCCAGGAAATTGAGACCATACTTTCAAGCTCATCCTATCAAAGTTCTTACTGATCAACCTCTAAAGCAAGTCCTGTTTCGTCCTGAAACTTCGGGTCGTCTTTTGAAATGGAACATTGAACTCAACCAATATGACATCACTTACCATCCCCGGAGAGCAATCAACGGACAAGCTTTAGCGGATTTCATCGCAGAATCTACCGACAAAGGTGATAGTGAGAATGAAATAACTGATGGCATTCCAATCCAGTGGAAGTTGTATGTTGACGGATCGAGAAATGATTACTGTTCTGGGGCAGGGGTTGTGCTCGAAACCCCCGAAGGACGATCGTTGTGTTATGCATTGAGACTAGAATTTCCTTCAACGAACAATGAAGCAGAATATGAAGTGCTTATTGCCGATTTAAAAATTGCCAAGGAACTGAACATCAAAGTGTTACAGATTTTCAGCGATTCTCAACTTATTGTTTGCCAGGTAAAGAAAGAGTTTCAAGCTAAAGGTGGAAATCTGCCCGCATACTTGTCAAAGGCATGTGAACTTCTTGAAGATTTCGATCATTATACGATAAGTCATATTCCTCGGGTAGAAAACATGAAAGCGGATTCTCTAGCAAAGTACGCAAGTTCTGGAGAAGCTCAATTACTGGGATTAGTTCCTGTAGAGGTTCTGTCAGCTCCAAGCATTGATGAAATGGATGTTGATTGGATTATGGCTGCGTCTCAAGAGCATGAATCATGGATGACTCCAATCAAAGAATACCTACTCAATGGTTCCCTGCCAGAAAGTTCTAAAGAACGCCGAAAACTATTGAGGAAAACATCAAGATATATAATTCAAGATGGCCGGTTATATAGACGAGGATTCTCAATGCCATTACTTCGATGTGTAACTAAGGAAGAAGCCAAGACAATTCTAGCTGAGGTACATGGAGGAGAATGCAGGGATCATTCAGGTGGTCAGACCCTAGCCAAGAAAGTTCTCCGATATGGATATTTCTGGCCGGATATTAATCAAGATGCTGCTATCTACTCCAGGAAGTGCGACAAATGTCAAAGATTCGCAAAAATCCCAAAAGCGCCTTCCACCGAACTCACACAAATGGTCAGTCCATGGCCGTTCGCCATATGGGGAATAGACTTGATTGGACCGTTACCGATCGCTAAATCGGGAATCAAATATGCTATTGTTGCTGTTGATTATTTCACTAAGTGGGCTGAAGCAGAACCCTTAGCCACCATTACCTCTAAAAAGATGATAAATTTCGTAACTAAAAATATCATTTGTAGGTATGGTGTGCCGCAGAAGATAATCACAGACAACGACACTCAGTTTGAAAGTGAAGAATTCCAGGATTTTTGCAAACGGTTCAGAATTCGAAAAAGTTTCTCAACAGTGGCCCATCTGCAGGCAAACGGGCAAGTGGAAGCAGTGAACAAAATTATCAAGTCAACCATCAAAAAGCAACTCGAAAAAGTAAAAGGTGGTTGGGTCGATAAGCTTCCATTAGCACTATGGGCATACAGAACTACTCACAAAACTGCGACTGGGCACACTCCATTTTCACTGGCATACGGATCAGAAGCAATGATTCCAGTAGTGGAAGTAGAAGTTCCTTCACACATAAGAATTCACTTCAAAGAGGTTGAAAACGAAAAGCTGCAACTTGAAGCACTTGATTTTCTTGATGAAAAAAGAGAAGAAGCTAGGCTCAGAGTTTCAGCTTATCAGCAAAGGATAGCCAGGCACTTTAACTCTAAAGTTCGCCAACGCAGCTTTGAGGTCGGAGACTTAGTTTTGAAAAGGATCATGACAGCAACTGGTGTGTTTGGGCCAAACTGGGAGGGACCATATGCCATAGGCAGTAAACTTCTTGATGGCACTTTCAAACTCATAACTGTTGAAGGAGATCCAATTCCAAGAGCCTGGAACAGCAACCACTTACGTCCTTATTTTACTTAAAAAAAAAGCTTTGCTCAAAATTGTAAAATAGTGATGAATGTATCAGTTGTATTGAAAGACATTATAAATCAGTGCAAGTTAATAAAAGCTATAAAGTGGATGTAGGCCCGAATCTTGGCCGAACCACTATAAATCTTGTGTTCTTTACTATTTCATAATGCCTGTTTCATTTCGATATGTAAATACTTTAAATATATTGCTAAAATGTCGATTCAAAATTGCAGGACATTAAAACAAGGCTTGCTCGTCACAAAGCCAAGCGACCTCTATAAATCACCTACTAAGTAAATACCAAGCGACAAAAATTCCAAATTCAAATCCTATACAAGAAGAACTTCACATAAAAAGTTGGCGACTCCACTGTGGCAAGCCTTCGTTAACTGGTTGTGATTGTCGATATGAACATACATCCAACTAGGTAACTCGTGTTTGTCCCATGAAGTAATTCAACAGTGAAGTCCACTTCTTTGGATAAGGCAATTTACTTGCAAAAGGAAAGAAGATGCGCATGGAAATGATAATAAAAGATCGCTAATGAGCAGATGATGAGAGAACATGGCCAAGCAAACACAGAAGCAGCCAAAAGGAAGTATGCCTCTCAATAAAAGGGCCGGTAGAACCACCGAAGGGACACCTTCCCAAGTAGAAGGAACAGGGCCCTTGCTAACTGATCGTGATGCATCCGATCAGGCAGCTTGCGTCCGTCCCGTGGATTTACTCGCCCCTGAGACACAACCTTCCTGGCACACCAACCAACCGATGCTCCTTCCCAAAGGTCAACAAAGCCCTCTAATGAGGCACGCCAAAAAATGAAAGTGCTTCTCTCAATCAAAAAAGATTGGTGGAACCACCGGAGGGGCACCTTCCCAAGCTGAAGGAACAGGGCCCTTGTTAATTGATTGTGATCGTTTGTGCAAACGAACATCCAATCAAACAACTTGCGTCCGCCCCGTGGATCCATCCAACCATGAGAAAGTAACTTCCAGGCAATCAAAAATCCCTCTTCGGAGGCACAAGCCCTCTTCGGAGGCACACGCCCTCTACGGAGGCGAAAGCCCTCTCCCGAGGCACCATAAGCCCTCTTCGGAGGCACACGCCCTCTTCAGAGGCGAAAGCCCTCTCCCGAGGCACCACATGCCCTCTTCGGAGGCAAAAGCCCTCTCCCGAGGCACCGCAAGCCCTCTCCGGAGGCACAAGCCCTCTTCGGAGGCATAAGCCCTCTTTGGAGGCACAAGCCCTCTTCGGAGGCATAAGCCCTCTTTGGAGGCACAAGCCCTCTTCGGAGGCACAACTCTTTAAGAGGAGCCCTCTCCGGAGGCATGTCCTAAAATAGAATACTCAAACAAAAAAGCCTTCTCCGGAAGCACATTTCAACTCTCAAAGGAAGGTTAACTTATTCATCTCAAAAAGTTCTTCCTAAAAAGTTGAAATGCTACAAAAGACCTCTTCGGAGGCACACTTCACCGTGCTCGAAGTACCAAAAATAAGCCCTTTACTGGGGCACAAAATCAAAACCTTCTTCAGAAGCTCATTTCACTGCGTAGAAAAATCCACTTTTTAACAAATAAAAGTGATCATCTCTGAAAGTTGAAGTGTTCTTCAGGGAAGAAAGAGAAAGAAAAATTTTCTCCAAAAACAAGATATAATCTATTAAAAGCAGAATTATTCTTCCCTTAAAAGTGGAATAGTTATTCTCTGAAATAAGAGTATCAGTCTAGTAAAAGCTAGAAATGTTGCAATGCACTTGTGGTATGGGGGCAACACTATACAATTCAGTTATATTAATAAAAGTAACACGCAAGCAACATACCACAAGTTCATTGCAATATCACGAAAAATAGATGTGGAATAAATGCATTCTCAAACACAGACAAAAAAGTTTGTACAAGTAAAAAGAATCGTTTATTCTACACTAAAAAGGAGAAATAGATATACTCACACATACATAAGAATTTGTACAAGTGAAGGAACTATTTTATTCAATACTATGAAAATTCTTTACATGTGCAGATATCTCAAAAAAAAAGAAAAAGCAGGGACCGGTACCCGCACAATCTCCGGTCAATACATCCAAAAAAAAGCAAAACAAGAAGCATAAGGTCTAGCTTATCATTCCTTCTTCCGACCACCCTTGGAACTCTTTCCCGGCCTGATAATCAGTTTTTAAAGCCGTTGTGGATGAGTTCGGGAAGGAGGAGAAGGAGGGGCAATCGGATCTTCTTCAATATTCTTCTCATCAGCCGAAGCGCTCTTCTTCTTCTTCTTCATCGCGTGCTTCCCTTTCCTCTTAGAAGAAGACTCGCTTCCCGGACTAAGAAACTCAGAAAGTTTTGTATCGTCAGCATGAGTTTGCTCCGGGGTCTTTTCGCCTTCTTCAAGTCCTCCAATCTTTTGCTCTTGCGAAACAACCGGATCATCCAAGTCTTTGAGGGCTTCTATTTTCTCTTCTTGTGATCCTGGTTGAGAAACAGAAAGAGGAGTAACTTGGGAAGGAGGAGGAACAGCAGTTGAAGAAGGAGAAGTTGGTATAGCTTTCGGAACTTCCGCTGCAGAAGAAAAGAAGTTAAAATCGGTATTCTCCGAGAAAAGAGAAGTTATTAGTTCATCAAACTCGGTTAAATCGAATAAGTGATTCACCGGATCCGGGTCGACGCCAAAGTTACCTGAAGAAGTCGGTTTTGTAAAATTAATCTCGAATTTCTCAGCCTCAATATCTTCCAGAGCTTCGTCCTCAGTAGGAGTAGTCACAATTTCAGCAGGAAGCGAAGAATGGGCACTGGAATCTATGATATTGACGTCAGCTGAAGTTGAAGTATGAACAAGGGCAGTTGAAGGAGCTTCCTCTTTCGGGTGTTCATCTCCTGTAGACTCAGCTCGCACTCTGGAAAGTTGCTCTTTTCCTCCAGCAAGAGCGGCACGAGCTTCATCGTCAAGGTAACGCGCCTCAAGTCCTTCTTCATCATAGCCAGCACTGCCAAGCATATCAACGGCGGCTTCCCACACTTCAGCCAGGGTAATCTCATATTCAGGGCCCAGAAAAGAAAGACTTCCATGACCCAGAACGCTGTGTAAATAAAAGTCGAATAAGGTAGAGCTGACGTTAGCTTTTGTTGCCTCATGCGATTGCTCAGCCGCTTCCTTTTCGGCAACGGCTGCAACTCGACCAGCAACAGCCTCATCACGCTCTTTCTCAGCTTTAGCAAGTCGAGACTTTAGCAATTCGATCTCCACGTTCTGGGAGTTAACTGTTTCCCGCAACTGAGTGTTATTTTTGCGGTATTCTTCAACAACGAACTGCTCAGCCGCAAATTTCATCTCAGCATCTCTCTGAGCAGAGTGCGCATCCCGCACTTGTTTTTGAAACACTTCTTCTTTTTGAGATTGCGAAGCGGAAGAAGTGGCGAGATCTTCCTTGAGTTTTTTAACCTCGGACTCAAGTCTCGCATTATCATCAGCAATGCTCGTCATCTCGGCATCATGCTGTTTGCAAATTTTATCCCACTCGGATTTATCATTCTCCATGGTTAGCATGGCTTCAAGATTTTCACGGTTGACTCTTTGCAGCTCATCGACAAGCTTTTGCCATCCGGACACCCTTTCAATGTTAAGTTTGACGGCATCAAGGCTACGCAGCATATCCGATTTATCGATCGGAACCAATCAAGGTCAAAACGCACCCCTTTTAAGCACCAATTCGGAAATCGGCTTTGAAGAATAGGAGGGGCATCTTTGACCTGATACTGAGGTCTGCTGATGATCGCCTGGATGTCAGATTTCTTTAAAGCAGGAGAGCCGGATGGAATATTAGGAGAGATGGGAGCATCAATCTTTTCCGAAATTGTAGACGTGTCCTTTTCGCTAAGTTTGGTCCGCTTGCTAGAACCATCAGCAATGTGACTCTTCCCCTTGTCGTCGTAAGATTTCCTTTTTTGAGAATCGTCACTTCTGCGGGAAGAGTCGTACCGCTCATCCCTACTCCCATAGTGCTGTTCATCTTCTCTTTTGCGGCGATCTTCATAGTCCCGCCTCTCTCGAGCTTTCCTAATAGCTCTTTCTTCGTCCGTTTCCCTCGGGGCATCGAGGTATTGCCTAAAATCATAAGCTCCGCGGCCTCCATAGCGCTGAAATTTGCCGTAATATGAACCAGTGCGCCCCATCGGAGAATCTGAAAATGGAAAAGAAATGAAGTTTAGAAATTTCTAGAAAAAGAGGATAAGTGCGTATAAGCGCTGAAAAATCCTAAGTGTGTGCGGCGTGAAAACTACGTGCGTCAAACTACAAACCACGCTTTAATGCAGAAACGGAGACGACTGGTGTAGAAGGTGTCAAAGCTTGTTTCAAAGAGGAAGTCGCTTCAACAATGGGAGAGATCGCTTTTGAGATATTATCTTTAAAAAGCTCCTGAGAAGTTATCATTATATCACTCAAATTATCAAAAATATCATCGCCGTAATGCCCAGCAGAACTCTCTTTTTCGACTTCCATGTCGGCTGTCTTCTCAGAAATGTGAGGATTTTCCTCCTCTTCGATAACTGGAGAAAGCGTTGACTTGTTGGACGGCTCCGCAACATCGATAGGAGTAGAACACTTTACTAATGCAGTGTCTGCAGTTGGCTCCTTTAGAGCCATCTCTTCCATTGAAGCTGGGGCATCTGATGTCTGTGCTGGAAAATTAGAAACTTCACGAGGCTGAGTAAAGCGGGAAGAGTGTAAAAGCCCGAAATGTAAAAATTCGTCTGTCAACAGAAATTGGATACTCCTCTCCTCAACTGGCACCGCCATAAGCCTCTCAAAAGTCGCTTTATGACCGGGATCTCTAGAAGGAGGAGGAAGTGCTGAAAAGAAAAGGGCAAAGTTAACACTTGACAACTCGGACATCGGCAAGTTCGAAAAAACAAAAGAAATAGAGACAAGTGATCTTACTTCCTACTCTCTAGATAGTGTAAAATCCCGGAGGACAGCGAACGTAGAAAAACTGGCTTAGAAAACTGTGAACACTATCAGGGAGACCGATGATCAGCTTACGATTTCTAGCACTTCTCACAACTGTGATGGAAGGATGGTCTTTGTTTTTAGCGAAAGTGCACAAATAACAAATTTTGTCGAAGCTTGGAAGACGATCGAGTGTCCTCCTAAAGAGCACACATAACCCCGTTAAGATAGCATATCCATTGGGATGCAGCTGGAAAGGGGAGATGGTTAATCGTAGAAGAAGTGTTCGCAAGAAGTCATTAAAAGGAGGGATAGCTCCATTCTGGCACATTTGTCGATTTACCGCAACAAAACCACGAGGAGGTCTATCAGCATTATCAGGCTTCTCGGGTAGTTGTGCGTCTGCTTCAGCAATTCCGAATTGAATACACAACTGGTTAAAGGTTCTGTAGTTCAAAGTGGTCGAGACCCTTTCTGGAGGATCATTCAACGGAACAGCAACTGGAAAATTTCTTCAACTTGCTCTATTTCTTCTTATGGAGTAGACATTCTACACAATCAACTGGATGTTCAAATGTAAAGGTACATGTTTCCTAAAAAGTGTGGAGTGTTGTGCAAGACTAATGAAAATAAAAAGCAAACATAACTGGAATTAAACTCATTAATGATCAATCGATTACAAGATTTCAGAACTTGTTAATATTCAAGTTAAGTGTTAGCGCAAATAAATCAGTTTCAGTTGACTATTACAATTTTGCTTTAATACTTCACTTGAATTGGTTATTGTACAGCATTTCGTTCATACAGTTCATTTAAGTTGATTTTCTCTTTATCGACTAATCTGTCATTCGATGTGGGCAGTCAATGACAGTATATTCGTCCCAGTTTTCTGCGAATATTGTGTTTAACAGGTTGATAGCATTAGGAATAATCTGCAAAGAAGTTCAGGCAATTCAAGTCTTAAAGTTCAAGGCAGTGAAAAATATGCTAAGTTCTAACTCGTTCACGACTTAGTATGGGTCGGAAATCCATCAAGTTACAATATACAAGTAGTAGCTCGTCCACAACCAAAAGGAAATGCTATGAGTTAGGTTAAGTCGTTGACTCTAAGTCGTAATACATATGAAGGCTCCGAGTCTGAACAGCACTATTTTTCCTAAGTCCAAGCTCGGCCGCGACTTAAGGTCTATGCCTCAAACTAATTAGGTCGCAGGGGTTCTTGAACCGAACAAAGTGTTAAATCGTGAATATTTTAGGTCGTGAATTTTTTAGGTCGTCTCCGATGGAAATTCAAGCTGTCTCTTACTCGAACCAATACCTCACCTCCTTCTGCCGATTACCTTCTTCTCCATTGAGAAGTTCAGTAACTCGTCAGCCAACTTGAGATTCATAAACCCAGTAACTTCGAACTATCCCCTATCGAAAACCCTAAGTTACGCCTCCTAATCGCATCTCACAACATCATCAAATCATCCCAAATCCATCATGAAACCGGTATGCGGTAATATATTCGAGGATCACAATGGCATCGCGACTAAAAGAAAGTCAAGAATCGGACGCGACACAACTCGTGATAAAGCATAATGTACAAACTCGGATAAAGGGCGACGAACACGGGATCCTCGATTCAATGATGATCACGTTTGGATATTAGTTGAACTCACTTACGCAATGTAATGCTGAGGATAACTGATGATCGAGTAATGAGATTTGTCTTCGAGAGCTCGAGTATTTGCTAATGGGTGAATAAAATAATAAGACAGGTGAAGTGAAAGAGGAAACGACCTAAGCTATTTATACACTGGGGTATTGAAATGTGAATCGACCCACGATCCACGACTTACGACTTATCTTATGTCGTTCACGATCTAACAAAAGAGCGAGTTAAGAAGAATCGAAGCATATGACCTACGACCTAGGCATACACTTCGAGGGGCAAATGTTAATCCTCTTTTGTTCGCAACTTAACAAACTGCGACTTATGACCTAAAAGGCATGCCGACCTAACAGTTGCCAACTTAACAAGCTGGAACTTACGATCTAAACCATGCCGACCTAAAAAGCATACCGACTTAAGATGTGGACCGACTTAAGGAGCTAACGACTTAAAAGGACTTACGACCTAACTACTGAAAGGAGCATACCGACTTAAGATGTGGACCGACTTAAGGAGCTAACGACTTAAAAGGACTTACGACCTAACGACTTAAAAGGACTTACGACCTACCAACCTAGTGGATGAACGACTTAACGAGCTAAAGCAAAGTGAAGACATGTTCCATGCCGCATCTTTTAGGTCGCTGCCGACCTACGACTTATACTAAGTCGCGCGCGACTTATCAACTCGTTCAGAAGAATCAAGTGCAACCGAAGTGATCCCCTATACCGTCACCGACTTATGATCTACGACCTACCCTAGGTCGTGGCCGACTTATCACTTGATAAAATTCTGCTTAGAAATCCTCTCTATAAATACCCCCCAAACTCCAACAAGTAATGGACTTTTGGCCGATCATTTCTCAAAGCGTCGTTACTCTGCCGAACTGTCAACTCATTCGACAATTGAAGATCTTCAAACATTCGAGACACTACAACAAGCTTCGAGAGGAATTTCCTACATCCAACACGGATTCATCAAGTTTCATCATCGAAGTTTGAGCTAGTAGTCGAGATTGTCTTTGTGATCAAATTGTATTGTTTTCATAAGTGTATTGTATCGTCTTGTAACCAGATTCAGTAATAAAGAGATTCAAAGTGGACGTAGGCTCGATCTCAAGCCGAACCACTATAAACTGCTGTCTTTTACCACTTTTTCGCTATTTTACTGCTTACTTCTTGTTCCCGTCACATGGGTGGTGCTTTCACAATTCAGCTTCACACACCGGGTGTTAGCGTTCACTTTTTAGCGTTAACACTTTTAAAATTCCTTCTTTTAAATTCACCCAATTCTTTCAAAAGAATTTACTTAAAATTTCAACTTTAATTTCAAAAATCCAATTTTATTTATTTCTGGTATCCAACGATACCAAAAATACATTCGGCTAAATTATAGCCTTCAACGAATTCAATCACAGATATAATCATTCATAGATTATAAATAAATAATCACACAGCATATGAAACAAATCCATACAACATATGAAACAAATTCATATAATTTGAGGAATCCAGTTGGATCCCTCCAACCTATTTCCCTGCATCCACAGATGTTAACACAATACCAATTCCACTTCGAAGTGGAATATCGCGGTTTATGGGATTTATAAAATACTATCTACTATTATGTGGCGTAATAGGGTCTCATCCGCTATATAATGCGGGAAATCAACTCCAAATACATATATAATACCAATTCCACTTCACTATGGAATTATCACGGTATATGTTTTTAATAAATAACATCCGCTTAATATACGGCGTATAGGGTCTATTCAACACAATAGATAACAATTTATCATCCAATCATCACAATCAACACTATCAACAATTTTAAATCTAACAATTTAAAATTTAAATCGAAACAAAATATTCGATTGAGTAAGGAGTTCTCACCTTGAGTTTGTCGAATGATTAAATTTTTAAATTAAATCGAACCGTTCGATTAAATCAAAAAAGTTCGCTTGCCCCAAACATGCCCAGATCTACGCTGCAGCATATATCTCGTCGCTGGGATTCCAACGCTTCCTGTTTCGTCGAATTTCGACAACGTATGCAAAAGTTACGGTATTTTGAAGTTAACACGAATTCAATACAATATAAATTTTAAAACAAATTTCTTTTATTATTTTTACAGAACCAGATCGGCCGTACGTTCAAATAGAGGAATCTCGGCCACTGATTTCTTCTTCCCTCTCACGCGACATTACCAGGCAAGCAATTCGAACCCAATGCACTCTCTAGGGTTCGCCAATGCGGCCACCACACTCCACTGTAACATGATCAGACACCATCGATTAACGCGCCAAGCACCCCCACGCCCACGCTCACGCCCTAGATCCGGCCCAACTCGGTCGACCCCATCGACCAGAAAACGCCTCCAAACACGTGACGAACGCGACCACTTTTGGCCCTCCACGCTGCTCTATTTAAATCACCACCATATAGATCGATAGATCTCGCGAAGCCCTTCGACTTTCATTTAGGAATCGAAAGCTAAAAGTGTTTAGATCGAGGAAAAATTGAGGGAGAAGGATTCAATGTTTCTTGCCATCGAAATTTAAAATGGCGGCCGAGAGATAGAACTAGGGTTTTGTTTCTTGTTTGCAAAAGAGAAATAAAATGTCCTTATATAGAAAATTTCTCAAAACACTATTCATCCGTGATTTTCCGAACTCCAAACGAAGCGTGCCGGTTGGCGTTCCTAAGGTTTACCCTATATTCCGAACACAATGGAACGTGTTTCTGGAGCTAATTCGATCGTATGTGAGAGTTACGGAAATAAACGATCAATTTAAAATTAAATCGATAAAAAAACGATTTTGATGCGTTTTAACTTGCCCCGGACAAACGACAACTCCGATTGCTACGAAATTAGAACTCATATAATAATTTAACATTACGGAACCGATGAAACTAGTTTCGTCGAAATCCGAGACTGTTTGAAAAATTACTATTTTTAGTCGTCAATTAAATATTAAAATATTCAATTTTCACAAATTAACTTTTAATTCAATTTTAAAAGTTCTATAACATCATTATAACTCCAATATGATTTAATATAACTTGATAAATCATTTTTATACACATTAAACCCAATTGCCAATTATTTACGCAATTTCAAATATTAAATAAATAATTTAATTGTCCAATTAAATCACTATATCGAAATTAAATTGATTCGACTTCCAAATCTTACTTATTAATATTTTAAATTAATCAAATATACGAATTTTAAATGATGGAAATTCTGGGTCGTTACACAAATGAGTGAGATCAACTCACCTTTATCTTCTTTTTTGAATTTGCTGATCGATCCAAATTTGACTCTATTGCACACCTCATGCTCGTTTTTAACCTTGCATAAGCAAATTCGAATAAATTATGATTACGATTTAAATTAAACAACTAATTATTTAATTCAACTAATCAATTATCGACGGTGATTTATTTATTTATCTTTTTTTTCTTCTCTTAATTTTTTTCCCATTACAGTAAATAGAAAAAATAAAATGTTACCTTACTATAATTTTTTTTTCCTTTTTATTTGTTTTCCTAACCTTTATGCATATTTATATTAAATTTAATTAAAAATAAAATTACTATATACCTCACAGCAATCAACCCTTCGGCTAACGTCACCGCACCCTTCCTCCATGTCGCAACCAACTGCACTATCAACTTTCCCACTGTCGCCCACCTCTATCAACTTGAGATGCACCCACTCGATCGCACGCCATCGGCCCCCGTCTCATGCTCTCCTCTAGCCGCGACTTCGGCCTCAACGTCGATCGACGTTCCAAACCATAGCTCGAAACAACACTGCAACCTCAAAATCGACTGACCAAACCATCGCCGAGCCTTCCACCGTTCCACCGCCCCACCCCACGTACCATCGAAAGACCCAAACTTCGACCGCGCATCGTTCCCTAACACGAATTTGAATAGAGCCTTGTGATTTTGATAAAGAGAAGGATTTCATTTAAATTTTCGAATCTGAAGCTCTCCCTCTTATTTTTTTCTTCTACGTTCGACATTTGAAATGAAGGGGGGACTTGATATTTGAAAAGAGTGGAAACGTGTTCGACCTAATTTGCTACAGTGATGATGAATTGAAAGGAACGTACTGATGTGCTATTTTCTTTTCAAATCAATATATATATATATATATTATTTAAATTTAAATCGTCTCGAAATCATAACTTAAAATCTTGACCTCCTATCGACGCGTGCCGCTAGGCGTTTATAATGTTATACCCCTATTTCGAATGCAATGGAAAAGGTTCTGAATCCTAATTCGATCGTAGGGAGAAGATAGCTTTTTGGACCCAATAATTATATTGAATTTTCGATATCAATTTCAGCGCGTTTACATACCATACGATTAAACGATAACTCTAAACGTCATGAGATTTGAAATCCAATAATAATACACTATTACGGATCTAATGGAACTAGTTTCGTCGAATTCCGAGACTGTGCCTCGGAGTGCTATTTTTTAAATATCAATTTAAACGATATATTTTCAAAACTGAACAAATTCCGAGACTGTGCCTCTACATTCGATTTTAAAGCTTTTATTACCTTCAGTATTATCAATATAAATTTTATAAGCCTTCAAATTATTTTTAACGAGCTTAAAACTCTAGATTCAATATTTTACTCAATTTCCAATTATTAAATTCAATAATTTAATTGTCCCAAAAATTTGTTATATTTGAAATTCAAGTTAAAAACACTACAAGAAAAATGGCCTTTTGCAGCTCTATATAACAGAGTTTAATTCAGAAGGCTATTATCCTTCAATTTTACATTTCTAATTATATTAAATATAAAAAATGAAACGCTGCGTAAATGTTTATTTGGCAGGGAGAAAAATTTTTGGCCGCCACTTATTCGTTCTTCTTCTCTTCTTCGTGCAAATAGCTTCGTTCCTCTTTTTTATTTTTTTTCATTTCCCTCCTAAAAAATCATCCATACTCAAATCTATTCGCCTCTGCAAAATCGCCTCACGCTTTCAATTTATCGGCTCGTTCATCTTCTCGCTTATCGAAACGAGCCGCTCTCATCTTCTCGTTCATCGAAACAGCCGTTTCGTTCGTCTTCTCGCCACCGGTATCAAAAGGTAAACCAAAAAATAGGTAGATTAGAATTTATCATGCATGATTATCTTGTAAAGTTCTAATATCCTTTATGGTATTTGTGCTGAAACAATTAGGGTTGAAGTAATTTTTCGATTTTCCATGAAGTTGCAACCAAAAAAGATGAGATATATCGATTTGATGCAATACTTCAAAAAAGTAAATAGAAAATAATAAGGGACCGATAAATGCTTTATTGAGCAGATAAAAGGAAACTACAAATATCAATTTCTGGATATTGTAATCGAACTACGCTTTCAATCTGCATAAATGCTGGATCATTAAATATGCCAACCAAATTTTTTGTTTAATTGATTAACTCCAATGCTCTATAATTTTTTTTATAGTTTCTCTTGTGTATCTCTATTGCAAAATGTTTGATCTGGAGTTCATATCTTAGTTTTCTTTCTAAGATATCTTATTGCAGTAATTTGGTAACCCATTTATTTATTTAATTAGACGTCTAGTTGCATATAGCATAAAATTTGAATGTTTAAAAGAATGAGTGTTATGAGTTGCTATTCTAAATTGAGATGCCTGCATACTTTTTTCCTTCTTTTGTTGAAATGTTAGGCTATGGATTTGCTGAGATTGTACAAGGAAAAGAAGAAAATGTACAATGAAATTGAATCTTTCAGCATTAAGACTACTGTGGTTTGTTAAAAAAAAGATATCGCAAACTTTTCAGGCTACTACTGTAGTATGCATAAACACTTTGTTTTAGAATTAAATGGGTAAGGAAGTAATAAAACAATGAGATGCCCATGAAATGTGAACTTATGCATTTATGCATCTTTGGTAAAAAGATAAATTCAAATATCTTTCTACAAAAAGTCCTTTTTTAAAAAAAGAAGAAAGGAAAAGAAAATTTTAATAATGTGTTTCATGTACAGCAAATGGTTTATAATAGAATCCATAAATATGTTATTTCCAATCAGTCCATTGTATATGCAGTAAAGTAAAACATATAGTACGTTTACCTCATATTTTAGAACATTTAAGTCAATCTGCCTACTATCCTATCTCATATCATCATTTTGGGGTGTAATATTCATATGATATTTCTACGGATGTATTATTGAATATAAATGTTTAATAGTAATACTGCCATCTGGATGCTTTTAGAAAAGATTTTTAAGAGACAGCAAGGCACGACCAAACATCTAACGATGGTTTAATCATGTTAGCAACAGTATTCTCAAAGCAATATATACAAGAATAACTGACCATAAACTTAACATCAACCTGATAACGTCTGGAAACATGTAGCTGAAGTAATAACACATAGTGTACAGATAATCTAAAGTTTAAATAGTTAAAATTTGTCCAGAGTTTTCTAAACGCGTATTCTTATACCTACATAAACAAATTTAATTTTCAGGAGTAGTACATAGCAGCTGCTGTAGAAACCATTAGGTCAACTTTAACCGGTTATTCATCTATATCAAGCCAATCAAGCAACAATTATTAATGCAATAAAAAGTAATCAAGATCTTAATGTGGTTTAGTTGAAACCAATCTATATCAGCAACCCAATAACTTTCTTTTTTAATTTACTATATATACGAGTACAGAAGTAATTCAACAGAATTATTAAGGGTAGTTTTATTTGTATCCACTTGTTTAGTAAGTTAATCCACATTTTGACGTTATTAAGTTAATCCACAATTATATTATCAGTTAATTCAGGGTAGATTAACTAACAAAATACAAACATAATTTCAGTTTGAAGCTCAGATCAGAGTACAAATTAAAATATTCATGCTATATTGTTCATGCCATGGATTAATAATAGCATAGACCACTCAAACAGCTATTGATTTCATGTAGACATTACCATGTTCATAATATTAATCTAAACAATCATTGGATTACTCAGGTAACTACAAATAAAAGTTTAAAAAAATTAGTTAAATCTGAGGTTCCATGAAACGCGAGAGCATTATACAATACCATGGTCTACCAATATCCAAATAACAAAGAAAAATGATCAAAGTATTATTGTAACCTATACTTATTGGGTGGTTTCAGGACAATACTGTCCTAGTATATGCAAGAAACAAAGAATAAATTTCCAAAACAAATACTTTAACCTGAATCCTCTATTGGAAATCAAAAGTTGCACTAATAATTATCATATTTTCATAGTTATAAGTTGAGCAATTTTATAAAATACTAAAAATTCTTACGGTAATAAATATTTTTTCCATCTTTGTCCTACCAGATTACAATGTGAATAACTAGAAATTAAGTATTGATTTTCAAAGCTTGTCTAATTGTTGTTGCTGATTGGATGGGTGATGCATGAACTATGAATAATGAGCATGCAGGTAATCAGATTTGGCAACTTATATTTGTTGGATTCAAGTATAATATTTTTATGACTGAGATCATTAAAAGGATTAAAACACTTGGGTGCATCCATATTAAAAAGTTGATCCATAGCCATATATGCAAATTAATAATAAATAAAAGACTACTTTGAGTTGTGCTAGAACTGGTACAATGTCGATCCATAGCCATCTGTAATACAATGTAAATTGAACGTGGTATGAAGCAGGTCCTCTGTTTCTCATTAATTCTCTCACCATTCATGAATAAAAAAATTAACTAATTAACATTAAAAGTTGTTGAAAATGAATCTAAAAAGCAGTAAAAAATTGTATAACTGAAGTTAAATCTAAATATAACTAAGGCACTATATAAAAGTTACATTCCAATATGTGTACGTTTAATAAAACATGATTATCCTTCCGTGGAAGCTCGAAGACAAAACAATAAAGATAAACTAAAGGGATAATTTGATTGATAGCTAGTTTTAAACTTGAGATGTGACTTGTAAAGATAGATAAATGTTCATGCAACTTCTCACCTTTGACATTCTTTACATAAAGAACACTATCTGAGTTGTCGGTCATGCATTAAAATCGTTTAGAATATTGAACGGTATTATCATTAGTCGTTTGTCTTAGCCGGGAGTTACACACTTCAAGTCCCCCCAATGTAAAATTACATTGCTTAATCTGAATTCATTTTTAGCAAACTGAACCTGCATTTACTCTACATGTAAAAGCATGTAGGCAAACACAATATTTTGCTACTAGTATTTGTGCTCATTTGCTCCAACATGTATATTTGAAGTATTTTTTTGAACATTGCAACTATTAGTCAAAATAGCACACGATAAAATAATATGACAACCAACTTTGAAATCAATTATGACTTTTTTGAGTAAATCTCGTAACTAAAGGATTTGTTGTCATTGTTCATTCATATCTCGTTTCTCCAATTATGACTTTCTTTAAGATTACCGGTTATAGTTAGTTGTTATTTTGCTTGCATTCAATAACTGATTATTACTTCAAACTAGAAATTTGCTTCCTTACGTATTGGTTGGCGATGGATAAAAATTGGGTGCATCTACATAGGTAACTACGTAATACTTAAACATATTTTGAGAGTTAAATCATATATTTTGATGTCAAAGTTAATAGTTGTTTCATTTTATTCATAGAACTAGTAGTGAGTATGAGAAAGGAGCTTGGAAGTTTGTGCATGCAGCTTTGAGAAATTCAAGAATCTAGAAAAGATTTTATATCCTTGCTTAGATTGTCGAAATTAGTCATCATTATGGAAAAATTGTTATTGAGCATTTGATTGTAAGAGGAATGGATCCAGTATAAAAGGGTGGTAGGTAGTATAATCATGGCGAACAAATAACTATGAGCAAAGATATTAAGTCAGATGACACTTATGATTTACTCAAAGCCATTCATTATGAAGATGAAGATTTCATCGATCATACATATTCCGATGATGATAAAGACGAAGATAGTGCACAGAAACGAGAGGAAGATTTATTAAAAAACTTGGAAGATGCAGAAACCCCGCTGTATCCTGATTGCACCGATCAAACAAAATTATCTATCATTATTGCCTTATATAATCTAAAATGTGAGACTGGATTGTCCGATAATGGATTTGATAAACTTCTAAATGTGCAACAACTATTGTTGCCAAAGAATAACGTACTCCCTAGGACTTTATATGTAATAATCCGCTTTTCCGTACCCCTTGAATAGACACTAATCTCCATCGATTAACTCAAGATGAACGGAAAACCGAACCATTAGGGTTTTAAAAGAAGAGGTAGAAGAAAAGATAGAAGAAAAGAAAGAAGAACAACTATAGAAAACACAAAACAGAAACAATATCAGAATCTCACATTCGCAGCAGAACAATATATATTAGATAATCATTAGTCTTTTAAAACAAAGAACTATATCAGTTTATACATACATCAATCAGAGTCAATATACAACTCAATACAACAATGGACAGTTATATAAACTTGTCCTCATACAGAATACACAGCAGAATAAATAAACAAGTACGGATGTACGTTTTGCCATCCAGCTTGCTTCCAAAGCTCTAGAATATCCAGAATATCCTGATAATATAACTCTAGGCTGCCCGTGTGGAAAATAATGGGCACCCAGAGTTTAGAAGGGAAACAATAAACTCTGAGTCAGTCATGGTGACTAGTGTGAGATCGTAAAACAGTTATTTTTCACAAAGAAAATAAAACAGATTCGTAATGCTTTTGGAAAATGAAACTACCATAAGACCTCCCGCCACACACACAATGCAAACGCAGAATTGGAGGAGATTTCTTCTTATGATAGTCAAAGATGCTTGATACGCAAAATCAAATCATTTTTGATATTATTATTAGTGCATAGTGTAGAAAACATTTCGAAGGTACAATATAAATCTTAGCCAGCATAGGTACCATTATAGTATGCTTACTATAGCTACCATATTAAATTTTAGGTTCTACATCTAAAACCGTACAAGGCTCGTATTGTTTCTTTGGATTTCCAACAAATGGTCAGGCCAAGGAACTTCCCATTGCCACATGGAAACGCCTCTTGAAAGACATCCCGAGAAATAACCTAACATTACGGTTAGATCTCTGCCAACACAAGGCCGGGTTACCTCTGCAAAAATAGGTAACTACTGACACGCGTATGCCATCCCCCGATCGTAACCGATCTTCCCGAGGATCCTCGATTTCCAACAACCACATAATAAATTTGCAGTAACAACATAGGTTAAATATCTGGGCTCCATACCATGATACCACCTCTATCCAGAAGGAATGACATACACTAAGGGGCGCTACTCCCTAGAACCTTGCCGCATCCTTCCCGTTTTGACCATTTCCGGGGTGTGAGGTCCGACGAAGTCTCGTCCACAAAGCTACGCTTTGTCACAAAGCCATGCTTTGGGTCAAACAAATGATCAAATTAATGATCACAAAGATAAATGATCAAAAAAATGATCATATCACAAATGATCGGACAATGATCATTTCACAGCAACACTCAGCATGTCACGTTACCAAATTGGGAGTATATCACTAGTAACCTTCAACTACATAACCTTTGAGCTCGTACGTCTTAGAGAAGGGTGTTAAGCTAAGAGAATAAATTCTCCGCCACCAACAGAAATATATTTGAAAGAGATCAGCTTTATATCTCAATTTGTAATGTCAGACATACAATCCATACAAGTCTGTTTCGGGATCGAACAGAACCGAAGGCACTTCTCACGAAGCCCTTGCAAATCAGGATAATTTTCTAATCACGTCCGGACTTCCCATCACTAAGGGTGATAAAACCTCTATATCGGAGATCAGCCGATGTAGAGTGACGGTAATCCTTCCGTTTTCAAAAATATCCGGTCTTCAACACCGGTCATCAAATGCAATCCATAACGACGTATCACATATTCGGAATGGGTTATACGACCCCAAGGTCCTTTCCCGGCTAACCCGAATAGTGAGCGCTTATTCAAAAATAAGTGTGGCATTCAAATTCATCCAATTCACAACAAATACCCATTTAAGGTAATTATTGATAGTCGGTTATTTAACTATCAATAAAGATGCGCAACATCATCAGATTCCAAATAATTCTCCAAATTATTTAATTTCAAAAAAATATCTTTACAAGATATATAATTTCCACACTTTAAAAATAAATCAACGTTTAGTTTTCTAAAACAATTTCCCTTTCCCTTATAAATTCCATAGTGAATTTATATTTCAAATATCTACTGATATACGATTTTCAATTGATTTCAAATATTCACTTTCAATTTATCTTTACAAAGATAAATTCCCAAAAACGTTTCATTTCATATTGGAAAAGCATTTCCATACTTATTTAATAATAAGTAATTCACAAATCTATTTATTTTCAATCATTTGAAAATATTCAATATACTTAAATCAAAATTAAGTATATATTTTGTTCTTTAAGGAATCATTTTCTTAAACACATTTATTTGAGTCAAAACGAATGTTGCGTAAAACATCGTTACGACAACCCAAAATCACTAGTATAGGGATTCGAAATTTAAATAGATATATAAATCCCAATACTACACAAAAAAATTTCCTTTCGGAAACCATTTACTATAACAACAGTGTTATAGTCCATCATTTCCTTATTTTCCTCGAAAACGTCTATTTCAACAATGAATGTTGAAATCTATGGTTTCAATATTTAACATATTTTAAAACATCTTTTAAAACAATTATTTCATTTCGTAATATCACTCCTCCAAAACATATCCATTTTATTTAATAATATATTCACTATCCAAAATCGTGAATATAATTCGTTATCGAAATTCAACATTTCTACACATTTTTATTTAAAGGATTATCCACTGTCCAAAATCGTGGATATAATTCCTTTAATTAACTTCAATAATTCACTTATCAAAATAAGTGATTTCGGATTTATAAAACAACGTTTATAAATTCACCTTTATATTTCATAACAACTTTGATTTATAAATCTCCTTTATTAACAAATTCGATCAATATTCCATTTAAAGGCAAAAATCCAATTTATAAGTTAATATCTTATAAATCTTTTATTTTACAAATTCATTCGTGTTATAGCTTTAAAATTTTAACGTTTATTTATTTAAGATGAATCAATTCAAAAATTAAATAAAACGTATACCTTCAAAAATCACTTTGAAAATCTCTTTTAAAATCAACATCGTTATTTTTAAACTTCGAAAACAGATCCGATGATGCAACAACACCAAATAATCAATCATGGCATTCAACATCATATATCGATATGATAATCAACAAATATCACATTATCTAAAATCAAATAAATACTAGTGAGGAATCCAGTTGGATCCCTCCAACCTGTTTCCCTGCATCCACAGACGTTAGCACAATACCAATTCCACTTTGAGGTGGAATATCGCGGTATATGGGATTTTATAAAAATATCAATCCGCTATTATGCGGCGCAATAGGGTCTTATCCGCTATATTATGCGGAAATCACAACTGCAATATATACATATGCCAATATATATATATTGCTATATACATAGATATATCCTACTATATCTAATATCACATCCAAAAATTCAATCAATAACTGGAATCCAAATTTATTTTGAGTGAGAAGATCTCACCTTAGCCTTTTATTTTGCAATCCATATCCTTTACGACTTGATTTCCTTCACAATTTCAACCTTGTATAAACATTATATAAATTTATTAATATTCGAACAAATCGAATAATCCAATTGCCATTTTTAAAATTTTAATTCATCTCCTAATTTAGTTTAGTTTAATGATTTAAATTTTAAACCAAAAATCAAATTTTAAACAAATTTCCCTTTAAAAACATTTAGCAATCAAATCGATTTGCATGTATATTTATTTCCATTTCTTTAAACTGTAAACATTTATTTTCTGAAATAAATCTTTCTGTTTATATATATACATTAAAATTTAAAACTGCTTAATTAAAACATTACCCTTAAGTCGTACAGGCACCCACAATCAAAAATCTGCACCCCAAAGACCAACTCGAAGTCGCGATTCGAAACATTGCTCGACTTTCCCCTTTCACGAGCTATTGATGCCTCGAGACGCGAGCGCCCCAACTTACAACCCATCGTCGAACCTTCTCGTTCAGTCTCCGATCGCGTGCCGGCCGAAAGCTCGAGGTCGAGCTATGCCTACGTGCCGCCTACTCCACATCGCGTAGCCTTGGCCTTGCGGTTGCTCATGCCGCGCGCGTCGCTGCCACATGCTCGACTCGAGCTCCAGTACGCACGCGATGATTTGCGAAAAATTTCGTGAATGGAAGTTCTGCCATTTTTTTTTGAGAAATCGATTTCGATATTTCTGGTATTGAGGGAGGATTGGAAAGTGATGAAGAGAAGCTCGGCATTAATTTTTAAACTGGAGAGAATTCGTGAACGAAATTGAGGAGGCCGGCTTCGTTCGAACGAAATAAAATAAAGTGGACGCCATTTTTTTCTTCTGTGAATCTGATTTTGAAAGTGAGGAAGAGGACATGAATATTTAAAATTGGAAGAGGGATGCTCTGCGTGATTTTAGGTGTAATTCAAGCGCGTGATTAAAGGAACGAAACGTGCAGACGTTGACCAATTTAAATTTAATTTTTAAATTGAATTCGTTTTAAAATTTCATTGCGTTTACTCACCTTGTGCTCACATATCAACTCTGAAAAATACGAAATTTGAAATCCGGTAATAATTCAATATTACGGACCCAATGGAACTGGTTTCGTCGAATTTCCAGACTGTGCCTCGGACGGCTATTTTTAAATATTGATTCAAACGATATGATTTCAAAACTGAACAAACACTTAAAAATTAAATTTTTACCACTTCCATTATCTTCAGTATCATCATTACGAATTTTAAAAGCTTTTAAAATATTTATCTTCAGCTTAAAACTGAAGATTCAAATTTTTATTCAACTTCCAATAGATTAAATTTTATAATTTAATCGCCAATTTATTATGATAATTTGAAATTCTAGTCAAACCATCATTCAAATATTTAAAATTAATTAAATATTTTCAATTTAAATTGTTCAAAATTCTGGGTCGTTACATTATACGAGGTGAAAATTTTTCTTAAAGTATTCGATATGGGTTTTGAGAAAATTCATGCTTGTCAAAATGATTGTTGTCTTTTTAGAAAAGAGCACAAAAATTTGGATAGTTGTCCAAAATGTGGGTTTTCGAGATGGGAAAGGAACGAACGTACAAATGAAATCATGCATGGCATTCCAGTAAAAGTTTTAAGATATTTTCCAATCATTCCTAAATTTAGAAGAATGTTTAGATCTCAAAAGATGGCAAAAGATTTAAGATGGCATTTTAGCAACAATAGTAATGATGGGAAAATGCGTCATCCTGTTGATTCTATAACATGGAATGTGGTAGATAAGAAATGGGAAACGTTTGCAGCTGATCCATGCAATCTAAGGCTTGGCCTTCCTACTGATGGTTTTAATCCATTTTTAACATTGAGTTCCAAATATAGTTGTTGGCCCGTAATGCTAGTGACATACAATCTCTTGCCAATGTTATGCATTAAAAAAGAAAATATCATGCTAACATTGTTGATTCTTGGTCCAAAGCAACCGGGAAATGATATAGATATATATTTGGTGCCGTTGGTAGAAGACCTGCAACACTTGTGGATTAGTGGCGTTCAGACTTATGATGTATATAGTAGATCGCTTTTTAATATGAGAGCAATTTTGCTATGGACGATAAATGACTTTCCAGCATATGGTAATCTGGTTGGATGTTGTGTGAAGGGTAAAAAAGCTTGTCCGTTATGCAGTGTTAACACTCATCATCGATGGTTGAAGCATAGTTGAAAGAATGTCTATATGGGTCATAGAAGATTTTTAACACCTTCAGATTCGTTGAGAAAACAAAAATCCTTGTTTGATAACACTATAGAAAATGGTTGTAGGCCTAGAATTTTGACCGGAAGAAACATCTCTATTATTTTGAAAAAATTTCCAAATAATTTTGGAAAAGAAATTACAAATGAAGATAATAAAAGCAAGAAAGTGAAGGGTAAAAAGAAGTCAACTAAGAAGCATCATAGTAGGAAAAGAAAAAATCCTGCTATTAAAGAAGGTGATGATCCTAAAAAAATAGAAATATCAAGGTGAAAAAACGATCAATTTTCTTTGATTTACCATATTGGGAGGTTAGTGATATTATTTTTTAATAAATGAATAAAATATATATACTATTAATTAACCATATTGATTTTTGTAGGAACTTCCAATGCGTCATAATTTAGACGTAATGCATATAAAAAAAATGTTGGTGAAAGCATAATAGCGACGATGTTGCATGATAACAAATCAAAAGACGGAATTAATTCTAGAAAAGATTTGGAAGATTGAGGAATTCGACATGTCCTTTATGCACAATCTCATGGGAAAAGAACATATCTTCCACCAGCTCCATATACACTGTCCAATTTCGAGAAAAAACATTATGCCAAAGGTTATATGATTTCCAAGGACCTGATAGTTATTGCTTAAATTTTAAAAGTTCTGTATCATTGGAGGATTGCAAAATTAGTGGCTTGAAATCACACGACTATCATGTTCTAATGCAACAGTTATTACCAGTTGCAATAAGAAGATTGTTGCGAAAGAAGCCAAGAAGGACAAGAATACGTTTATGTTCGTTCTTTAATAAATTATGTCAGCGTGTTCTTGATAGAGAAAAACTGCAACAACTTGATGATGAGATTATTCTAATTTTATGTAAAATTGAAAGATATTTTCCACCTTCTTTCTTTGATATAATGATACACTTGACCGTTCATCTTGGAAGGGAAGCCCGATTGTGTGGACCGGTTCATTTTCGTTGGATATACCCTTTTGAAAGATATATGAAGACACTTAAACATTATGTAAGAAATCATGCACGCCCCGAGGTTTGTATTGCAGAATACTATCTTGTCGAAGAGTGCATGAAAATTTTTAGTGATTTTTTAAAGAAATCAATACAAATAGAGGAGAAGGAAGATCGAAATGAAGATTATGAAAATGGTTCCATACTCGAAGGACGACCAATTTCAGTTTGCAAAACAGTTACATTATCCGCCAATGAGAAACTGATTGCACTTTTGGCTGTGTTCATGAATATGACTATGGTGGAATTATTTTTAGAGTATGCAATTATTACAGTTTGTTATTACCATTTTAAACTATTTGTAACAACAAACACAATTTAGCATTTTTTTTGTTCTACAATAGTTTGCATTTGGAGGAGTTACAACAGTCAAACAAGCGCATGGAAAAAATGCAACTTTACTTTGGAAAACCCATACAAATAACTTTGCTAATTGGATTAAAAAGAAGGTGAGTGAAATTTTGAAATATTATCTCATTAACTTTATATTTATTATTATCGAGATTCATTTTAAATAGCTTTTTTTAGATACCTATTGATTCGAAGGATCATGATACAATGTTAAAATGGATTGCATATGGTCCGAGGAGTAGCGCATTGTCCTGTACAGGATATATAATTAACGGACAACGTTTTCACACAAAAGATATTGAGAGAGAAATTCAAAATAGTGGGGTCACTTATGATGCGACTACTATGTGTAGAGCAAGCGCAAAAGATACTTCTCAAGTAGTTGACGTTGTTACTTATTATGGGATATTGACTGATATAATTTTGTTAGACTATCATGTTTTTTATGTTCCTGTCTTTAAATTTCATTGGGCAAACATAGGAAATGGTGTGAAGGTAGAAGATGGATTCACCCTTGTCAACTTACATCAAAACCAGGCTTCATTTTCAAAAGATCCGTATATCCTTGCATCTCAAGCAAAACAAATTTTTTATTCAAGAGAAGATGATTCCTCCAATTGGTATGTTGTGATGAAGGCACCATCAAGAAGCTTTCATGAGATAGATATAGACGAATAATATGAGGAAGTTAGCTTTGCTATGGAGAATTATGAAGAAATTGACATGGATGTTGATGATTTCATTGAGGATCTTAGTTATGTTAGGGAAGATTGTAAAGGCATACTTGAGTAGTTTAATTGTATTGGATTTTATTATCTACCTTCTTTGGTTAAGTAATATGTATGCAATGAATCGTTTTTACAATCTATTGGAGGTTATCCTACTAATCTGTATCTATTCAACTAGTGATATTTGATTATCTATGGCATGAATTCTTGGGACAATATTGTATGCTTGCATTTTGTTACACAACATCAAGTTTATATATACTGTGTAACAACATATAATAGTGAATGAATATGAATTAGTGAGGTGGACAACTTAATCCAAACTAAAATGTACACTGTGAATAAGTGAAGAAAGCATCATACCACCAACTCGAAACATAACAGTTGGAAATCCAACTGAGTACAACTATTCCAGGGATCGAATTCTGATTATTTAGAAAAATTCAATTGAAACATGAATTGAGGTAATTGAGATTGAAAACAGAATTTCAATATTGTACAAAATAAAACCAAATATATATACTTTTGAGTATTTAATTATATATCAAAAAACTTGAACAAGCTAAACATCTTATAATCAGTTGATGAGAAATCTAACTAAAAAAGATCATACATTATGCATACAATTAGTCAACTAACTGGTATTAAGGTTCATGCAAATATCAAATCAAGTTCTCTATGGCATTGCATTTTCATTCAGTTTATGTGTTTATTTACATTCCTAATGTAAAGTTTATAAAAAATGTCAATACCCCATTATATGATTATGTTCTCAATCTCAACGAGCAGATAATATAGGTGCAATCTAACTAGGATTTCACTTTGGATCTTTTTGTTTATTGTAAAAGTTGTCAAACAATAATAAACTGAGATATAAACAATAAATGTGTTGTGTTTCAGGAGTAGTGCATGGGGAAAAACAAATGATTGTCACTTAATGCAAAACTGTAAGCAACAATTATTAAATTTTATGTACAATTTTGAGTTTTTATATTTGCCACTCTTTATCATTGATTATCTTGAGTTTTTGTGTTTTCTGCCTTATTGATAATATGCATACCTTACTTTGCCGATAATTTCATGTTTTTCATCTAAGATTATGATATTTGTTGTCTTGTTCAACAAACTGGTAAGTGATAAAATGGTAAGGCCTTTAAAGGGCTAATCTAGAGTACTTGATTTGAAAATCTAGACACCAATTATCATCCCAAAAGAATACAAAAAGTAAATTGGTTAGTCATTAGAACTCTTATCAAAGAAACCTTTGTTTTTCATAATGTTTTATTATTAGCTTTTATTCATACATTTAATTGTTCATTTAACAAATTATCTCCAGAATTAAAGAACTACCTTCCTGTTCAAATATTCACCTTCTCATGCATATTAGCTTGTATAGCACCTATATTACCTGCTTGCATTTAGGCCATTATTTCCGGGGCTGTTGTTGCATTTTTTGCACTCTTTAACATAATGTACTTTTATAGGACGCTTTGAATTGTATACTTTTGTAAAGAACTGCACTTCTTCACTTGAAAGATTGTTTGAAATCATTTGTTCTTGGTCATCCACAAACTCTGAATTTTTGTTCTAATTGCTTTTGTTGCCATCATAGCATGAAAAAAATTGTTGATTGATCTCATTGTAGAAGATCAGACTGCTATAAAAATACATAAATACTATAGAATTTTTGGCAGCACTAATTATTTTATTATTCATAGAATTGAAGAGGAATACTCGAAGACAAAAAAAAAGCCAAAGAAGCCGAAATTGCACTCAAGGAGTCTAATGAACGGAATAAGCATGTTGAAGACAACATCGTTCAAAATGAAGACAACCAACAATTAGTTGAAGATAACTTAATGCAAACCAAAGCAAATTTTGATGGTGACAATAATCAAAATAATGACAATCTTTGTGCACTTAAAGACAATACAATGAAAAACGTACAAAATTTGGATGACATGAGGGAAACCATGGATTTATTCAAGATGTAAGGGAAAATTTAGTTCGGAAAAGAATTACTAGAGGTCCTACTAAAATGAAGAAACTTCCTTCAAATTTCGCAAATCGGATTGAAGTTGAATTTAATGAGTGTGGCGTACCAATAGGAGACGGTTCAATTCACTTATCGTCTTATTTAGGGCCACTTGTACGAGAGTTACGCTTACTGATTGGAGACGTCTTGGTGATGATTTGAAAGCTGTTTTATGGGATTGCATTCAGGTATATTTTTGAAATGTAAGTTTGTTAACTCCTCTTTTTGAAGCGGCCTAACGACCTAAAGGTTATCACGACCTAAGCAAACCAAGATGACTTCTTATGCCGCTTCTCCCTAGGTCGCTCACGACCTACAACTTCTCACCTCGTACAGACAGATCAAGTGTACCCCTGTTAAGCCGCAAACCATGCCCACTAGGTCGCCCACGACCTACGACCTACTTTAAGCCGTTCACGACCTATGACTTGTCAATATGTTCAAATGGTCAAGTGCAAAACTATTAAGTTGTAGCCCATACTCCCTAGGTCGCTTACGACCTACGACCTACCTAAGGTCGTTCACAACCTATAGCTCAGCCCAGAATTCTCCTATAAATACCCCGCCTATTCCAACGAAGGAAGGACTTTTGGATCATTTCTGGAGTGCCTATACTCTGCTGTTTTCTCGACTCATCCGACACTTCAAACACCAAAGACGCTTCAACGAACTTCAAGAGGAGATCTACCACATTCGACATGGATTCAAAGAGCTCTCTTACACAAAAGTTCTAGCTACTCGTCTAAAGTGTGTTGTAATCAAAGTGTATTGTAAAGAGTTGTAACCGAATCACCAATAAAGAAGATAAAGTGGACGTAGGCCTAATTTCTAGCCGAACCACTATAAAACTGCTGTCCCTTTACTTTTCTGCTATTTTCTGCTTTTTTCTAGTTCCCTTACCAACGGGTGGTGCTTTCACATTACTAATACTCACACCAGGGTGTTAGCATCGATTTTTACGTTAACATTTTGGTGCTTTCACTGAGAATTGAACTCAGGGATATTTTCACCATTGCTTCGCAAAGATTTGCTGAAAGAATCTCCTTAAAAACCAGAAGTCTATCTGAAATCATGGCTCCAGGAAGATAGAGTAGATCTACGAAATCCGGAAATGCTAATGACAGGGCTGCTTCTTCTCCAGCGCCAAATCAGGCAACTCCTACTGTTGGGGTTACAAGGGCCGAACTTGATGATGTTGTGTCGGGGTTATACCAACAAATGGAAACTCAAAATGCTTTGATGATGGACAGGTTAAACGCTCTGCTTGGGATGAACCGACAACCAAAAAACAATGAACTAACCTTTGCTGAAGAAACTCATGATTCCCAAGACAAAGATATTCCTCAAAGAGCAGCTGGCTTCGCCGAAGGGGCACCTCCCCAAGCTGGAGGATCAAGGCCGCAGCCGCCTCTTCGCGAACGTTTGTTCACACAAACTTCCGAAAAGGTGGCTGGCGTCTGCCCGGCAAGGCCTCTGAATGATGAGGAATATCTATTAGGAATGGTTCGCCAGATTATGAAAGAAAGGAAAGAAGAATTTCGAATGGACTCCTGAGTGTCAAAAAGCTTTTGATGAGCTGATTCACCATATGGAAACGCCTACAGTACTTTCTAAGCCCAACAATGGTGAAGATCTATTCATATACTTAGCAGTTTCATCTCATGCTCTTAGTGCAACGTTGGTACGAGAAGACGCAAAAGTTCAGCGTCCAGTTTATTACATCAGCAAAAGGTTCACTAGGGCAGAAATGAATTATTCAAAGTTAGAAAAGCTCGCCTATTGTCTATTAATCGCGTCCAGAAAGTTGAGGCCATACTTCCAGGCTCATCCGATTAAAGTCCTCACTGATCAACCCCTAAAGCAAGTCCTATTCCGCCCTGAAACTTCGGGTCGTCTTCTGAAGTGGAATATTGAACTCAGTCAATACGATATCACCTATCATCCCCAAAGAGCAATCAATGGACAAGCTTTGGCAGATTTCATTGCAGAATGCACAGATAAAGGTGACAGTGAGGAAAAGTTAACTGAAGACATCCCGATCCGATGGAAATTATATGTTGATGGTGCAAGAAATGATTACTGTTCAGGAGCCGGGGTTGTACTTGAAACCCTTGAAGGATGATCATTATGTTATGCATTAAGATTAGAATTTCCTTCGACAAATAACGAAGCCGAATACGAAGCTCTTATTGCCGGTCTGAGGATTGCTAAAGAACTAAGCATCAAAGTGTTGCAGATCTTCAGTGATTCCCAACTAATTGTATGCCAAGTCTAGAAAGAGTTTCAGACTAAAGGAGGAAATCTGCTTGCTTACCTGTCAAAAGCCTGTGAACTTCTCGATGATTTTGATCACTATACAATAAACCATATCCCCCGGGAATAAAACATGAAGGCAGATTCTCTCGCGAAATATTCAAGCTCTGGCAAAGCACAATTATTGGGATTGGTCCCTGTAGAAGTCTTGACGGCTCCGAGTATTGATGAGATGGATATTGATTGGATCATGGTTGTATCTCAAGAGCAGGAATCATGGATGACTCCAATCAAGGAATATCTGCTCAACGGCTCCTTGCCAGAAAACTCAAAGGAACGTCAAAAGCTCTTGAGAAAAGCTCCGAGATATGTGATTCAAGGCGATCATCTGTATAGACAAGGATTCTCGATGCCATTACTCCGATGTGTAACTAAAGAAGAGGCTAAGACAATCTTGGCTGAGGTGCATGGAGGAGAGTGTGGTGATCATTCAGGTGGTCAAACTCTTGCAAAGAAAATTCTTCGCTATGGTTATTTTTGGCCGGATATTAATCGAGATGCTGCTAGCTATTCCCAAAAGTGTGATAGATGCCAGAGATTTGCAAAAATCCCAAGAGCACCTTCCACCGTGCTAACACAGATGGTCAGTCCATGGCCATTCGCCATTTGGGGAATAGATCTTATTGGGCCTATGCCGATTTCCAGATCCGGGATCAAATATGCCTTTATCGCTGTTGATTATTTCACTAAATGGGCTGAAGCTGAACCATTGGCTACTTTTACCTCTAAAAAGATGATAAATTTTGTGACTAAAATATCATTTGCAGGTATGGAGTGCCTCAGAAGATAATAACAGACAATGGTACTCAATTCGAAAGTGAAGAATTCCAGGAATTTTGCAGACGATTCAAAATCCGAAAAAGCTACTCAGCAGTGGCTCATCCGCAGGCAAACGGGCAAGTGGAAGCAGTGAACAAAATCATCAAATCAACCATCAAAAAGCAACTGGAAAAAGCAAAAGGTGGTTGGGTTGATAAGCTACCACTAGCACTATGGGCATATAGGACTACCCACAAAACTGCGACTGGGCACACTCCATTCTCATTAGCGTACGGATCAGAAGCAATGATTCCAGTGGAAATAGAAGTCCCCTCACATAGGAGAGTTCATTTCAACCAAGCTGAAAATGAAAAGCTGCAGCTTGAAGCGCTTGACTTGCTTGATGAAAGAAGGAAAGAAGTTGAACTCAGAGTTGTAGCTCAACAACAAAGAATAGCCAGGCACTTCAATTCTAAAGTTCACCAACGCAGTTTTGAAATTGGAGATCTAGTCTTGAAAAGGATCATGACAGCAACCGGAGTGTTTGGGCCAACTGGGAAGGGCCGTATGTCATAGGCAAAAAACTTCTCGATGGCACTTTCAAACTCACAACTGTTGAATGAGATCCGATCCAGAGAGCCTGGAACAGCAATCACTTGCGCCCATACTTTACTTAGAAGCAATGCTTAAATTTGTAAAATGATTATGAATGTATCATACTTGTATTGTAAGCCATTGTAAAAGGAGTGCAAAGTGATAATAAAAACTATAAAGTGGATGTAGGCCCAATTCTTGGCCGAACCACTATAAATCTTGTGTCTTTTACTATATTAAATTGCCTATCTCATTTCGATGTGCAAATATCTTAAATATGTTGCTAAAATATCGATTTAATATTGCAGGCAATCACAAACCCAAGCGATTCCCATAAATCACTCAACAAACCAATGTCAAGCCACAAAAATTCCAGACTCAATTCCCACAAATGGTTAGTGATTCCACCAAAGGGGCACCTTCCCAAAAGGAAGGCACCAGGCCTTTGCTAACCGACTGTGATCATTTGTGCAACCCGACATCCGGTTAAGTAGCTTGCGTCTGCCCATGGATTCACTCGACCACGAAATACACTTTTCTGGAAAAATCAAACAGCATGTCAAAGAAAAGAATATAAACTTGAGAATGATAACGAGGGATCGCTCTGCGACAGTTGATGCAAAGACACGGATAAGCCGACAAAAACAGCCAAAATGGAATCTTGTCTCTCACACAAGAATGTTGGTGGGACCACCCAAAGGGGCACCTTCCCAAGATAGAAGGTTCCAGGCCCTTGATTACTTGATTGCGATCGTTTGTGCAAACGAACATCCAGTCAGGTAGCTTGCGTTTGCCCCATGGACCTACTTAACTATGAGATGCAAACTTCCTAGCAAACCGAACAAAGACCTCTTCGTAAGCAAAAAACTGCTTCGGAGGCACAAGCCCTCTACGGAGGCACACAAACAAAAACCTCTTCGTAGGCAAAAAACTGCTTCGGAGGCACAAGCCCTCTACAAAGGCATACAAACAAAGACCTCTTCGTAAGCAAAAAACTGCTTCGGAGGCACAAGCCCTCTACGGAGGCACACAAACAATGACCTCTTCGTAAGCAAGAAACTACTTCGGAGGCACAAGACCTCTTCGGAGGCACACAACCAATGACCTCTTCGTAAGCAAGAAACTGCTTCGGAGGCACAAGCCCTCTTCGGAGGCACACAACCAATGACCTCTCCGTAATCAAGAAACTGCTTCGGAGGCACAAGCCCTCTTCGGAGGCACACAACCAATGACCTCTTCGTAAGCAAGAAACTGCTTCGGAGGCACAAGCCCTCTTCGGAGGCACACAACCAATGACCTCTTCGTAAGCAAGAAACTGCTTCGGAGGAACAAGCCCTCTTCGAAGGCATACAACCAATGACCTATTCGTAAGCAAGAAACTGCTTCGGAGGCACAAGCCCTCTTCGGAGGCACACAACCAATGACCTCTTCGTAAGCAAGAAACTGCTTCGGAGGCACAAGCCCTCTTCGTAGGCACACAACCAATGACCTCTTCGTAAGCAAGAAACTGCTTCGGAGGTACAAGCCCTCTTCGGAGGCACACAACCAACGACCTCTTCGTAAGCAAGAAACTTCTTCGGAGGCACAAGCCCTTTTCGGAGGCACAAAGCCCTCTCCCGAGGCACACAAACAATGACCTCTTCGTAAGCAAGAAACTGCTTCGGAGGCACAAGCTCTCTTCGGAGGCACAAAGCCCTCTCCCGAAGCACAAATCAAGAAAGAAAGCCCTCTCCCAAGGCATAAGCCAAGAAGCCCTCTTCGGAGGCACAAAGCCTTCTTCGGAAGCACTAAACAAGTGAAGCCCTTTAAACAAGGCACATCCAAAAACTTCGTCGATGGAACCACTAAAGGGGTACCTTCTCAAAAAGAAGGTTCCAGGCCGCAGCTGAATACTTATGATTATTTGTATAATCCGATAAAACAGCTGACGTCTGTCATGTGGGCCCATTCAACGATGAAACATAATTTTCTGGCAAATAAAATAAAAGTTTTCTTCAAAAGTCCAATTTACAACAAAAAGTAATCCACTTCTCAAAAAATAAAAGTGCCATCTCCAAAAGTTGAAGTGTTAACTCTTTCTAAAAAAGAAGAGAAAAAGAAGAAAACTTCTCCAATACAAGGCATACTCTACTAAAAGCAGAATAATATTTCCTCAAAATGGAAGAATTATTCTCTAAAATAAGAGTATAAGTGTTTTCAGAATATTGCAATGAGCCGTGGTATGGGGGCATATAGCTATATTAATAAAAACAACGCTCAAACATCATACCACAAGCTCACTGCAGTATCATATAAAGTAAATAAAGAAACTTGTGCAAAAACAATAAATAGATGCATTCACACATATACTGACAAGAAATTGTACAAGTAAAAAGAATCATTTTATTCCATACTATGAAATTTTTGTACATGCGCAGGTTTCAACAAGCGGGGGCCGGTACCCGCACAGTCTCCGGTCAATGAATGCAAAAAGCAAAAAGCAAAAAAGCAAAACAATAAGCCTAAAGTCCAGCTCATTACTCCTTATTCCCACCACCTTTAGAGCTCTTGCCCAGCTTGATGATTAATTTCTGAATCCGGCATGGACGGGTCGGGGAAGAAGGAGAAGGAGGTGTAGCAGGATCTGCTTCCACTTTTTCTTCACTAGCAGGAGCGCTTTTCTTCTTCTTCTTCGAAACTGCGCGTTTCCCTTTCTTCTTTGAAGAAGACTCACTACCCGGAGTAAATAGCTCAGATAGCTTTGTGTCATCATCATAAGGCTCCGGGGTCTTCTCACCTCCTCCAAGTTCCTCAGCCTTCTGCTCTTGTGAAGCGGGTAGATCATCCAAGCCTTGAAGGGCTTCTATTTGTTCTTTCTGCGATCCCGGCTGAGAAGCAGGAGTGAATTGAAGGGATGGAGGAGGAACAGCTGGAAGAGGAGAAGTTTGTGCAGCGCTTGGTATTTCCGCTACAGAAGAAAAGAAGTTAAAATCAGTATTCTCTGGAAAAAGAGAAGATATTGGCTCATTAGGACTTAAGTAATAAGCGAGAAATTCATCGAGTTCAGTTGAATCAAACGGTAGTATATTTGAGCTATATCAGACTTGGAGTTACCTGGAGAAGTTGGGTTAATCACATCGATTTCAAATTTTTCAGCTTCAATATCGTCCTGGGTCTTCTCCTCGACTTGAACCGTGGGAGGCTCAGTAGTTGCGATTTTGACTTCGGCTTGTGCAGGAGGTGGAGAATAAGAACTAGAGCCAATGGTATTAGGGTCAACCGAAGCCGGAGGACGAGCGGGGTCGGTTAAAGGCGCTTTCTCCAAACGCTCTCCTCCTGCTACTTCGGCTCGCTCCCTGGCAAGCTGCTCTTTTCCCCTGGCAAGGGCAGTACGTGCCTCATTGTCCAGATAGAGCGCCTCAAGATCTGCCTCTGCATAGCCAGCACCTCCAAACATATCAAGTACGGCCTCCCACACTTCGGCCAAAGTAATCTCATATTTAGGGCCCAAAAATGAGAGACTACCACGCCCCAGGACGCTGTGCAAGTAAAAATCAAATAACGTAGAACTGATATTGGCTTTAGTTGCCTCATGAGATTCTTCGGCTGCGACTTGGCCGGCAACTGCCTCATCCCGCTCTTTTTCAACTTTAAGAAGTCGAGCTTTTAACCTTTCAATCTCCATGTCTTGGGAGTTAACTCTTTCCCGCATCTGAATGGTATCCTTGCGGTATTTTTCAATCAGATGTCGCTCTGCTTCAAGTTTCGTTTCGGCATCTCTTTGGCTAGCATGGGCATCTCGTACTTGCCTTTGAAGTACCTCTTCCTTTTGAGTAAAAGAAGTGGAAGAGGTGGCAAGATCTTCTTTGAGTTTCTTAACTTCAGACTCAAGTCTCGCTTATCATCAGCAATGCTCGTCATTTCTGCATCATGTTGCTTAAGAATTTTCTTCCACTCAAAATGATCGTTTTCCATAGTTAACATGGCTTCGAGATTCATATGATTAACCCTTTGAAACTCGTCAACCAGGTTTTGCCATCCAGACATTCTCTCGATGTCAAGCTTAACAGCATCGAGATTCCTTAGCATGGCCTGCTTATCGATGGGAACCAAATCCAAGTCAAAGCGCACTCCTTTTAAACACCAATTTGGGAATCGGCTTTGAAGTGTAGGCGGAGCATCCCTGAATTGATATTGAGGCCTGTTAATAATCGTCTGAATGTCATTTTTCTTGAGAGCAGGAGAATCAGAGGGGATGTCAAGAGGGATAGAAGCAGCAGTCTTTTCAGAAATTGCAGATGCGTCGCTAAGTTTGGCCCGCTTGCTTGGATCTTCAACGATGTGACCCTTCCCTTTATCATCATGAGATTTTCGTTTATGGGAATCATCACCTCTGTGAGAAGAGTCATATCGTTCATCCCTTCTCTCGTATCGCTCCTCATGGGCTCTTCTTTCTTGAGCCTTCCTAGCCGCTCTTTCTTCGTCGGTTTCTCTTTGGGCAGGGAGATAGCGCCTATGATCATAAGTGTCATGCCCTCTATAGCGCCGGAAGTCGTCATAGTATGAGCCACTGTGCCCCATCAGAGAATCTGAAAATGAAAAAATACGAAACTTCAGAATCTTCAAAGTAAGAAAAAGCTAAGTGCGTATAAGTACCAAAAATCCTAAGTGTGTGTGATATGCAAGCTATGCGCGTCAAACTACAAACCACTCTTTGGTTGGGGAGTGATGACAGATTTTGAAGCAGGAGTCAACTTTTGGGCTGACGAAGTTTGCTGCAAGGCAGATGTCACCTCAACTGCGGGGGGTGTAACTTTAGTTGTGGAATTGTCGTCTTTGAAGAGCTCCTGTGAAGTAATCATTAAATCACTCAATCCCTCAAAAGTGTCGTCACCGTCAAGCTTAGCGGGACTCTTTCTCTTAACTCCTTTATCATCAGCTTTCCCGGAGTGTTGAGGAGGTTCTACATCTTCGATTATCGGGGAGAGTGTGAGCTTGCCGGACGACACCGCGACATCGGCAGGGGTGGAACATTTCACTAACGAAGCCCCTGCGTCAAGTTCCTTTGATACGACTTCCTCGGTAGAAACCGGGGAAACTAATGTTTCAGTCTCGGAACTGGAAACTTCATGAATCTGAGTAGATCGAGAGGGATGTAGAAGTCCAAATTGGTGAAGGAACTCATCTTTCAGCAAAAATTTAACGCTTCTCTCTTCAGCCGCCACGGCACTCAACGTTTCAAAGGTTGGCTTGTGGCTGGGATCCCTAAGCGGAGGAGGAAGTGCTACAAAGGTAGAGAATGAAGTTCAGTACTTGACAATTCAAGTTTCAAGAAATTCAGAAAAATGAAGTGAGCAGAGATAAGAAATCTTACTTCCGATCCTCCAGACAGCATAGAACTCTAGGGGGCAGCGAATGAAGAAGAATTGACTTAAAAATCCATGTACACTCTCAGGCAAGTCTAGAATCAGTTTCCGGTTCCGCACGCCCCTCACAAGTATAATAGAGGGATGGTCTTTATTCTTTGCGAATGTGCACAAGTAGCAGATCTCTTCAAAATTTGGAAGACGATCGAGCGTCCTCCTGAACAGCACACACAACCCCATCAAGGTGGCATAACCATTGGGGTGTAGCTGGAATGGAGAGATAGTCAATCGAAGAAGAAGCTGTCGAAGAAAATCAATAAAGGGAGGAATAGCTCCACTTAAGCACATCTGACGATTAACTGCGACAAAACCGTGAGGTGGCCTATCAGCAGTATCGTTTATCCCAGGAAGCTGAGCATCTGCTTCAGCAATGCCAAATTGAATGCACAACTGACTAAAGACTCTATGGTTCAAGGTGGTTGAAGCTCTATCCGGAGGATCAATCAACGGATTAGCAATTGGAAAAAACTCCCCAGCTTGTCCTGTTCCTTCTTGTTGGGAAGTCATTCTAGACAAGGAACTGGATATTCAAATATGAAGGTGCACGTTTCCTAAAAAAGTGTGAAGTGTTGCACAAAACTAGTAAAATGACAAGCAAATATAACTGGAATTGAATTAGTTGACATTTGTCAATTATAGAGTTTCAGGGCTTGTTATTTAAGTCCAAGTACAGCGTTGATGCAAATAAATCAGCTTTAGTTGATTATTTTAGCTTTGCTTTAATACTTCACTTGAACTTGTTGATTCACAGCATTTCATTCACATAGTTTGTTTATGTTGATTATTCTTTATCGACTAATCTGTCATTCGATGTGGGCAATCAATGGCAGTATATTCACCCTAGTTTTCTGCAAATGTTGTGTTTAACAGGTTGTTAGCTTAAAAGTTAGTATAATCTGTAAGGAAGTGCAACAAAGTTCAAACAGTTCAAAACTCAATCAGATCAATCAAATTCTTTCAGAATTTTACTAGTCCTAGGTCATCCAGACTGTTTCCAAGCGACCTAGCATAGGTCGGGTTCTTTGAGTCGTCCTGCTTGGAATTTATGTGCAAATCTACCTAAGTCCTAGGTTGTCCAGACTGTTTTCAAGCGACCTAGCATAGGTCGGGTTTTCCTTAAGTCGCACTATGCAAGTCAAAGAGTTTAAGGCCTCAGGTCAAAGTAATGCAAATTCGTCCAAGTCCTAACTCGGCCGCGACCTAAAACCTATGTTGCAAGAAGTTAGGTCGTTAATTTGTTAAGTCGCTTCGCTTTAAGCTTTATGTTATTCCAGCAAGTTAGGTTGCAAGCAAATTAGGTCGCGAGTAAGTTAGGTCGTGTAATTCCCATTCACTCCCCTCCACTCAGCAAATCGCCTAACTCGCAAGCAAGCCCGATAACCCGTTATCATCTACACTATGAAATCCATCATCCTCTTAGTGAAATCCATTATCCCTTCATACCACCAAATCACCCGAAAATCGATTCAAAACATCTCTGATCCATCGTAGATTCAACGCATTGCTGTGCTTTCATGAATCACAACAACAACATAGCAAACGGCGATCAAAAGTCGACCGCAACATCACTCAAAATGTAGCACGGCACATGGAATTTGACTAGGGTCGGAAAATGGAGATTCACAATTCAGCGGTGATTATGGTGGGATAGAGATCGAATTAACTTACGCAATATGATGATAAAAATGAATTGACGACTGGATAATTCGAACTCGACTTTGAAAGCTTAAAGGATCTTCAATGGCGGTTTTGAGAGTTAGAGCAGGTAAAGAGGAAGAAGCGAGCTAATAGTTTATATGAGGCAAAAAGAGGAAGGCGAATGGGCACGCGAGTTAACGAATCTCTTAGGTCGCTCACGACCTAGCGGAGTTATGTCGAAGCACACGACCTATGACATAGGCAGGTACATCGAGGGGCAAGTGTTAACTCCTCTTTTTGAAGCGACCTAACGACCTAAAACACTAGCGACCTAGCGACCTAAAGATATAGCGACCTAGCGACCTAAAAGATATAGCGACCTAGCGACCTAAAAGTACTAACGACCTAACGACCTAATGGTTATCACGACCTAAGCAAACCAAGATGACTTCTTATGCCGCTTCTCCCTAGGTCTCTCACGACCTACAACTTATCACCTCGTACAGACAGAACAAGTGTACCCCTGTTATGCCGCAAAACCATGCCCACTAGGTCGCCCACGACCTACGACCTACTTTAAGCCGTTCACGACCTATGACTTGTCAATATGTTCAAATGGTCAAGTGCAATACTATTAAGTTGTAGCCCATACTCCCTAGGTCGCTTACGACCTACGACCTACCTTAGGTCGTTCACGACCTATAGCTCAGCTAAGAATTCTCCTATAAATACCCCGCCTATTCCAACGAAGGAAGGACTTTTGGATCATTTCTGGAGCGCCTATACTCTGCTGTTTTCTCGACTCATCCGACACTTCAAACACCAAAGACGCTTCAACGAACTTCAAGAGGAGATCTACCACATCCGACATGGATTCAAAGAGCTATCTTACACCTGGATGAGTTTGCTCGATGAATTCTCTAGATTTTCCAAGGGCAATCCTTAGGATTTGAGAACCATTGAACTTTCACAAGAAAAACATCTTTATTCCGAAGGCTCTCAACCTCCGAAGCAATGATGCGAATAGAATGTTGCTCATAAGTCAAATAGGCGAAACTTCAATTTCCACAATAACTCCAGGCTCAAGAATAAAATTGGAATCCCTAAGGCATTTCCGTAGTTGGAAGACGTGGAAAACGTCATGAATAGCAGAAAATTGAGCCGGTGCAACGGCGTAGTGCAAACGGTACGTCAAATGAACCGAAAAGTTAGGACATCGATGCAGTATAATAACGGTACATCCGATGAACCGAACTCAATAAAAGAACATCGGACGCTAGTCTATAAAAGAAATGAGACGAAGCTCAATAAAACGAAATATTTCGAAACGTCCGATGAACTTGGTAAAAAGATCATTCCATTCGGACATCATCAAAGAAACAAGCACTTGTTGCTTACGACTAAGTGCATTGGCAACACGATTCCCCTTTCGGGAATATATAAAGAATATCAAGATCATAAGATGTGAGGAACTCGAGTCAACATGAAGTTCCTTGTGAGAAAATAAATATTCCAAAGATTTATGATCAAGGTGGAGAACAAATTTCTCCCCCAAAATGATGATGCCAAACTCTAAAAGCGAAAACAATAGCCGCGAGCACTAGATCATGAGTGGCATACCTAGTCTCGATCGGCTTTAATGATTTAGAAGTACAAGTGATAGCATGTCTCTTTCGCAAGGGAACGACATAGAAACCAATACGATAAGCATTGGTACAAAAGATAAAATCTTGGTTTCCTTCGGGAATCACAAGAATAAGAGTATCGGAAAAGAATTCTTTCAAAAAATCTTCTTTCCCGAAAAGCTAAAATTTTCAAAATTACCTTTATCTTTATGTAATAATCTTTCTAGAGAAATTTACATTTTTACAAGTCAATTTACTATGTCTGATTGTCTCATCAATGCGTTTAGGAGATTCCTATCGATAACGTTGATCAAGCGCATCGACCAAAATTCTTAAAGCACTCAATGGGCAATACAATCACAAAATCATATTCTATATGATAAACATGTTTTCTTAAAAACCTTTAAGAATATTCTTTGCTCGTTTAAGAGCAAAATCAAATTGTACTTATAAATAAATCTTATGAAAAAGATTTGCAAAATTTTAAATTGCTATTTTCACCCAAAATCAATGAATACAAGAATGGTCTCATCGAAATATTCATAGAATACTCGATTTACAAAAATGGATGAAATAAGCTGGACAAACTGAATGACATAATAAGTCGTTCATAAGTTTCATAACGAGTGCGGAATGCGGTAAATGGAATGCTAACTCCCGCAACTCGTAGCAACTGAAAATCGGTGGCGAGGTCGAGCTAAAAAGACCTTAACACCACTCAAAAGATTGCTTAGGTGATAATCCTAAGACAAACTCAAAAATATCGGAAAATTCTCAAACTACATGAATGAGAGAAATAACACTTTCCTCAACATGTGAGCTTTAAAGGATAAAATGATGCCATCAAATTGGAATCAAAATCATAAAGGAAAAACAGAAATCTGCTTAACAGATTGAAAATGTCGAAGATGAATAGTCCACACGGGACAAAAGATATGGCTTCATAATAATTAAGCCAATCCTTACAAAAGTCAATTCCGAAGCATAAGTAAAAATTGGCTCGGAAAGAAAAATCACATAAAATAATTTCGATATCAATAAAAGCAAATTGAGTGTTGCGGATCCACCAATCCGGATTCGCAATCCTCAAAGAAGTCATCAAGCCCAGAAATGTTTAAAGAAAAAGAATCACAAGTTCTTTTGATATATAAATAATGAGATGAAACCCATATCAAAAAGAACTCGAATAAGATAATCACAAAATAAATGTCATCAAGGATAGAATGGATACCTTGACTAAGAGAAGAGTTGCTAGGGGCTTGCACAATATTAAGCTTTCTCATGTCCTTGTTCAAAAGTTTGGGACATGGAGATAAAGGATGACCCGGTTTCTTGCAATAGCGACAAGAATGGGGTTTCGGACACATATTCACATAGTTTTCTTTATAATTACCACTGTAGCATTGTTCACGACTAGAGGTAGGCGACTTTGCTACCGAAGTTTCTTTCTTGCTTAGAAGTTTGGAGCATGCAGAAATATGATGACCAGAATTTTTGCAATAACGACAAAAGAGCGGCTCCGGACACTCCTTTGCATAGTGGTCCATGGAACCACAATTATAGCATTCTCCACGATTAGGGATTGGAGTCTTTGCCACCAAAGTAGTTTGCTTCACTCTCTTATTGGGATTAAGGCTCTTGAACTTAATATGCCTCTTCTTGGAAATCCCAATATCACTATCACTTCCTTTACCAACCTCTTCATGTCGAAGAGTGATATCTACAAGCTGATGGAAAGGAACTTCAAGTTTTAGAGGTAAAACCATTTCAGGGTTCTCACACAAAGCATAAATAAACTTTTGATTCTTTACAAGATCCAAAAGTTGCTGGGCAGACATGAATACGCCGTCCAGAGAAGGACTACTGGATTGACCAGCGCTAGGACTGCCAGAACCAACCATTTCTTTTCTTTAAGAAAGAAAGAAAAGAAGAAGAAAATGTTATTCTTAGAATGAATATCAAACAATCATGATTGATAAAACAAGGAATCATAAAAAGAAAATAGGATAGAACGGTACGAAGACTCGAATCAAATCTTATGGCACAATTCCTAAGAAAGACTTAGGACGATGATCCTTGCTAGATTATTCTACATTGTTCCGAAGTTTGGCTCTGATAGCAAGCTGTGACACCCCACCTCTATACCCACGCTAGCCAAGGACACTACGGGGTAATGCCGTCAACTAGCGTGGAGAATAAGGCTGTTGAGGAGCGACCATCTGTATAATTGCTTTGTGCGAGTACCGATATGCTAGATAAAAATATAACTTTTCATCTAAAGAGGAAATCCGACATACCGATACAAACTCAAAGCTACTACACAATGGCTATATGGACTTCGGAAACAAATATAGAAATAAACATAACACAAATCAGTCACAGACAATTCATATCACAAAGGCGGAAATAGATATGAATATAACACATGAAAGTGTACATCAGAGAAGTGGTCAAATAAGATCCACAATAACACAAAAGAATAGATACAAGTGCAAGGAAAAAGAATATATATACATCAAGGAGTCTAAATCTCTAATGTATACAACAAGAACTACTAAACTAGAGTAGTTAGCCAAAAGTCAGATGATGGTTCCAGATAGGAAGTCAAGAGGAAGCACTTGTAAAATCTCAGTCTTACCCGAGTATTATTTAAGAAGAAAATAATAAACGGATCAGTCTAGCTATAAATATCAGATAAAGTGATATAGAATAAGAGATATGATAAAAACGTATCATATCCATAATACCATACTGTGATAAGTACGTAATTGAAAATCAACAAGAGATTAATCAATATCACAAGAATCTTCTCAAAGATTAAAAAGAATGTCATATTCTTTATTTAATTCACCAAGCCACAATAATGACATACATATTAATGCCAGTTGTAAAAGTTGGTGAAACATAAATTCCAGAAATCAATATCTAGAAATCACAAAAGTTAATGATACACAAATTCTAGAAATCATCAACAAGAAATCCAGAAATCACAGTAAGAGGATGGACAATCCCATAAAAATGAGCCGGAGCTCCTCCTGACTGGGTATAGTCCCCCATTGCGGACTTTGAGCGGAAGCTCCTCCTGATGAGCCGAAGCTCCTCCTGATGAGCCGAAGCTTCTCCTGACTGGGTATAGTCCCCCATTGCGGACTTTGAGCCGAAGCTCCTCCTGATGAGCCGAAGCTCCTCCTGATGAGCTAAAGCTCCTTCTGACTGGGTATAGTCCCCCATTGCGGACTTTGAGCCGAAGCTCCTCCTGATGAGCCGAAGCTCCTCCTGATTGAGCCGAAGCTCAATAAAACGAGGAACAGTCCTCCACGTGGACAAAGAGACATCGCATATTACTAGTATAAACCATAAAATGATCATCATCGATCATCAAGAAGTGTCAATTACACTAAGCTAGTAAATATATGAGTTTAGCTTCATGTCCCATAACCACTTGCTTAACTTAAATATTTATGAACAAATTGTAAATCTCCACTAGAAAATTGTTACAATAGATTCAATCGAACAAGTCCAAGAATTAACCGACGAAGTGAACGCAAGCGTTTCATACCACTTGTTTTACTAAGCCGTTTAATTAGATTTCTCATACGAGTGAGGTAAAGGTTTGTATATACTAATAGATTGGAAAACGGTTTAAGAAACGAGCTTTTGATATTTAAAATAGTGTTGAAATCGCTTTGATGAAAGAGTTTTGATATTTACTACTAGTATTGAAAACTTCATATCTTTAAAGTGACAAGTCACAAAACGATTGATGAAACGAATCGAATTACATAAATTCACGTTCGAAGACGTGAGTGAAATCCAAAGAAATCGATAATAAATCCATCAAAATGGATATTCACATAAACCCCAAAAAAGAAGTCATCAAAGTCGATAATAATTGATAACAATAAGTCGGATCAACAAAATCGATAAACAATGGAAATTCAATCTAGAAAAGCCTGAACAGGCAGAAATGCATGCTTCCAGACGTCTGATTTGGAATCCAGACGTCTGGATTTGTTTTCTGGAAATAGCTCAGAAAACCACCCAGACGTCTGGAATAGCAAATCAGGCGTCTGAGCCATTGCCAGACGTCTGGTTTTGATTCCAGACGTCTGGTTTCGTTCTCTGGAAAATTATCCAGAGAACACCCAGACGTCTGAAACCTCAAGTCAGACGTCTGAGACTCGTCCAGACGTCTGATCTTGAATTTCAGACGTCTGGAAATAGTCTCTGGCATTTTTTTAAAATAAAGCGTGCATACATTTTTCTCTCCAGGTCCAAACCAGACGTCTGGGCTTGGTCACCAGACGTCTGGTCACCTAGTCTGGGCAACATTTTGCCTAGGCCAAAGTGGCCAAAACGATTCGGAAGCGATCAGATGAGCAATGGCGACTAAGGATTTACGCCAAGCGGCAACCCGGCCTTAAAGGCTCCTCGATACACTTCGAATATCAATGTCCAAATGTCCATAGAAAGATTTTCATAAAATTGGACCAAAACACCAAAATTGAAGAATTCACAAAACCAATTCAAATCACAACAAGTGAACACGAAATAGATGACAGGAATTCATACCTAACAACAAAGATAGTTATAGGCATAGATGTGAGATAAAAATCTCACCTTTTACACAAAACAAATGACGAGGAAGCTATAGAGCAAGGCAAGGACAATCACTCTTCAATTCCAACTCAACAAGCTTGAATCTAAGCTTAAAAGAGAATTATTTCCTAAAGTTAGGTTTAGGAATTTCTGAAATCGAAAGGAGAATGAGTTGGAGAAGAAGAAGGAGATGCTTACCAATAGCTTCTCTTCGAATTTGGAGCAAGAATTTGAGTTTGCAAGAGGAACTAGGGTTTGGAATTTCTAATTTCCAATCTCTCCCACCATTTTCAGTTGAGCTTGAGTATTTGCAAAATGAAATGAGTGAATGGAGAGGAGAGGGGCTGAGTTAGGACATAGGACTGAAACCCAAACCCAAACCCAAAGTGAAAAAGTAGCAAAATTCTTATAACTCCAAACATATCGAAGTTTATACTCAAAAAGGTCGCAAACGTCATTTTGAACTCAATGGAAGTGGTCTCGAGTCCCAATTCGACTGTTTCCAAAAAGTGGCTTTTCGGACTATAATCCGACTAACGATGAAATATTTAAATAAAATATTTAAATATAAAATCGATAAATATGCGGGTTGTTACATAGGCCTAATTTCGAGCCGAACCACTATAAAACTGCTGTCTCTTTACTTTTCTGCTATTTTCTGCTTATTTCTAGTTCCCGTACCAATGGGTGGTGCTTTCACATTACTAATACTCACACCAGGGTGTTAGCGTCGATTTTTACGTTAACAAAGTTGAATATTATATTTGATGCATTCTTTTCCGCTTTGATATAGAGTAAACAATATTGATATAGTGAGCATTAGAGTATGGCCATTGATTTTGGTATGGTGAAATCTGGAGTGATGCCATAGTTTGATTATCTGTAGTGTTGTTACTAGGGCAGCTTTGAGATTTGTAGATGGTATACTATATAATTATTAGAGGAGGCGAGATTATTTCTAAATAGTACAATATTGATGTGTGTCAGTTAGGCATACATTTATTCCTCTTCAATATACTGTGCAACTGCTTTAATGGAAAGTGGAGTAATTCTTCTTCCCTTTTGGTGGCTCGGTTGCTTCGTCCCCATAGGATACTGCTATTAAGGCACACTTACTAAAACTAGAATAACTTGGCTGAATTCTTGTCAAGTAGTAATAATATAAGTGGTTTATTTTTGACCAATTACTTTTACATGGCACAACTTTTGTATTTCTTCATTTACCTCACCTTGCTGAGTTTGGCAATGGAACAATGAGAGATAATTCAGAACTAATACTTAATATAAAAGTAATTTTTTTATATAAAAAACCCAGCCCCCTATAGACTTCCGTACAAGGACTCGCTTTTCTCCCAACACCACCATATTTATGGTAAATCAAGACCGATTCCATTTTATGATACTGGTTCATTCTTAAACTCTTCTTTAGTTAGAGACATAAATATGACAATCTTCGATATTATAGTTAAATTATTAAACATTCCCATGAAATATAGTATCCAAAAATATTGAGTGACCAGTGAATCGAGCATAAGGTATTTTTTCAGACTTTCTTGTGCTAATCAATGGAGCAACCGAAAAAATATCCAGTGACCATTGTTTGGTAATTTGACCCAAACAAATACTTAGTCTTGTTTCGAAATGGTAATAAACTGTTAATTTTAATAGACAATGTAACAAACCCGCACCTCACTTGAGGTGGATATTATCCCCAACTTCGTCAATGAAGATAAATATTGCACACATACTAAATACAATAAGTGGTTTATTTTTGACCAATTACTGAAATATAAAAGCAGTAATAATATAAGGTGGGGTAAATTACTTTTATATTTATTTGTGTGAACCACTACATTAGTAAGCTGCTTGTCAGCTTTAATGTAATCCTTATGGGATTGCATACGTGACAATTATTATATTATCTTTCATAATAAGGAGTGTGTAATTGTTCAGTTGTTTCCTGAATGTGTCTATTCCTCTCTATGAGCTATGAACCAGGCTGAAATCATGAAGGTAGTATAGTACTAGCAAAATGATGGAAATATCATTGTAAACTTTAATGTTGTATCATATTATTTTTTGTATACAACCATTGATATATTATTGCAAAATGACATTGAAATATTTATGTGGAATAAATAGGTACAATGTACATGTAATAATACGAATGTATCCATGTACACTGTAATATGATATGCATGCTTACATTTTTTATGTGTGTACAAATATACATGCTTACTTTGTTTTTTTGGTTTCCAAACTAATACAGGCTAGATTTAAGTTGGATGAGGAATGACAAAAGGTCCCTATATTTCAGCAAATGGGATGTATCTTTAGGTGCTCAAAATGCAGAGTAGTTAATCAGTTAGTAAAAGCGAAGTCTAATGAGGAAAGACTTCGACTGAAACCAGATAATATTGGAAGTATGACAGAGTGGAATGATTTTTTCAGCTTTTGAACTAGTTCAAAATTCAAGGTAAATTACATCTAATTGGTCCTTTTTTTAATGAATGAATTAACTATTTAATGTGATTTAATTTTTTCATTTCAGATAAAAAGTGACATATACAAAGCTCTCAGGCACAAGCAAGTGCGCCACACATGAAGCCGTAAGGGAACGGCTCGTTTAGCTGCAGATATGGTGAGAATTTTTCTTTAAATATTTGTACTTGTCATGTCATATGTTTCTATAGTTATGACAATCATTCTATTCAATTTTTATTATTGTAGAAAAAAGAGATTTCCAATCCCTCTTCCATTTCTAGAGCTCATGTTTGGATTAGATCTCGCACTCGAAAAAATGGCGAACCAATGAGCTTGGCCGTTAAAGATACAATTGTTTGTGTTTTGGTTTCAGTTTGATTATTACCAAATCACTTTTGACTATAATAATTTTGGAAGTTATAATACATGTTACCATTTACAAGAGAATATTAAAAAAACTGAGAGTGAATCGCAATCCAGCTCCAAAATTAACGTGAGGGAAGATGCTCTTTCAGTAGTGTTGGGACAAGATAGACCTGGATGATTAAGAGGAATGGGAAGAAGTATGACCTACACCAAGCTTATTGTGTCACAAGCTAATCAAAAACAAACAAACCAGCTTCAAAATAGAGTTAACGATTTAGAGAAGATGGTTCAAATGCTATAAAATCAGGTAGGATTTATGCTTAAATAGAAGTTCTTATGCTCTTTCAGTTAGTTTTTAACTTGCAAATATGGAACAACTAAGTTGTAAACCACTTAATTTAATAGCTAATTACAATAGTGAGATGCTCAATAATTGTGTGACGATAATAAGATATCTGTATATTTACAATGGTTTCCAATTCTGTATAGTCAGTACAATTAATGATGATATGCATTTAGCAAAGAAATATATTTGTTTGAGGCATGCCAAAACCTTGCAATGTGAGCTAGTGTAATCAGACACCAGATATAATTTAAGGCAAAATTAATTCAATAAGGAAACAAATCATGTTGAATGATACATTCGCATGAGTGCAGGGTTTATTTGACTTATTTCCTTCTTCAACAAAACTATGCTTGAATCTGCAATATGAACCCTTTTTGCATTTTCCTTTGTTAAGAAAATCAACACAAACTTTTCTCGATGACTGCTCTCTTGCTGCATCGTCATGTCTAAAGTTACACTTATCCTCATGGGCGCATGAACCAGTGGAAGTAAATATGAAGCACAACCTATCAGCTCCTTCTTGTCTCTGTCGCTTTTGTGAAACGTCATAGCGCCAATATTGTGAATTAACATCATTGTCAGGTGGCCGTTTATTTTCTTCCCTTGTATGACTTGACTTAGTAGCAATAATGTATGGTGACAAGGTTGTGTTTGGTGGTCTTCACTGAATCTCAATAGGTGACATAGCGGATGCAGGAGTAGGAGAAATAGCATGAATAAATTTCGAGGAACATGTACAACTATGTTAGAGTGATCTTATCAAACTTCATACACATTTCATGAGTATCCCTATTACTTCGGGGAACATGTAGGAGAAATAGCACACTAGCGTTGTTTATGGACTTTGTTACCAGCTTATCCATATTAATCTTATTAGGCTGTCTAAAAGGAATTAACTTTCAAACTTTATAAACATTTCATAAGCGTATACTATTCTGACTGGGATAACAGTGCAACGTAACGATGAAGGAAGAAAACATTGTACAAATCTGTTCATTTTAAGTTTGGTACATACTCAATAAAAAAAACTTACTTCGTAGCATTGAATTCATCTTCAATAATAAAGAGACCTATCTGATCCTTGGTCTAATTTTGCACCTGCTTTTCAATTTCCACTTCTTTGTTGTGCTTTTTGCTTTCCACTATTATGTACTTATTTATTATTTCCTTAAATGAATATACACAGCTAATGCAACAACCAAGAAGGAACGAAGAAGAAAATGCATCACAAGTGGTAAAAGTTATTTATATATTCGTGTGATGTCATTTGAATTTGGATTTTTAGTTAAGTACTTAGAATTATTGTTTTTGATTAATTTTAGAACAAGTATGACAAAACAACAACCAAATGTGATTTATTTGATTGGACTGGGATAGATGAAATAGTTGCTGAAGGAAGAGTTCTTTCAACTAACCCGAAAGAGCTTGTACATAACATTCCTCTTGGACCGAAAGCCATGATAATTTTAATAGTTATCCCAAAGAAATTGGATGCTTTTTTATGGAGGTCTACACCTAGGATGCTCTCACATATTGGAAAGCTAAGGATGACATAGTAGCATGGCCAGCTGATAGAGTTGTTTTGCACATGATGATTTACTCTTAAAAAGATGACATTATGGTAAATTTATTTATTTATTTATTCGGCACCTTTATAATTTTATATACAAAATTTATACTTCATTTTGTTTTCATATGTACTAATTTGTTTTTATAGAGTACTAGTAGCAGTACAAATATTAAATGCAAGCTATATGTGTTTGCACAAAAAATGGACACACCTCAAAGTCGAATGATTTAGTAGATCGTATGTTGTTCTTAGTGATTTGGGTGATTTATGCAAATATATGAAAAGCAAGGGCTAAACTGTAAAAAGACACGCAGATTTATAGTGGTTCAGCCAGAATGTGCCTACGTCCACTTTATATGTTATTTCTCTTCTGTTGTTTAGATTACAAGTATAAAGCTTTGATACAAGTAAAAGAAAGTTGTTTGAAAGTTCTCTCCGTGTTTGAGCTCTCAAACTTGTCCCCCATTGTTGTACCCCTGCCCCTCTATTTATAGAGTGAGGCTGGGGGTAGGGGTTTTGGAGGTATATAGCAGCTGGCGGGCCTGGGCTGACGTAATCTGGCCTGGTGGATCTGGTCCAGTTTTCTTTGGTAGGAGATGAGTGGTCCGGTGAAGCTTGGTTCGGTGGTAGGAGATGAGTGGTCCGGTGAAGCTTGGAGGGTGGTTGGTTCGGCAAAGGTTGGAGATGAGTTGGTTCGGCAAAGGTTGGAGATGAGTTAGTTCGGTGAAGCTTGGAGGGTGGTTGGTTTGGCAGAGGTTGGAGATGAGTTGGTTCGGCAGAGGTTGGAGATGAGTTGGTTCGGTGAAGCTTGGAGGGTGGTTGGTTCGGCAGAGGTGATTTGGTTTGTCTAGCTTTGGACCGGTGGTGAGAATTCACCCAACATTTGCCCCCCAAAGTGGGGTATATGCTGGCATATGGCCTACTTTGTTTCCTTCCATTCGATCGCTGAGTGCCGATCCAACTGGTCCGGCATCCTATATTTGCCTATAAGTAGGGACTGTATACTTTCGTTATTCCCTTCCAATCCAAGGCAACCGAACCAGACATTCATACCGAATCGAATCAGGTGATATAGCTTTCTCTCGCCGAATAGCCTTTTTAGACAACCGAACGAATCCGGGTATTTCGAGTGCCGAATGAACTGTCGTTCTTGGATTACCGGATGAGTTCGTGGATCCTGAGTACCGAACGAGCATTTGCATTTGGATCAGCAAATGAACCCTATACGGGGAATGCCGAATGAAATTCGAGACTCCGAATACCGAATGAAATTTTACATTCACTTTACCGAATGACAATGGGAGTTTGAGCATTTTGATTTTATGAGTGAAATTTCATGTTATACACTTATTTGTTTACATCCTCTATTCTAACAATATGTTTTTCCGGTGTTCTAGATAATGTCTCACAAAGCAGAAACTCGATCAAACAAAAAGAAATCCGAGGGCGAAGGAGGGTCCTCCGCCGTGCCCCCAGCTCAGCTGAATCCAGAACGACGTGGGCCTACTCCGAGATCGTTAGTGGACGGGTACAATCCTCAGGAGCTTCTCAACTTGCCTCCTGATTGCTTCCCTAGCTCACTCAAGGGCGAGCAACTTGATGTTATATCTCGCTCTTTCGGGATCGATCTCGCGTGCATGTTATTGCCGGCTGCGGGAGCGATGCCGTATGATCCTCCTGAAGGATATTTTGCCTACAGCAGATACCATTGTATGTGTGGTGCCATCCCGCCTCTCAACGCCTGGGTAGTCAGCTTTCTTACATATCTAAAGGTAGCTCCATTCCAGCTTCAGCCCAACTCTTATGCCATTCTGGTGAGTCTCTTCGTCATCTTCCAGAGGAGATATGGGCGTCCTCCTTCCAACCGGGAGATCCGGTATTTGTACAACTTGAGGGGCTACAAGAAGGGATCTCCCTACATCAGCTTGGAATCTGTCGTATCCTTTAAGCATGTCCTGGACTTATATTCTAAGTATAGCATGTTCAAAAAGGAGTGGTTTTTTGTCAGGGATGACTCTGTTTCTATCCGACACTTCACCTCCGGATGTAAATTGAAGCTTTATCTACAACTTCCATTATGGTTGCAGTGCTTTTTCTTATGTGTTTTTATTTTTTGCTAGCGACAGGTGGTTTTGCGGTCATGGAGAATGATCGCCTGGTTCAGACGGCAGTAGAGATAGAAGCTATTGCTGGGAGAGATAGGTCGGCTGCCTACCTGAGCAGGAACGCCACACTCTTGGAGTACAACTTGATCCTTCCACAGCAGTCCATGGTCAAGCAGAGGGACACGTCTGAAGAGAAGGCTGCCCAAGCTAAAGAAGGGGCCGCGTCGAAGAGCAGTAAAAGGAGGCCCTTTTCGAAACATCCGGTTGCTGGGGGGAAGAAGCTCAAAAGGTCTGACGGTCCCTCTCCCAGCACACACCCGGATGTTCAGGAGGAGGGGAAAGGTGAGGACGAAGAAGGTGAGGCTGAGGGCGGAAGTGACGGTGATCGTCATGGTGATGATGGTGGCGATGGATAGGGTGGTGGTGGCTCCAGGGCTTTGTCTTCCGGGCAAGTAGGCGAAATGCAAGAGTGGACGGATGACGCTTTCCGCCAAGCCTTCGAAGGTTTGGAGGGGACGGAGAAGTCTAAGAAAGCCGATAACGTTGGGACCGGCATCGATCTATCTTCCGGGAGCGCCTCTACCGAAGCAACTTCGGCGGTTCAAGGTGAATTTCACTTTACTCTTTTAATTCTTGAATGATGGCTCAACACATGTTGGTGACACTTGGTTTTCTTATCAGGAGTAGGTAAAATGGCGAAGGCCTTAGACCTTCGGCATAGGCTTGAACAATACAAGCTCTCCAAAGCTTCTGCCAAGCCGAAGCCTTCGACCCACTATTCTGGGGATGTAGTCGGCTACCGTCCTCTTCTCGAGGTTATTGAAGAGGGTACTCAAAAGAGAAGGAGGAGTCATTCCTTATCCGAATCTTCACTTGGTCCTCAGCCCCCAGTTCAGCCTCTTCACGATATCACGGAGGAGGATACTGAGTTCGCACTCTCTCCGCACCCGTCTGAAAATCCTACCGTTACTCAGATTGATCGTCCTGGCTTGGCTCGTAATCCATTTGCGGGTCATCCTGATCTGGATCCAAGCTCCCATGATATTACCTACGACAAGGTTACCGGTGAGCACCTTCTTCCTCGCAACCCTATGGTAAAGGTGCTTGATGAGGCCAGGTCCCTCGACCTCGATTTGCTTACTACTCGGGTTGTCACTATGGGGGATGAAGCTAAGGCAAACATCGACCGGGTTGCTGAGGAAACCAGGAAGTTGATGGGGCATCATGCCCGACTGGTCAAGGCCGGGGAGGAAATTGGGAGTGCCAACATAAGATTGCAGTTAGTGGTTTCCGACCAGGCCAAGCAACTCGCTGATCAGGCCATCCAGATCTCTCAGCACGAGACCGCCTCTGGACGTCTAAAGAAAACCATGGAAGAGGCCAGTCGGGCCGAACTGCGGAAAATGGAGGCTACTTGCAAGGAACGGATTGATATGGCCATTGCCACGGTGGACGAGGTTCGGAAAGCGGATCTTGAGCAGATAGAGGAGTTATCTGGGAAGCTTGAGGCTGCAGAGCTTGCTCAAGCCGAGTTGAGGGAGGAGATGGAGGCGATGCGGAAATCCCTTCTGGCTGACTGCTCGGGATACTGATCGGAGAGAGATGCCGCCGTTGTGAGGTTGTCGGATTCCGAGGCCCGGGCGAGGGAGTTTGAAGAGAACGAGGGGCTGATGGAGGGGATGCTCCAGGATATGTACTTCCGTACTTGGAGGCAGGGTAACTTGTCCTGGATGGATGATTACCCTCGGGTTATGGCTAGGATCTATCTTAGGGCTCTAGAGGAGGCCCAGGCTGAGGCAGATAAGGAGGGTGGCATGGCCTTTAGGATGGATGCTGTTACCGCCCAGTTTATCAAGGAGGAGAAGGTGGCGGTGAAGGAGGGCATGCGGTTGCTTGCAGCTGAGGAGACAGGTGTGCAAGCGGAGGATGATGATCAAGTTGATCAAGGAGCAGATGCTGGTAAGTCTTCCTTTCTAGTCTTTCCGTTATCTTGGTTGCTTATCACTAATGAATCCTTTCTCTGACCGAACAGGTGGGCAACAGGACAAGGACAAGACTTCGACGCAGCCGGCTCCTTGATTGGACCTGGAAAATTCGTTTTTTTTGTGGACTTGACACGGTTGTGTATGTTAGTCTAAAAACAGTAGAGTAACTCTTAGGTTGTAATTTTTTGCTACTTGTAATAAATATCTCTACTCTTGATGTGTAATTCTTTAACTTAAGTTGATTTGTTGTCTTTTGAATATTTTTTGCTATTCCAACATGTTGTATGAGAAATACAGCTATGCATATTCTTGCAATTAAATTGTGTTTGATGTCAGGTTCTTGTTTAAAACATAATTTTATGACTTACAATGTTAGCGTGAGGTGTGAATAAATTATAGTCATGTGTTTACATATGAAAGAAGGAAATACCGCCCTTTATATCTTGCTTATAGATGGCAGCTTTGAATATCCTGTGTGACCGAGTAAGGGATGCGGTCCAGTATCTTGCCGTGAGCATCTGCTTCCATTAGTTAATGTCTCCTGCTCTGTGTCCTGTACTTCAGGGATTGTTACAGAGGATAGGAGAAAAGTTGCTTAAGTAAAATTGAAATATGTGAAATAGTAAAACTTCCAATCATGGAAGGCCTTCGATGTGCTTAAGTTCGTGGCAAACGGGCTTTGTAGTCACTTTCCCTAGCTGTGGGTCTTGGAGACATTTGTCACCCATCTTACGCCTCCGCGGGGAGTTAATTCTTTTTTACCACAGCCGCACTTAAGACACATCGGAGCCGAGATCGTGCACAGTAACTACCCGGACCATTATGGCCCGTAATCGTGGGTATTATTCGATTTACTGTGGCCGGCTAGCGTGGGTGCCGATCGTCAACCGTGAACTGCCTCTGGCTGGCCACACCTTATGTTGGGGCTTATAGTCGGTTCACAGTTGCCGGCGAGCCGAACGCTGTAATGAGCTGCCTCGGCTATAGTCGGCCTTCTCGGTGGCTTATAATCGGCTCATTACAGTTGGCTTTAAGGGCCGTCGCGAGCAATGAGTTAACCCGCAGCTGAGGATGCCGGAGCAAAAGTGTCTCATTGGCGAGGGCATAGATTCGCATAGTACCTGTTAGGTCTTGTCCAGGTGAAGTTGCGCCATGGAGTGCTTTGAGTGGAAATGTTATACGCATAGGATTTTGTTCAACAGAAAAGGATAAAGTTAACAAGCAGCCAAGATATAAAGGAACAAGTTAAAAAAGAGACAAGGTTTTTTAAAGTGGATCGGCACGAAAAGGCCTACGTCCACTGATTCTCTTTGTTAATTCACTTCATATGGGCAGTACAAGTTAAGAAAAGTATCGACGGAGGTGTTGGATGTTCCATGCCCTCTGGAACACCTCTCCGTCCACTGTTGACAAAATATAAGCTCCATTGTGGAGATCTTTATGAATTACATATGTTCCATCCCAGATTGGGTCTAGTGCTCTGGGGCGAGGGAAGATTCGCTTGAGGACAAGATCCCCTTTTTGTAAGTTACGATGCTTGACTTTGGAGTTGTATTGTGCTGCCACTTTTTGCTTGTGGGCCGCCGCTTTAAGGACTGCATCATTTCTTCTCTCCTCAACTAGATCCAAAGACATGTGAAGGAGTTCTTCGTTCTCTTCTGGGTTATAGTGGATCCTACGGTGGGAAGGCACGATGGTTTCAACTGGGAGCATAGCCTCCGATCCGTATGCCAAAGAGAAAGGAGTATGCCCTGTTGATGTTCTGAAGGATGTGCGATAGGCCCACAGTGCCGTAGGGTGTTCATCCACCCAAGCGCCCTTTGACTTTTCGAGTTTCTTTTTTATTAGAGTTTTCAGAATTTTGTTGACGGCTTTGACTTGTTCGTTTACCTGGGGATACGCTACGGATGAGAAGCTTTTGTGAATTCCGTGCTCTTGGCACCAGTTGGCGAATTCCTCGCTGTCAAACTGAAGTCCATTGTCTGATATGATTTTGAGTGGGACTTCGTACCTGCACAAGACATTTTTGATCAAGAAATTAATAACTTTTGCTGAAGATACTTTATTCAGAGGTTCCGCTTCCACCCATTTGGTGAAATAGTCGACTGCCACTATAGCATATTTGGCCCCGCCTCGGCCCATTGGTAGCTCGCCGATTAAGTCAATTCCCCATATTGCGAAGGGCCAAGGGCTGGTCATTTGAGTAATCTCGGTTGTTGGTAGCCGCGGAATCTTAGCAAACTTCTGGCATCTGTCACACTTTTTGACGAAATCTAAGGCGTCCTTGCTTAAGGTGGGCCAGAAATATCCATAGCGGAGTATCTTTTTTGCTAATGTTTGCCCTCCGGTGTGATCTCCGCAGCTTCCCTGATGAATGTTGGATAAGATTTCCTTGGCTTCCCTCCCAGCGACACACCTTAATAACGGGTTAGAGAATCCGCTCCGATAGAGGGTGTCTTCTTGAATTGTGTAGCGGGAAGCTTTCCTCAAGATTTTCTTGACTTCGTTACGCCCGTTGGGTAGTGTACCGCTTTGTAGGTAGTCTCGGATGGGAGTCATCCAAGTTGTTTCTTCGGTTGCAGCTATCAGATTCACTTACTCAAAACTTGGGGTCAGTTGCTTTGAGATGGATACTGCTCCGAAGATGGCGATGTCTCTCATACTTGCTTGCTTTGCCAATTCATCGACCTCTTGGTTCTCTTCCCTAGGGATGTGTTTGACTAAGTAGTGGTCCAATCGGCTGAGAAGTAACTTGGTCTTCTTTAAATATGCTATGAGTCGTTCTTCTCGAGCTTGGAATTCTCCTAGTATTTGATTAACAATAAGTTGAGAATCGCTATGAAGACACAAAGAATTAGCTCCGATTTCTATGGCAAGTTCTAATCCAACTATCACTGCTTCATATTCTGCATCGTTGTTGGTGGCAGCGAACTCCAACCTTATAGCATAGTGCAGCTTATTTCCCCTGGGAGTGATTATTACCACACCTGCCCCCGAGCCTTGTTCGTTTGATGCACCATCCACAAAGAGATTCCACTTGATGTCTCCTGCTATTTCCAATTGCTCCTTATCTTCGTTGGTAGTGAATTCTGCAATGAAATCAGCCATGGCTTGTCCCTTGATAGTGGTGCGAGGGTGATAGGTGATATCATACTGACTTAGTTCAATGCACCATTTAAGTAGTCACTCAGAAGTGTCGGGGCGATGGAGTACCTGCCTTAGTGGCTGATCGGTCAGAACTTTGATGGAATGGGACTGGAAGTAGTGACGCAGTTTCCGTGATGTGATTAGTAAATAGTATGCTAGCTTCTCAAGTTTAGGATATCTGACTTCTGCCCCCGTAAACCTCTTACTGACGAAGTAAACTGGCCGCTGCGTGCGGTTGTCTTCCCTTACCAAGGCAGCGCTTAGGGCGTGAGATGACACAGCAACGTATAGGTATAATTCTTCGCCTTCGCTTGGAGTCGAGAGTACCGGTGGTTTCTGGAGGTGTTCGATTAAGTTAAGGAAAGCGGTCAAGCATTCGTCAGTCCATTCGAACTTTCCTTTGTCTTTCTTTAGAGCTTCGAAAAAGGGGACGCACTTGTCCGTTGCTTTGGAGATGAATCGGCTTAGGGCGGCCACTTTTCCATTCAGGCTTTGCATTACCTTTCGAGTGGAAGGTATCTTGATATCCCTTAGCGCTCAGACTTGTTCAGGGTTTGCTTCAATCCCTCTGGCATGGACGATGAATCCTAAGAACTTTCCTGATGACACTCCGAAGGAGAATTTTAGATGATTCAACTTCATTCCATACTGGCGAAGTACTTGAAACATCATGCCTAGGTGGCTTACGTGATCGTCGGCTTTCCTTGACTTTACCAGCATGTCATCCACGTATACTTCCATAGTTTGCCCTATTAGCCCTGCAAACATCTTGTTGACGAGGCGCTGGTAGGTGGCTCCTGCATTTTTAAGTCCGAAAGGCATCACCTTAAAGCAGTATAAACCCCGGTCAGTGATGAAACTAGTGTGGTCTTGATCGGGAGCATGCATAGGAATTTGGTTATATCCTGAGTATGCGTCCATAAAAGATAGGAGCTCGTGCCCGGCTGTGCTGTCTACAAGTTGGTCGATTCGGGGAAGTGGGAAGCAATCCTTTGGGCAGGCGTCATTTAGGTTGGAGAAGTCAATGCATGTCCGCCACTTCCCATTAGCCTTCTTTACCAGTACCGGTTAGCGATCCATTCCGGGTAGATGGCTTCTCGTATGAAGTCATTGGCAAGTAGATTCTTTACTTCTTCATCGAGGGCTGCTGATCGCTCTGCCCCCATACTTCTCTTTCTTTGTTTTACGGGCGCCTTGGTAGGATCAATGTTTAGTATGTGGCATGCTACGTCAGGGGAGATTCCGGTCATGTCAGCGTGTGACCATGCGAATACATCCAAGTTGTGGTGGAGAAAGTCGATGAGTTGCTCCTTCAACTCTGCTTTTAGTTGGGACCCAATCTTCAATAGTCTACTCGAGTCGTGCTTGTCTACAGATACAAACTCCATAGCCTCTGCAGGCTCGGCGGTGGCCTCCTCCTCTTTGTCCCTAGGGTCTAATTCATTGAAAGGGTCGCTGGTATATCGAAGAGGAGGGGCCTTCTTTAATTGCTATGCTTCTAGACTTTTTGTGCAGAGGGCAACCTCTACACCCTTCCCTTTATCCTTCCTATGGTTGTTGCGAAGTTCAGTCACATAGCAGTCTCGAGCAACGTCCTGGTCTCCTTCCACTTCCCCTACTCCGCTGTCCGTTGGAAATTTCATCTTCAGGCACCATGGGGCTAGGACAATTTGGAAGTCAGACAAGGCTGGCCTTCCTAAGAAGGCGTTGTAGGCCGAATGGTTTTCTATTAGCATAAACGTCTGTTTCCATACAACGGAGCGGGGATGGCTTCCAATTTCAACAAAGAGGTCCAGTTGCCCGAGGGGCATCTTTGCGTCCCCAGTGAAACCGTGTAGTGGTTTATCGCAGGGAGATACATCCTTCATTGATAGTCTCATTTTGTCGAATGCATGTTTGAACAGGATATTTACTGAGCTTCCAGTGTCTACTAGAATTCGGTAAACTTCGGCGGGTCCGAGCCGGGCAGAGATAACCATGGGATCCATGTGAGGGTATTGCCTTCCTTCTAGGTCACGCCTACCGAATGTGATGTCATCACTTCCTTTCTGTTTCGGGTGGCGTTCTTCTATAACCGAATTGACGCAGTCTTTATTGTCTCTAAGCGACTTTCCATATCTTTCCATCTCTTTCCAGCTTTTGCCTGCGACGTGCGGTCCTTCTGAGATGGTATGGACCACTATCTTCTCTTGACTAGAGCCGCTAGTGTTGCGGTTTCCTCTGCCGGTCTCCGGTGAGGGTAGCCTTGGGTTCTCATTGGCAGGAGCTGGAATCCTGTCCTGACCTTTTACATAGCGTTCCAATTTCTTCCTTCTAATGTGTTCTTCAATCAAGTCCTAGAGATGATGGCATTCATTGGTATCATGCCCATGAGATTCGTGGAAGCGGCAGAACTTTCCAGACTTCTGCGCGTTATCCGATTACTTCTTGTATGGTGGGCGTTTGTATCTAACTTCGCCTTGGGTGGTAAGGAAGATATTTTCGACTGTCTCGTTCAAAGGAGTGTAAGTGTCGAATCTCGGTCTAGGCCGATATAGGCGCTTTTCTCCCTTCTTGCCCCCAGCATTGTCTCTGGAATCATTTCTTCGAACGTCCCTTACCACAGCAGGGGCGTTGCTGTGAGTTGCCTTATTTTGCTGTCCTGACTGCCCCTCAACGGCAGCATCCTCAAGCCTCATATATTTCCCGGCTTCATGGAAGAAATCGGGTAAAGTAGCTGGTTTCTCTTTTGTCAATCTTCTAGCAAACTTAGTGTCCGGATGCACGCCACTACAGAGGGCCATTAGGATAAGCTTTTCATCGGCATCTTGGACTGCGGCCGCTACGGCATTGAATCGGGTTAGGTATTGCTGCAATTTCTCTCCAGGTTTCTGTTTGATGCTGGATAAGGAATAAGCGTCCTTGGGTTGTTCCACATGAATGCGGAACTGACTGATAAACTTTTCTTTCAACATTTCTCACGAGCTGATGGATCCCTGAGGTAGATGACAGAACCAGGAGGTAGTGAGATCTGCTAAGAAGAGTGGAAAGCATTTGCACAGTACTCCCTCTGTCGCTCCACTCATGAGCATATGTTGTGTGTATCTCTGCAAGTGTACAACGGGGTCGGAGGTTCCTTTGTAAGGTTCCATTGTTGGCATCTTCCATTCTCGAGGGGTGATAGCAATTTCGATGTTGCGGGCGAAAGGGCTGGTTACCCTAGCGCCTATCCCTCGATCTCTTTGCTCCCATTGGACGCACTCTCTGAATAAGCGTGCCATCCTTTCATCAGAATTTGGAGCAGATAGAAATGAATTTGGCTCTGTCCTGTGGGATTGATCCCGTCCAGATGATCTGTAGGGATGGTATCGTCTATCATTCCTCATATTTTCTGGTCGCTGCCTTTGGTCTTCTAGGAGCATGCTAGGGTCAGCCATAGTTGGCCCTTGCCTTGATCTTCCCCTGCTGGGTTCTGATCTAAGCACTTCCTCGGGTCCAACTTCGGGCTGGACTCTAGCTCGGCCCCGTTCACTGGCGTTTTCGTGGTTAGGCAGTATGACAGGCTCAGCTACAGTTGACCTTCACCCTATACCTCCACCGTGGGGTTCGGTTCCAAGCGTTTCTTCAAGCCTAACTTTGGGCTGTGCTCGATCTCAACTCCTACCATGGCTGCTTCTGCCGTTAGCTTCTTCGAAGAAGGAAGATCTTTGTTGTCTCTGAGACCCTCCAGACTGGGACTCGCCCCATGATTCAGTGTTGCGGTTGGACTCTTCAGCATCCCTTAAGCGTGACATGAGATGGTCCACCAAGGCTCCTGCTGGGACGTGAAGCGATTAGTTACTTCAACCACAACCCTGTCTAGATCTGCCCTAGTAATTGCTGAGGGCTGTTCTACGGTAGGAGTGGTCGGATTAGCCTGTCCTCCATTCGGTACTGCCGCTAGAGGAGGACGATTTACTTGATTCGTGACCGCTGGATCTGGAAGACTGCTGGAAGCGATGTTTTTTCCTTTGTTAACATCTTTCTTCTGCTTGGGAGGCATGTTTTCCGAACGGTGGATGATGCTGTTAGGAAAAAGGTTAAGTGGAAGAAGCTGAAGCTTCGAGCTTCTAGTTCTCAGTGAAAGCACCAAAAATGTTTGCACAAAAAATGGACAAACACCTCAAAGTCGAATGATTTAGTAGATCTTATGTTGTTCTTAGTGATTTGGGTGATTTATGCAAATATATGAAAAGCAAGGGCTAAACTGTAAAAATACACGCAGATTTATAGTGGTTCAGCCAGAATGTGCCTACGTCCACTTTATATGTTATTTCTCTTCTGTTGTTAGATTACAAGTATAAAGCTTTGATACAGGTAAAAGAAAGTTGTTTGAAAGTTCTCTCCGTGCTTGAGCCTTGAAACTTGTCCCCCATTGTTGTACCCCTGCCCCTCTATTTATAGAGTGAGGCTGGGGGTAGGGGTCTTGGAGGTATATAGCAGCTGGCGGGCCTGGGCTGACGTAATCTGGCCTGGTGGATCTGGTCCAGTTTTCTTTGGTAGGAGATGAGTGGTCCGGTGAAGCTTGGTTCGGTGGTAGGAGATGAGTGGTCCGGTGAAGCTTGGAGGGTGGTTGGTTCGGTGAAGCTTGGAGGGTGGTTGGTTCGGCAGAGGTTGGAGATGAGTTGGTTCGGTAGAGGTTGGAGATGAGTTGGTTCGGTGAAGCTTGGAGGGTGGTTGGTTCGGTGAAGCTTGGAGGGTGGTTGGTTCGGCAGAGGTTGGAGATGAGTTGGTTCGGTGAAGCTTGGAGGGTGGTTGGTTCGGTAGAGGTGATTTGGTTTGTCGAGCTTTGGACCGGTGGTGAGAATTCACCCAACAATATGATTGGACTGGAAGTAAAGAATTAGTTGCCGAAGGAAGGTTTTACTCTAGTGATCCAAGTATGCTTGTGAATAATATTCCTCTTGGACCATCTACTGTGCTTGTTTTGATTGATGAGGCAAAAAAATCAGATGCATTCTTGTGGAGACCACCAGCTGGTATGACATATGTTGGAGAAGCTAATGGTAGCAAAATAGCTTGGCCAGAAACAAATGTAGTTGTTGAGAATGTTAATGCTACAACATCCACTCGTACGACAAATGTTGTATTATCTCCAACTGTAATTTGTATACTTTATGTATTGATTTATTCAAACATATGCATTGAAAATCTTTTATTTTTAGGATCGCTTCTATTTCCAAAACTGATTTAAACGGTTTCATTTGTTGCATGGCAGAGCGCAAATTCCAAGACAGATATTAAATGCAAGTTGATCGGCGTTTATGGAGCCAAAGAAGTAATTGCCGAAGGGCGCGTGCTTCAACCGACCCTAAAACATTGGTCCATTTTGTTCCACTAGGAGAAAATGCAGTTAAAGTTTGGGTTGATGTTATTAAAGTTCCAAACGCACCTTTGTGGAGACTTACTTCTTATTTTGAATTTATTGAAGATGCACTTGGTTCTACTATAGCTTGGCCTTCCACAAATATTATAACCGAATAAATTTCAAGTAAGTATGAATTATCTTTTTTCTCTTGTGATATAATTTATTATGCTTATATCTACAAATTAGAATATATTTTTCATTGCTTGATGTTATAAAACTTCAAAATAAAATGAACTTAAAGTGTATTGCAAGTCGGTGATTAATGGAGAATGTGATGGAACATGAGACGACGTCAGGAATTAAAAAAAAATGGTATACACTGAAGTGGTAGCGGTGGGTTGTGAACAGAAAATCAAATGTAAACAAAAAATACAAATCCTTTGAGGATTTGAAATTGTTATATGAATGAAATTCCAACTCACCTACAAACTAAAATGAAACCATTTTTTTGTAATGAAATGTGACTATACCAATAAAATGAAATGCAAATCAAATGAACATAAAATGTAGTGTAATGCATTAAAACTGTAACATAAAATAGGAAACAACAAATGCAATGTAAACTGAAAACAGAGGTGGTAAAAAGTAGTGTGAATTGTACTAGTAATTTTTTTTAATGAAAACTGTAAATGCAATGTATAGATGACGGTTGGTGAGATGATTGTGGTAGAGCATAGGGATTGTATGGGTAATAGGATATGATTGTATGGTCTATTGAAGAATTATATCAACAACAACAAGACAATTATCTACTAATTTTTGCATTCAAAAGACCTGCAAAATAAGGAGAATGACATGCGAGCATTTAACCTTTTTTATTACTGTAAATTTGAACTAACCTATTGACTGTTCCATCAGTAGACATTTTCATCTAGTTTCTGTCTATAGAGAGCCAAGTCCTGTACATGATGACATATAGATCATGTTAATTCATATCATTCACAGAAAACAGAGAAATCATCAAATCATTCGCTAGAAATAAGTATGTGCAGCAAAACAATATAAGTAAGATCATCATTTATACCAAATACCACAGGCTCCATCTTAAATCAGAGATGAGAACATACACTTCTCTGTTTGAATTACTGATAGTGCATAATGCTTGCAACCTTACTAAGTTGAGCAGAGTTATTATGTACCCATGGGTCAATTAGATAGAGAATAGAAATGAAATGTTCAGTTATGTCGTATTTTTATGCATGAACTAACTATTGACATGTTTTTTTTTAATTTTAGCAGTTTCAAAGTGAGCATGCTCATGTAATTTGGCTGACCTAGTGGATAATGAATTATTGAAGAGGACTAGCTTGGACTCTACACAACTCATATTTTGTTTCATTTAATATGCTATTTCTGTAAAAGCATGTTACTGTCATATTTGCTTACAACATTATGTATGAAATGTTGATTATTGTTTATTTTATGTATGAAGTTGGTGCAACTTTTAGTTATATTTAATATAATATGTGAAGATTATATTTATTTCTGTTGATTTAATTAACTAATGTTATTAGATACAAAATTTTATAGCTGGTGGGAATTGTTTGTAAATGCAGAAAGAGTACATTGAATTTTAGATGGATGTTGACAAGAAGTAGAAAACTATCGTAATCTGATATATAACAGTGTTTTATAGGTGCTGTGAAAGTGAAAAATGCTGCAAATAAAATACTACTTAGGCTAAAGGGAAAACGCTGTAAAATACAAAGCCATACACAGCGTTTATTTTACGTAGATAAAATCTAGTCTACAACATTTACAAAATGTTGTTAAAAACTTTTACAGCGTTTCTATAAAGGCTGTCGAATAGGACAAGAAGCAATGGGTAAGGACATATCACAGCGGTTACAAAAATGCTGTAAAAACAAAAACGCTGCAATACCTTGCTTTTGTGACAGCGTTTTTAAAATCTTGTAATATATCTTGGCCCTATTACAGCATGTTGTTAGACATCGATCTTTGTAACGTTGTTAAAGTATGTTACAGCGTTCATAAAACGCTGCGAAAGGTCTTTTTTCCTGTAGTGAAATTAACCTTTAAATATTTAAAATCACTTAAATATTCCAATTTCAAACCTCCAAAATTCTGAGTCGTTACATTCCTTCCCCCATATAAGAATTTCGTCCTCGAAATTGCTAGTTAAGAAGAACGGTTTACAACCCGTTAACTATTTCAAAAACCAAACAGTTTAAACAACTTTTCGAAAACAATTTTTTTTTTGAAACCACATTATCACTTTTACTAATTTCCAACTTCATCCATAGATTCCTTATAACTTTTTCCCTCAATCATTCAAATTATAATTTAAAACCAAATTTTAAATTATTAAAATTTCTTCAAAATTTTTCTAACTCCTTAAATTTTCGAAAAAAATGCCACTAGGGGCCCCAAATCACCAATGAAAACAAAAGCCAAGTGGCTCAATCAGAAAACCATCAAATTTCATACGATAATTTAAATACATACCTTTTTGTCGGGCAATCAAATTTTACTTCTGAAATAGTAGACATAAATTATTTCTCCTTTGCTTTAATTACATGCACCTTATTTACCAATAATATCCAATCACTTAATTCCAAAATCATTTTATTCCTTTCTTTTTTCAAAATTTTCAAAATTTATTTCATTCAAGCCCGTACGATGTACATATATCATCCGTACGCAATATCAACTCTGATTGCTCACTCGATCACACAATTTCACTTTCGAACTTGTATCGTTCACATGATTCTCTAGTGCGGACTCAGATCTGGTTCCTTGATCAGAAACCGTTATTCTCCTTGCATAGCCAAATAATATGATAGAGAATTTCAGGATCAATCAAAAATCCATATCCAGGGTTCGCCGTCGAAAATCGAGTGAAAAATCCCAACTCGGATCGATATAACTATCTCGAAATTCTATGCTCGAATCTGGATCAAATCATTATGCGAATAAAATAATATACGTACAACTTACGTATTAATTCCCAATTGATTATTATTTATATCGTTTTCTTTCTATTCACATTTACTTACATTTCCCTTCAATTATTCTCAATTATCCTTTCACTCAACTTTTATTAAATCTTCGTTCAAATATTAACTTAGTACATTTCTAATACCAATTTTTACTTAAGAATTTTACCCTCAAATTTTTCTTAAGTAAATTTACAACATTTTTATTCAATGTCCTTTGATTCATTTCTACCTCATCACTTTGGTTTAAATCCATTTCTATTCAAATTTTAACTCAATTTATCTCCAAATTTTAAATATTGAATTCTATCAACCACATCTCAAACCATATTTAATTAACTAATTATTGTAATCAGTTCCATCCACTAATTCATTCCAAATTTAATGAACCTTATTTCCAATCAAATTTCATTTCCAAAACTTTAACTTTATTTAGTCCACTCGAACTAATTTTCCATTTCACATAACTCAAATTAAATATCATTCAAAGATACAGTTCCAATTCCGTTTAGTTACAACTAAATTGATTTGTTCATTCACAAATTTATCTCCAATTTAATAAAAAAAATTTCAATGACCATTACATTTAGCCTACTAGATTTATTTCCTCAAAATTCACTTTTATTTAACTTAATTCAGTTACATTTCAATTCAATTCAAATTTTAAACTTCTATAAGCTTTCCAACTTATTTAGATTCCATTCACTAATCTCCTTTAATTTACTTCATTTAATTAGGTTACTTTTCCACTTTATGTTATTATCACGCTTATTTTATTTAACTCTTTTCAAGTTTATTCCATTCCTAATAAATTTCAAATTCTTAGACGTTATCAAACCATTTTAACATATCTCCAAATAAAAATTTAAACCAAACCCAGAGTTTTTAACAATTTCTTAATATTTCAAAATAATTTTTGAAAACATATATATCCAAAATCCTTTGGTATATAAAATTATTCTTTGAATTTCAAATCAAATCAGTTGTGCACCTAAATTCCAATTCAAAATATTCAAGTAGAAATTCCTCTCTCGGAAACTCGAAAATGAACACCGATGATGTCGCGATCACCATCAGAATTGTTTTCCAGCGACCGAAGCGAGTATAATGCTTTTATCTCTTTAAAAAAAATGTTCAAATTTTTTTCAATTCCAAATCTCAACGGATTTCATATCCAATTCAAAAATATTTTCGAATAATATCACTATTATTCCTCCAAAGCTTTTGAAAATCATTTTCAAACTCAAAGGGAATTAAATTCCCCAAATTTTCGAATTCCAAATCCTTTCAATCTATATTCAAATATTACTCTGGAATTTTATCCCATTTCAAATTATAAATCACGTTTATATCTCACATTTACAAATTCCATTTTGTTATATAATTTTTTTTATTAACCTTTGGTTATAATATCATCTTTTATTCAATTTCCACAACAACAATGATAATAATTTAATATCATCATTTCCTAACAACCAAACAAACCATATTTAACTATAATAATTTACAAAAATTATTTCTTTTATATACAAAAATATAATTTGGGTAAAATTATTTCATTTACCCCATTTTAAACAACATTGTGTCGGATTGTTCTGTTCAAGTGTTTAGATTAGAGATCCCTATGAATAATGTTAATTACTCGTATTGACCAGAATCCATAAGCCACTCAACAAACCAATCAACACAATAAAAAAAATTTATATTCACTAACAAATACACGCTCATACCTATTAATACACTCAAACTCATTCTAGGGTGCTACTGACCCTATCTCTAATGAGTAATTCCCACCAGAGCCAAGGTTATCGCTTAACCTTCAGCTTTGATACCAAGTGTAACAGCCTGGATTTTCGATGCTCGAAAATCGACATCAATACGTCCACTCTATTACATGCCAAAAAATCGAATACCAGAAATACCAGATCGTTAGGGAAAGAAGAAAGAGATAGAGGAAGCAAATAGAAATAACAATACAGAATCTCACAATCGCAGCGGAACAATATATAATACATAACAACTGGTCTTTGTACAAAAAGAACTATAACTGTTTTTACACATTACACCATCAGAGTACAATACATCAATAGCACAATACTGGACAATTATAATAACTTGTCCTCACAAAAGGTGACTATATAGCTTAATATGCACAGCGGAATATACACTAAGTACGTGTGGTACGTCTCATCATCTAGCTCGTCTCCTGAGCTCCATAGCATTCCATCCAGAATCTGTAAAACTCGGCCTGACCCGAGCATTATAATAAAATAACAACCGAGTCAGACTGGAAAACCAACGTGAGAAAAACACACTCAATTGAATTATTAAAGTTCAAAATCCTTTGAAAATCGAAGGTATCTCGTAAGACCATGCCCCAAATAAACACAACCAGTTTTTACCATACGATAACCAAAACACTTCATATCAAAATTCTCTGATATTATAATAGTGTCTAAGTACAAATACGTATTCAAATAGCTGAAATTGTTACATTAATTAAATTCCAGCAATACTAGGCTCTACAATCAAAATCGTTAAGGCACGTATTAAGAATGGATTCCAACTGAATGACTAGGCACTGGGGTACCACCTATCACAGTACATGTCTATAAACACTGTACCGAGATCGAATCTATCGATCCCTCCCACACAAAACCAGACTACCCCTTAAACTGGATAGCCCGAATAAGATTACTCCGTGGTTGGGATCAGTAACCGCACCACACATCCGAATAAAAGAAAGAGACTCTAGATAGGGGTAACCTTACCCTACATGGGTGCGACCCACATAGGCTTGCTGCATCTCCCCTGATTTTCAGTCATTCCCAATTGATGAGGCGAGGCTAAGCGTTACCTTTTTAGAAATATTCACTTAGAATTCTCACTGTCCTCCAATGACAATGTACTGATAGCATTCATCCATACAAGTCCGTTCCCGATCCGAACGGAACCGACGAAACTATTCCTACTACATCCATTTTGGAATCACCCTCAGGATTAGTATCGATTAGCCCTTGCACTTCACTGCTCCATCTTCGACTCCAAGCTCTTGTCTTCCTTTCGAAAAAGTACTCGTTGGATCGAATTGGTTTTCGGATAACAAATCCGATCCCGGTCTCTTCGAAACAACATTCGATATATCCCGGTAAACCAAACCCCGGTTCTCTAGGATATACACAAACGAAAGTAAGATCAGAGTTCACCTTCTAACCGTTGGTGGATGCATTTCCTTATAAACGTCCCAGAAGAACGAAACGAGTTTATATGTATAGTATAGCACCTTGAACGGTAACTGTACCGTATAATTCTCGTACTCCTTCTAAATATTTCCAAAGTTTCATTTGGGTCCAGATTTGATAGTCGGTTATTTAACTATCAAATAAACAATCAATTCAACCAAATAACCATTTTCCACTGAAAACACTTGCTCTCATTTAATTTAGATTTTAAATAAATTAAATTCCATTATCCAAAATGTACACTTATCTTATTGAATTTAGCATATTAACAAATTATATTTTCTTTCAAAATATTTAAAAACTCTTTTAAATAATATGGAAAGTACCATTGTAGTATCAAACCATAGATCACAGTTCAATGGTTACGTCTCTATCCCAAAGAAATCCAAGTCTTAATTACAAGAACTCACTGCCTCCGCTTACACCACGCGAGTATACCAATAGTTTTCGAAAACTCTATCTAATAATTTTCAAAATAATACTTATGAAATTTCCATAATAATTCTCCAAGGAAAATTTTAGGCAAAAACTAATTTTTAAATAAAAGCTATTTTAAAAAAAATTTATATTTAATAATTATTCTTTAAAATAATAATACTGATTAAACCTTTAATAATAGTTAACTATTATACTAACTTAATTTATAAATACTTTAACAATTTTGAACAACTAAATAATAAATTTTTCTGAGACATTCTTATAAACACTTTTAAATTTTCTAATTAATTACATAAAAATCTTTCTTTTAAAATATACTTAACTTTTTCCGGAAAATATATTTCCAACCCAAAAATAGCCAGTTCAATTAACCTATAAATCCCTCTCGATTTATTTCCAGCTTAAATTTACATTTCCAACTCCGTAAATTTCCTCTTCGCTTTTCTAATAATAAACTACCATTTATTTTTAAAGCGATTTACCCATCCTATGACGACCCACAATTTTTAAGCATTTGGAATTGGAATATTTAATTGATTTTGAATATTTAGAAGTTATATTTTTACGTGAATTCAAAATATCACTATTTATTTGAAAATTGAATTATTGAATTAAATGATTTGAAGTTGGGTAAAATTTGAATCTAGAATTTTAAGCCTGTTAAAATAATTTGAAGGCTTATAAAATTTATATTAATAATACTGAAGATAGTATAAGTGTTAAAATTGAATTTGGAAGCGTTTTGTTAAGTTTGGAAATTTATCGTTTAAATTGGATTTAAAAATAGCCTTCCGAGGCACAGCCTCAGATTTCGATGAAACCAGTTCCATTGGATCCGTAATATTGAATTAATATCGGATTTCAAATTTCGGAGTTTTTGGAGTTGTTGTGTGAGCGTACGATATAAACGCGATGGAATCTATATCGTAAAATTAAAGAATATATATATTATTTATTTCACTCCCTCCAACAACTCGTACAACCCACCTCCTATTTGTCTCCCCCGTACCCTACTTTCCTCTTCCATTTTTCAAATTCACGGCAATAAAAAAGAAAAATCAGAGATGGCCTCCTCCTTCCGTTTTTCTTCTTTCCAAAAATCCAAATCGAATTTCTGCCAATTCTAATCAAGTGGCGAACGAGAATCGAAGTCGCGTAGATCTATGAGCCTAGAAGTGACGTTCGCGAGCAAGGAGGAGGGCTTCGCGGTGAGGCTAGCGACGTGAGGGTGGGTCCGTAACGCGACGGCGTGTGGGCTTGGGCGTATCGATGGCTGCTCGCATGGGCACGTGGATGCTTATCGATCGATGGTCTGAAGTTCGCGAGGAAGAGAGGGGTGTTTGGCTTCGGTCTGGAACGCATCGGTGGCTGCGGTTGTGTTAGAGGGTCGTGATCGATTTGGGCTTGATTGCAGTAAGGTATATCTGCAGTTATTTTATTCTCTTTAGGGATTTAAACTTTGCAGTAAAGGAATTTCTGTATTATCACTTCCATAGAAGAAATTTTACAGGAGGAAATTATTGTTTCCGTATTTATCAAAGAGAAAATAAAATACAAGTGTATCTGGGAAAAAAAAGGGGGGTATACATATGTAGTTCAAAGGAAAAAATATAATAATACACATACCCATTTAATTTGCTAAGTTATTTTAAACAATGGACTTGGTGATAAATTTGTTCAATTTACTTATTTAATTATTTCAGTTACTAAAATTTTTGATTAAGGGAAAATTAGTCTAAATTAAATTATTTAATGAAATAAATTATTGGTTTAAACCCAACTTATTAGTGTAGAATGATTTATTGGTTAATTCAAATTTTATATTGGAAAATAAATTGTGAAATTAGTCAAATATTAATAAAATCATAATATGTTTATTCAAGGTCAAAAATCGAGAAACCATGGCTACATTGGAATGGGTTGCAAAAATCAAAGGTGAGTTAATCTCACTCATCTGGTTGCTATTTAAATTTAAATAGTTAAATTTAAATATTGGGTGAATGATTGGATTGATTTGATATGATAGTATATATAGTAGTATATATATCAATATATATATTGGAGTTGATATTCCCGCATTATAAAGCGGATGAGACCCTATGCGCCGCATAATAGCGGATAATATTTAAAACCCATATACCGTGATATTCCACCTCGAAGTGGAATTGGTATTGTGCTAACGTCTGTGGATGTAGGGAAACAGGTTGGAGGGATCCAACTTGATTCCTCAAAAATTATCTAGACTGTTTTATATTCTGTGTTATGAATACTGATATCCTGTGATGAATTATATGGATAATTGGATGATATGGCTTGATTGGATCTATGTGGCTATGCTGAGTTATCAAAATATCTAGAATTGTATTTTTGAAAAGAAATAAAAGAGTAAATCCTTAAGTAAAATAAATGTGGAGAGTTTGAATAAATTGGAAAATGAAATTGGGAGAATAAGAGTAACTTTAAATTTCAAATAAATTAATTCTGAATATGAGGAAAAAGGGGAATTTGGGATTAACGGGGGAAATAATAAATTTTAAACTAAAGTGATATTATTTTAAAGAATAAAGGATTTATTTTTAAATTTAAGGATTAAATTTAATTAAGGAATAAGAAGGAATTTTGGGAATCTGAAATTGATATTTTCAGTTAAAAAGATTTTAAATCATAATTAAGAAATAAAATCTGAAAGTTAATGAATTTTGGACAAATGAAGTAAGAAAATTTATTTCAGAATAAAGTGAATTGGAAATCAATTGTAAATTGATTTAAGAGTTTGGGATTTGAAATTTTAAAGAGAAGTGAGATTTTGGAATTTATAAACTAGGTTTATAAAGTAAAATAAAATATCAGTGGATATTTGAAAATATAAATTCAAGGTGGGAATTTATAAAGGGATATGAATTGGCTTAAAAATAAATGTTGATTTATTTTTAAAAGATGTGAAGAGAAGTGTATTTCCTTGGATAGCCAAGTACATTTTCAAAGCAATTCGAAATATAAGTTAAAAGTTTTAAGTATGTTTTTTTAAAAGCATGTTTTAGAAAATTTGTTTTATTCTAAATGTTAATTTCCAAAGTAAGTATTATCAAAATCTATTATTGTAGTAACTATATAAAAGTGATTTGGTATTATGTTAAAAGAGAAATTTAGTTTATATTTATAAAGTGGTTTTATTTTAAAAATTCTTAAAGTATATATTTTGATATAGTATTAAAGTGGTTTTATAATTTCAATGTTATAAAGCATATTTATAGTAAAGTGTTTTTAAATTATTTTAAAATCTAAAAGTATTTTGTACTTGGTGTTTCAGAGGAAATAAACATTTGGGAAATGTATTCCGTAAGCGGAAACTTTTTGAAATTGTTTCAAATGAGTTTTGAAATTTGGAAATATATCTTGAAAGGATATTTGAGGTTAATAAATAATTTGGGAGAATTATTTATTGTTTGATGGATGTTTGTGAATGTTAATTGATAGTTAAATAACCGACTATCAATATTGGCTAAATGCGCTGAACGTTTCGAAGAGACGGGGATCGGGATTAATTTCCCGAAAACCACTTCGATCCGGTTTGTACGTTTCGTGGAAACGATTTCGGAGTCGAAGATGGAGCAGTGAAGTGCAAGGGCTAGTCGCTACTAATCCTGAGGATATTTCTAAAATGGATGTAGTAGGAGTAGTGCCTTCGGTTCCGTTCGGACCCAGGACGGACTTGTATGGATGAATGCTTGCGGAACATCGTCAGCGGACGATGGGAATTCTAAGGGATATGTGATGAAAGGTAACGCTTAGCCTCGAGCCTCATCAACTGGGAATGACTGAAAATCAGGGGTTATGCATCAAGGCTTCGTGGGTCGCACCCACTGGAGAGTAAGGTCATCCCTGTCTAGATGTCCCTTATATTTCGGCTTAGTGTTGCGGTTGCTGATCCCAACCATGGGGTGATTTTATTCGGAATTATCCAGTAAGGGATGGTTCCGGCCTTGTGTTGTAGGGGAGCGGGCGTACTCCTCGGTACTGTGATCTAGGCCACGTACTGTGACAGGTGGTACCCCAGTGCCTAGTCATTCGTTGGAAATCCATTCTCCCTACGTGCTTTTATGAGTTTTGTTTGTATACCTAGTATGCTGGAATTTAATGAATGTAACAATTTTGGCTATTTTAATAAGTATTTGTATATAGACCGTATTATAATATCAGAGGATTTTAATAAAAAGTGGTTTGGCTATCGTAAGGTAAAAACCCGACATGTTTATTTGTGGCGTGGTCTTACGAGATGCTTTTGATTTCAAAGGATTTTGAAACTTTAATAATTAATTTGAGTGTGATTTTCTCACGCTGGTATTCCAGACTGACTCGGGTGTTATTTTATTATAATGCTCGGGTCAGACCGAGTATTATAGGTTACAGGATATGATGTTGTGGAGCTCAGGAGACGAGCTGAATGGAGATATGTATTTTCGTACTTGTGTATGTATATTCCGCTGTGTTGATTAGCTGTGTACACCGTTTGTAATGGGGACAGGATATGATTATTGTCCAGTGTATGTTATGGGTGCTTTGATGTATACTCTGATGATGTATTATATAAAACAGATATAGTTTTAATTTGAGTAAAGATCTGTTAATATCTATTATATTTTATTCCGCTGCGATGGTTAGATTATGATGTTGTTTCCTAACTTCTTCTTCTACCTCTTCTTCTTTATCACTAATGGTTCGATTTTCCGGCCTGGAAGATCGGGTCGTTACATTTGGTATCAGAGCGAAGGTTGGCGATAACCTTGGCTCTGGTGGGAATTTTGAGAGTATTGATAGATATGAGCGCGTATTTATTAGTGAATATAAAATGGTTTTATATTGTGTTGACTTATCGGTTGAGTGTCTATGGATTCTAGTCGATGTGTGGGACGCCACAACATCGATAGGGGTTTCTAAACTCTTAAACAAGATAAACCGACACAATATTGTTTTTAAATAGGGTAAATGAAATAATTTTACCCAAATTATTTTTGTATATGAAAGAAATAATTTTTATAAATTATTATAGTTATATTTGGATGTTTGGTTGTTAGATGATGATAATAAATTATTATCATTAGGAGGAAATTGAATAAGAAATTGAAAACTTATAACCAAAGTTAAGAAAATAAATTCAGATAATAAAGTGAAATTTGTAACTATGAATTATAAATATGATTTATAATTAGGAATAGGATTTCAGAGGAACATTTGAAAATAAATCGAGAAGGATTTCGAATTTGGAATTTTGTGAAGTTTAAAATTCCTTTGAGTTTGGAAATGGTTTCAAAAAGGTTTTGGAGAAATAATAGTATTATTTCAGGAATATTTTTGAGTTGAATTTGAAATCTTGTGAGATTTGGAAATTAAAAATATTTGAAATGTTTTTAAAAAAAAAGAGATAAAAGCACTATACTCTTTGTGGTCGCTGGAAAATAATTCCGATGATGATCGCGACATCATCGATGTTCATTTTCGAGTTTTCAAAAGAGGAATTTCTACCTGGATGTTTTGGGTTGGTGTTTGTTTGCAAAACTGGGTTTGGTTTTGAAATTTAAAGGGATTTTGGATATAGTTAATTTAAAAGGTGAATTTGAAATTCTGGGAAATTGTTTAAACTCTGGAATCTTATTTAGAACTGTTTATGGAATAATAAATATATTGCCTAAAGAAAATGAAGGAATGTGAATGGAATTGATTGTAAATAGATGAAATATGAAAATGAATATACTCCAAAATTTAGATTATAAAATAGATTGAACTCCAATAAAATAGTTAAAGTGATTTTTGAGATAAAAATCAAATGTTTGGGTTGTAAATGAAATATGGAATATGAAATAAATTGAATGACATTATTAATAAATTGAAGGATGAATTGATAATGTGAGCTGGAAATTAAAATGGATAAAGAGAATGGGGTTATTGAATTGATGAGAATCAAATAAAATGAGAATGAACTTAAGTTATGAAATTGAAATGATTTGAAGTAAATTAATTTAAGTTTGAATTTATGGAAGCTTGGCTTTGGATGAAAATGAAAGTCCATTAAATAAAAGTTTGAGTTCAATTACTTAGGAAATGGTTATTAATATGCAATTGAAATAGGTGTCGAAACCATATAAATTGCTTATGAAAATTATTTTGGGTATATTGCTTATGTTATACATGTGTTTAGCTATTGTAATTAAGTGAAATGTTAATAAACTTTGTGTATTGGTCACTTACCTATTTAAGTTGAGTTAGTACAGGTACTGGGAAGCCGTTTGGTTGGATTTGATTGCGAAATTTGCTAAAATAAATAGCTGCTTTCTTAAAAATGCTAAAATAAGGTACGCTTACGCAAAAATTCAAAATAGGAGATATGAACTGCATATATTGATATATATTGTGATTTTCGGCCTGAGGCCGATGTGTGTGTGTGTGTGTGTGTATATATATATATATATATATGTATATATATATATATATATTTGTGCATCCTGCGATATCGTAGAAGTCCCTCCGTACAAGGGAGACTCTGCCAAATTTTTCCGTAAATTTTGGGAGTTAGAATTTTTTTTTGAAATGTTTGAAAATTTTCATTAACGATAAATGATTTAAAATTGATAAGCATAAAGAATTGAACTGAATATGGAAATCTAATTGAAGTGTGTATATAAAGTAAGGTGAAATCAAAGAAATTGAAAAAAGAAAAGGTTTGCAAACAAACTTTTATTTGAGATATGAAACAAATTAGCAAGTGAAACTACTAAAGAAAATGGTCAATTAAATATTGATTGAGGTAAGATGAATAAAATTCAGTATTCAGGGTTTGAAACCAAATTGAATTCTAATGGAATTGTAAAGACAAAAGTGAATAAAATTGAATATAAACTTCAAGAATGAAGTGAAACAAATCCAAGAAGTATATAAAATATTTATATTAAATTTAAGAAATGAAAAATGAAATTCTTAAGTAAATGTGGTATTGAGGAAAATTATTCTAAGTGAATAATTGAATGAAGATCAAAACTGAAAGTTGTGAAATGGGATAATTGTGGATAAGTGAATAACAATCAAAATGTATGTTAATAAAGGAGAATTGATAAAACTGATAATCAATTGAAATTAATACGTAGGATGTACGTATATTATTTTATTCGCATAGCTATTTGATCCAGAATTCGAGCACAGAATTTCGAGGTAATTATACCGATCCGAGTAGGATTTTTCACTCGATTTTCGACGTCGAACCTGGATATGGATTGTTGATTGATTCTAGAATTCTCTATCATAGTTTGTGGCTATGCAAGGAGAATGACGGTTTCTGATCAAGAAACCAGATCTGAGTCCGCACTAGGAAGTCGAGTGGACAATACTAGTTCGGAAGTGAAATTGTGCGATCGAGTGAGCGATCGGATTTGATATTGCATACAGATGATATATGTGCATCGTACGGGCTTAAGTAAAACAAATATTGAAAATTTGTAAAGAAAAGTATAAAATGACTTTGGAATTGTGATTGAATATTATTGCTTAGTAGGATATACAGGTGTATAAAAGCAATGGATAAATTGGGATTTTTGATTTTAGAAGATAAAATTTAATGGCCCGACAAAAGGTATGTATTTGAATTTCTATATGAAATTTGATTGGGTTTTTGATCCAGCCACTTGGCTTTTTGTTTTCTTTTTGAGATTGGGAGGCCGTAGAGCCATTTTGTAGTTGTATCGAGCTAGCCGCGAAAAGGAGACGTTGGCGGAATTTTTCGGAAACTTAGAGAGTTAGAAAAATTTTGAGAAAATTTTGATAATTCAAATTTGGTTTTAAATTTAAATTTGAATGGTTAAGCAAGTGATATGGTTTGGGATTTATGGGTAAGTTGGAAAGTTAAGAAAAGGGTTAGTTTGTCTTTGATAAAAGATTTGTTTGGTAAGATGTTAAAAACTATTTGGAGTTGAGAAGATAGTTAGTGGGTTATGGATCATTCTTCCAAACTAGTAATTTCAGGGACGAAATTCTTTTAAGGAGGGAGGAATGTGACGACCCATAATTTTTAAGCATTTGAAATTGGAATATTTAATTGATTTTGAATATTTAGAAGTTATATTTTTACGTGAATTCAAAATATCACTATTTATTTGATAATTGAATTATTGAATTAAATGATTTGAAGTTGGGTAAAATGTGAATCTAGTATTTTAAGCCTGTTAAAAATAATTTGAAGGCTTATAAAATTTATATTGATAATACTGAAGATAGTACAAGTGTTACTGAATTTGGAAGCGTTTTGTTAAGTTTGGAAATTTATCGTTTAAATTGGATTTAAAAATAGCCTTCCGAGGCACAGTCTTAGATTTTGACGAAACCAGTTCCATTGGATCCGTAATATTGAATTAATATCGGATTTCAAATTTCGGAGTTTTTGGAGTTGTTGTGTGAGCGTACGATATAAACGCGATGGAATCTATATCGTAAAATTAAAGAATATATATATTATTTATTTCACACCCTCCAACAACTCGTACAACCCACCTCCTATTTGTCTCCCCCGTACCCTACTTTCCTCTTCCAATTTTCAAATTCACGGCAATCAAAAAGAAAAATCAAAGATGGCCTCCTCCTTCCGTTTTTCTTCTTCCCAAAAATCCAAATCGAATTTCTGCCAATTCTAATCAAGTGGCGAACGAGAATCGAAGTCGCGTAGATCTGTGAGCCTAGAAGTGACGTTCGCGAGCAAGGAGAAGGGCTTCGCGGTGAGGCTAGCGACGTGAGGGTGGGTCCGTAACGCGACGGCGTGTGGGCTTGGGCGTATCGATGGCTGCTTGCGTGGGCACGTGGATGCTTATCGATCGATGGTCTGGAGTTTGCGAGGAAGAGAGGGGCGTTTGGCTTCGGTCTGGAACGCATCGGTGGCTGCGGTTGTGTCAGAGGGTCGTGATCGATTTGGGCTTGATTGCAGTAAGGTATATCTGCAGTTATTTTATTCTCTTTAGGGATTTAAACTTTGCAGTAAAGGAATTTCTGTATTATCACTTCCATAGAAGAAATTTTACAGGAGGAAATTATTGTTTCTGTATTTATCAAAGAGAAAATAAAATACAAGTGTATCTGGTAAAAAAAGGGGGGTATACATATGTAGTTCAAAGGAAAAAATATAAAGACACACATACCCATTTAATTTGCTAAGTTATTTTAAACAATGGACTTAGTGATAAATTTGTTCAATTTACTTATTTAATTATTTCAGTTACTAAAATTTTTGATTAAGGGAAAATTAGTCTAAATTAAATTATTTAACGAAATAAATTATTGGTTTAAACCCAACTTATTAGTGTAGAATGATTTATTGGTTAATTCAAATTTTAAAATGGAAAATAAATTGTGAAATTAGTCAAATATTAATAAAATCATAATATGTTTATTCAAGGTCAAAAATCGAGAAACCAAGGCTATATTGGAATGTGTTTGCACCAAAATTAGGCTAACACCTCCAAGTCGTATGATTTAGTCGATTTTCTGTTGTTCTTGGTGATTTGAATACTTAATGCAAATATGTAAAAAGCAGGGACTAAACTGTAAAAGACACACAGGTTTATAGTGGTTCGGCCAGAATGTGCCTACGTCCACTTTATATTTTATTCTCCTTTATTGTTCAGATTACAAGTACAAAGCTTTGACTACAAGTGTATGAAAGTTGTTTGAGAGTTATGTTCGTTCTTTAGCTCTCTAACCTGTCCCCCATTGTTGTACCCTTGCCCCTCTATTTATAGAGTGAGGTTGGGGGTAGAGGTCTTGGATGTATGTAGCTGCTGATGGGAATGGGCTGATGCAATCTGGCCTAGCAAAGTTAGTTCGGTAGTGCTTTGGTTCGGCCAAGGGTGGAGGCGTGGATTGATCCGGTAGTAGAGGGTTGATATTGATCCGGCTAGGGAGTGGAGGCGAGTTGGTCCGGTGATGCCTTGGTCCGGTGATGAATGGAGAAATGGAGTGGTCCGGTAGGTAGTAGGTGATTGGTTCGGCAATGAGTGGTTCGGTAGGGAGTAGGTGATTGGCTAGGCAATGAGTGGTTCGGTAGGGCCTTGGTTCGGTGGTGAGAGTACGCCCAACATTTGCCCCCCAAAGCGGGGCATATACCTGTATATGTCGCGCTTTGTTTTAGGTCATTCAAATTGGATACTCTCATTTGGTCCCAAATGCCGAACCAGCTGGTCCGGTCACCCTACCCTTGCCTATAAGTATGGGCTTCACGTTCTCGTTATTCCTCACTATCTGATACAGCCGAACCAAATCCTTGCCTGCCGAATCAACCATTTCGCCGAACCAGTTGGATTGCCGGACCAGGTGAGCTTTTCTTCCGCCGAATAAACCTTATGCCTGAATTACCGAATGACCTCCTAAGGAGAGTAAGTGCCGAATGACTTTAAGTCTCGAATTACCGAATGACCTCCTAAGGAGCATAAGTGCCGAATGACTTTTAAGTCTCGAATTACCGGTCGGTGCTTTTATGTTTTGAACTATAAATGAGACTCCAGACTTGTTAGGTATTTGCTTGTTTATATTTCTATACTCCTTGTTCTAACGATATGCTTTCTCGTGTTTGCAGATAATGTCTCATAAAGTAGAAACCCGTTTTGATAAAAAGAAATCTAAGGATAAAGGGGAGTCCTCCATCGTGCCCCCAGTCCAGGCAGAACCGGGACGACATGGACCTATCCCGAGAACGTTAGTGGACGGGTACGGTCTTCAAGAGCTCTTGAACTCACCGCCTGACTGCTTTCCCAGCTCCCTCAAAGATGAGCAGCTTGACGCTATATCTAGAGCTTTCGGGATTGATAGAGCGCAGATGAGGTTGCCGGGGAACGGAGTGATGCCGTATAACCCCCCAGAAGGATATTTTGCTTACAACAGGTATCATTGCATATGCGGTGCCATCCCTCCGATTAACGCCTGGATAGTCAACTTCATCACATACTTGAAGGTAGCTCCTTTCCAGCTCCAGCCCAATTCCTATGCTATCTTGGTGAGTTTGTTTATTATCTTCCAGAGGAGATACGGGCGTCCTCCTTCCAACCGGGAAATCAGGTACTTGTACAACTTGACAGGCTACAAGAAGGGGTCTCCGTATGTTAGCTTAGAGTCGGCTGTGTCTTTTAAGCCAGTCCTTGATTTATATTCGAAATTCAGCATGTTCAAGAAGGAATGGTTTTTGGTTAAAGATGACTCTGTTTCTTTCCGCTGCTTCACCTCTGGTTGTAAGTTGAATCTCATTTATGATTTTTGTTCTGACCGTAATACTCCTCCTTACGTGCTTTATTTCTTGCTAGCGATAGGTGGCTTTGCGGTTGTAGAGAACGATCGTCCGGTTCGGATGGTTGAGGAAATAGAAGCCATTCCGGAAGGGGAGAGGGCGGCTTCTTATTTGATCAGGAACGCTACTCTTCTGGGGCTCAACCTGATTTTGCCACGTCAGTCTGTGGTCAAACAGAGAGACACAGCTGAGGAGAGGGCCGCCAAAGCTAAAGGAGGGGCTACGACGAAGAGCAGTAAAAGGAAACCCTTCTCAAAGCATCCAACTGCCGGGGGGAAGAAACTTAAGAAATCCGACGGACCCTCCCCCAGCACATGCCCAAACGTTCCGGAGGAGGAAGATGAGGATGAGGAAAGATGCGAGGGTGAAGGAGGTGAGGTGGAGAGTGGAAGTGGTGGAGAAGGTGATGGACAGAGTGGTGATGATGGTGGTGACGGACAGAGTGGTGATGGTGATGGGGCTTTGTCTTTTAAGCAAGCGGGTGTGATCCAGGAGTGGACGGATGATGCTTTCCGCCTAGCTTTCGAAGGGCTGGAGGAAGAAACGGCTTTGGTAGGGGAGCCTAAGAAAGCTGACAAGGCCGGATCCGGCGCCGACTTATCTTCCAAAAGTGTTCTAGTTGAGGCAGCCCCCGCGACTCAAGGTGAATTTTTGACTTCTGCAGACTCCATTTATGATAAGGACTTAGGAATATTTTACGGTCAGCTCCCGTCCTGGAATGAGATCCAGGACTTATTGCAGTATCCCACTCCTCCCCAGGGTTTGTATAATAAAAGTGTCTCCTTACTTTTCCTAACTTGACATATTTCTCGAATTATAGTTCAACGTTTGCTTGTAACACTTGGTTTATGTCCCAGGATCGGGTAAAGTGGCCAAGACACTGGGTGTTCGGCACCGTGTTGAACAATATAAGCTTCTAAGGGCTTCCACTAAGCCAAAGCCTCCGACTAACCGCCCTGGAGACGCAGTCGGCTACTGTCCTCTTCTTGGAGTTATCGAAGACGATATCCAAAAGAAGAAGAGGAGTCGCTCCTTGTTGGAATCTCCATCTGATCCTCAGCCCCCGACTCAGCCTCTTCAGGATACCACGGAGGAGGATACTGAGCATATTCCTTCCCCGCACCCGTCTGAAAATCCTACCGTTACCCCGATAGACCATCTTGGCTTGGATCGTAATCCGTTTGCGGGTCATCCGGATCTGGATCCTGGTTTTCACGATATTTCCTTTGATGAGGCTACTGGTGAGCACCTTCTCCCTCGTAACCCCATGGTATGGGTGCTTGACGAGGCCAAGTCTCTGGACCTTGATTTGCTTACCACTCGGGTTGTAACCTTGGGGGACGAAGCTAAGGCAAACATTGACCGGGTTGCTGAGGAAACCAGGAAGTTGATGGGGCATCATGCTCGATTGGTTAAGGCTGGAGAAGAAATCGGTAGTGCTATCATTCGGCTGCGTTTACTGGTTTCCGACCAGGTCAAACAACTTGCTGATCAAGCCATCCAGATCTCTCAACATGAGATCGCATCTAGGCAGTTAAAGAAGACCATGAAAGAAGTCAACAGGGAAGAGATGCGGAAAATGGAGGCCGTTTGTAAGGAACGGATTGATATGGCTATTGCAACGGTGGATGAGGTTCGGAAAGCGGATCTCGAGCGGGTATAAGAGTTGTCTGGGAAACTTGAGGCTGCGGAGCTTATTCAAACCAAGCTGAAGGAGGAGATGTAGGCGATGAGAAAAACCTTTCAGGCTGACTGCTCGCGATACCAATCGGAGAGGGACGCCACTATTGGAAAGCTGTTGGCTTCTGAGAACCGAGTAAGGGAGTTCGAGGAGAATGAGGGGATAATGGATGAGATGCTTCAAGATATATACTTTCGCACTTGGAAACATGGCAACTTATCTTGGATGGATGATTACCCCCGAGTCATGGACAGGATTTATCTCAGGGCCCTGGAGGAGGCTAAGTACGATGCAGATAAGGAGGGTGGCATGGCCTTTAGAATGGATGTGGTTACGGCTCAATTCACCAAGGAGGAGAAAGTGGCGGTGAAAGAGGGTATGCGGCTGCTTGCTGCTGAGGAGGTTGGTGTGCAGCTGGAGGATGATGATCAAGGAGCAGAGGCTGGTAAGTCTTCTCTTTTAGCTTTTTGTAACCCGACTGCTTATCACTTATCTAATGGATTCTTCTTCTGGATCAGACAGGTGAGACCTCCGAGGTACCGACTACCTCCGGCCAGCATGCTGAGAGTTCCGATCCCTTGGCTAAGTAGATCCTAGAGGGCCGGCAGGATAGAGGTGAAGCTCCGATGCAGCTGACTCCCTGACTTGACCTGGATGTCTTTTTTGGTTTGTTTGACATTGTTGTCTATGCTAGCTCTAAAACATTAATGTAACTTTTAGACTGTAATTATGTTATTGGTAATCAAACGACTTTATTCTTAGCCTGTAATTTTTAACTTAAGCTGATTCTGTCATGTTTGCCTGCCTTAGTTATTTTGATGTGTTGCATAAGAAATACAGCTGTGCACATGCCTGTGATTTCATCGTGTTTGATGCCAGTTTCTTGCTTAAGATATAATTTCATATCTTGCAAAGTTAATGTGATGTGTGAATAAATTATAGCTATGTATTTATTTACAAGAGAAGAAAGTACCACCCTTTATGTCTTCGTTGTAGATGGTAGCTTTGAATGTCTTATATGACTGAGTATGGAATGTAGTTGATTGACCTGTCATCCCATTGGGAGTTCTTATCCCCATTGGTTAGCATCTCCTACTTTGTGTCCTGTACTTTGGGGATTGTTATAGAGGATAAGAGGAAAGTTTTTAAATAAGATAGAAATATAAGAAAAGGTAAAACTTCCAATCACGAAAGGCATGCGATGTGCTTAAGTTCGAGGCAAACGGGTTTTGTAGTCACTTTCCCTAGCTGTGGGTCTTGGAGACATTTGTCACCCATCTTACGCTTCCACGGGGAGTCTATCTTTTTTACCACAGCCGTACTTAAGACACTCGGAGCCGAGATCGCGCACAGTAACTACCCGGGCCATTATGGCCCATAATCTTGGGTATTATTCGATTTACCGTGGTTGGCTAGCGTGGGTGCCGATCGTCAATCGTGAACTACCCCTGGCTGGCCACACCTTATGTTGGGGCTTAAAGTAGGTTCACGGTTGCCGGCGAGCCGAACGCCGTAATGAGCTTCCTAGGCTATGGTCGGCCTATTTAGTGGCTTATAATCGTCTCATTACAGTTGGCTTTAAGGGCCGATCGCGAGCAATGAGTTAACCCGCAGCAGAGGGATGCTGGAGCAAAAGTGTCTCATTGGCGAGGGCATAGATTTGTGTAGTACCTGTTACATCTTGTCCAGGTGAGGTCGCGCCGTGATGTGTCTTGAATGGAAATGCCATTACACAGGATTTCATCCAACAGAAAAGGATAAGTTTAACAAGCAGCCAAGATATAAAGGAACAATTTAAAAAGAGACAAGTTTTTAAAGTGGTTCAGCACGAAAATGCCTACGTCCACTGATTCTCTTTGTTAATTCACTTCATATGGGCAGTACAAGTTAAGAAAAATATTGACGAAGGTGTTGGATGTTCCATGCCCTCTGGAACACCTCTCCATCCACTGTTGACAAAATATAAGCTCCGTTGTGGAGATCTTTATGAATTACATATGGTTCGTCCCAGATTGGATCTAGCGCTCCGGGGCGCCGAAAGATTCGTTTGAGGACAAGATCTCCTTTTTGTAAGCTACGATGCTTGACTTTGGAGTTGTACTACGTTGCCACTTTTTGCTTGTGAGCTGCTGCTTTGAGGGCTACATCATTTCTTCTTTCCTCAATTAGATCCAAAGACATGTGAAGGAGTTCTTCGTTCTCTTCTGGGTTATAGTGGATCCTACGGTGGGAAGGCACTATAGTTTCAACTGGGAGCATAGCCTCCGATCCGTATGCCAAAGAGAAAGGAGTATGCCCCGTTGATGTTCTGAAAGATGTGCGATAGGCCCAAAGTGCCGTAGGAAGTTCATCCACCCAAGCGCCTTTTGACTTTTCAAGTTTCTTTTTTATTAGAGTTTTGAGAATTTTGTTGACAGCTTCGACTTGTCCATTTGCCTAGGGATAAGCTACAGATGAGAAGCTTTTGTGAATTCCATGCTCTTGGCACCAGTTGCCGAACTCCTCGTTGTCAAACTGAAGTCCATTGTCCGATATGATTTTAAGTGGGACTCCGTACATGCATAGATCATTTTTGATCAAGAAGTTAATAGCTTTTGCTGAAGATACTTTATTCAGGGGTTCGGCTTCCACCCATTTGGTGAAATAGTCGACTGCCACTATAGCATATTTGGCTCCGCCTCGGCCCATTGGCAGTTCGCCAATCAAGTCAATTCCCCAGACTGCAAAGGGCTGGCCATTTGAGTAATCTCAGTTGTTGGTAGCCGTGGAATTTTAGCAAACTTCAGACATCTGTCACATTTTTTGACAAAATCTAAGGCGTCTTTGCTTAAGGTGGGCTAGAAATATCCATATCGGAGTATTTTCTTTGCCAGAGTCTGCCCTCCAGTGTGATCTCTGCAGCTTCCTTGATGGATGGTGGATAAGATTTCCTTTGCTTCCCTTCCAGTGACACACCTTAATAAGGGGTTAGAGAAGCCGTGCCGATAAAGGGTGCCTTCTTGTATTGTGTAGCGGGAAGCTCTCCTCAAGATTTTCTTGACTTCGTTACGCTTGTCGGGCAGTGTGCCGTCTTGTAAGTATTTTTGGATGGGAGTCATCCAAGTTTCCTCTTCGATTACAGCTATCAGGTTCACCTGCTCGAAACTCGGGGTCAGTTGCTTTGAGATGGCCACTGCTATGGAAATAGTGCCGCCTCTCATGCTAGCTTGTTTTGCAAATTCGTCGGCCTCTTGGTTCTCTTCCCGAGGGATGTGTTTGATTAAATAGTGATCCAATTGATTGAGAAGCAGCTTGGTCTTCTTTAGATATGCTGTGAGTCATTCTTCTCGAGCCTGAAATTCTCCTAGTATTTGATTTACAATAAGTTGAGAATCACTATGAAGACATAGAGAATTGGCTCCAATCTCTAAGGCAAGTTCTAATCCAGCTATCACTGCTTCATACTCTGCATCGTTGTTGGTGGCAGCGAATTCCAACCTTAGAGCATAGTGTAGCTTATTTCCCCTGGGAGTGATTATTACCACACCTGCCCCCGAACCTTGTTCGTTTGACGCTCCATCCACAAAGAGATTCCACTTGATGTCTTCTACTATTTCCGATTGCTCCTTACTTTCGTTGGTAGTGAATTCGGCAATGAAATCGGCCATGGCTTGTCCCTTGATGGCGGTGCGAGGATGGTAGGTGATATCATATTGACTTAGTTCAATGCACCATTTAAGTAGTCGCCCAGAAGTGTCAGAACGGTGGAGTACCTGCCTTAGTGGTTGATCGGTCAGAACTCTGATGGAATGAGATTGGAAATAGTGACGCAGTTTCCGTGATGTGATTAGTAAACAGTACGCTAGTTTCTCAAGTTTAGGATATCTGGCTTCCGCCCCTATAAACCTCTTTCTTACAAAGTATACTGGCCGCTGCGTGCGTTTGTCTTCTCTCACCAAGGCGGTGCTTAGAGCATGAGATGACACAACAAGGTATAGGTATAGCTCTTCGCCTTCGTTCGAAGTTGAGAGTACTGGTGGTCTCTGGAGGTGTTCGATTAAGTTAAGGAAAGTTGTTAAGCATTCGTCAGTCCATCCGAACTTTCCTTTGTCTTTCTTTAGAGCTTCAAAGAAAGGGATGCATTTGTCAGTTGCTTTAGAGATGAATCTGCTCAGGGCGGCCACCTTCCCATTTAGGCTTTGCATTTCTTTTCGGGTAGAAGGTATCCTGATATCTTTAAGAGCTCGGACTTGTTTAGGGTTTGCTTCAATTCCTCTGGCATGGACGATGAATCCTAGGAACTTTCCTGATGATACTCCGAAGGAGCACTTTAGAGGATTCAGCTTCATTCCATATTGGCGAAGTACTTGAAACATTTCGTCCAGGTGGCTTACGTGATCGTCGGCTTTCCTTGACTTTACCAGCATGTCATCCACATAAACTTCCATAGTTTGTCCTATCATCCCCGCAAACATCTTGTTGACGAGGCGCTGATAGGTGGCTCCGGCGTTTTTAAGTCCGTAAGGCATTACTTTGTAGCAGTACAATCCCCGGTCAGTGATGAAACTAGTGTGGTCTTGATCGGGAGCATGCATAGGAATTTGGTTATATCCCGAGTATGCGTCCATAAAAGATAAGAGTTCGTGCCCGGCTATGTTGTCCACAAGCTGATCGATTCGGGGAAGCGGGAAGCAATCCTTCGGGCAGGCGTCATTTAAGTTGGAGAAGTCAATGCATGTTCGCCACTTCCCGTTAGCCTTCTTTACTAGTACCGGGTTGGCGATCCACTCTGGGTAGATGGCTTCTCGTATGAAGTCATTGGCAAGTAGGTTCTTTACTTCTTCATCGAGGGCTGTTGATCGTTCTGCCCCCATACTTCTCTTTTTCTATTTTACTGGCACCTTGGTAGGATCGATGTTTAGTATGTGGCATGCTGTGTCTGGGGAGATTCCAGTCATGTCAGCATGCGTGCATGCAAATACATCCAAGTTGTGGTGGAGAAAATCAATGAGTTGTTCCTTCAATTCTGCTTTTAGTTGGGACCCGACTTTCAATAGTCTACTCGAGTCGTGTTTGTCCACAGATACAAATTCCATAGCCTCTGCAGGCTCGGCGGTGGCCTCCTCCTCTCTGTCCCTAGGGTCTAATTCATTGAAAGGGTCACTGGTATATCGAAGAGGAGGGGCTTTCTTTAGTTGCTATGCTTCCAAATTTTTCGTGCAGAGGGTAGTCTCTGCACTCCTCCCTTTATCCTTCCTGCGGTTATAGGCCTCCCTCTACTTCCCCTATTCCATTGTCCGTTGGAAATTTCATCTTCAGGCACCATGGGGCCAGGAAAATTTGGAAGTAAGACAAGGCTGGTCTTCCTAAGAAGGCGTTGTAGGCCGAGTGGTTTTCTATCAGCACAAATGTTTGTTTCCGCACAACGGAGCGGGGATGACTTCCGATTTCAACAAAGAGGTCCAGTCGCCCGAGGGGCATCTTCGCATTTCCAGTGAAACCGTGTAGTGGTTTATTGCAGGGAAAAACATCCTTTATTGACCGCTTCATTTTGTCGAACGCATTCTTGAATAGGATATTCACTGAGCTTCCAGTGTCTACTAGAATTCGGAAAACCTATTGATAACAATGGGATCCGTGTGAGGGTACTGCCTTCCCTCCAGGTCACGCCTATTGAATGTGATGTCATAATTCTCTATCCGCTTCGGGTGGCGTTCTTCTACAATGGAATTAACGCATTCTTCATTGTTTCTAAGTGACTTTCCGTACCTTTCCATCTCTGCCCAGCTTCCATCGGCGATGTGTGGCCCTCCCGAGATGGTGTGGACCACTATCTTCTCTTGACTGGAGCCACTGGTGTTGCGATTTCCTCTACCTATTTCTGGGGAGGGTAACCTTGGGTTCTCATTGGCAGGAGCTGGATTCTTGTTCTGCCCTTTTACATAGCGTTCTAGTTTCCTTCTTCTGATGTGTTCTTCAATCAAGTCCCGGAGATGATGGCATTCATTGGTATCATGCCCATGGGATTCGTGGAAGCGGCAGAATTTTCCAAACTTAATTGCGTTATCTGATTCCTTCTTGTGCGGGGGGCGTTTGTATTTTAACCTCGTCTTGTGTGGCCAGGAAGATGTTTTCGATCGTTTCATTCAAAGGGGTGTAAGCGTCAAATCTCGGTCCTGGCCGATATAGACGCTTTTCTCCCTTCTTGCCCCCAGCATTGTCTCTAGAATCATTTCTTCGAACGTCCTTTGCTACAGCGGGCGTGTTGCCGTGAACTGCCTTATTTTGTTGCCCTGACTGCCCCTCAGTGGCAGCGTCTTCAAGCCTCATAAATTTCCCAGCTTCATGGAAGGAATCGGGTAAAGTGGCTAGTTTTCTTTTGTCAATCTTCTAGCAAATTTAGTATCCGGATGCACGCCACTAAAGAGGGCCATTAAGATAAGCTTCTCATTGGCATCTTGGACTGCGGCCGCTGCGGCATTGAATCGTGTTAGATATTGCTGCACTTTCTCTCCAGGTTTCCGTTTGATACTGGATAAGGAATAAGCGTCCTTGGGTTGCTCCACATGAATGCGGAACTGGCTGATGAACTTTTCTTTCAACATCTCCCATGAGCTGATGGATCCTTGGGGTAGATGGCAGAACCAAGAGGTAGCTAGATCTGATAAGAATAGTGGAAAGCATTTGCACAGCACTCCTTCTGTTGCTCCGCTCATGAGCATATGCTGTGTGTATCTCTGTAAGTGTACAATGGGGTCAGAGGTTCCCTTGTAAGGTTCCATTGTAGGCATTTTCCATTCTCGGGGGGTGATGGCAATTTCGATATTGTGGGCGAAAGGGCTGGTTACCCTAGCGCCTATCCCTCGATATCTTTGATCCCGTTGGATGCACTCTCTGAACAAGCGTGCCATCCTTTCATCAGAATTTGGAGCAGATAGAAATGAGTTTGGTTCTGCTCTGTGGGATTGATTCCGTCCAGATGATCTGTAGGGATGGTATCGTCTATCATTCCTAATATTTTCCAGTGGTTGTCTTTGGTCTTCTGGGAGCATGCTAGGGTCAGCTATAGTTGGCCCTTGCCTTGATCTTCCCCCGCTGGGTTCTGTTCTAAGCACTTCCTCGGGTCCAACTTCGGGCTGGACTCTAGCTCGGCCCCGTTCATTAGTGTTTCCGTGGTTAGGCAGCATGACAAGCTCAGCTACAGTTGACATCCGCCTGGTACCTCCCCCGTTGGGTTCAGTTCCAAGCGTTTCCTCGGGTCCAACTTCGGGCTGAGTTCGGTCTCGGCTCCTACCATGGCTGCTTCTGTCGTTAGCTTCTTCGAAGAAGGAAGATCTTTGTCGCCTCCGAGATCCTCCAGACTGGGACTCACCCCATGATTCAGTGTTGCGGTTGGACTCTTCAGCATCCCTTAAGCATGACATGAGTTGGTTCACCAAGGCTTCCTGTTGGGATGTGAAGCGGTTAGTCATTTCAGCCACAACCCTGTCTAGATCTGCCCTAGTAATTGCTACCGGCTGTTCCGTGGCAGGGGTTGTCGTATTTGCTTGACCTCCATTTGGTACTGCTGTTGGAATGGGATGATTTACTTGAAATGTGACCACTAGATCTGGAATACTGCTAGTTGTGATGTTTTTTCCTTTGTTAACATCTTTCTTCTGCTTGGGAGGCATGTCTTCCAAGCAACGAGCGATGCTGTTAGGAAGAAGGTTAAGTGGGAGAAGCCAAAGTCTTGTGTTCAGCTCTCAATGAAAGCACCAAAAATGTCTGCACAAAAATTGGGAAAACACCTCCAAGTCGTATGATTTAGTCGATTTTCTGTTGTTCTTGGTGATTTGAATACTTAATGCAAATATGTAAAAAGCAGGGACTAAACTGTAAAAGACACACAAGTTTATAGTGGTTCGGCCAGAATGTGCCTACGTCCACTTTATATTTTACTCTCTTTTATTGTTCAGATTACAAGTACAAAGCTTTGACTATAAGTGTATGAAAGTTGTTTGAGAGTTCTGTTCGTTCTTTAGCTCTCTAATATGTCCCCATTGTTGTACCCTTGCCCCTCTATTTATAGAGTGAGGTGGGGGTAGAGGTCTTGGATGTATGTAGCTGCTGATGGGCCTGGGCTGATGTAATCTGGCCTAGCAAAGTTAGTTCGGTAGAGCTTTGGTTCGGCGAAGGGTGGAGGCGTGGATTGATCCGGTAGTAGAGGGTTGATGTTGATCCGGCTAGGGAGTGGAGGCGAGTTGGTCCGGTGATGCCTTGGTCCGGTGATGAATGTAGAAATGGAGTGGTCCGGTAGGGAGTAGGTGATTGGCTCGGCAATGAGTGGTTCGGTAGGGAGTAGGTGATTGGCTCGGCAATGAGTGGTTCCGTAGGGCCTTGGTTCGGTGGTGAGAGTATGCCCAACAGAATGGGTTGCAAAAATCAAAGGTGAGTTAATCTCACTCATCTGGTTGCTACTTAAATTTAAATAGTTAAATTTAAATATTGGGTGAATGATTGGATTGATTTGATATGATAGTATATATATTAGTATATATATCAATATATATATATTGGAATATGTATATATTGGAGTTGATATTCCCACATTATATAGCGGATGAGACCCTATGCGCCGCATAATAGCGGATAATATTTAAAACCCATATACCGCGATATTCCACCTCGAAGTGGAATTGGTATTGTGCTAACGTATGTGGATGCAGGGAAACAGGTTGGAGGGATCCAACTGGATTCCTCAAAAATTATCTAAACTGTTTTATATTTTGTGTTATGAATACTGATATCCTGTGATGAATTATATGGATAATTGGATGATATGGCTTGATTGGATCTATGTGGATATGCTGAGTTATCAAAATCTCTAGAATTGGATTTTTGAAAAGAAATAAAAAAGTAAATCCTTAAGTAAAATAAATGTGGAGAGTTTGAGTAAATTGGAAAATGAAATTGGGAGAATAAGAGTAACTTTAAATTTCAAATAAATTAATTCTGAATATGAGGAAAAAGGGGAATTTGGGATTAACAGGGGAAATAATAAATTTTAAACTAAAGTGATATTAGTTTAAAGAATAAAGGATTTATTTTTAAATTTAAGGATTAAATTTAATTAAGGAATAAGAAGGAATTTTGGGAATCTGAAATTGATATTTTCAGTTATAAAGATTTTAAATCATAATTAAGAAATAAAATCTGAAAGTTAATGAATTTTGGACAAATGAAGTAAGAAAATTTATTTCAGAATAAAGTGAATTGGAAACCAATTGTAAATTGATTTAAGAGTTTGGGATTTGAAATTTTAAAGAGAAGTGAGATTTTGGAATTTATAAACTAGGTTTATAAAGTAAAATAAAATATCAGTGGATATTTGAAAATATAAATTCAAGGTGGGGATTTATAAAGGGATATGAATTGGTTTAAAAATAAATGTTGATTTATTTTAAAAAGATGTGAAGAGAAGTGTATTTCCTTGGATAGCCAAGTACGTTTTCAAAGTGTTTGCACAAAAAATGGACAAACACCTCAAAGTTGTATGATTTAGTAGATCTTATGTTGTTCTTAGTGATTTGGGTGATTTATGCAAATATATGAAAAGCAGAGGCTAAACTGTAAAAAGACACGCAGATTTATAGTGGTTCAGCCAGAATGTGCCTACGTCCACTTTATATGTTATTTCTCTTCTCTTGTTTTGATTACAAGTACAAAGCTTTGATACAAGTAAAAGAAAGTTGTTTGAAAGTTCTCTCCGTGCTTGAGCTCTCAAACTTGTCCCCCATTGTCGTACCCATGCCCCTCTATTTATAAAGTCAGGGTGGGAGTAGGGGTCTTGGATGTATATAGCTGCTGGTGGGCCTGGGCTGATGTGATCTGGCCCGGCACGTCTTGGTCCGGCAGCGTTTGGTCCGGTGGTAGGAGGTGAGTTGGTTCGGCGAAGCATGGGAGGTGAGTTGGTTCGGCGAAGCATGGGGATGAGTTGGTTCGACGAAGCATGGGAGGTGAGTTGGTTCGGCGAAGCATGGGAGGTGAGTTGGTTCGGCGAAGCATGGGGATGAGTTGGTTCGGCGAAGCATGGGAGGTGAGTTGGTTCGGCGAAGCATGGGAGGTGAGTTGGTTCGGCGAAGCATGGGGATGAGTTGGTTCGGCGAAGCATGGGAGGTGAGTTGGTTCGGCGAAGCATGGGAGGTGAGCTGGTTCGGCGAAGCATGGGAGGTGAGCTGGTTCGGCAGAGCATGGGAGGTGAGCTGGTTCGGCAGAGCATGGGAGGTGAGCTGGTTCGGCAGAGCATGGGGATGAGTTGGTTCGGCAGGGTCGTTGCATGCGAAGCAGGTTGGATCGGCGAAGCTTTGGACCGGTGGTGAGAATCTACCCAACATTTGCCCCCCAAAGTGGGGTATATGCTGGCGTATGGCCTACTTTGTTTCCTCTTATTCGGTCGCTGAGCGCCGATCCAACTGGTCCGGCATCCTATATTTGCCTATAAGTAGGGGCTGTATACTCTCGTTATTCCCTTCCAATTCAAGATAGCCGAACCAAACGTTTCTGCCGAATCAAGCTCTCTGACGAATTGCTTCAGAATACCGAATCAAGTACTGCCGAACGAATTTACGTACTCTAAGTGCCGAATGATCATTTACTCTGGGTGCCGAATGAACTTTACCCTCGGTGCCGAATGAACATTCACTCTGGATGCCGAATGAACTTGATTCTAGGTGCCGAATGAACGTTCACTCTGGGTGCCGAATGAACTTGATAAACTTGATTTTTTCACTTGAAATTTCAGACTGCAGACACTTGCTCCTTTACTTCCTCTATTCTAACGACGTTCTTCTTTGTGTTTGCAGATAATGTCTCGTAAAGCGGAAACACGATCAGACAAAAAGAAATCCGGGGGCGAAGGAGGTTCCTCCGTCGTGCCCCCAGCTCAGCCGAATCCAGAACGTCACGGACCTGCCCCGAGATCACTAGTGGATGGGTACGGCCCTCAGGAACTTCTGAACTCCCCGCCCGATTGCTTTCCTAGCTCCCTCAAGGAGGAGCAGCTTGATGTTATTTCCCGATCTTTTGGAATTGATAGGGCGCACTTGTTGTTGCCAGGGAGAGAAGTTATGCCATAGGAACCTCCTGAAGGGTACCTTGCCTACAGCATATACCACTGCATGTGTGGTGCCATTCCTCCTCTTAACGCTTGGGTAGCCAGCTTCCTCACATATCTAAAGGTGGCCCCATTCCAGCTTCAACCCAACTCCTATGCTATACTAGTGAGCCTCTTCGTTATTTTTCAGAGGAAGTGTGGTCGTGCTCCTTCCAACCGGGAGATCCGGTACTTATATAATCTGAGGGGCTATAAGAAGGGGTCCCCATACATCAGCTTGGAGTCGGCTGTAACCTTCAAGCCGGTCTTGGACCTGTATTCCAAATTCAGCATGTTCAAGAAGGAATGGTTCTTCGACAGGGACGGCTCAGTTTCTTTTAGGCGCTTCACCTCTGGATGTAAATCTACACTTTATTTATTTCCATTCTGGTTTGCGAGACTCCTTCTCATACGTCTTCATTTTTGCTAGCGACAGGTGGCTTTGCGGTGGTGGAGACCGATCGCCTGGTTCAAACGGCGGCTGAGATAGAAGCTATCCCCGAGAGGGATAGATTAGCTGCCTTCCTGATCAGAAACGCGACCCTTCTGGACTATAACTTGATCCTTCCACACCAGTCAGTAGTCAAGCTGAGGGAAACGGCGGAGGAGAGGGCGGCTGCTCAGGCTAAGGCAGGCGTCGCGACAGAGAGTGGAAAGAGAAAACCTTTCACAAAACCTCCAGCCGTTGGAGGTAAGAAACTTAAGAGATCGGACGGTCCTTCTCCCAGCAATTGTCCACTTACTCAGGGGGAGGAAGACGTGGAGGAGGAAAGAGGTGAGGGTGGAGATGGCATCGGGGCCTTGCTTCTTGGGTAAGCGGGCGAGATTCAGGATTGGACGGATGATGCGTTCCACCAAGCTTTCGAGGGGCTGGACGAAGATCCGACTTTGGTAGAGAAGACCGGGAAAGCGGACAAGGTCGGGACCGGTGCAAGCGAGTCTTCTCAGACCATTCCAGCCAAGGTGGCTCCGACGACTCAAGGTGAACTCTTGACTCCTGCATGCTTCATTAATGATAGGGACTTAGGAATATTTTATGATCCGCTCCCGTCTTGGAATGAAATCCAAGACTCATTGCAGTATCCTACTTCTCCCCAGGGTTTGTATAACAGACGTGCTTTCTTTCTTCTTTTAACTTGTAATTTACCGCGCTTCTCGAATTATATAGTGATGTAAGCTTGTGACACTTGTTCTTTATATCAGGAGCAGGTAAGACATCCAAGGCCCCAGATCTTCGGCACATGCTTGAGCAATACAAGCTTTCCAAAACTTCCGCCAAGCCGAAGCCTTCGACCCACCGCTCCGAGGATGTAGTCGGCTACCGTCCTCTTCTCGGGGTTATTGATGAGGGTATTCAGCAGAGAAAGAGGAGTCATCCTTTATCTGAACCTTCACCTGGTCCTCAGCTCCCGGCTCAGCCTCTTCATGATATCACGGAGGAGGATAGCGAGTTTGCACTCTCTCCGCACCCGTCCGGAAACCCTTCCGTTACTCATATCGACCGTCCTGACTTGGCTCGTAATCCATTTGCAGGTCATCCTGATCTGGATCCAAGTTCCCACGATATTACCTTTGACGAGATTACTGGTGAGCACCTTCTTCCCCGCAATCCCATGGTACGGGTGCTTGATGAGGCTAAGTCCTTAGATCTTGATCTACTTACTACTCGGATAGTTACCATGGGAGACGAGGCCAAGGCTAATATTGATCGGGTGGCGGAGGAGACTAGGAAGCTGATGGAGCATCATGCCCGGCTGGTTAAGGCTGGAGAGGAGATTGGGAGTGCCAACATCCGACTTCGATTGGTGGTTTCAGATCAGGCCAAACAGCTTGCTGATCAGGCCATTCAGATTTCTCAACATGAGGCTGCTTCTGGACGACTAAAGAAAACCATGGAAGAGGCCAGCCGGGCTGAACTGCGGAAAATGGAAGCTACCTGCAGGGAACGGATCGACATGGCTATTGCCACGGTGGACGAGGTTCGAAAAGCGGATCTTGAGCAGATAGGGGAGCTATCCGGGAAACTTGAGACTGCAGAGCTTGCTCAAGCCAAGTTGAGGGAGGAGATGGAGGCAATGCGGAAATCCCTTCTGGTAGACTGCTCGAGATACCGATCGGAGAGATATGCCACCATTGAAAGCTTGTCGGCTTCCGAGGCCCGGATGAGGGAGTTTGAAGAAAATGAGGAGATGATGGACGAAATGCTTCAGGACATGTACTTCCGTACCTGGAAGCAGGGCAACCTATCCTGGATGGATGATTATCCCAGGGTCATGGCTAAGATCTATCTTCGGGCTTTGGAGGAGGCTAAGGCCGATGCGGATAAAGATGGTGGCGTGGTCTTCAGCATGGATGCCGTCACGGCTCAATTTGCCAAGGAGGAGATGGTGGCGGTGAAGGAAGGTATGCGGTTGCTTGCTGCTGAGGAGGTAGGCGTGCAAGTAGAGGACGACGATCAGGATAGCTAAGAAGCAGGTGCTGGTAAGTCTTCCTTTTTAGTCTCTCCATTAACTTGGTTGCTTATTGCTAATGAATCCTTTCTTTGACTGGACAGGTGGTCAACAGGACAAGGATAAAACTCCAATGCATCCGGCCCCTTGATTATACCTGGAAAGACTCTTTTTGTGGATTTGACAGGGTTGTATATGTTAGTTTTAAAACAGTGAAGTAGCCTTTAGGTTGTAATAATTTGCCACTTGTAATAAATAGTCTTATTTTTGACGTGTAATTCTTTAACTTAAGCTGATTTTGTCGTCTTCTGAATGTTTGTTGTTATTTTGACATGTCGTATGAGAAATATAGCTATGTATATTCTTGTAATTAAATTGTGTTTGATGTCGGGTTCTGGTTTAAAACATAATTTCATGACTTGCAATGTTAGCGTGTGGTGCGAACAAATTATAGTCATGTATTTGTACACAAAAGAAGAAAATACCGCCTTTCATGCTCTAATTGTAGATGGCAGTTTTGAGTATCTTGTATGACCGAGCATGGAAAGCAGTTGAATGCCCTGCCATCCGATTGTGAGTCCCTGCACCCATTGGCGAGTATCTCCTACTCTGTATCCTGTACTTTAGGGGTTGTTATAAAGCTTTTTAAGTAAAATTTAAATAGGTGAAATAGTAAAACTTCCAATCACGGAAGGCCTTCGATGTGCTTAAGTTCGTGGCAAACGGGTTTTGTAGTCACTTTCCCTAGCTGTGGGTCTTGGAGACATTTGTCACCCATCTTACGCCTCCGCGGGGAGTTAATTCTTTTTTACCACAGCCGCACCTAAGACACATCGGAGCCGAGATCGCGCACAGTAACTACCCGGGCCATTATGGCTCGTAATCGTGGGTATTATTCGATTTACTGTGGCCGGCTAGCGTGGGTGCCGATCGTCAACTGTGAACTGCCCCTGGCTGGCCACACCTTATGTTGGGGCTTATAGTCGGTTCATAGTTGCCGGCGAGCCTAACGCCGTAATGAGCTGCCTCGGCTATAGTCGGCCTTCTCGGTGGCTTATAATCGGCTCATTACAGTTGGCTTTAAGGGCCGTCACGAGCAATGAGTTAACCCGCAGCAGAGGGATGCCGGAGCGAAAGTGTCTCATTGGCGAGGGCATAGATTCGCATAGTACCTGTTAGGTTTTGTCCAGGAGAGGTTGCGCTGCGGAGCACCTTGAATGAAAATGCTATTTGCACAGGATTTTGTTCAACAGAAAAGGATACAGTTAACAAGCAGCCAAGATATGAAGGAACAAGTTAAAAAGAGACAAGTTTTTTAAAGTGGTTCGACACGAAAATGCCTACGTCCACTGGTTCTCTTTGTTAATTCACTTCATATGGGCAGTATGAGTTAAGAAAAGTATCGACGAAGGTGTTGGATGTTCCATGCCCTCTGGAACACCTCCCCGTCCACTATTGACAAAATATAAGCTCCATTGCGAAGATCTTTATGAATTACATATGGTCCGTCCCAGATTGGATCTAGCGCTCCGGGGCGCGGGAAGATTCGCTTGAGGATAAGATCTCCTTTCTATAAGCTACGATGCTTGACTTTGGAGTTGTATTGCGTTGCCACTTTTTGCTTGTGAGCTGCTGCCCTGGGGGGCTACATCATTTCTTCTTTCCTCAATTAGATCCAGAGACATGAGGAGGAACTCTTCGTTCTCTTCTGGGTTGTAGTGGATCCTACGATGGGAAGGCACTATAGTTTCAATTTGGAGCATAGCCTCCGATCCGTATGCCAAAGAGAAAAGGAGTATGCCCCGTTGATGTTCTGAAAGACGTGCGATTGGCCCATAGTGCCATAGGAGGTTCATCCACCCAAGCGCCCTTTGACTTTTCGAGTTTCTTTTTTATTAGAGTTTTGAGAATTTTGTTGACGGCTTCGACTTTTCCGTTTGCCTGGGAATAAGCTACGGATGAGAAGCTTTTGTGAATTCCATGCTCTTGGCACCAGTTGGCGAACTCCTCGCTGTCAAACTGAAGTCCATTGTCCGATATGATTTTGAATGGAACTCCGTACCTGCATAGAACATTTTTTGATCAAGAAGTTAATAACTTTTGCTAAAAATACTTTATTTAGGGGTTCTGCTTCCTGAGGGATGTGTTTGATTAAATAGTGATCCCATCGATTGAGAAGCAACTTGGTCTTCTTTAAATATGCTATGAGTCGTTCTTCTCGAGCCTGGAATCCTACTAGTATTTGATTTACAATAAGTTGAGAATCGCTATGAAGACACAAAGAATTGGCTCCAATTTCTAAGGCAAGTTCTAATCCAGCTATCACTGCTTCATACTCTGCATCGTTGTTGGTGGCAGTGAATCCTGACCTTATAGCATAGTGTAGTTCATTTCCCTTGGGAGTGATTATTACCACACCAGCCCCCGAGCCTTGTTCGTTGATGGCGGTGCGAGGATGGTAGGTGATATCATATTGACTTAGTTGAATGCACCATTTAAGTAGTCGCCTAGAAGCGTCGAGACGATGGAGTACCTGCCTTAGTGGTTGATCGGTCAGAACTCTGATGGAATGAGATCGGAAATAGTGACGCAGTTTCCGTGATGTGATTAGTAGGCAATAGGCTAGCTTCTCAAGTTTAGGATATCTGGTTTCTTCTTGTGCGGGGGGGCGTTTGTATCTAACTTCGTCTTGAGTGTCCCGGGAGAAGTTTTCGATCATTTCATTTAAAGGAGTATAAGCGTCAAATCTCGGTCCTGGCCGATACAAGCACTTTTCTCCCTTCTTGCCCCCAGCATTGTCTCTAGAAGCATCCCTTCGAACGTCCTTTGCTACAGCGGACGTGCTGCCGTAAGCTGCCTTATTTTGTCTCCCCGACTGCCCTTTAGTGGCAGCGTCTTCAAGCCTCATATATTTCCCGGCCTCATAGAAAAAATTGGGTAAAGTAGCTGGTTTTTATTTTGTCAATCTTCTAGCAAATTTAGTATCCGGATGCACACCACTACAGAGGGCCATTAAGATAAGCTTCTCGTCGGCATCTTGGACTGTGGCCGTTGCGGCATTGAATCGGGTTAGGTATTGCTGCAGCTTCTCTCCAGGTTTCTGCTTGATACTGGATAGGGAATAAGCATCCTTAGGTTGTTCCACATGAATGCGGAACTGGCTGATGAACTTTTCTTTCAACATTTCCCATGAGCTGGTGGATCCCTGAGGCAGATGACAGAACCAGGAGGTAGCGAGATCTGCTAAGAAGAGTGGAAAGCATTTGCACAGTACTCCCTCTGTCGCTCCACTCATGAGCATATGTTGTGTGTATCTCTGCAAGTGTACAACGGGGTCGGAGGTTCCTTTGTAAGGTTCCATTGTTGGCATCTTCCATTCTCGGGGGGTGATAGCAATTTCAATGTTGCGGGCGAAAGGGCTGGTCACCCTAGCGCCTATCCCTCGATCTCTTTGCTCCCGTTGGATGCACTCTCTGAATAAGCGCGCCATCCTTTCATCAGAATTTGGAGCAGATAGAAACGAGTTTGGTTCTGTTCTGTGGGATTGATTCCGTCCAGATGACCTGTAGGGATGGTATCGTCTATCATTCCTCATATTTTCCAGTGGCTGCCTTTGGTCTTCTGGGAGCATGCTCGGGTCAGCTACAGTTGGCCCTTGCCTTGATCTCCCCCTGCTAGGTTCTGATCTAAGCACTTCCTCGGGTCCAACTTCGGGCTGGACTCTAGCTCGGCCCCGTTCACTGGCGTTTCTGTGGTTAGGCAGCATGACAGGCTCAGCTACAGTTGACCTTCGCCCGGTACCTCCCCCGTTGGGTTCGGTACCAAACGTTTCCTCAGGCCTAACTTCGGGCTGTGCTCGGTCTCGGCTCCTACCATGGCTACTTCTGCCGTTAGCTCCTTCGAAGAAGGAAGATCTTTGTTGTCTCTGAGATCCTCCAGACTGGGACTCGCCCCATGATTCAGTGTTGCGGTTGGATTCTTCAGCGTCCCTTAAGCGTGACATGAGATGGTCCACCAAGGCTTCCTGCTGGGACGTGAAGCGGTTAGTTACTTCAACCACAACTCTGTCCAAATCTGCTCTAGTAATTGCTGCAGGCTGTTCTGTGGCAGGAGTGGTTGGGTTAGCCTGTTCTTCATTTGTTACTGTTGCTGGAGGAGGACGATTTACTTGATTCGTGACAGCTGGATCTGGAAGACTGTTGGATGCGATGTTTTTTCCTTTGTTAACATCTTTTCTATGTTTAGGAGGCATGTTTTCCAAGTGGCGGACGATGTTGTTAGGAAAACTTGTTAAGCGGATGAAGCTGAAGCTTCGAGCTTCTATTTCTCAGTGAAAGCACCAAAAATGTTTGCACAAAAAATGGACAAACACCTCAAAGTTGTATGATTTAGTAGATCTTATGTTGTTCTTAGTGATTTGGGTGATTTATGCAAATATATGAAAAGCAGGGGCTAAACTGTAAAAAGACACGCAGATTTATAGTGGTTCAGCCAGAATGTGCCTACGTCCACTTTATATGTTATTTCTCTTCTCTTGTTTTGATTACAAGTACAAAGCTTTGATACAAGTAAAAGAAAGTTGTTTGAAAGTTCTCTCCGTGCTTGAGCTCTCAAACTTGTCCCCCATTGTCGTACCCCTGCCCCTCTATTTATAGAGTCAGGGTGGGAGCAGGGGTCTTGGATGTATATAGCTGCTGGTGGGCCTGGGCTGATGTGATCTGGCCTGGCACGTCTTGGTCCGGCAGCGTTTGGTCCGGTGGTAGGAGGTGAGTTGGTTCGGCGAAGCATGGGAGGTGAGTTGGTTCGGCGAAGCATGGGAGGTGAGTTGGTTCGGCGAAGCATGGGAGGTGAGTTGGTTCGGCGAAGCATGGGGATGAGTTGGTTCGGCGAAGCATGGGAGGTGAGTTGGTTCGGCGAAGCATGGGAAGTGAGTTGGTTCGGCGAAGCATGGGGATGAGTTGGTTCGGCGAAGCATGGGAGGCGAGTTGGTTCGGCGAAGCATGGGAGGTGAGCTGGTTCGGCGAAGCATGGGAGGTGAGCTGGTTCGGCAGAGCATGGGAGGTGAGCTGGTTCGGCAGAGCATGGGAGGTGAGCTGGTTCGGCAGAGCATGGGGATGAGTTGGTTCGGCAGGGTCGCTGCATGCGAAGCAGGTTAGATCGGCGAAGCTTTGGACCGGTGGTGAGAATCTACCCAACACAAAGCAATTCGAAATATAAGTTAAAAGTTTTAAGTATGTTTTTTTAAAAGCATGTTTTAGAAAATTAGTTTTTTTCTAAATGTTAATTTCCAAAGTAAGTATTATCAAAATCTATTATTGTAGTAACTATATAAAAGTGATTTGGTATTATGTTAAAAGAGAAATTTAGTTTATATTTATAAAGTGGTTTTATTTTAAAAATTCTTAAAGTATATATTTTGATAAAGTATTAAAGTGGTTTTATAATTTCAATGTTATAAAGCATATTTATAGTAAAGTGTTTTTAAATTATTTTAAAATCTAAAAGTATTTTGTACTTGGTGTTTCAGAGGAAATAAACATTTGGGAAATGTATTCCGTAAGCGGAAACTTTTTGAAATTGTTTCAAATGAGTTTTGAAATTTGGAAATATATCTTGAAAGGATATTTGAGGTTAACAAATAATTTGGGAGAATTATTTATTGTTTGATGGATGTTTGTGAATGTTAATTGATAGTTAAATAACTGACTATCAATATTGGCCAAATGCGCTGATCGTTTCGAAGAGACTGGGATCGGGATTAATTTCCCGAAAACCACTTCAATCCGGTTTGTACGTTTCGTGGAAACAATTTCGGAGTCGAAGATGGAGCAGTGAAGTGCAGGGGCTAGTCGCTACTAATACTGAGGATATTTCCAAAATGGATGTAGTAGGAGTAGTGCCTTCGGTTCCGTTCGGACCCAGGACGGACTTGTATGGATGAATGCTTGCGGAACATCGTCAGCGGACGATGGGCATTCTAAGGGTTATGTGCTGAAAGGTAACGCTTAGCCTTTAGCCTCATCAACCGGGAATGACTGAAAATCAGGGGTTATGCAGCAAGGCTTCGTGGGTCGCACCCACTGGAGAGTAAGGTCATCCCTGTCTAGATGTCCCTTATATTTCGGCTTAGAGTTGCGGTTGCTGATCCCAACCGTGGGGTGATTTTATTCGGAATTATCCAGTAAGGGATGGTTTCGGCCTTGTGTTGCAGGGGAGCGGGCGTACTCCTCGGTACTGTGATCTTGGCCACGTACTGTGACAGGTGGTACCCCAGTGCCTAGTCATTCGTTTGAAATCCATTCTCCCTACGTGCTTTTACGAGTTTTGTTTGTATACCTAGTATGCTGGAATTTAATGAATGTAACAATTTTGGCTATTTTAATAAGTATTTGTATATAGACCATATTATAATATCAGAGGATTTTAATAAAAAGTGGTTTGGCTATCGTAAGGTAAAAACCCGACATGTTTATTTGTGGCGTGGTCTTACGAGATGTTTTTGATTTCAAAGGATTTTGAAACTTTAATAATTAATTTGAGTGTGATTTTCTCACGCTGGTATTCCAGACTGACTCGGGTGTTATTTTATTATAATGCTCGTGTCAGACCGAATATTATAGGTTACAGGATATGATGTTGTGGAGCTCAGGAGACGAGCTGGATGGAGATACGTATTTTCGTACTTGTATATGTATATTCCGCTATGTTGATTAGATGTGTACACCGTTTGTATTGGGGACAGGATATGATTATTGTCCAGTGTATGTTATGGGTGCTTTGATGTATACTTTGATGATGTATTATATAAAACAGATATAGTTTTAATTTGAGTAAAGATCTGTTAATATCTACTATATTTTATTCCGCTGTGATGGTTAGATTCTGATGTTGTTTCCTAACTTCTTCTTCTACCTCTTCTTCTTTATCACTAATGGTTCGATTTTCTGGCCTGGAGGATCGGGTCGTTACACATCCCCTTATAAATTCCCATCCTGAATTTATAATTCCAAATTATCCACTGATAAACACTTCACTTCATTTATAAACCCAGTTTATAAATCCTATAGTCTCATTTTCCTTTTATAACCGTTTTCAAAATACTTAAGTCGATTTTAAATCGATTTTCTGAGTTAAATTCCATTTTAAAATTTATTCCTTCGTCAACACAGACTTATTACAAAACCCACTAATTCCAGATTCACTTCCTTTTTATAATTTAAAATCTTATTTAAATCTAGAACATTAATTCATATTTTATTTTTCAAATTACCCTTTTATTTTTCCCAAACTATTTAAATTTCAAATTTAAAAATACACTCTTTTATGTTAAAACAATATCGCTTAAGTTCTTTATTTTAAAAAAACTTTTTATTCACATTTTCCCAAAAATCTCTGTTTTTTTTTTCATATTTTGGAATTTATTAAATAGGATTTTAAAATTAACTATTTATTTTTCCCAAATTCATTCTTTTAATTGATTCAACTTCAATAGAAATATTTTAGTTTAAAATTTTCCTTTTATTTTCCTTTAACAATTCAATGTTCATATTTATGGTATTTTAAAATTCCAAAAATATATCCAGCAATACCTTAGCACCTAGTAAATTCGATTTTTTAATATAATCTGTCATAGATTACTCAAATAAATCATATGACCGAATATGAAAATAATTTCAACACTTTTGAGGAATCCAGTTGGATCCTTCCAACCCATTTCCCTGCATCCACAGATGTTAATAGAATATAAAAATACCAATCCCACTTCGAGGGGGATATCGCGGTATATAGGGTCATCCTCTATTATGCGGGGCACATAGGGTCTCTTCCGCTATATAATGCGGGAATATAAATCACACCAATATATATACACACACACACACATTATATATAATATCACATCCAGACTGATAATAATTATCAATAAACCAATAATTAATTTTAACGATTTTAAAGTAAATGGTTATCATCCAAATGAGTGAGGTCAACCCACCTTTATCTTCTGTTAACGGTAAAAAGTGAACGCTAACACCCGGTGTGTGTACTAGACTTGTGAAAGCACCACCCGTTGGTACGGGAACAGAATATGAGCTGAGAATAGCAGAAAAACAGTAAATGAACAACAGATTTATAGTGGTTCGACCCGTAATTGAGCCTACATCCACTTTATAGTCTTTTATTGCTGATTTGATTACAATTCGATACAATATCTCTCTAAATACAATACAATTTGATCATGAAATCATTCTTGACTACTAGCTCGATCTTTAATGATGAAACTCAACGAATCCGCGTTGGATGTTAGGAGCTCTTCTCGAAGATCGTTGTAGTGTCTCGAATGCTTGAAGATCTTTGATTGCTGAATGAGAGGAGGCTTCGACAGCGTAACGGCGCTTGGAGAAATGAATGGCCCAAAGTCCCCCTGAAGTTGGAAGTGATGGGGTATTTATAGAAGCTGATCTGGACTTAGGAAATTTCTCTAAGTCTTTAAGTCGTCGCCGACTTAGTGTAGGTCGCTGCTGGTTTATGATAGGTCGCTGAAGACTTAAGATCAGTCGGTGACTCGTTAGGTCGGAACCTCCTTAAATCGGAGCATTTTGTAGCTCGGAATCTTCTCTAGGTCGTAACCTTTAGTTCGCAGTACTATTAGGTCGCGGAGTCTTTAGGTCGCAAGCTTCCTTAGGTCGTGACATTCCTGTAGCCTTAGGTCGCTGGGCAAGTTAAGTCATAAGTCGGCAATCTGTTAACTCGGCAGGCCTTGCTAACTCACAATTTGCTAAGTCGGTAGGCTTCTTAAGTCAGCAGGTTCCTAGCTCGGCATCCTTCTTAAGTCCTGAGTCACAGATCTTCTTAAGTCGGCAGGCTCCTAAGTCGGCACAACTCTTAAGTCGGCAGCTCTTCTCAGTAGTTAGATCGGCAACTGTTGGGTCAGAGCTTTCCTTAAGTCGGTTACGCCTTTAGCTTGTTAGGTCGTCTTCTGCCTTAGGTCGGCAAGCACCTTAACTCGGCATACCTTCTTAAGTCGGAGCACTGCATAACTCGGAGAGCTTTTAGGTCGCAACATTGTTAGATCGCAATGTTCCTTAGGTCGCAGAGCTTCTTAGGTCGCGGACTTCTTTAGGTCGGCAGGCTCCTTAACTCGGCATATTGCTAGGTCGTGAGTCGAAAAGGGGTTAACATTTGCCCCTCGAAGTATACGCCTAAACCATAGGTCGTATGCTTCGATTCTCTTAATTCTCTGGTTAGGTCGGAGGCGACTTAACGTAAGTCTTAAGTCATACATCATGTGTCGATTCGTCTTTCACTGCCCCCGTGAGTAAAAAAGCTTAAGCCGTCCCTTCTCTTCCTTCACCTGTTCCAACTTCCTGTGCCGCCATTAACAAAGTTCTTCAATTTCGAATACCAATTCAAGTCCACCACCCAGCGATTCACCCTTGCTATCCAATTGCGTAAGCGTTTTCGATCCTTTTTCACTTCACGTTCGCCATTGAACCATGAATTCTAACCTCCGAGCCCCGAATTGGAATCATACGTCGCGCTGCACTTTGAATCGTGCTGTGATCAATTTATAATCGTCACTAGTTGTTGATGTGATTTACGAACGCATGACAGTAGGTCAGGTTTATGACAGATCGGAGATGTGTTGAATTGTTGTTCCAGCGACTTTGTGATATGAAGGGAACGGTGAAATTCGAGTTGATTGGTGGAAGGAGGTGAAATTTATGGTGGAGGAGAAGTAGCTTGAGACGACTCAAAACATTCATGCGACCTAACTATCTCAGCAGCCCAGTTTTCCTTGCGACTTAGCTATTCGCCGACATAAGCCTTAGGTCGTGGCTGAGCTAGGACTTAGACATTCATGCCGTTCTGACTTGAGACCTTTTGCACGCAGCCCGACTTAACTTATAACACAGCTTCTTGAATTAGGTCGTGACCGACCTAGAACTTGGAATAATTTCAACGACTTATTTTTTTTTACAACAAGGCTTTAGGTCGCAGCCGAGTTAGGACTTAGAGAATTTCTGGTTGCCTCGAACTAATTTTTTGTTCCTTTATTCGACCTAAGACTCAGGGACTGCCGACCTAGACCCATAGGGAATCTCTTAAGTCGTCACCGAGTTAATACTTGGGTTTTTCAGCGAACTAAGCAGATGACTCTTAAACTTTGCCTGGACTTTGAACTGTCGAACTATAAACTATGTTGCATGTATTTCTTTTTACGGATTGCTTCAATTTTGCAAACTAACAATCCTGCTTAAAACAACATTCACAGAATACTGGGACGAATATACTGTCACTGACTGCCCATATCAAATGACAGATTAGTTGGTAAAGAGAAAGTTAAATTAAGTGAATATGAATGAGATGCTGTACAATAACCAATTCAAGTGAAGTATTAAAACAAAATCATAATAGTCAAATGAAACTGACTTGTCTGTATTAACACTGCACTTGATCATTGACAAGTTCTGAAATTCTGTAATCGATTGATTGTCAACTAATTTAATTCCAGTTATGCTTGTCTTTTATTTTCATTAGTTTTTGCACAACACTTCACACTTTTAGGGAACGTGCACCTTCACATTTGAACATTCAGCTGATTGTGTAGAATGTCTTCTCCACAAGAAGAAACAGAGCAAGCTGAAGATGTATTTCCAGTTGCTATCCCGCTGAACGATCCTCCAGAGAGGACTCCTACTACCTTGAGCCATAAAGCCTTTCGTCAGCTATGCATCCAGTTTGGCATTGCTGAAGCTGACGCTTTGCTTCCCGAAACAAATGATACTGCTGACAGGCCGCCCCATGGCTTCGTTGCAGTTAACCGTCAAATGTGCTTGAGCGGAGCTATCCCCCCATTCAATGACTGCATTCGAGAACTTCTTCTCCAACTATCTATCTCCCCTTTTCAGTTACATCCCAATGGCTACGCCATCTTGCTGGGACTATGCGTGCTTTTTAGGAGAACGCTGGGCCGCTTTCCTACCTTCGGAGAAATTCGCTATCTCTGTACCTTTGCCAAGAATAAAGATCATCCCTCCATCATAGTCGTAAGGAGTGCGAGGAATCGTAAGTTGATCACCGGTCTCCCTGAAAGTGTTCACAGTTTCCTGAGCCCGTTCTTTTATGTCCGCTGTCCTCCTGGGTTTTATGCTATTTGGAGAATAGGGAGTAAGATCACTTGCATTTGTCTCTTATGTTCTTTCAAGCTTACCGAAGTTCGGATTATCAAGTGCTAACTTCGCTCTTTTTTTTTTTTCAGCACTTCCTTCTCCTTCTAAAAATCTTAGTCACAAAGTGACTTTCGAGAGGCTTATGGCGGTGCCTGTGGAGGAGAGGAGTATCCAGTTTCTATTAGATGATGAGTTTTTGCACCAATTTGGGCTTCTACACCCTTCCAGGTCGACTCGAATTCATGAAATTCCTAGCTCTGATGCGGAAACGTCGGCTGCTTCGGGTTCTCAAGCAGAGGCGTCAAATGCCCCAGTTTCTGCGGAAGAAGTTGCATCAAAAACACTTGTCATGGATGCTGCTTTGATAAAGTGTTCTGGATCCACTGATGTTGTAGGGTTAGCTGGCAAGTCGGCACTTCCCCCAATTATTGAGGAAGAAGAGAATCTCCGAGCTTCTGAAAAATCAACTGATGTGGAAGTTGAGAAGGAGAAATCTGCCGAACACTTGGGCGATGACACCTTTGATGGCTTGAGTGACATTATGATTACTTCTCAAGAGCTTTTCAAGGATAATATTCCAAAGGCAAACTCTCCTGTCATTGAAGCGACTTCCTCTTTGAAACAGATCTCGACGCCTTCAACACCTGTCGTCTCCGTTCCTGCACTGAAGCGTGGTTTGTAGTTTGACGCGCGTAGTTCGCACGCCGCACACACTTAGGATTTTTCTGCACTTATAAGCATTTACTTTTTCTTTTCTGGAAATTTCTAAACTTTACTTCTTTCCTGTTTTCAGATTCTCCGATGGGACGCTCCGGCTCATATTATGACTCATTTCAGCGCCATGGAGGCCGTGGATCCTATGACTTCAGGAAATATCTTGGTGACCATAGAGAGACAGATGAGGAACGGGCCCAAAGGAAGGCTCAAGAAAAATGGGATTATGAGCAGCGGCAGAGAAGAAGAGATGCTGATCGATACGATTCTTCTTACAAAACTTACGATTCTCATAAGCGAAAATCTTATGATGACAAAGGGAAGACTCAAATTACTGATGAATCGAGCAAACGGTCTAAGCCAAGTGACGCGTCTGCTATTTCTGAAAAGACCAACGCTCCCATTTCTTCTGACATTCCGGCCGGTTCTCCTCCTCTAAAGGAAACTGACATTCAAACCATCATTAACAGGCCACAATATCTAGTTAAAGACGGCCCTCCAACGCTTCAGAGCCGATTTCCGAATTGGTGTCTAAGAGGAGTCCGCTTTGACTTAGATTTGGTTCCCATTGATAAGCAGGCAATGCTGAGAAATTTCGACGCTGTCAAGCTTGATATTGAAAGAATGTCTGGATGGCAGAAGTTGGTTGATGAACTTCAAAGGGTCAACCACCTTAACCTTGAGGCGATGATGACGATGGAGAATGATAAAGCAGAATGGGACAAATGGCGTAAGCAGCATGACGCGGAAATGACGAGTATTGCAGACGACAATGCAAAGCTTGCGTCTGAAGTTAAGCAGCTTAAGGAAAATCTCGCTTCTTCTTCTGCATCATATACTCAAAAAGAAGAAGTCTTTCAGAAGCAGGTGCGGGACGCACACGCTGCACAAAGAGATGTAGAAATGAAACTTGCCGCCGAACAGCATGTCAATGAGAAGTATCGTGCAGAGAACGCCGAACTGCGGGCAAAAGTCACCTCCCAGAACGTGGAGATTGAGTTATTAAAGTCTCAACTTGCTAAAGCTGAGGTAGCTCGTGATGAGGCTATTACTAGTAGGGTTGCTGCCATTGCCGAAAAAGAAGCGACTGAACAGTCACATGAGGCAACGAAAGCAAGCATCAATTCTACCTTATTCGACTTTTATTTACACTGCGTTCTGGGTCGTGGGAGCCTTGCTTTTCTGGGTCCAGATTATGAAATCACCCTGGCGGAAGTGTGGGAGGCCGCACTAGATATGTTCAAAGGTGCCGGCTATGATGAAGCAAAATTTGAGGAAGCAAAATTTGAGGCTCGCTATCTTGATGATGAGGCTCGCGCCGCTCTGGTTAGAGGGAAGGAGCAGCTTGCTAGGGCACGGGCTGAATCATTGGGAGAAGAACTCTCAAAAGAGGAAGCTCTTTTAACTGCCCCTGTTCATGCTTCCACTTCGGCTGATGCAAACATTATGGATTCCAGCTCTCATCCTTCACCTCCAGTTGTGACCACTCCTACAGAAGAGGAGGCAATGAAGGACTTTCAGGCTCGGGAATTTGAGATTGATCTTGCCAAACCGGCTTCTCCAGGTAACTTTGATGATTCACGGTCTTCTTTTTTCTCGAGGAATACTAATTTTGATTTCTTTTATTATGCAATAGTCGCGCCGGAAACTGCACCAATTCTTCCTTCTTCAGCTGCCATTCCTTCTTCTCAAGTTGCTCCTCTTCCAGCTTCTCAACCAGGTTCACAGGAAGAACCGATAGCAGCCCTTCAAGGTTTGGACGAACCATCTGCTTCCGACGAACAGAAAGCAGAAGATCTGGAAGATAGCGAGAAGACCCCAGAGCGGTCTTTCGACTACGACACAAAACTTTCTACATTTCTTACTCCGGGGAGTGAATCTTCTTCCAAGAAGAAGGGGAAGCGTGTGGTTTCAAAGAAAGGAAAGAGGAGTTCTTCTGCTGCTGGAGATGAGGCAGAGATTGATCCGGCTGAGTCTCTTTCTCCTTCTTCTCCGACGCGGCCTACGAAGCTAATTACCAGGCCGGGTAAAAGTTCCAAGGGTGGGAAGAAGGGGAAATGAGTTTGATTTTGCATTTTCTGCTTTTTGTATTGACCGGGGATTGTGCGGATTCCGGTCTCCGCTTCTTTTTGTAACCTGTACAATGTAAAAATTTCTTATAGTGTTGAAATAAATAGATATTTTTCTTGTACAAATCTTTGTGTATGCAGGAATACATCTGTTTTTCATTTGAAGTGTAGAATAAATGATTCTTTTTGCTTGTACAAATTTTGTCTGCGTTTCAAGAACGCACTTACTCCACATCTTTATTACGTGATATTGCAATGAACTTGTGGTATGTTGCTTGTACATTACTTTTATTAATGTAACTGAATCGTATAATGTTGCCCCCATACCACAAGTATATTGTAATATTTCTTGATTTCACAAGACCGATACTCTTATTTTAGAGAATAACTTTCCACTTTTTCAGGGAAGAATTATTCTGCTTTTAATAGAGTATATCTTGTCTTTGGAGAAATCTTTATTTTCTTTTTCTTCCTGAAGAACACTTCGACTTCTGGGAATGATCACTTTTATTTGTTTGAAAGTGAATTTTCCTGTACAGTGAAATGAGCTTCTGAAGAAGGTTTTGATTTTCGTGCCCCGGTAAAGGGTTTATTTTTAGTACTTCAAGTAAGGTGAAGTACGCCTCTGAAGAGGTCTTTTGGTTTCTGAAGAGAAGCGATTTTGGTCTCCGAAGAGAAGCAGTTTTGGTCTCCGAAGAGAAGCAGTTTTGGTCTCCGAAGAGAAGCAGTTTTGGTCTCCGAAGAGAAGCAGTTTTGGTCTCCGAAGAGAAGCAGTTTTGGCATTTCATCTCTGGTGAAGTGGGTCTCCGAAGAGAAGCATTTTGCACTTCTACACGGGTGAAATGTGCCTCCGAAAAGGGCTTTTTAGCATTTCATCACTGGTGAAGTGGGTCTCCGAAGAGAAGCATTTTGCACTTCTACACGGGTGAAATGTGCCTCCGAAAAGGGCTTGTGCCTCCGAAGAGGGCTTCTGCCTCCGAAGAGGGCTTGTGCCTCCGAAGAGGGCTTGTGATTGCCTGGAAGTTACTTTCTCATGGTCGGAGGGGTCCACGGGACAAGCGTAAGTCATTCGATTGGATGTTTATTTGTACAAACGATCGCAATCGATTAACAAGGTGCCCCTTTTTGGTAGTCCCACCGATCTTTTTGATTGAGGAAAGCTCTCCATTTATTGGCGTGCCTCGTTAGAGGGCTTTGTTGATCCTTGGGAAGGAGCATCAGTTGGTTGGCGTGCCAGGAAGGTTGCGTCTTAGGGGCAAGTAGATCCATGGGATGGACACAAGCTGCCTGATCGGATGCATCACAATCAGCCAGCGAGGGTCTTATTCCTTCTGCTTGGGAAGGTATCCCTTTAGTGGATCTGCCTGCTTTCCTGTTGAGAGGCATGCCTTCCTTTGGCTGCTTCCATGTTTGCCTGCTCATGTTGTATCATCATTCGCCAATCTGCGATCCTTTATCATCGTTTCCAAGCGCGTGTTCCTTTCTCTTGCAAGTAAATTGCTTTATCCGAAGAAGTAGACTTCACCGTTGAATGATTCCACAGAGTAAACGCAAGTTATTTGGTTGGATGCCTTTTTATACTAAGGATCGCAACCAGTTAACGAGGGCTTGACCTAGTGGAGCCGTCAACTTTTTATGTGAAGTTCCTCTTGTATGGGATTCGAGTTTGAAATTTTTGTTGCTTGAAATTTGCTAAATGATTTGTAAGGCTCGCTTATCTTTGCGATGGGTGAGCTTTGCTTTAATGACCTGCATTATTAGATCGATATTTTAGCAATACATTTAGAGTATTTACACATCGAAATATAACAGGCATTTTATAATAGAAAACACAATGCATGGTTTTTTATTATTGAATCACGCTGATTTCTCAGCGGTTTACAATGCAGAAGTTACACATCCATCATTATCTTTACAAATTTAAGCAATGCTGTTAAGTAAAAATGAATGCTAGTTATTGCTGTTTCAGAATCTCCAAGCTGGATTTCCATTTGTGCTTGATTCATAGCTTTTGGATTTTTATGCCGGAGAAAGTGAGAGATGCCCCAGTCGCAGTTTTGTGGGTAATTAGTAGTCGTCCCAACTTCTGCTTGCTGGGTATGGTCCCCCTGTGATAGCATTAATGACAAGCTTTTCTGAATCTTGCACTGCAGTGTTGTTGAGAGAATCGGATTGATGGGTAGGACGTTGTTGCTCCCGAGTGGATGGGGTTGGATCGACTCCGCTTCTTTTAACGTATTGTTGGAGTTTACCCTGTTCTAGCAATTCTTCAATCACCTTCTTTAATTCGCGACACTGGTCAGTGTCATGGCCAGGTTGATTGTGAAATTGGCAGAACTTTCCATTACGCTTTGCCCCTCTCGTCATCTCGGGCGGCTTAGGATACCTGACAACGTCCTTTGTTGCAAAAAAGATATTTCTTGGTGTATCAGTTAAAGGAGTAAAGTTCGAAGGATTAAAGCGGCGAGGTTTCTTTTCATTTCCCTGGCTTCTTCCTCCTTCATTCTCCCTTTTCTGACTTTCAGATTCTCTTTTCTTAAGTGGGACATTGTCATTGTTATTCTGGGCAGTAACCACCTTCGATGTTGCAGAAAGGCTTTCAAGGCGAATGAACTCATCGGCCTTTTTATAAAATTTATCAAGTGAGTTTGGTTCTTTCATCTTTAACCATATCCCAAATTCACTTGATTTATCAATGGCTCTCATCAAATAAGTCAGGATCATGCGTGGTTCTGCATTCTCTACTTCGGCTAACGCTATATTGAAACGGCTCAAGAAAGATTTGATTGATTCTCCGGGTGCTTGTTCAAGGTTAGACAGTGACATTATATCCTTAGCTTTTGAAGCATACAATCTGAACTGTTCTTTAAACTTTTGCGTTAAGTCGGAGAATTTATCTACAGACCGAACTGGAAGCTTTGTGAACCAAATTAAAGCCACACCTTCTAGGTATACCGGAAAGTATCGACACTTGATCTCGTCTGATGCTCTTGCACCAGTCATATGCCAATCGTACTTGTAGAGGAAATGATTAGGGTCACTGGTTCCCCTATAAGCTTGGATAGTAGGAGGTGCAAATTTCCTTGGAAACTCTGCTCTTAGGATCCTTTCAGTAAACGGAGTTCTGCTTGGTGCAAATCCCCAGTCAGCCTCATCTTCTTCCCTTTGCATGCTCTCTTTCATGATGCGGCCAACCATTTCAGACAGGTACTCTTTATTGTTCAAAGACACCTCCGGACAAGTATTAGTTCTTCCCTCGGAATTTTGCCCGGGCATATGCTCATGACAAGTTGGTTGCGGCATAGAACCATCAGCTTGGAAAGGTGGCGTTTCAGGAAGAGTAGTTCGACGGTTTTCTGGTTGACGATTTGCCCCGAGCAGAGCAGTTAATTGATCCATCATCAAAGCGTTTTGAGTTTCAATTTGTTGGTATAATCCAGAAACTGCGTCATCCAATTCAGCCCTGGTGACCCCAACGGTTGGAGTTGCTTGGTCTGTTATTGGGGAAGCGGAAGTTCCTTCGTGAGCGTTTCCGGATCTGATAGGTCTACCTCTTCTTCCAGGAGCCATTATTTCAGATCTGGTTTTTAAAGAGAGGTTCTTTTTATGAATCTTTGCGAAGCAACGGTGGATGATCGTCTTGAGTTCAATTCTCGGTGAAAGCACCAAAATGTTAACGGTAAAAAGTGAACGCTAACACCCGGTGTGTGTACTAGACTTGTGAAAGCACCACCCGTTGGTACGGGAACAGAATATGAGCTGAGAATAGCAGAAAAACAGTAAATGAACAACAGATTTATAGTGGTTCGACCCGTAATTGAGCCTACATCCACTTTATAGTCTTTTATTGCTGATTTGATTACAATTCGATACAATATCTCTCTAAATACAATACAATTTGATCATGAAATCATTCTTGACTACTAGCTCGATCTTTAATGATGAAACTCAACGAATCCGCGTTGGATGTTAGGAGCTCTTCTCGAAGATCGTTGTAGTGTCTCGAATGCTTGAAGATCTTTGATTGCTGAATGAGAGGAGGCTTCGACAGCGTAACGGCGCTTGGAGAAATGAATGGCCCAAAGTCCCCCTGAAGTTGGAAGTGATGGGGTATTTATAGAAGCTGATCTGGACTTAGGAAATTTCTCTAAGTCTTTAAGTCGTCGCCGACTTAGTGTAGGTCGCTGCTGGTTTATGATAGGTCGCTGAAGACTTAAGATCAGTCGGTGACTCGTTAGGTCGGAACCTCCTTAAATCGGAGCATTTTGTAGCTCGGAATCTTCTCTAGGTCGTAACCTTTAGTTCGCAGTACTATTAGGTCGCGGAGTCTTTAGGTCGCAAGCTTCCTTAGGTCGTGACATTCCTGTAGCCTTAGGTCGCTGGGCAAGTTAAGTCATAAGTCGGCAATCTGTTAACTCGGCAGGCCTTGCTAACTCACAATTTGCTAAGTCGGTAGGCTTCTTAAGTCAGCAGGTTCCTAGCTCGGCATCCTTCTTAAGTCCTGAGTCACAGATCTTCTTAAGTCGGCAGGCTCCTAAGTCGGCACAACTCTTAAGTCGGCAGCTCTTCTCAGTAGTTAGATCGGCAACTGTTGGGTCAGAGCTTTCCTTAAGTCGGTTACGCCTTTAGCTTGTTAGGTCGTCTTCTGCCTTAGGTCGGCAAGCACCTTAACTCGGCATACCTTCTTAAGTCGGAGCACTGCATAACTCGGAGAGCTTTTAGGTCGCAACATTGTTAGATCGCAATGTTCCTTAGGTCGCAGAGCTTCTTAGGTCGCGGACTTCTTTAGGTCGGCAGGCTCCTTAACTCGGCATACTGCTAGGTCGTGAGTCGAAAAGGGGTTAACATCTTCTTTTTCGAATTTGCTGATCGATCCAAATTTGACTCTATTGCACACCTCATGCTCAGTTTTAACCTTGCATAAATTCAAATAAATTATGATTACGATTTAAATTAACCAACTAATTATTTAATTCAACTAATCACTTATCGATGATGATTTATTTATTTATCTTTTTTTTTCTTCTCTTAAATTTTTTTCCCATTACAGTAAATAGCAAAAATAAAATGTTACCTTACTGTACATTTTTTTCTTTTTATCTATTTTCCAAACCTATATGCATATATATATATATATATTAAATTTAATTAAAAATAAAATTACTCTATACCTCACAGCAATCAACCCTTCGGCCAATGTCACCGCACCCTCCCTCCATGTTGCGACCAACTACACCATCAACTTTCCAACTATTGCCCACCTCATCCAAATCGAGACGCACCCACTTGATCGCACACCATCAACCCCCGCCTCGCGCCCTCCTCTGGCCACGACTTTGGCCTCAACATCGATCGATGTTCCAAACCCTAGCTCGAAACAACACTATAACCTCAAAATCGATCGAACAAACCATCCCCGAGCCTTCCACCGTTCCACTGCCCCACCCCACGTACCATCGAAAAAACCAAAATTCGACCGCGCATCGTTCCCAAACACGAATTTGAACAGAGCCTTGTGATTTTGATAAAGAGAAGGATCTCATTTAAATTGTCGAATCCGAAGCTCTCCCTCTTTTCTTTTCTTTTTCTTGGTTCGGCATTTGAAATGAAGGGGGGACTTGATATTTGAAAAGAGGGGAAACGTATTCGACCCAATTTGCTACAGTGATGATGAATTGAGAGGAATGTACTGATGTGCTATTTTCTTTTCAAATCAATTTATATATATATAAGATTTAAATTTAAATCTTCTCGAAATCGTAACTTAAAATCTTGACCTCCTATCGAGGTGTGTTGCTAGGCGTTTATAATGTTATACCCCTATTTCGAACACAATGGGAAAGGTTCTGAGTCCTAATTCGATCATATGGAGAAGATAGCTTTTTGGACCTAACAATTATATTGAATTTTATCGATTTCAGCGCGTTTACATACCGTACGATTAAAAGATAACTCCAAACGTCATGAGATTTGAAATTCGATAATAATACACTATTACGGATCCAATGGAACTAGTTTCATCGAATTCTGAGATTCCGCCTCAGAGGGCTATTTTTTAAATATCAATTTAAACGATATATTTTCAAAACTAAACAAATCGCCTCTACATTCAATTTTAAAGCTTTTGTTACCTTCAGTATTATCAATATAAATTTTATAAGCCTTCAAATTATTTTTAACGAGCTTAAAACTCCAGATTCAATATTTTACTCAATTTCCAATTATTAAATTCAATAATTAAATTGTCCCAAAAATTTGTTATATTTGAAAGTCAAGTTAAAATATAACCTTTAAATATTTAAAAACACTTAAATATTCCAATTTCAAACATCCAAAATTCCGGGTCGTTACATCCAATTGTCACAAAATTCGACGGCAAACTATAATTTACTATTTCGAATCCAATGAAACTGGTTTCGTCAAAATCCGACACAGTGCCCGAAAGGCTATATTTTACACATTATTTAAAATGATTTATTATTGAAACCAATTAAATCACTTTAGAATCTAATTTTAAAAGTTTAGCACCCATCCTTATTTATACTGAATTCAAATAAGATTTCCAAATCATTTTAGTTCATATTAATCAAAGATTCGGTTATTTTAAATATTCCATTTATTTAAATTCATTATCTAAGTAAATCTCTATATTTGAAATTTTTTAGCTATTTGAATTATAAAAATAATTATTCAGTATTTAAAATCAATTAAATATTTCAAAATCAAATGAATAAAACTTGGGTCATTACAACTTATATTTGCAAAATTAGTTCGTTTTACTAACTGCACCTATAGCGACCATCGCTATAAGACACATAATTTTAAAACTTTGTTTTACATTTCAAATCACTTTCAAAACATTTACTTTTTTGTATTAACTATTCTATAATTAATAAAAGAATTTTGGAATAAAAGTAAGATTTTTAAAACTAAATCAAAGTTTAACCTTGAAAACATTTTCAAAAACACAATCTTAAGTGAAAACAAGTTTTAACCAAGGAACTCGATGTCGCTTTAAGAAATCAAAATACTAACTTCCTTAGCCTACAACATTGTAAACATGATTTCAACACAAATTTACATGCCATAACATCACAATATAAACCAAGGTCTTAACTTAGAAAATTTACTAACTTATATATCACTTTCCAAGTTTATATAACAACATAACCCAGCATGGATACATACATACATACATACAACATAATTTTCATTCAACAAGTAGCATACTTAAGCAACCAAGTAAGTAATAATTATTCCTATATTTGAGTTAGAACTTTTAGTAAGAAAAGGTAGGCTTTTCTCACCCTAAAGCTATCCAAAACCACACGACTTTTACTCGAACTAGAATACGACCTTGGTTGCTTTGACTTAGACAAAAATGAACTTTAGGTGGCCTTGGAGGTGGGAAATAGGTTCGACCATGGGGAAGTGGGCTCGGCCCTAGGTGATAAGTGGAGTTCTTAGACTAGTTTATGGATTCTAGGTTAAGTGGAGTGTAAAAACATGGATTAAACATCTTTTAGAAAGGATTTAAGTGGATAAAGTTTGGTTTTTAAACCTTGGAGACCTTTGGAAACCATTTGAGGATATTTTGAGAAAGATTCTAGAAAGTGAAAATGTTTAACGAGTAAATCTCTATCGGATTAGAAAAATAACCGAAAATTTTTAGTTAAAAATTAAACCGCAAGCGCATGGCGTACAATGTTAGTATGTGGCGAGTACGGGTCAATCCGTAGAGAATTGTATTGATTTTGAAATTTCTATTCAATCAGATTAACCAAGAATTGAAGTTATGATTAGCTACAAAAAATTGCAAAATCTAACTGCTACAAAAGTGACTGAAAACTATGAGATTAAATGACAATTTAGAGATAAATCCACTCTCATGATCACATAAATCAACACAACATGAAATTATGATCTCTCTTTTGGTCATTAGTGAATTTAGTTGATGTGTTCATCATAAGTATGACCTATTTGTGCTATTAATTAGTCCAGCATAAACCATCAAACTATAACACATCCACGAAACCACTTCTTAACTCTCATGAAAATTGCAATGAAATTAAACATAAAACCTATTTTAAGCATGGCTTATTTAATATTGAATTAGTAACATAAACCATCAAATTTTGATTCTAAATTCACTTCCATTACCAAAATCAGTTAGTTAGATGATGAGGTAAATTGTGTTTATTTTAGTAAGAATAGCCTATATATGATTAACATCATAGACTATCAAATTCATTAATAAACTTACATCAGCATGCAACATTCCATTAAGCACAAAAAGAGAACATAAATGAGAAAATTATGTTGAATCTACATGATTAAGAGAGCTTCATTACCCCTAAATTGAAGTGGTTTAGTTTTTCATATTTGTTATCATTCCAATAAATGTAGATTGCAACATAAACATAAACAAGAGGAAAATGTAAGAAAAGTAAGAAGAGAGCTAATTAAAATAAATTAAAAACTAATCTACTTGCATAAATAAAAAGATAAACACTAATAACATGAAAATTAAGAGATCATTTAATAGAAAAGAGCATGAATTAAAATTGCATATAAGAAAATTACCTGAAAGAAAATGGCTAGGTAGCGATGAAAAAGAGAAGAATGTTTTTTGTTTATTTTTGAGCCTAAAACTAAACTAACTAAAGAGGAGGCTAAGAGCTAATTACATGAAACATATGGGGTATTTATTCAAGCCTAAAACCCTAATGCATATTTTTGGGGATTACCCAAAATACCCCTGAAGAAGTGTGGCCACCAAGTTGTCACTAACTTCTAATTAATCCTCCACTAAGTGTGCATGCAACTTTAATGTCCACTAACATGTGCATTACCTCTTAATTGTAGATCAAGGTAAGTGGGTAGGTGGAGTCTTCCATGATGCATAAGTTGATTTATTTCTTCATCTTCATTTGTTTCCTTCTCTTGTGCATGCATATCTTCAAGAAGCCTCTTATAATTTCCATCCAATTGTCCTACAAAGAAATATAGAATGTGCAAATAAATATTCTCAAATTAATTCACACACAAAAATGACCATATTTCCCCTATATGAAGATGAATATACGATGGTTTGAAAATAATTGAAATTTGGGTTTAAACATGTTAAAATACCTTATATGCTCATTTATTTAATTAAATTTGATTAAATATGGAAGTAAAAATATGCTCATTTACGTGCACATCAAATACCCCCACGCTTACTTTTTATTCGTCCTCAAATAAACTAAAACTAAGATAAATCTGTTTTCGTAGGAAACACGATTGCATTGAGCATATGCAACAAGCCGTTAAACCTCTAGGTGTCCCTAGTAGGACGAGTGTTGTCTCGTGAGGGTTTTCAGTAGATACTACCCAAAAAATGCAAATGCAAAAATATTCCTAAATGCAAGATTTATTTACAATGATATGGATGCAAGTTTTTGGAAAATATTTACAAATGAAGAATTTACTTTAAAATTGACATAAATAAGTTAAATATACGTTTTGGTCATTATTATGAAATTTAAGACCTTTTACTTTTCAAAATTTCCAACAAAAATTAAGTTATTATCACAAATAGACTCTAGTTTGGCTAGTTGTTTCGGTTGGTAACGTAGTGCACTATGAGATGGATCCTTGGTTGATTATCAAAGTTTTTCAAAGTGGTATTTTCATTTCTTTCGAATAACAAGTTAAATCAAGTAAGTAAAAATAGTGCTTGGATTTCAATTGCTTAGTCTCTCTTATTTGAAATTTTTTATTGATATTAACAATATTTACACATGCCTAACTTAGATAAACTAAGGCCAAATATATTACCCATGCACTGCCTTGTGGACTTACGTGAGGGAAATAACGAGCATGGCGAGTGTACACACTAGTATGTACACCTATCGACTGTAGGTGTTACTAATGAAAGAATTTTTATATACATACAACTAACTTAGATAAACTGAGGCCAAATATACCGATCATGCACTGCCTTTCGGGCTTACATGAGGAGGGTACAAAGCATTGCGAGTGGACACACTGACGTGTGAACACATGACTCTAGGTGTTAATAAAATATATACATATATACAAATGTATTTTTTTTCTTTTGTTTGTTTATATATTTTTTGTGTTTTTTTTAAGAGAGAGTTTTGCAAAATCATCTTAGCACTATTTAACTTAGAAGATAAAAAATGTTATATCCTTTTCTTTAAATCCACCGCTTTTTTAAACGAAGATTTTCAATTAGGATATACTTCTTAATTAACACCTATGAACCTTCCTATATACTAGTTAAACCATCGTTATTTATAATCAAACTTTATTTTTGTTTTTGTTGAGACAAATAAATTTTCAGAAATTTCAATATAATAACTAAAACCATATATTTTGTAACATTCCCCCTTCTGATCACCTCCAGTCGGTAATTAAACCAACTTGAAGCGTTCAAAAAGACGAATTGTTATTTAGTTTATGAAGTTTAAACAGAATCAACCACAGAAACACAGAATAATAACAATAAATTAAAAACAAATGAATCTTTATTTCATTACTATAAATCTTTTTACATACATCAGAGTTTATACAATGTATTTAACTGATACAGCGGAATATCTTAAAATACAATTTTCTTGAAAACTTAAGTGATTCTTTTACCCTCTCTCTCTAACTTCGCTGCTCGAAAATCTTCAAGCTGTAAAAATACTCGGTCTGACCCGAGTATTACATTCAAAAGAAAATAAACACAGGTCAGTCTAATTCAAACCAGTTATTAGTGCATAGAGGCAATAATAATTTAATTAGATGACAGTCACAATAATTTCCATCTATCCAATCCTTTTAACAAAGAAATCGGATAACGAAAATTATAACACTTAACAGTGTTATACAAGAAATCAGCAGATTCAAATCATCAACCGAAATAAATAAACAGATTTTCAGTGAAGAAAATTCAAAAAACAACAAAATCATCAGATCAAACAAAATCAATTTAAACAATTGAAATTTTCACTTTAAAACATCAACACAGATTGGCTGCAGTACACGCACGCGTGCACTGCCTCACCACTACAATGGTGAAATGCACAAAAGATCAACAAAAACCCATAGACGAGCACAAGGTCAAACCCGAGTCTTTGAAACTGGATTCAACACAATGTACAAATTCAAAGGAAATGGTCAAGATATAAAGATCAAGTCTCAACCCAAGTTCAAATTCATCAATAGAAAACAGTGGCTGCAACAAAGGCAATCGAGATTCAACATGCCTCATGTCATAAACGAAAACAACTCTGCAGCCAAACAAAGCAATGCACTGACCGAAGTCAGTATTATACAGTATACTCATGCCAAAGTCAAAAGAACATCTAGCAAAAGAAATTTCAAATTTATCAAGCAGTGAAACTTAACAAAGACTAGACAGTCCATACATGTCAACCGGCAGCATGCAAGGTCGACAAGTATTTCATGTACAAATGCACATCTGGATGCATGAAAAACCCTCAGGGGCAAATAAACAAAGTCAACGTGTATGCAACAGTGAGATAAATTAGACAATACAATTCAAACTCAACACTAAAATGGCCATAGCCAATTCGACACAGGTGCAATGTATTCAAAATCTTGTCATTGGCACAAGGTCAAACCTAAGTTTTTAAAATTGGGTTCAACACAAGGCAAAGTGAAACTGAAGCATGGCAGATCACAAATAAAACAGCATCAAAGCTCAAGTGATAAAACATAATGCATCAGCCAACTTACATCAAAGCCAACATGACTCAATGCAGACTTAAAGTTCCAAAACAAATGCCACAAGAATACATCTATGAAAAATCAGCTCAGTACAAAATTGATCAACTACAAAGGCAGTAGTGAGTGCAAACAAACCAAACTCAAGATTTCAAAATGCAGTGGCCATACACATATATAAATACAAGAATGTATGTATACATATGATCAAAACCTCAACCAGACAGTAACTACAACTCAGTGTAGCAAAGAAGAAACTGGCAACTACAAGTATAACATATGTGCAGACATGTATTTCAACACCCTACAAGAGTAACAGGTACAACATACAACAGCAAGCGGTAACCCAGAGTGTACAGGGACTACAAGCTAACAAATGGAAACTCCAAAAAGTATCAGACTCGAAACTCAAACATCAAGTCCAAAAAGTACATTTGGAACTTCGAAATGATATAAGTGTACATGTATACAAAGCCAAAAGTCGTCAATTGATACCAGACCGTATATATGTGGACACAGGAAATTTATGAACAATGAAGTGCAACTGACAATGCAATCTACAGGTCGAACTCAAGTCAATTGAAGATGCATAACAACTGTACCAATGCTATCAGAAGCATATGCAGTGTACAGTACATGAAGACAGTGTCGACTTAATGAGCAAATGCAAGAAATAGCCGTGGTGGCCGAGACTATCAGGTGTATATGTATATATACAGTAAAGCAACAAGAACACATATAATATCAAGCTGATGCCAAACAGAGAAACATACATCTATATACATGCATGGATGTATGTATACAACTTGAACCAAACATATATGCAACAGGAACAAATGAGCTCATGTGGACAGTGCAGTGACACACAAATGAACAGCCACCAAAGAACAGTACATATGCAATTTGGATATGCAAGCATACTGTATCAACATAGACAAAAGTGAAGAATATCTGGAGTGAATGCAGACAACTACAGACATGGAACCAAGATACAACAGTGAAGGAAACTGCATCACGGCAGTATGAAAAAGTCTACACGATATCAAGATACATGAATAATGAAGACCACATACTTGAAACAGTGGTAACTACACAGAGCTCAGTGCAACTGAATGGAATGCAATTACAAGATGCAACAAAGAATAGATGGCCAGAGACAAAGCTCACAGGGGCCAGAAAATCCAAAGCCTTAAATCACAGTGAAGCCAACAGGAAATTCATGAAAACAATAATTGACCGAAGTTGAACCTATGAAAGTATACAATAAAAGCCAACCAACAAATTCATGAGAAAGAATGATAAATCGACCGAGTTCAAAATATTCGCCTCTACTCAAAGTCGAATTCAAAATTCACAAATGAAAAAAATCAAGTGCATAAGGTTTTCTTTGAAATAGTCAAAGTAATCAAAAAGAGGAAAGTTTTAATGCCGTATGAAACAGGAAAATCGAACAGAACAAAATTGAAGCCGTGAATCAAAAGCCTTTCCAAAAATACCAAAGCTTAAAACAGGAAAGAATCAACAACGTGAATGTCACGTTAAATCAAGCAACAAAAACATGAATTTGAACAAGCTAGTAATTACTAAAAGCTTGAATTGGATGTGAGTGAAGGATTCACACACCTTGTTTATGATTTTTGACCAAATAGAAACGGCAGAGGGAGCAACGAGGAGACGATGGTTCGAAGCCACTCACGATTATCCTCCGATCGATCAACAGAGGTGCGAACTCGAAGAATTTCGAAAGCCCTAATTTGCAAGCGAGCCGCCATTATTTTTTTCTTTCGTTCGATTTAGGTTTAGGGTTATTCGAATGAGAAAATGAAAGAGAGGGGGGTCGTGTTTTAACAGAGAAGATCGTGGTCTAGGGCATGGGTTACGGTACTAGAGGTATGGTATAAGGTATGGTAATAAATTTTTTTTTATTTAAATTATGTTATTTGTTTTATAAATAAATTTACTCAATTTTTAAAAAATCATCATCTATATTATTTCTATTTGCATATATCATATCTAATTTTTAAATTAAAATACATTCCTCATATTTTAAACTTCACCTATTCGAACAATTTCACAAATTTAAATCAAAATTTAATTAAATTATAATTTAAAAATAGTTTAAAATTCAGGATCGTTACATATTTATCCTATAGTGCTTCTTTCAAAAGTAAATTCATATGCTAAAAAGAAAATTAGTTTTGGAATTTTTGTTTGTTTTTTATTTTTTTTTATTTTTTTTGAATTTGGAAAGAAAATGCAAAAATAAACCATGAAAAATAAAAAAATTGAAGATGAGACTCTGCCCACGCTTGATTTTGACTGTGTCCCCACTGTCAATTCAAGTGAAGGGAGAAAAATAAAATAAAAAATAAAAATATAACCTATATCAACATGAAAATGAAATGAATATTATTTACACGACATCAGAAAATATATGGTCAAAGAGTAAATGAAACGGTCTTCCAAGGACCAATCCATTTTTCCCGTCAAGTATGAGAGACATAACTTAAGCTCAGAAAACCAAACCATAAAAGAATTCAAAGTTGAATGTTGATATGGAAAAACGAATGTCGTTTTATTAAAAATCGTATGAGTTATTTTATTTCGATGATTTTTGGAATAGATAGAACAATTGGTTGAAATTCATGTTTATTTTCACCAAATTGATATTCAAACTTATCATTGAAAACTTCTTCAGAATTATTGATTTCAAAATCAAAATGGTGATTTAAATCTTCGCCTTCGGAATTCAACAACTCATTTTCGAAAAGTCCAAAGAAAATGTGTTCACTAAATTCGTCTTCCTTTGTTGAATTATTCACAACTTCATTGCATATATCAAGCTCAAAATCCAAAGTTGTTGTATTCAATTTTTCATAATCAGAAAAAGGAAGATCGAATTTTAAATCGAGTTTCTCACCCTCAAAATAATTGAAATCCAACTCATTTACTGTATTTTCGACTACTTCATTAAGATTGTCATTTTCTATTTCAAAAGTTGTTATTTAAAATCATTGATTTTTTGTAAAAGGTGGATTATCACTTGACTCGTCACACGTTGGGATTTGATTTTGTTTTTCACGTTGATTCATATATGTTTCAAATAATAAATCCATGTGACCTTTGTGAATTTCTTCCATTTGCTCAACAAAATCCAATCTATAATTATTACTTTGAGAATATTCGATTTGAAATTATTAAGAATGAAAATTGTCAATTTCACCATAATTGAGATTATTCTCATTGCCAAAATTATTTGAAGAAAAGTGGTTCATATTTTTGTTTTGATTTTGAAATTGATTTTGGAGTTCGAAATTGAATTGGCATGATTTATAATCGAAATCATTTGAATTTTGAAGTGCATTCTAATTTTGATTATTTTGAAATCCTTGACTTGAGTTATTGCACAAATATGAATTACACAAATTATTTATCATTTGATCATTTTGTGTAGAGAGTTCAAGTAAAGATGAAATCATTTCAATACTATTTTCATGAGTTGAGGTTGGTCATCATTTTGAAAACTTTGCTGTTCAAAATCAGAATTATTTATACAATAGTTGTTACTATATCCATAAGAATTTGATGTGAAATTATATGGATTATATCGATTTTCACAACTATCATAAAATTCACGTGAGTAGGGAAATTCAGACATTTTCAAAAGTTTTCTTTTTTTTTCTAGGATTTTTTTTTGCAAAATTTTTTTATAAAGAAAAACTATTTACCAAAAGGAATTTATTTTTAAAAAAAAGGGAAATTGGATTTTCAGTTTTGTTTTTTGGCTTTTCAAATTTTTTATATGTTTATGTTTTTCAAAAGGTATATATTTTTTTTGGATTTTTTTTTGTTTGAAAAAATTCAAAGGAGAAGATTTAAAAAGATATTTTTTTGTTTTGGATTTAAAAAAAAACTAAGTTAAGTTAAATTTACAAATTTTTTTTAGTTTCTGATTTTTTTTTCTTTTTTTTAAATATGCATGAACTAATGCAACTAAATGAACGCAAGGGCTTAATTATAAATTTTCTATCCTAAGTAGCTTCTAACCCAAAATTGTATAATCACACTTAGTTTTAATCCTACAAGATAGTTCTCAGCCAGGTAACAGACATGAGTTATCGGTGCACCACGAATCACCATAGCAATGCAATAGAAGGTTTAAGTACCTTCAAAGAAACAATCGGTATAACATTTATGAATTACCGTAATATTTATAACTTATTATTGCTCTACCATAGCCTAGACACCAAGAAATTAAAGTTTTCATAGAAGACAACTTGTAAATATACAATTAAGCCCTAGGTGAGCTCGTGACACCCTTAAGACGTCTAACCGTTATTATTAATCAAGTTCTAAGATGAAATGCAAAACTAAAATTAAACGTGAATTAATAATGCAACTACAAATGAAATTTGTTTTTGTTTTTGTTTTTAATTTTTTTATATAAAATGCAAGTAATCAACAATGCAGTAAAATAAAAATAGAGATTAGAATATGATACCAGAGCGTGCAGAATTATTAGCAATTTTATTTTTAAGCGGCGGTATTTTTATATATAAGCAAGCAAGTAGAGTTGAGTAATTATTTGACAAGCAATTCCTTGTAAATTTATGCTTTTGCAACCTGAAAAAGGAGTCGAACAAGATATATAGAATATTTTTTTTAAAGATCGAACGAAAACAAAAGCTAGGTATTTTGTTTGTACCACCTAAAACTAAACAATTGGTAAAAAACTATATTCTCAAACTAAACAATTGGTTCAAAAAATAAAACTAAACAAAAGACAAAATAAATAAAAAGAAAACAAACCCGAAGCTTTCAACCTAGCCCAAAAAGTAAAGCACCAAACATTTTTTTCTTACGCGAATAAAAAAAACTTCTTACTGCGTCAATTCGCCAAAATCAGTTTCTTTAAAAATCAATTTCCAAAATCAATTTTCGAAATTGAAGTCAATTCCCAAGTTTGCAAGCTCTCAAATTTTGATTATTGCTCGTGTTCGTGGTTCGATTATGGCGGAGATTTGAGTTGATGGTCGATTGATGGAGATCGGAGGTCGCGAATTAGATGAGGTCGCGAATTGGATGAGGTTGAAAATTCGATGGTCTCGGTTTGCTGTGGTGGTGGAGGTTGTTCGAAGGCGTGGTGTGGTGATTATGCAGTGGTAGGAGATGTTTCAAGGGGATTATACAGTGGCAGTTGCTTGTTGATGCAAGGCACGACAGTGATGAGAGTGTTTGAGGTATTGACACATGTTTGTTTACAGGGAAGTGTTTGTTTGTTGTTATGGTTTTTGATTGGGGTATATGCAGGGAGTTGATGAAGTGGTTGTACTTGTATGGCAAAGGTTGGTTTATTTGTATGTTGTAGGAGGTTGATGCACAGTTTTGTGCATTGGTGATGTAAGGCGATGTCTCGAGGTGTGATGAAGTTGAAGTAGTGGAAGCACTAGTGGTATAATGTCTGCTGTGTGAAGTTGTTGGCAGTGGAGGATGTATTAGCAGAGATGTTTGTAGGTAGATATGGAGATTGTTGTTGTGGGATGGTGTAGACAGTGTAGAGGCAAGACAGTTTTTTTGTGATGTGTCGAATGTGACAGGATGTTGTGTTCAAGCAGTGGGTACCTGATGGAGGTAGTTTGCAGGTTTGGGATTGTGGTTTTTAGGTTGCAGGACTTTGGTGGTCAGTGGATGAACAACAGATGGCGGTAGCAGAGGGTATGATAGGTTTATGTGTGTTGTTTTGGTTAGACAGTGAGTTGGTATGTGTGGTAATTTGAAATGTGCAAAGGGAAGTGGTGTACAATGGCCGATGGTTGTGATGTTTGGTACTGAGGGTGAGGGAGGTGTTGACAGTTTGGTAGGGGTATTAGAGCAGGTGGTCAAGTGTGACAGAGTAGTAGGAATGCACTGGGATGGTTGTGGCAGCAAATGAAGTTGTTGTTGAAGAGTTGAATGTTAGTCGAAGTGGGGTTGTCTGGCAATATGGTAGTGCAGAGGAAGGTGAAATAAGGGAATGCTTGGTGAATGAATGGTTTAATGAGCAGGGAAGTATGGTTGTTGCTATGATGGGCAGTAGTGTGGAAGCGATGGGTGGTTATGGTGAATGGTGAATGTTGTGACACTGTGCAGAGATGTGCACAGTTTTGCACAGTAATTGGCAAAGGATGGAAATGCAGGAGTAAAAGCAAGGTAGGTTGAATGTGAGGGGGGAAGTCGTGGTTGAATATGTAAGGTAATGTGGTGATTAAGTGACTGTGGTAGTTGGTGATATATGACTGATGGAAGAAGTAAATGTTTTTGATGTGGTATGTATAACTATGATGATTGATATGGAGTATGTGATGATATGGAGTATGTTAGTAGCGTGGTGGTACTTAACTGTTGGAGATGGGGATGTTAGTAACAGAGAAGGGTTGTTGACTGAAATGGAAGATGTAATGGCAGAGGGTGGATGGGAGAGATGTATGAATGGTATGGCAATCGATTATTATCAGCAGTTGTGCACTGCTGTGATGAGTGCACTGGTAGTTTGAACTGTTGGTTTGGCAAGTTTGGTTTGGTCAGTTTGTGGGTTGGAGGGAAGTTTGGAGTTATGGCAGAAGTAGGAGTTGGCAAGGAACAATGAAGGCTTATGCACTGATATGCACAGAGAAGGGGGTTGGTGGTTTGTATGTGAAGCAGGATTGATAAGCAGTGAAGCACAGTGTAAATTTTTCTTAAAAAAATATAAATTGTATAGAAATGCAAATGTAAATGAAATGAAGTGTAATTGAAATGTAAACAAAATTGAAGATGAAATGAAATGCAATGTTTTTTATAAAGAAGATTGTTTTTTTTAATATCAAATGCAAATGCAAATGCAAATGCAAAACAAACAAGAAAAACAAGCACACAAATCAATTCACACAACAAACATAGATATTTTTTTTAAATGAAAACAAACACACAAAACAAACATACAATAAAATCAAACGAAAAATTATTCGAAGAACAGAAATAAAATCAAATAATTCCTCGGCAACGACGCCAAAAACTTGTTTAACAACTAAATCTCTATCGGAATAGAAAAATAGCCAAAAAAATTTAGTTAAAATTTAAACCGCAAGCGCACGGCGTACAACGGTGACGAGTACGGGTCGATCCATAGGGAATTGTATTCATTTTGAAATTTCTATTCAATCAAATTAACCAAGAATTGAGTTGTGATTAGCTACAAAAAATTGCAAAAACTAACTATTATAAAAGTGAATGAAAATTATGAGATTAAATGACAATTTAGAGATAAATCCACTCTCATGATCATATAAATCAACACAACATGAAATTATGATATCTTATTTGGTCATTAGTGAATTTAGTTGATGTGTTTATCATAAGTATGACATAGTGCTATTAATTAGCCCAACATAAACCATCAAACTATAACACACCCAGTAAACCACTTCTTAACTCTCATGAAAATTGCAAAGAAATTAAACACAAAATCTATTTCAAGCATGGCTTATTTACTATTGAATTAGTAACATAAACCATCAAATTTTGATTCTAAATTCACTTCCATTACCAAAATCAATTAGTTAGATGATGATGTAAATTGTGTTTATTTTAGTAAGAATAGCGTATATGTGATTAATATCATAGACTATCAAATTCATTAATAAACTTACATCAACATGCAACTTTCCATTAAGAACAAAAAGAGAACATAAATGAGCAAATTATGTTGAATCTACATGATTAAGAGAGCTTCCTTACCCTTAAATTGAAGGGGTTTAGCTTCTCATATTTGTTATCATTTCAACAAATGTAGATTGCAACATAAACATAAACAAAAGGAAAATGCAAGAAAAGTAAGAAGAGAGCTAATTAAAATAAAATAACAACTAATCTACTTTTGTAAATAAAAAGATCTACACTACTAACATGAAAAGAAAGAGAGCATGTAAATAGAAAAGAGCATGAATTAAAATTGCATATAAGAAAATTACATGAAAGAATATGGCTAAGTAGCCATGAAAAAGAAAAGAGAGTTTTTTGTTTATTTTTGAGCCTGAAACTAAACTAACTAAAGAGAAGGCTAAGAGCTAATTACATGAAACATATGGGTATTTATACAAGCCTAAAACTCTAATGCATATTTTTGGGGACTACCCAAAATACCCTTGAGGAAGTGTGCCACCAATGTAACATTCCCCCTTTCTGACCGTCCCTAGTCGGTAATTAAACCAACTCGAAACGTTCAAAATGACGGATTGTTGTTTAGTTTATGAAATTTAAACAGAATCAGCCACAGAAACACAGAATAATAATATTTCATTACTATGAATTTCTTTTACATACATCAGAGTTTATACAATGTATTAAATTGATACAGCGGAATATCTCTTTAAATACAAAATTTCCCGAACTACTAAAGTGAGCGTTTTACCCTCTCTCTCTAACTTCGCTGCTCGAAAATCTTCAAGCTGTAAAAATACTCGGTCTGACCCGAGTATTACATTCAAAAGAAAATAATACACAGGTCAGTCTAATTCAAACTCAGTTATTAGTGCATATAAGCAGTAATAATCAAATAGACGACAGTCACAATAATTCCCGTCTATCCGACTCTTTGAACAAAGAAATCGGATAACAGTAAATATAACACTTAATAGTGTTAAACAATAAATCAGCAGATTTAAAACATCAACAGAGATAGATGCAAAGATTTCTAAATGAAGATGATTTAGAAAAGAATGGAATTGCCGAAAACGGCGATTAACAACAAAAATCATCAAATCAATCCAAATCAAAATACGATTCAAAATATTTTGAATTTTCAACATAAAACAATTTTAGAAACAGCAAAACATCAAGTTTTGATTGGCTGCCGTACATGCTAATGTGTACGGCCTTGCCAATACGACATACGAAATATGAAACGAATCAATGAATCAAAACAAAAGAAACATCAATTTAAAATCTGTACTGTGTGGCTGCAGTACACGCACGCGTGTACTGCCTCGCCACTACAGTGGCGAAATGCTCAAAAGATCAATAAAAAGCCATAGACGAGCACAAGGTCAAACCCGAAATACCGGATTCGACTCAAGTGAATTCAAAACAAATCCCAACAGCAATAAATGCTACAAAACAGGGATCAAAACAAAACAAAGATATCAAGTGAGACCAGACTCAAGTGAACCTAACAGTGAATCGAAGTCAATGAGAACCCTGACTCGATTCTTAGAACCAAATACAACCAAATAGTGCAGACTATATTCAAATACGACAAATGAAATTGTAACTCAAACCAATTGAGCTAAATGAAACTGAAACAGCCGGAATGGCGATATACAGTATGCAATTGTGATATTGGATAGTGCAAGTAATGCCACAGACTCGAGGGGATCTGTGAGACAAATGTGCAGAAGTAAAATGTCCAGATTAAATACAAAGGCCAGTGAATCAACAGACCCAAAGCTATCGAATACCCAGTGTACAGCCACCTGAAAAGCTACATGAAGTCAATGCAGACAAATGAATAATTTTCACGAGGACTATGCGGTGTAATGAGGACTATAAAGAGGTGTACCAAGAAGTGATATCAGTACAACAGTCAATGGTACAGATATAAGCAATGCAACTTAAATTAAAAGCCATGCAGTGAAGACATAAACAAGTATAAATGAAGACTACTTGAAGTATGTCAAACAGACTGCAAGATAAACTCAAAAATGTGCATATGAAGTTCGAAAAAAATCAGTTCACCCAACAGCAAAGATGTCAAGGATGCAACATGTACACTTGAATACTATGGTTTCAACTCAACTGGAGCACCAAAGTGCAAAGTCTCAAGTGACCAGAGCACATGAACACAGGAGCATATATGTCACCCCGAAATGGACTTAAAGCAAAAATCAGACTGCATGTAAAAGTCAGAGAGATGTACACATGAAAATGGAATGCAACAAGTTCAAGATGATCAGCTATAACTCAATACAAACTGGATCCAAGTTCAAGCTATGCAACTGTAGCTCAAATCAAAGTGCACTATCAAACCAACAGAGGCAAACTGGATGTTACAAGACAGAGATCAGACTCAAGTGAAACCAACCAACCAACAAACAAAGGATTAAACTCAAGTACAGGAAGGAACAAGCACAAGATATGGCAACACAGCAAACACATGGATGCAACTCGACAATAGTTCAACATGCAGCTACCAGACTGGAATGAATACAAGCAAGCTCCATAAAGTTATCAAGAAACATGCCAGAGAACTCAGAATAGCAATGACCAAGACTACAGTATGCAAACTTGAAATGAACATATCAGAAGTAACCAAGTGCAATTACAATTGCATAACAAATATCAAGTGAAGAAGACTACAATCAATCAATCAAATGCACAAGCACACACATATATACACACATGTATGTATGTATATACATGAACTAGATTTGAAGCACACTGAAATACAAGTTTGCAACATGTAACAACACTGCAATACTACAAAAATTCAAGTAACTGATGTCAACATTTCGAAGTCAACATCAATGCCATGGGGATGAACGAGAAATAGTGAAAACAGCGATCAAACAAACAGTCGGAAAAACATCAAAGCAGGTCAGGGATAAAAGATGGTCAGAGACGAAGCTCACAGGGGCCGAAAAACCAGAGCAATAATTCACAGTGAAGTCAACAAGGAAATTCACGAAAATCAAAATTCCAGAAATCAAAATCAATTCAACAGTTGAAAAATCATATGAAACTAAACTCTACACTTGAGGCTAAATTAGATGTGAGTGGGGGAGAAACCACTCACCTTAGTTTGAAGCGGTCACGAGTGAGAAATGGAAGTCGAAGCCGAAGCTCCAATTCGCTAGCAAAACGAACAAGGGAAAAGCCCTAATTCCAGACTCGAGTGAAGCACCAAAGCCTCGATTCTAGATTCGAGAATCAACAGAGATTCAAGAAGGCGAAGCTAAGAATTCCAAAATCGACAGAAAGAATCACCGAAACCCTAATTTTGTTCGCCATTTTTATTCTCGTTTGATTTTTTTCTGATCTGAAGAGAGGGGGGAAGGGTTCGTGTTTTATGAGGAAGGGGGAGAGATCGTGGGTTTGACAGAGGAAAACGTGGTATAGGGTATGGGTTAGGCGTATGGGGTAGTGTACTTAAGGTATGTTTATTATTTTTTTCTTTTTGTTTTTAACTTATGTTATTTACTTTGTAGTTAAAATTTATTTCTTTTTTTCTTTCAATTTGTTTGGTAGATGTCTCCTTTAGTAAGCTTCATATTAATATGTTTTACAATTCGATTTAATACTTGTATTTTGCATTGATAAAATTTATTCCATTTAATTTAAGTTAAAGATAAAAAAAATGTTATTAAAGCTAACCATCAATTTATTAATTACATAAGTAATAATTCTTATATCAAATTATTTTTCTAAATCATTAGTTCGAATTTTAAATACAAATTATTATTCAATTTTATTCCTCATATTAAACTTGAAAAATTCAAACAATTTCACAATTTTAAATCAAAATTAAATTCAATTATCAATTTAAAATAGATTAAAATTTTGGGATCGTTACAATCTTCCCTCCTTAAAACTTTTCGTCCACGAAAAGGAAAGGTCGTTAAAATTTCACCAATATTTATACCCAACACAGTTTTTTTCGAAGCTCGAGACTTATTTAAAAATAAATAAATATAGAGTTCATTCCATTTGTTTTATCTCATTAGCTTTGTTCATTGGTTTCTACAATCAAGACACAAAAGTCTTTTACCAAAATTCTCGATTTATAAACTTAGATTCAAACTTAAAATCCGTCATGCTAGAGATTTACATAATATATCTCTTCCAAAGCTGTGGACTTTCAAAACATTTCAAAAGATCTTCTTCCTTAGTTTATTAGGCAGGAATTATGTAATTCTAATTTCAAACTATTGATTTGCTATTTACAGTTTGAAAATACTTGCTAACTCGAAATTTAACAAGTCCATCTTCGTTCTCACAGACATTAGGCATACGCTGGCCAGGCGCAGGTCTAAAAATCTCCAAGTACTAAATATACTTGCTTCAACTTCCAGTGAAAATACTTTAAAAATTCTTTTAAAAATGGATATGGAAAGCACGTTCCCCCATGGATTACATCTTACCCGGCGGTTACGCTACTATCCCAGTAGAGTCGCTCGTAATCTGTAGATTTCACATCTCTTAAATTTTGCCATGGTTGTCGCCATAGATCGCAGTACACCCGGCGGTTACGCTACTATCCCAGTAGAATCGCTTGTGTTTGTAGGCATCACGCCCCTCAAATTTCGCTTGGCATTAGATTGCAGCTTACCCGGCGGTTGCGCCATTATCCCAATGGAATCGCTTGTAACTGTGGGCATCTCGCCCCTCAAATTACGCTAATCAATCAATCTGATCCCATCGACATGATCCATCTCGAGGGATTTTCGATTCAAATAGTCACTCTAACTAAATGGAAATTCTACGTAGCTACGAATTTCAAATGGACACTCATCGAGAGTTCCAAAACCTTCTCAAATAATAAATGGAAGGTACTTTTCCATATCCTCAGTTTAGAAAACATAATGTCATATATATGTAGTACTTCATTTCACATTTCGTCCATACCATATCTATGTAAACTTACATAAGATTTCCATAACAATGACTTTCTAAACTAACGGTTTCAAATTTACCGTATTCATATATATAAGTTCTGAAAACCTACATATCTCATATTCATAACAAAATAGAGGATTTCAAAATTTTCCTCTAAGTCGATTTGGAAATTTAAGGTTATCTCAAACCTAATTCATATTCATAATTCCATTTATTATCAACTTTCACATTCGATTTGGATTTCACGCTACATCGTCAATTCTCAACACAGAATTGATGTCTATCGATATATAACCTTTGAGCTCGTACGTCTCAGAGAAGGGTGTTAAGCTAAGAGAATAAATTCTCCGCCACCAACAGATATATATTTAATAGAGATCAATTGCTATGTCATCAATTCACAATGTTAGACATACAATCCAAACCATCATCTGAAATTCAAAACTCAACTTATATTGTCTTTGGTGTCGAAGTTAAACTCAATTTTAACTCAACGATTCAATCTTTTTGAAAAATTTCAAATTGAACTAATTGTTCAAATTTCTCATTTAACTTTTCAACTTCGACTTCGAAAATGAATTTCAAATCATTTATCCCTTACGGAATATATTCACAACATTTCATTTTTGGAAAAACATTTCCATACTTATTTAAAAATAAGTAATTCACAAATCCATTTATTTTCAATATTTGAAAATATTCGATATACTTTAATCAAAATTAAGTATATATTTCATCTTTAAGGAAATCATTCTCTTTCACATATTTATTTGAGTTAAAACGAATGTTACGTAAAACATCGTTACGACAACTCAAAATCACTAGTATGGGGATTCGAAATTTAGATAGATGTATAAATCCCAATACTATACAAAACATTTCCTTTCGGAAATCATTTATTATAACAATAGTGTTATAGTCCACCATTTCCTTATATTCGAAAACGTCTATTTCAACAATGACTGTTGAAATCTATGGTTTCGATATTCAATGCCTTTGAAAACATCTTTAAAACAGTTAACTTCGTTTTAAAATATCACTTTCCCAAACATGTCTATTTTCTTCAATAATATATTCACGGTCCAAAATTGTGAATATACATCTTTTAACAAGCTATAAGAATTTACTTATCAAAATAAGTCAGTTTCCGAATTTATAAACAACGTTTATAAATTCTATTCCTATTTATAAAGACTTCAATTTATAAAAATCACTTTATTAACCCATTCCTTTATAACTCAGTTTTATATCAAAATTTTAATTTATAAGTAAATTACTTATAAACTCTTTTATCTTGCAACATCGATTCATTTTATAACTTCACATTATAAAACTTTTAAATTTCATTAACTTATGAAATCCAATTATACTTCATTTTCAACACTTATACAAAATTCATTTTATAATTCCAACATAATATCAATCTTTTCAAATCTTCTATTTAAACCATTTATAATAATTCAAAATTTTCCAATTCAAACTATTACATAAATTTGTCAATTTTCTATCTCTAAAACAATCTATTAGTTCTTTAGTAAATCATTCATCGACTTGGTTTTCAATTAAATCACATTTGATTTATTTACATTGGATTTTACTAACATTTCATCATATTCAATTAGTTTACTTTCACTAATTTATATTCAAGTTCGTTTGCTTTCAATTCGAATAAAATTTGATTCTATTTAAATCTACTTATCATTCAATTTGAATTCAATTTTCATAGCTTTCAATTTCCATTAATTCAATTTCATTAATACTTAATGAATTTCTATACAATCAACTAGCAAAACCAAATTTATTTACTTTGCTTACATTTAATGTGGTTCAACACACTTAATTTCAATTGGTTTATATTCTAGTTCAGATTGAATTCTAATACTCACCATATTCACAACTTCTTAACTTAAGTTTTATTCAACTCTTAACAACATTTCTATTCCATGTTTATTCACTAATTCAACTTTACAATTAAAGTTGAATTTTCTTTATATAACTCAAATTCATATTCATTCTTCACTTTATTAATTCATTTTGATATCAAATTCAACCTCATTCAACATTACTTAAGCTATGTTTCATTTTATCTTCATTTGCATTTATTTTCACTATATAACTTAAGTTTGCCTCAAATTTATTTGAAATTCTATTTTATTTAACTTAACTCAGATTTCATTTCTAACGTCATTTTATTTAACTTTACTAAAGTTAAATTCATATCACATTTCAAAATTCAGATTTTGTTTTACTTAACAAAACTGTTTAACCATTTAACAACTGGTTTCACTTAAATTTTCTCATTTTATAAGTTATACAACTTATTAATTTAAACTTCCCAATTCATATTATATAATCACTTATCCTTTAAGTTTAAATTTCCATTTAAATAATTTATCAAATCAAGTTCAATTTATTTAACTTCCTTTAGTTAAATTCCAAATCCATATATTTATTAATGCCAACTCAATTCAATTTAACTTTTCTTAAGTTAAAAATCTTTATTTTCAAAAACAATTTTATACTTCTTTGGATTTGAAAAACATTTTCTTTAAAGTGTTTCTATTAACTATTCATATTAAACACCATAAACTAAGCTTTGTGTAAACCAAAGCTCTGATACCACTTTGTAACATTCCCCCTTTCTGACCGTCCCTAGTCGGTAATTAAACCAACTCGAAACGTTCAAAATGACGGATTGTTGCTTAGTTTATGAAATTTAAACAGAATCAACCATAGAAACACAGAATAATAATATTTCATTACTATGAATTTCTTTTACATACATCAGAGTTTATACAATGTATTAAATTGATACAGCGGAATATCTCTTTAAATACAAAATTTCCCGAACTACTAAAGTGAGCGTTTTACCCTCTCTCTCTCTAACTTCGCTGCTCGAAAATCTTCAAGCTGTAAAAATACTCGGTCTGACCCGAGTATTACATTCAAAAGAAAATAATACACAGGTCAGTCTAATTCAAACTCAGTTATTAGTGCATATAAGCAGTAATAATCAAATAGACGACAGTCACAATAATTCCCGTCTATCCGACTCTTTGAACAAAGAAATCGGATAATAGTAAATATAACACTTAACAGTGTTAATGTAACATTCCCCCTTTTGACCGCCTCCAGTCGGTGATTAAACCAACTAGAAACGTTCAAAAAGACGAATTGTTATTTAGTTTATAACGTTTAAACAGAATCAGTCACAGAAACACAGAATAATAACACTCAATTTAAACAAATGAATCTTGATTTCATTACTATAAATCTTTTTTAGATACATCAGAGTTTATACAATTTTAATACTGATACAGCGGAATATCTTAAAAATACAATTTTCTTCTGAAAACTAAAGTGATTCTTTACTCTCTCTCTAACTTCGCTGCTCGAAAATCTTCAAGGTGTAAAAATACTCGGTCTGACCCGAGTATTATATTCAAAAGAAAATAATACACAGGTCAGTCTAATTCAAACCAGTTTATTAGTGCATAGAGGCAATAATAATTTAAATACACGACAGTCACAATAATTCTCGTCTATCCAACTCTTTTAACAAAGAAATCGGATAACGAAAATATAACACTTAACAGTGTTAACAATAAATCAGCAGATTTAAATCATCAACAGAGATAAATAAACAATTTATCAATCGGCTAAATCAATTTTAAACAATTGAAATTGTCACTTTAAAATCATCGAAGATTTGATTGGCTGCCGTACACACACGCGTGTACGGCCTAGCCAATATGGCATAAAAAATCAATGCATCACGACGCAAAGAAATATCAACTCAAAACTATCGAGTTTGGGTGGCTGCAGTGCACGCACGCGTGCATTGCCTCGCCAAAATTTCAGATGTAACCTCAATGCAACAAGTAATCAAACATCATCAAGGACCAGGCTCAAAATCTGATTTAATGCCGAAGTAATATAGAATATGTACATATCTATACACATGCCTGGCTACATGATTATCAAAGTGCAGACTACACCTAAGTGAAGATCACAAAGGCAATGCAAACTAGAAATGAGACAGTAGACATTCACGTACACTAAATCATGAACAAGGCATCAATATTTTGCAAGTGCAGACCACACAAAGGCAATGCATTAGTGAAACAGATTCAACTCAACAATGCAATACACCTAACTCAAGAGCCTATGTTAACATGAAGTACTACAATGCAAAGGTACTAGACACAGTAGTAGTGACAGTGTACAAAGTGCATCCAGGTGCTAGACTAAAGTACATCAGGTCAGAGACCAAAGTAATGACAAGTAGACAGGACAAATGCAGCTACTACACTCAAATGCAATATCACAATCCAGACTACATGATGAACCAACCACACAACTCGAAGCACATTGCAACAATTAGCAGCAGTGCACCTATGCAGACTGTTCAAAGTTTAAGTAGAGACTATAAGATGAACCAGGCCCACTAGCATACTTAGAGACAAATAAAAGTATCACTTTTAAACGAGACAGAGAACCAGTTTTAAACCAAGCAAATGTCCATCACGTATACAATGACTATACTGAACAAAAGGTCAGACTACACAAATTCAAAGCAATGCCACTGGCAAACAAGATGAACCAGACAGGTCAAGAAATGAATATCAGACTACAATATCAAATGGAACAATGAATCAATTCATATGCAATCAGGACTAGGTGGTACAAAGAATGGCCATACACATATATACATACAAGGATGTAAGTATACAAATGATCAGCCCCCAAGGTACAGTGCAACTACAAAGAAGACAGAACACATGCACAACTTCAAATATGTGCAAGCTACTTGTATGAAATGCAGACAGGTCAAAGTTAAGTGCAAGACCATATTCAAGTATGCAAAGAACAGAGACAAGACCTGGAAACAATGATGAATCGAAAATTACAGTACTCAAGTAATACAAGAATGCCCAGACTCAAAAAATATCACATGTATGGTGTCCAGTGAACAGGCACAGACAAAGGCAACACAAGACCAGATGCTCAATTGCAATGCACGAAGTTGGACAGATATAATGCAGACTATAACAAGTCTACAAAAATCAAAGTGTTATCGAGACTTCAAGTCAGAAACGACGAAAAATGCAAAGAAGTAGTTCAAATTAGAATCCAAATGGCTGAAGTCAAAAGAAATCATCATCAGAGTCAAGACAGTGCCAAATCTATGGGACTCAAAACAACTCAAAGCCGATGCCAACCCAAAAATGCAACATCCAACGATAACAGATTCGAACAAACCCAAAACTGAGGCGGCTAACAACACAAACAAGAACGCTCGTAAGTATATATATGTATGAATACATATATATATCCCAATAACAATTGAAATAGCGCTTTTGAGGTAAGCACAGTTAAATGAAATCCCAATCAAAGGCTGAAACCAGCAGAAATCATCCATAAACCTCCTCACAACCCAAAGTCAAAAGGATGGAAATCAAACACTTCAAGTTCGAAACCGAGTTAAACAAAAACGAAATCAAAGGAATACGAACATTTCTAAACAACCTGGCATAACGAATTCACTTCGAAAGACCCAATAAAAATGAGTTTGGCACTCGAACAAAGATGACCACGAGAACAACAGAAATGGCCGAAGCCTAATTTATACAAAATCAATGCCGCGAAATTCAAGTAGCAGAATAATCTCAAGTCATATAAAAACTGTCGATTGAATTAGATGTGAGGGGCGAAAACCACTCACCTTTCGTCGACGAACCGGAGCAGATGGGGTTGATGCCGCGGTGGTGAAGAACGAGCGAAGAGGAAGACGAAGCCGGCGCCTTTGATTTAAAACGAAGCCCTAAATTCGCCAGTCGCCATTTTTTTTCTTTCTTTTTTTTCGATTTTTTTTTCCCATGAACGAATGAGGGAGAGAGGGGGAGGGGTGCGTGGTTTAATCAGAGAATAAGGGAAACGGGTATGGGTTGGACGTGATTGAAGTATGGGGTATATTATTGTTTTTATTATTTCTCTTTTTTTTTTCAAAATTTGTTTTGTTTACCTTCTTTACTTTGTTTTGTTTTTAAATTATCATGTTAAAATTTAGCTATGTGTATTTATTTTATTTTTGTATTAATAAAATTTAACAAAAGAATTTCAATCGATTTACAATTTCCAATTAAAATTTAACAACCAGTATTAGTTTGTCAATTGACGAAAATTTAATTGTTATAAAAATTCCAACAATAAACAGCAAATACCTGTCAACTTTAATCGTTTATTGATGATTATAATTTTGGGCAAAACCCCAGTTGTTATAGAAATTCAAATTGAATTCAATTAAGTTTTATACGCATTTATACGCCGTATGTTCACAAAACAATTCTGATAAATACGAAATTGAAAATCCAGTAATAATTCAATATTACGGACCCAATGAAATTGGTTTCGTCAAATTCTGAGACTGTGCCTCGGAAGACTATTTTTAAATTCGATTCAAACGATACAATTTCAAAACTGAACAAATCGTTTTCAAATTCAATTCTGAAGCTTCTATTATCTTCAACATTATAAATATGAATTTTCCAAGCCTTTAAATTATTTTTAACCGGCTTAAAATTGAAGATTCAAATTTTATTCAACTTTCAATAGATTAAATTCAAAAATTAAATCGCCAATTCATTCTGATAATTTGAAATTCAAGTCAAATCATCGTTCAAATATTTAAAATTAATTAAATATTTTCAAATTAAATTGTTCAAAATTCAAGGTCGTTACAAACTCCCCTCCTTAAAAACTTTTCGTCCACGAAAAGGAAAGGTTGTTAAAATTTCATCGATATTTATACTCTACTCAATTTTTTCTAAGCTTGAAACTCAATACAAATAAATGAATATAAGATTCATTCCATTTGTTTAATCTCATTAGTTTTGCTTATTTTCTCTTTTGTTCATTGATTTTCTAAACTCATTGATTTCTAAAATCAAAACGCAAAAGTCTTTTATCAACATTTTCGATTTACAACTCAGATTCAAACTTAAAATTCTTCACGTTAGAGATTTATATAATATATTTCTTCCAAAGCTGTGGACTTTCAAAACATTACAAAGATCCTCTTCCTTAGTTCATTAGGTAGGAATTTTGAAACTTTAATTTCAAACTATTGATTTGCTATTTACAGTTTGAAAATACTTGCTAACTCGAAATTTAACAAGTCCATCTTCGTTCTCACAGACATTAGACATACGCTGGCCAGGCGCAGGTCTAAAAATCTCCAAGTACTAAACATACTTGCTTCAATTCCCAGTGAAAATACTTTTAAAAATTCTTTTAAAAATGGATATGGAAAGCACGTTCCCCCATGGATTACAGTTCCACCCGGCGGTTACGCTACTATCCCAGTAGAGTCGCTTGTGGCTGTAGATTTCTCATCTCTTAAATTTCGCCATGGTTGTCGCCATAGATTGCAGTACACACGGCGGTTACGCTACTATCCCAGTAGAATCGCTCGTGTCTGTAGGCATCACGCCCCTCAAATTTCGCCTGGCATTAGATTGCAGTTTACCCGGCGGTTGCGCCACTATCCCAGTGGAATCGCTTGTAACTGTGGGCATCTCGCCCCTCAAATTACGCTAACATACATCATAATCAACATGATCCCGTCACGAGGGATTCTAGTCCAAATGGACATTCCAACTTATGGAAAATTCTACGTAGCTACGAATTTCAAATGGACACTCTTCACGAGTTCCAATACTTCTCCAATAATAAATGGAAGGTACTTTTCCATATCCTCAGTTTAGAAAACATAATATCATATATGTAGTACTTTCATTTCACATTTCGTACATATAACATCTATGTAAACATACATAAGATTTCCATAACAATGTCTTTCTAAACTAACGGTTTCAAATTCACCGCATTCATATATATAAGTTCTAAAAACTTACATATTCCATATTCATAACAAAATAGAGGATTTCAAAATTTCCCTCTAAGTCGATTTGGAAATTTAAGGTTATCTCAAACCTAATTCATATTCATAATTCCATTCATTATCGACTTTCACATTCAATTTGAATTACACGTTACATCGTCAATTCTCAACACAGAATTGATGTCTATCGATATATAACCTCTGAGCTCGTACGTCTCAGAGAAGGGTGTTAAGCTAAGAGAATAAATTCTCCGCCACCAACAGATATATATTTAATAGAGATCAATTGCTATGTCATCAATTCACAATGTTAGACATACAATCCAAATCATCATCTGAAATTCAAAGCTCAACTTATATTGTCTTTGATGTCGAAGTTAAACTCAATTTTAACTTAACGATTCAATATTTTGAAAAATTCCAAATTGAACTAATTGTTCAAATTCTCTCATTTAACTTTTCAACTTCGACTTCAAAAAATGAATTTCAAATCATTCATCCCTTACGGAATATATTCGCAACATTTCATATTTGGAAAAACATTTCCATACTTATTTAAAAATAAGTAATTCACAAATCCAATTTATTTTCAACATTTGAAAATATTCGATATACTTTAATCAAAATTAAGTATATATTTCATCTTTAAGGAAATCATTCTCTTTCACATATTTATTTGAGTCAAAACGAATGTTACGTAAAACATCGTTACGACAACTCAAAATCACTAGTATAGGGATTCGAAATTTAAATAGATGTATAAATCCCAATACTACACAAAACATTTCCTTTCGGAAATCATTTACTATAACCACAGTGTTATAGTCCACCATTTCCTTATATTCGAAAACGTCTATTTCAACAATGAATGTTGAAATCTATGGTTTCGATATTCAATGCTTTTGAAAACATCTTTTTAAAACAATTACTTCGTTTTAAAAATATCACATTCCCAAAACATGTCCATTTTACTCAATAATATATTCACGGTCCAAAATTGTGAATATACATCGTTTAACAAACTATAAGAATTTACTTATCAAAATAAGTCAGTTTCGAATTTATAAACAACGTTTATAAATTTCACTTCTATTCATAAAGACTTCAATTTATAAAAAATTGCTTTATTAACCCATTCCTTTATAACCCAATTTTATATCAGAATTTTAATTTACAAGTAAATTACTTATAAATTCTTTTATTTCGCAACTTCGATTCATTTTATAACTTCACAATCTTAATTCTGTAATTTCCATTCACTTATGAAATCCATTAAATATTTCATTTTTTAACACTTATACAATTCCAATATTTTATCAACACTTTCAAATCTTCAATTTAAGCCGTTTATAATAATTCAAAATTTTCCAGTTTAACTATTATATAAATTTATCAATTTTCCATTTCCAAGATAATCTACTAGTTCTTTAGTAAATCATTCATCGACTTGATTTCCAATTTAACCGCATTTGATTCATTCACATTGGATTTTACTAACATTCATTCATATCCAATTAGTTCACATTCACTAATTCATATCCAAGTTAGTTTGCTTTCAGTTCAAATCAAATTTGATTCTCTTTAAATTTACTTACCTTTCAATTTGAATTCAATTACTTAGCTTCCAATTTCCATTAATACAATTTCATTAATACTTAATGAATTCCCATACAATCAACTAGCAACCAATGCACATTCAACTTAACCAAATTTATTCACTTTGCTTACATTCAATTTGGTTCAACATACTTAATTTCAATTGGTTTATATTCAAATTTAGATTGAATTTTTTATACACACCATATTCACTAATTCACTTTTACAATTAAAGTTGAATTTTCCTTATATAACTCAAATTCATATTCATTCTTCACTTTATTAATTCATTTTGATATCAAATTCAATTTGATTCAATATTACTTAAGCCATGTTTCATTTTATCTTCACTTGCATTTATTTTCACTATACAACTTAAGTTCATCTCAAATTTATTTGATATTCTATTTTATTTAACTTTACTAAAGTCAAATTCATATCACATTCAAAATTCAAATTTTGTTTTACTTAACAAAACTGTTTGACCATTTAACAACTGGTTTTACTAAAATTTTCTCATTTTATAAGTTATACAACTTATTAATTTAAACTTTCTAATTCATATCATATAATCACTTATCTTTCAAGTTTGACTTTCCATCTCAATAATTTATCAAATCAAGTTCAATTTATTTAACTTTCCTTTAGTTAAATTTCAAATCCATATATTTATTGATACTAATTCAATTCAATTTAACTTTTCTTAAGTTAAAAATCTTTATTTTCAAAAACAATTTTATACTTCTTTGGATTTGAAAAACGTTTCCTTTTTAAAGTGTTTCTAGTAACTATTCATATTAAACATCATAAACTAAGCTTTGTGTAAACCAAAGCTCTGATACCACCTTGTAACATTCCCCCTTTTGACCGCCTCCAGTTGGTGATTAAACCAACTAGAAACGTTCAAAAAGATGAATTGTTATTTAGTTTATAACGTTTAAACAGAATCAGCCACAGAAACACAGAATAATAACACTCAATTTAAACAAATGAATCTTGATTTCATTACTATAAATCTTTTTTATATACATTAGAGTTTATACAATTTTAATACTGATACAGCGGAATATCTTAAAAATACAATTTTCTTCTGAAAACTAAAGTGATTCTTTACTCTCTCTCTAACTTCGCTGCTCGAAAATCTTCAAGCTGTAAAAATACTCGGTCTGACCCGAGTATTATATTCAAAAGAAAATAATACACAGGTCAGTCTAATTCAAACCAGTTTATTAGTGCATAGAGGCAATAATAATTTAAATAGACGACAGTCACAATAATTCTCGTCTATCCAACTCTTTTAACAAAGAAATCGGATAACGAAAATATAACACTTAACAGTGTTAACAATAAATCAGCAGATTTAAATCATCAACAGAGATAAATAAACAATTTATCAATCGACTAAATCAATTTAAAACAATTGAAATTGTCACTTTAAAATCATCGAAGATTTGATTGGCTGCCGTACACACACGCGTGTACGGCCTCGCCAATATGGCAAAAAAAATCAATGCATCACGACGCAAAGAAATATCAACTCAAAACTGTCGAGTTTGGGTGGCTGCAGTGCACGCACGCGTGCACTGCCTCGCCAAAATTTCAGATGTAACCTCAATGCAACAAGTAATCAAACATCATCAAGGACCAGGCTCAAAATCTGATTTAATGCCGAAGTAATATAGAATATGTACATATCTATACACATGCCTGGCTACATGATTATCAAAGTGCAGACTACACCTAAGTGAAGATCACAAAGGCAATGCAAACTAGAAATGAGACAGTAGACATTCACGTACACTAAATCATGAACAAGGCATCAATATTTTGCAAGTGCAGACCACACAAAGGCAATGCATTAGTGAAACAGATTCAACTCAACAATGCAATACACCTAACTCAAGAGCCTATGTTAACATGAAGTACTACAATGCAAAGGTACTAGACACAGTAGTAGTGACAGTGTACAAAGTGCATCCAGGTGCTAGACTAAAGTACATCAGGTCAGAGACCAAAGTAATGACAAGTAGACAGGACAAATGCAGCTACTACACTCAAATGCAATATCACAATCCAGACTACATGATGAACCAACCACACAACTCGAAGCACATTGCAACAATTAGCAGCAATGCACCTATGCAGACTGTTCAAAGTTTAAGTAGAGACTATAAGATGAACCAGGCCCACTAGCATACTTAGAGACAAATAAAAGTATCACTTTTAAACGAGACAGAGAACCAGTTTTAAACCAAGCAAATGTCTATCACGTATACAATGACTATACTGAACAAAAGGTCAGACTACACAAATTCAAAGCAATGCCACTGGCAAACAAGATGAACCAGACAGGTCAAGAAATGAATATCAGACTACAATATCAAATGGAACAATGAATCAATTCATATGCAATCAGGACTAGGTGGTACAAAGAATGGCCATACACATATATACATACAAGGATGTAAGTATACAAATGATCAGCCCCCAAGGTACAGTGCAACTACAAAGAAGACAGAACACATGCACAACTTCAAATATGTGCAAGCTACTTGTATGAAATGCAGACAGGTCAAAGTTAAGTGCAAGACCATATTCAAGTATGCAAAGAACAGAGACAAGACCTGGAAACAATGATGAATCGAAAATTACAGTACTCAAGTAATACAAGAATGCCCAAACTCAACAAATATCACATGTATGGTGTCCAGTGAACAGGCACAGACAAAGGCAACACGAGACCAGATGCTCAATTGCAATGCACGAAGTTGGACAGATATAATGCAGACTATAACAAGTCTACAAAAATCAAAGTGTTATCGAGACTTCAAGTCAGAAACGACGAAAAATGCAAAGAAGCAGTTCAAATTAGAATCCAAATGGCTGAAGTCAAAAGAAATCATCATCAGAGTCAAGACAGTGCCAAATCTATGGGACTCAAAACAACTCAAAGCCGATGCCAACCCAAAAATGCAACATCCAACGATAACAGATTCGAACAAACCCAAAACTGAGGCGGCTAACAACACAAACAAGAACGCTCGTAAGTATATATATGTATGAATACATATATATATCCCAATAACAATTGAAATAGCGCTTTTGAGGTAAGCACAGTTAAATGAAATCCCAATCAAAGGCTGAAACCAGCAGAAATCATCCATAAACCTCCTCGCAACCCAAAGTCAAAAGGATGGAAATCAAACACTTCAAGTTCGAAACCGAGTTAAACAAAAATGAAATCAAAGGAATACGAACATTTCTAAACAACCTGGCATAACAAATTCACTTCGAAAGACCCAATAAAAATGAGTTTGGCACTCGAACAAAGATGACCACGAGAACAACAGAAATGGCCGAAGCCTAATTTATACAAAATCAATGCCGCGAAATTCAAGTAGCAGAATAATCTCAAGTCATATAAAAACTGTCGATTGAATTAGATGTGAGGGGCGAAAACCACTCACCTTTCGTTGACGAACCGGAGCAGATGGGGTTGATGCCGCGGCGGTGAAGAACGAGCGAAGAGGAAGACGAAGCCGGCGCCTTTGATTTAAAACGAAGCCCTAAATTCGCCAGTCGCCATTTTTTTTCTTTCTTTTTTTTCGATTTTTTTTTCCCATGAACGAATGAGGGAGAGAGGGGGAGGGGTGCGTGGTTTAATCAGAGAATAAGGGAAACGGGTATGGGTTGGACGTGATTGAAGTATGGGGTATATTATTGTTTTTATTATTTCTCTTTTTTTTTTCAAAATTTGTTTTGTTTACCTTCTTTACTTTGTTTTGTTTTTAAATTATCATGTTAAAATTTAGCTATGTGTATTTATTTTATTTTTGTATTAATAAAATTTAACAAAAGAATTTCAATCGATTTACAATTTCCAATTCAAATTTAACAACCAGTATTAGTTTGTCAATTGACGAAAATTTAATTGTTATAAAAATTCCAACAATAAACAGCAAATACCTGTCAACTTTAATCGTTTATTGATGATTATAATTTTGGGCAAAACCCCAGTTGTTACAGAAATTCAAATTGAATTCAATTAAGTTTTATACGCGTTTATACGCCGTATGTTCACAAAACAATTCTGATAAATACGAAATTGAAAATCCAGTAATAATTCAATATTACGGACCCAATGAAATTGGTTTTGTCAAATTCCGAGACTGTGCCTCGGAAGACTATTTTTAAATTCGATTCAAACGATACAATTTCAAAACTGAACAAATCGTTTTCAAATTCAATTCTGAAGCTTCTATTATCTTCAGCATTATAAATATGAATTTTCCAAGCCTTTAAATTATTTTTAACCGGCTTAAAATTGAAGATTCAAATTTTATTCAACTTTCAATAGATTAAATTCAAAAATTAAATCGCCAATTCATTCTGATAATTTGAAATTCAAGTCAAATCATCGTTCAAATATTTAAAATTAATTAAATATTTTCAAATTAAATTGTTCAAAATTCAGGGTCGTTACAGTTAAACAATAAATCAGCAGATTTAAAACATCAACAGAGATAGATGCAAAGATTTCTAAATGAAGATGATTTATAAAAGAATGGAATTGCCGAAAACGGCGATTAACAACAAAAATCATCAAATCAATCCAAATCAAAATACGATTCAAAATATTTTGAATTTTCAACATAAAACAATTTTAGAAACAGCAAAACATCAAGTTTTGATTGGCTGCCGTACACGCTAATGTGTACGGCCTCGCCAATACAACATACGAAATATGAAACGAATCAATGAATCAAAACAAAAGAAACATCAATTTAAAATCTATACTGTGTGGCTGCAGTACACGCACGCGTGTACTGCCTCGCCACTACAGTGGCGAAATGCTCAAAAGATCAATAAAAACCCATAGACGAGCACAAGGTCAAACCCGAAATACCAGATTCGACTCAAGTGAATTCAAAACAAATCCCAGCAGCAATAAATGCTACAAAACAGGGATCAAAACAAAACAAAGATATCAAGTGAGACCAGACTCAAGTGAACCCAACAGTGAATCGAAGTCAGTGAGAACCCTGACTCGATTTTCAGAACCAAATACAACCAAATAGTGCAGACTATATTCAAATACGACAAATGAAATTGTAACTCAAACCAATTGAGCTAAATGAAACTGAAACAGCCGGAATGGCGATATACAGTATGCAACTGTGATATTGGATAGTGCAAGTAATGCCACAGACTCGAGGGGATCTGTGAGACAAATGTGCACAAGTAAAATGTCCAGATTAAATACAAAGGCCAGTGAATCAACAGACCCAAAGCTATCGAATACCTAGTGTACAGCCACCTGAAAAGCTACATGAAGTCAATGCAGACAAATGAATAATTTTCACGAGGACTATGCGGTGTAATGAGGACTATAAAGAGGTGTACCAAGAAGTGATATCAGTACAACAGTCAATGGTACAGATATAAGCAATGCAACTTAAATTAAAAGCCATGTAGTGAAGGCATAAACAAGTATATATGAAGACTACTAGAAGTATGTCAAACAGACTGCAAGATAAACTCAAAAATGTGCATATGAAGTTCGAAAAAAATCAGTTCACCCAACAGCAAAGATGTCAAGGATGCAGCATGTACACTTGAATACTATGGTTTCAACTCAACTGGAGCCCCAAAGTGCAAAGTCTCAAGTGACCAGACACATGAACACAGGAGCATATATGTCACCCCGAAATGGACTTAAAGCAAAAATCAGACTGCATGTAAAAGTCAGAGAGATGTACACATGAAAATGGAATGCAACAAGTTCAAGATGATCAGCTACAACTCAATACAAACTGGATCCAAGTTCAAGCTATGCAACTGTAGCTCAAATCAAAGTGCACTATCAAACCAAGAGAGGCAAACTGGATGTTACAAGACAAAGACCAGACTCAAGTGAAACCAACCAACCAACAAACAAAGGATTAAACTCAATGTAACAACCCGAGATTTAGAAATTTTTAATAGTCGCCAAAATGACGATCGAATCGTTTGATTAGTGCCATTGGAGTTTAAAATCTTGTTGAAATTCTTGGAAAAAAAATTGGTTAGTGGTGATACGGGCTTTAAATTCATTTAGCCCAATTCTTTGGTTGCCATTTGGTTGCAAGTGATAATCGTGAAAACCCGATCCCCTCTCTCATTTTTCATTCATTTTACCCTAAACGTTCGAGAGAAAATAAATGGCGGCCACGAAATTAGGGCTTCGTCGAAAATGATGGAGCCGTTGTTTCTATCGATCGAAGCCAAGAATTTGTTGATCGAAGCTCTCTAAAATTCAACTCCTTCAATCTGCGTTCGTCAATTAAGGTGAGTGATTCCTTATCGCTCACATCTAATTCCACTCGATTTTTACTTGGATGCTCGTTATTTTCTGTGGCTAATTCATATGTGTATGTACTGGATTGCTTGATTGACACGATAGTGTTTTGCCTATATCTCGACTTGAGTTCCGATGTTACTGCTGCTGACAATTTGATTCCGAGATTTTCTCTTTGACTTCGGTATTGTTCGAACTGTGCATTTGGACTTAGCATACTTGATGTTGTTTCAATGTTGTTTTATCTCCAGCCATGATTGGGTATATTTGGATTTCCTGTATATCCTATTTCTAATTCATATTAAACCTGGTTTCTGTGAAAACTATTTTTGAGATAAGAATCTCACTTTCATTTTTCTGATGGATTCGACCACTGCCTTGCTAGCCTGGTCATCCCAAAATTGTTTTCCTGGTAATTAACCTGATTTTTGTCGACTTCGGGGGGACTTTGATTTTGAAGTTTCCTGTGACATTTTCTTAATCTTCGGCCTTGAATTTATTTAGCAAATAATTTGAAACTATTGTTGTTTGGATCATTTCGAAAACTGCTGCTAAATGCTTTTGGGTGCTTGAACCTTTATGTGCACTCGAAGAGGCACTGAAACAATGTGTATACATACATTTGTGTTTGTATATATATAGATGTATTGTCCTTGTAGTCTTTATTCCACCTTGATCCAGTAGTTGCTGTCATAACTTAATGTTGATTTCTTATTTGTTGACTTGCAGTTTGAGTTGTTGTATCTGTTAATTGCTATGCCTTTGTACTCGAGTCTGATTCTGGCATTGCCCAGTTTCACAGTTGCATCCAAAATATATATATGTTTCCATCTGAGCTCACCTGTATTGGTTCTTGTAGTCATGCATAGTACACACTCGCCTTTCACGCATACTTGCTGTGCAATTATAGTTGAAGTATTTTTCGAGTTTAATTATTCAGTATAGCAGCCTTGACCAATTGAGATAGTTTACAAACTTGTTATTCTAGTTTGGTCCTTACCATGCTTTATTGGGTTGTTTAGAGGCTATTTGCCTCGAGACAGTTTTACTTGCGTACAGTCAGGTTCATATGGCATTTACACGTGGTCACTTGTTAGAAACTGATACATTGCATTATTCATTTGCATGTGATCTTGATGTATACTTCACTGTACCGCATATTGATCACCATCTGGCTTGTATATAGTATGGTTGGTGATGCAGTTACTATGCCTTATGCATTTAGCTGCGTCCATCTGAGTTGGACATTGTTTTAGATGTCCTGACCATTTTCCTACACTTGTTAATCATGCAGTTCCCTGTGTCAAGTTTTGAACATGGTTATTTTATCGTGAGGCTGTCCAGTCGAGTCTCATATTGCACTGCCCAGAATCATGTTGCATTTTTCCCTGTAGTACACTTGTACTTGTTTGTGAAAATCCATGACTTTAGCCATTAACTATTGGCATCAGTCTAGACTTTAACCTTTTCATCTACTGGAATCAAAATGTATTTGCTTGCATTAGCTTGTTCACAACTACATGCATGCAGTTAGGTGTACACGCCTGTGACCATTATTGTAGCTGCATTGGGTAGTACTTCACTGTATTCATGTAGCCTGTTTCACTTGTACATTCTTGTTTTGGAGACTATTTGCGCCCAGTTGCATCTTAGTCTTCATATATAAGCATGCAGTCATGTATGTATATACATCATTTGATACGTATATATATGTGTTCGAATTGGCATTGCTTCTTATCTGAGTTATTGTTATTACTTGAATTTGCCTTGTGGTCTTCTCTTTACAGTTGTGTGAGGCAACTTGTATATAAATTAGCTGTCTCGACCACTTGAGATATTAGATTTGTTTCCGAACTTCCTTGAGTTGAATCCCGATTTCGGGATTTGACCTTGTAATCATTTGTGATTTCTCTGAGCTTTTGTGTACCTCCTGTGATAGTGGCGAGGCAGTGCACGCGTGCGTGCACTGCAGCCCTATCAGTTTTGATGGTTTTAAATTGACATTTCAATTGTTTTAAATTGATTTAGTCGATTTGATAAATTGTTTATTTATCTCTGTTGATGATTTAAATCTGCTGATTTTTGGTTAAACACTGTTAAGTGTTATATTGACCGTTATCCGGTTTCTTTGTTTAAAGAATCGGATAGACGGGAATTATTGTGACTGTCATCTATTTGAGATTGATTTTATTGCTGCCTATGCATTAATAAACTGGTTTGAATTAGACTGACCTGGGTATTATTTTCTTATGAATGTAATACTCGGGTCAGACCCGAGTATTTCAGGTTGTAGATTTCTTTCTTTGAGTTGCTGTTCGGGATTGAAGACTTTTCACATCTTCTGAAGTTGTCAGTCATTTTGTAGTAGTCGTGTCATTGTATAGAATGATATGTATTCATGTATATTAGTCGATAATGTACTTGTATATGTAACTTCTAGAGTCGACAGTTGTAGTTGTATCATATGTATAGTGTCAACTATGTATTAACTGACATCAGTTATATATATCTGAGACTTTTGTTTTTATCTGTGTTCCGCATTTATATTATCTATGTTATCGTTATATCTAATGTCCTAAACTATTATGAACCATCGTAGTTTGTTTTATACTGATAATTGGGTGTGTCGATGGGAGTAAATAAATAAGATGAAAAAGAAAAAGTATATACCACTCCTATCGAGATAACCAATATTAGTGTAAGGCCAATTACGGATGGTCGCTCCTATCCAGCCTTATTCTTCGTAATAATAGACAGTATTTCTTTTAATACTCTTTGTTATTATGAGCATAGAGGTGGGGCGTCACAGTTGGTATCAGAGCTTGGGGTTTATGGACATAATATAAAACATAACTTGGATGGAACATATGTTACAACTATTGGTCGATGTTTTATTTGTGATTTGAGTCAAAATTAAAGTTTTGAAATTTTGATGAAATTTTTAAATATCTTTATTTAAAAATAATAGTGAAACTTTGTTCTGATGATTTGATTGATTTGTGTTCTGTTTATCAGAGTGCGCAGCGGAAACAGTGAAACTGTCTTCGCTGAGTACAACTGATAATCTTTTTGATTTAAAAATCAAAATACGAAATTAATATGAATTTCATTTGTTGTTTACATAGCTGTAATTATTTTATTTCTTTGAGAACTTCGAATCCGAATTGAGGATTCGAAGAAATTGCAGATATGTGATTTTTGTTGAAATTCCCGCTGGCTTTCTTTTGTACTAATCATCTATTGATTAGATTTTTGCCGTTTTAAATTATCTTCATGAAGATACATTTGAATGATTCTTTGTCCATTTTGTAGTACGTGCAAAAATTTAAATTGCACGTTATTGCATTTGTTTTACGTTGAACCGATGCTTGGTTATGAAACGTATTTTGTTGCCGTTATTTTTACAACGGAATTTTACACCAATGCTATATTTTGAGAAGTACAATTTCCTTATCGAAATTGTTACTAATATTGCTGCTTTAATCACGTGATTGGAAACTCGTTTAAAAATGAAAATTGTTTTATAAATTTTAACGGTTTGCGTTTTCAAAAGGATGAGAAAGCGACTTAAACGATTCAGCAAAATCGAGGATTATGACCCCTTTCTTTTACTGTTTCGCTTAACTCCGGACTTGTCCAGTTGAGAAGGTGAATTGTTATTTTTACAAAAAAAAAAAAAAAAAATTGTTTTCAGAAATTTAACAGTTTACGCTTTCAAAAGAATGAGGAAGCGATTTAAACGTTTCAGCAAAATCGAGGACTATGACCCCTTTCTTTTACTGATTCGCTTAATTCCGGACTTGTTCGTTTGAGAATGTAAAGTGTAATTTTTACAAAATACACGATTTTGCACTTTCAAGGAAACGATGAAGAGAATCAAACGATTTAGTAAAACACGTGGTATGGGACATGTGCGTTTGCTATTTCGGTTAATTCCGGACTCGTTAATTGAAACATTTTGATGCTTTTGTGTGCTTTCGAGCCACTCTACGGACCTTCAGGTCATTTGTTGGGCTTTCGGGCCACTCTGCGGACCTTCGGGTCATTTGTTGGGCTTTCGGGCCACTCTGCGGACCTTCGGGTCAAATACCAGTACTAGACCTTCGGGTCACTCTGCGGACCTCCGGGTCAATCTGATGGGCGCCAAAATTATGTTGAGTACTTGGTAGGCTTCGGCCACTCTGAGATGCACGTGCGGCGAATTAAAAACTCGCCATCTGATGGGATCGATCCAAGCTTTTGTGTTGATTTTCTAGTCTTCTTAATTGATTTCTAGATATTTGTTGCTTCCAATTATCTGCAGGTAATTGGATATTTGTTGATATGAGTTCTGATTATCGTTTTTGATAATCAGATATTTGTTGTTTCTAATTATCGCTTGTGATAATTAGATATTTGTTGATTTGAGATTTAATTATCGCTTTAGATAATTAAATATTTGTTGATTTGAGATTTAATTATCGCTTTAGATAATTAAATATTTGTTGATTTGAGATTTAATTATCGCTTTAGATAATTAAATATTTGCTGATTTGAGATTTAATTATCGCTTTAGATAATTAAATATTTGCTGATTTGAGATTTAATTATCGCTTTAGATAATTAAATATTTGTTGATTTGAGATTTAATTATCGCTTTAGATAATTAAATATTTGTTGATTTGAGATTTAATTATCGCTTTAGATAATTAAATATTTGTTGATTTGAGATTTAATTATCGCTTTAGATAATTAAATATTTGTTGATTTGAGATTTAATTATCGCTATAGATAATTAAATATTTGTTGATTTGAGATTTAATTATCGCTTTAGATAATTAAATATTTGTTGATTTGAGATTTAATTATCGCTTTAGATAATTAAATATTTGTTGATTTGAGATTTAATTATCGCTTTTGATAATTAAATAATTGCTGATTTGAGATTTAATTATCGCTTTAGATAATTAAATATTTGTTGATTTGAGATTTAATTATCGCTTTAGATAATTAAATATTTGTTGATTTGAGATTTAATTATCGCTTTAGATAATTAAATATTTGTTGATTTGAGATTTAATTATCGCTTTAGATAATTAAATATTTGTTGATTTGAGATTTAATTATCGCTTTAGATAATTAAATATTTGTTGCTTTGAGATTTAATTATCGCTTTAGATAATTAAATATTTGCTGATTTGAGATTTAATTATCGCTTTAGATAATTAAATATTTGCTGATTTGAGATTTAATTATCGCTTTAGATAATTAAATATTTGTTGATTTGAGATTTAATTATCGCTTTAGATAATTAAATATTTGTTGATTTGAGATTTAATTATCGCTTTTGATAATTAAATAATTGCTGATTTGAGATTTAATTATCGCTTTAGATAATTAAATATTTGTTGATTTGAGATTTAATTATCGCTTTAGATAATTAAATATTTGTTGATTTGAGATTTAATTATCGCTTTAGATAATTAAATATTTGTTGATTTGAGATGTAATTATCGCTTTAGATAATTAAATATTTGTTGATTTGAGATTTAATTATCGCTTTAGATAATTAAATATTTGTTGCTTTGAGATTTAATTATCACTTTAGATAATTAAATATTTGCTGATTTCGAATTTAATTATCGCTTTAGATAATTAAACATTTGTTGAATTTGAAATTTGATTATCGTTTGTGATAATCGAATATTTGTTGATTTGAGAAATTTGATTATCGTTTTTGATAATTGAATATTTGTTTTCTGACTATCGTATGAGATAATCAGATATTTGTTTTGTCTTCTGATTATCGTTTGAGATAAGTAAATATTTGCGATTTGAAAATTCAATTATCGTTTTTGATGATTGAATATTTGCGACTTTTGAGACTTGAGCTTCGTCTTTTTCTCGGGCGATTCAGGTGAGTAATTTGATTTACTCACATTCAATTCGTGCTCTGTATGGGATTTCTGCTCTGTTTTTCCTTCTCTTTTAGTTGCTGGAACTCGATTGATTCTTGCTTTAGACAGTCGTCTGATTTTGATCCCTGATTTCCACGATGTTGATTCTTTTGATTTGAAGCAGTCGAACCTTTTGATTTCTTATCTAATACTTCCCCGTTGGCATCTTCCTTGTTTATGCATTCGACATTGCCATGCTCTTTTGGTTGTTACCTTTTATCCATTTATTCCCTATGATTGCGTGGACGCAATTTTTATAAGGAGGGGAGTCTGTAACAACCCGAGATTTAGAAATTTTTAATAGTCGCCAAAATGACGATCGAATCGTTTGATTAGTGCCATTGGAGTTTAAAATCTTGTTGAAATTCTTGGGAAAAAAAATTGGTTAGTGGTGATACGGGCTTTAAATTCATTTAGCCCAATTCTTTGGTTGCCATTTGGTTGCAAGTGATAATCGTGAAAACCCGATCCCCTCTCTCATTTTTCATTCATTTTACCCTAAACGTTCGAGAGAAAATAAATGGCGGCCACGAAATTAGAGCTTCGTCGAAAATGATGTAGCCGTTGTTTCTATCGATCGAAGCCAAGAATTTGTTGATCGAAGCTCTCTAAAATTCAACTCCTTCAATCTGCGTTCGTCAATTAAGGTGAGTGATTCCTTATCGCTCACATCTAATTCCACTCGATTTTTACTTGGATGCTCGTTATTTTCTGTGGCTAATTCATATGTGTATGTACTGGATTGCTTGATTGACACGATAGTGTTTTGCCTATATCTCGACTTGAGTTCCGATGTTACTGCTGCTGACAATTTGATTCCGAGATTTTCTCTTTGACTTCGGTATTGTTCGAACTGTGCATTTGGACTTAGCATACTTGATGTTGTTTCAATGTTGTTTTATCTCCAGCCATGATTGGGTATATTTGGATTTCCTGTATATCCTATTTCTAATTCATATTAAACCTGGTTTCTGTGAAAACTATTTTTGAGATAAGAATCTCACTTTCATTTTTCTGATGGATTCGGCCACTGCCTTGCTAGCCTGGTCATCCCAAAATTGTTTTCCTGGTAATTAACCTGATTTTTGTCGACTTCGGGGGGACTTTGATTTTGAAGTTTCCTGTGACATTTTCTTAATCTTCGGCCTTGAATTTATTTAGCAAATAATTTGAAACTATTGTTGTTTGGATCATTTCGAAAACTGCTGCTAAATGCTTTTGGGTGCTTGAACCTTTATGTGCACTCGAAGAGGCACTGAAACAATGTGTATACATACATTTGTGTTTGTATATATATAGATGTATTGTCCTTGTAGTCTTTATTCCACCTTGATCCAGTAGTTGCTGTCATAACTTAATGTTGATTTCTTATTTGTTGACTTGCAGTTTGAGTTGTTGTATCTGTTAATTGCTATGCCTTTGTACTCGAGTCTGATTCTGGCATTGCCCAGTTTCACAGTTGCATCCAAAATATATATATGTTTCCATCTGAGCTCACCTGTATTGGTTCTTGTAGTCATGCATAGTACACACTCGCCTTTCACGCATACTTGCTGTGCAATTATAGTTGAAGTATTTTTCGAGTTTAATTATTCAGTATAGCAGCCTTGACCAATTGAGATAGTTTACAAACTTGTTATTCTAGTTTGGTCCTTACCATGCTTTATTGGGTTGTTTAGAGGCTATTTGCCTCGAGACAGTTTTACTTGCGTACAGTCAGGTTCATATGGCATTTACACGTGGTCACTTGTTAGAAACTGATACATTGCATTATTCATTTGCATGTGATCTTGATGTATACTTCACTGTACCGCATATTGATCACCATCTGGCTTGTATATAGTATGGTTGGTGATGCAGTTACTATGCCTTATGCATTTAGCTGCGTCCATCTGAGTTGGACATTGTTTTAGATGTCCTGACCATTTTCCTACACTTGTTAATCATGCAGTTCCCTGTGTCAAGTTTTGAACATGGTTATTTTATCGTGAGGCTGTCCAGTCGAGTCTCATATTGCACTGCCCAGAATCATGTTGCATTTTTCCCTGTAGTACACTTGTACTTGTTTGTGAAAATCCATGACTTTAGCCATTAACTATTGGCATCAGTCTAGACTTTAACCTTTTCATCTACTGGAATCAAAATGTATTTGCTTGCATTAGCTTGTTCACAACTACATGCATGCAGTTAGGTGTACACGCCTGTGACCATTATTGTAGCTGCATTGGGTAGTACTTCACTGTATTCATGTAGCCTGTTTCACTTGTACATTCTTGTTTTGGAGACTATTTGCGCCCAGTTGCATCTTAGTCTTCATATATAAGCATGCAGTCATGTATGTATATACATCATTTGATACGTATATATATGTGTTCGAATTGGCATTGCTTCTTATCTGAGTTATTGTTATTACTTGAATTTGCCTTGTGGTCTTCTCTTTACAGTTGTGTGAGGCAACTTGTATATAAATTAGCTGTCTCGACCACTTGAGATATTAGATTTGTTTCCGAACTTCCTTGAGTTGAATCCCGATTTCGGGATTTGACCTTGTAATCATTTGTGATTTCTCTGAGCTTTTGTGTACCTCCTGTGATAGTGGCGAGGCAGTGCACGCGTGCGTGCACTGCAGCCCTATCAGTTTTGATGGTTTTAAATTGACATTTCAATTGTTTTAAATTGATTTAGTCGATTTGATAAATTGTTTATTTATCTCTGTTGATGATTTAAATCTGCTGATTTTTGGTTAAACACTGTTAAGTGTTATATTGACCGTTATCCGGTTTCTTTGTTTAAAGAATCGGATAGACGGGAATTATTGTGACTGTCATCTATTTGAGATTGATTTTATTGCTGCCTATGCATTAATAAACTGGTTTGAATTAGACTGACCTGGGTATTACTTTCTTATGAATGTAATACTCGGGTCAGACCCGAGTATTTCAGGTTGTAGATTTCTTTCTTTGAGTTGCTGTACGGGATTGAAGACTTTTCACATCTTCTGAAGTTGTCAGTCATTTTGTAGTAGTCGTGTCATTGTATAGAATGATATGTATTCATGTATATTAGTCGATAATGTACTTGTATATGTAACTTCTAGAGTCGACAGTTGTAGTTGTATCATATGTATAGTGTCAACTATGTATTAACTGACATCAGTTATATATATCTGAGACTTTTGTTTTTATCTGTGTTCCGCATTTATATTATCTATGTTATCGTTATATCTAATGTCCTAAACTATTATGAACCATCGTAGTTTGTTTTATACTGATAATTGGGTGTGTCGATGGGAGTAAATAAATAAGATGAAAAAGAAAAAGTATATACCACTCCTATCGAGATAACCAATATTAGTGTAAGGCCAATTACGGATGGTCGCTCCTATCCAGCCTTATTCTTCGTAATAATAGATAGTATTTCTTTTAATACTCTTTGTTATTATGAGCATAGAGGTGGGGCGTCACACTCAAGTACAGGAAGGAACAAGCACAAGATATGGCAACACAGCAAACACATGGATGCAACTCGACAACAGTTCAACATGCAGCTAGCAGACTGGAATGAATACAAGCAAGCTCCAGAAAGTTATCAAGAAACATGCCAGAGAACTCAGAATAGCAATGACCAAGACTACAGTATGCAAACTTGAAATGAACATATCAGAAGTAACCAAGTGCAATTACAATTGCATAACAAATATCAAGTGAAGAAGACTACAATCAATCAATCAAATGCACAAGCACACACATATATACACACATGTATGTATGTATATACATGAACTAGATTTGAAGCACACTGAAATACAAGTTTGCAACATGTAACAACACTGCAATACTACAAAAATTCAAGTAACTGATGTCAACATTTCGAAGTCAACATCAATGCCATGGGGATGAACGAGAAATAGTGAAAACAGCGATCAAACAAACAGTCGGAAAAACATCAAAGCAGGTCAGGGATAAAAGATGGTCAGAGACGAAGCTCACAGGGGCCGAAAAACCAGAGCAATAATTCACAGTGAAGTCAACAAGGAAATTCACGAAAATCAAAATTCCAGAAATCAAAATCAATTCAACAGTTGAAAAATCATATGAAACTAAACTCTACACTTGAGGCTAAATTAGATGTGAGTGGGGGAGAAACCACTCACCTTAGTTTGAAGCGGTCACGAGCGAGAAATGGAAGTCGAAGCCGAAGCTCCAATTCGCTAGCAAAACGAACAAGGGAAAAGCCCTAATTCCAGACTCGAGTGAAGCACCAAAGCCTCGATTCTAGATTCGAGAATCAACAGAGATTCAAGAAGGCGAAGCTAAGAATTCCAAAATCGACAGAAAGAATCACCGAAACCCTAATTTTGTTCGCCATTTTTATTCTCGTTTGATTTTTTTCTGATCTGAAGAGAGGGGGGAAGGGTTCGTGTTTTATGAGGAAGGGGGAGAGATCGTGGGTTTGACAGAGGAAAACGTGGTATAGGGTATGGGTTAGGCGTATGGGGTAGTGTACTTAAGGTATGTTTATTATTTTTTTCTTTTTGTTTTTAACTTACGTTATTTACTTTGTAGTTAAAATTTATTTCTTTTTTTCTTTCAATTTGTTTGGTAGATGTCTCCTTTAGTAAGCTTCATATTAATATGTTTTACAATTCGATTTAATACTTGTATTTTGCATTGATAAAATTTATTCCATTTAATTTAAGTTAAAGATAAAAAAAATGTTATTAAAGCTAACCATCAATTTATTAATTACATAAGTAATAATTCTTATATCAAATTATTTTTCTAAATCATTAGTTCGAATTTTAAATACAAATTATTATTCAATTTTATTCCTCATATTAAACTTGAAAAATTCAAACAATTTCACAATTTTAAATCAAAATTAAATTCAATTATCAATTTAAAATAGATTAAAATTTTGGGATCGTTACAACCAAGTTGTCATTATCTTCTAATTAATCCTCCACTAAGTGTGCATGCAACTTTAATGTAATATCCCTGAAATTTGAGCAATATCAATTTAATAATCTGTTAAATAATTAAATTGATATTGATGGTCTTTGATAATGAAATCTGAATTTAATTTAATAATCTGATTTAACTAAGTATTTAATTGATGATTTAGTCTTTTAAAATAGTTAATAAGATATTTTCTATTTGAATATATATATTTATTTGTATATATTGTAAATAGAAAGCTTTGGGCAAATTGGAAATTTAGATTTAATTTAATATGACTTTTCAAAGATATTTAAATAAATAACTTTATAGTTTTAAATATACTTTAGGTAAATGTTTAAATTGGTTAAAATATATTTTAACTTAAGTTTAAATATAAATAAGATTAACAAAAATGGTTTGTTTTATTTCTTTTTAAAATATTACTTGATAATATAATCTCTTATATAAGTTATTTAAATTATCAAATATGTTAATTTCAAATAATAAGTATAATATATTATTTTTAATTTTGTATGAATAGATTTTAAAAGACTATAGAATTGTTATTTTTAAATTGATAAATAATTGTATATTTTAATTGAATCTTAGGATCTAATTTAACTTGAATTTGAATTTAAGTTTTGAAATTCAAAAGAATAGATATTTAAATTGTTTTGGATTTTAGAATATTTGTATAAACTTTTATGTATAAAATATAATTAGTTTTTGTTTCTCTTTAAAAAGATATATATATATAGATAAGCATTTAAATAAATAAAGAAAAGGTTTAATTTACTTTTAAAATAAATAAAAGTTAGCAAAAATACAAATGTCATCATATTAGGCTTCATGTTAACATGTGTAATTTAAGTAACAAATCTTTGTGACAAGTGTCTTATTTATTTTCTTTTTCTTTTATTTCTATTTATCATAATTTACATACATATATACATTTGCATATCTTCACTTCATTTTCTTTTTAAATCTTCATTTCAAAACCAAGAAAACCCAAACCAATTCTCCAATACAAATCTGAAGCAAATCAGATCAACCAACATTCTTCTTCAAAAACAAATCTGAGAATTCCTCAAACCAAATCAAAGATCTATAATCAAATTTTCAAATCAAAAACAAAGGTCTGCAATTCTTTTCATCTCTGGAATCATCTCAAAAGCCCTGTTGCATTCATTTGCAATCTGGAAACAACTCAAGCCAGTCTGCATTCATCTCAAAACCTGCCTGCCTTCATTTTTCAATCTGGAATCAACTTTGAAAATCAAGAGCAAACATGCATGTAGTTTATTCAAGTCTGTAGCCTGCTTGCATTCAATTTTCAACATGGAAACCAGCAACTCAAGTTTTAAATCAAATTCAAAGGAACATGCAAGTTTACAGTTTCAAAAGCTTTTCAAAATAATAGGCCTCTGTTCATCTTTGTTTAAGGTGAGTAACATCTTTAAAAATAACTTAAGTAAGTATAGTTGCTTGATTTCTTCATGTGATAATCATGTTTGCAGTAAATAAATGTGATGAAATTCCCTGTATTATGTTTGGTTTTGAATGCATGTATGGTTTGATATGTTATTGCCTGTAACTTCTCTGTTTTGTTTTCCTGGGAGTAACATTTTGTGTGCATGGTTGATATATTTGTAATTCCCCTGTTCACAGTTTCAAGCTCTAGTTTTGATTCAAAATTTATTCTCTCCTTGTCTAATCTCTATTAGAACTTAGGCTTTGAACAAGATTTATTTGTTTCATTTTAAAACTAAAGTTTAAGGGTGATGTAGTTTAAAATGAATATGAAATTTCTCTGGAAAATCAAAAACAACAGAGACATGTTTTATAAAGTGAAAATTTGAACTCTGTAATTTATAAATTCAAATGTATAAATCGAAAACATAGATGATAATATGATTTTTAGCATTAAAATCATAATTTTTAGTTTGGTAATAAAGGTGCAGTTCTGTTTTTAACTAAAAATGAAATTTTGGTAATTTTGATCATCTTAGTGAAATTGGAAGTTCGAAATCTTTAGTAGTGGTAGAGTAATGATCAAGGATACCAGGAAAAATTACTGGAAATCGAATTAAACATTGAGGGATTTGGAATCGAGAGTTAAATTTTGTAAACCTAATTTGTCTGGGTTTCGAGTTTTAGTTTGGATCGACAAATTGAGTTGATCGAGCTTTGAGATATTTTGGGAAATTGAAGCTTTGAGGTAGTGGAAGTGATGACCGGAGTTGGAGGAGTTCTGGTGGGCGGCTTTGCGAAGACGAGGCGATGACAGGTGGTTGGTTGGTCGCGAGTCAGTGTTGCCAGGTTTTGATTTAGTCGAATTCGAGTTTGAGAGGGATCGGAGGGAAACTGATGGATGGGATCGAAGCTGGAGGTGATGTTCGACTTGTTCGTCGATGCGGTGATGGCCGGAGGCGTTGATCTTGGCTGTGCACGTGCACGCTTGAGTGTTTGTTCTGGTAGCAGTTTCTTTGGGAATGGAAGAAGCAAACTCGAGAATATCGTTGTTTGGCCCGGGAGATTGCTCGTATGTTTAAGGGATTGTCTCGAAGTATTTGGAGCTGGAGTGATTGGACTCAAGTGACTGAGAAGGACTCGAGATTTTCGAGAGTTTTTGCGAGGGAGACTCGGGAATTTAGGGTTGCGACTCGAAGCAAAATAGGATTGGCTCGAGTACTTTGTTTGTTGACAGGTTATTAAACTGTCTGTTTCTAAAACTTTAAACTGGATTTAAAATTTGTAAAGAAAATTTTTAAACAAGAATTTAAATCAAAGTTTAACTACATAGATTCAAGTTAGTTTTGAATCTTAAAGGTATGAAATAAATAAGTTATAAATTTAAATGTTTTAAATAAGTTTTAAATGGTAGTTAGATTTAAATGTTTGAAATTAAAAAGGAATTTGGTTTAAACTAATTTAGTTAGGATTAAGATAAATAAATTAGGAATGATTAATTTATAATTGAGGATTATAAATTAGAGTATTAATTAATGGTTAAGAATTAATTAATAGAGTAATTAAATATTAATTTAGTTATGGTTAACACTTAATTAATTTAGTAATTAGAGATTAATAAAATGGTTATTAAGATTTATTAATTTAGAATTAATAATAATTAATATAAGTTAATTACTTAAGGAAAGTAATTAAATAATAGTTAATGAAGTCATTAACTATGGATTATTTAATAATTAATTAATAGGATTAATTTTAATAGTTAATTAGATTAATTAATTTGAAGATAATCAATTATAGAATTTGTTTAAATGTAATTACTTAATGGAAGTAATTAAGAATTAATTACTTATTGTAATTAATTGAAGTTAATTTGATTAGTTAAGTTAATTAATTAAGTTTAATTAATTTAGAATAATCAAGAGTTGATTTGATAAATAATTACTTAATGTAATTATTAAGGTAAGATTATTTAGGGAAGTAAATAATAAGATAATTACTGGAAGTAACTAGTTGAATAAATGATTTTATTAATAGAAGTAATTTGAGTTAATTACTTTGAATATTTAATCAAGGGATTAATTAAGAAATTAATTAAGGAGTAATTAATTTAGTTAATGAAAGTAATTAAGGGGAGTTAATTACTGATTGAAGATTAATCAAGGTGATTAATAAATGTTGTTTAATTAAAGATTAATTACTTAATGTAATTAATTTAATTGAGTAATTAATAATTAAGTTGTAATTAAGGATCATTAATTAATATAATTAATGATGTAATTAAGATTGGTTAATTAAGTAATAATTAATAAATGAAGTAATTAATCAATGTAATTAATTAAGGATTAATGTAATTAATTATAGTTGATTAAGTTAATTAATTTTAGTTAATTAATTAATGAAGTAATTAAAGGTTAATTACTATAAGTGGTTAAGAATAAATTAAGTTAAATAATTAATTAAAGATAAATTACTTGGATGTAATTAAAAGATAATTAATCAAAGATGATTAATTGAAATGAAATATTAGAAGATAATTAATTAATTAAATTGTAATTAATAAATAGTTAAGTAAGAAGGATTTATAAATGAAGTAATTAATTTAATTCACTTTAAATTAATTAGAGATGATATAAATCATTACTTATGAATTGGTGATAGTATTGAATACTTGGCATTGATTGATATCTCTGATGAGATATATGCTGTATGATATGGATGTTAGTTGAATTGTATGGACTATCTGATAATGTTGATTATCTGTTGTGAATTATCTTTCTTTGTGTATAAAGATAATAAATTAAATTGTTTTAACCTTTAAAACAACTTGGCCTTAAAAGATACGCTTTGGATTTCGATGAGACCGGGATCGGGTTTCCGTATACCGGATTTCCAGGTCTGGAGACCCGAATACAACATCGATCCAAATTTACGATAGGTCGTGAATCAAGTGAAGATGAAGATTCAGAGTGCAAGGGTTATTGTCGTTAACTCTGAGGGTGATTCCAAAACGAGTGTAACGAGATAATGCCTTCGGTTTCGTTCGAACCCGGAACGAACTTGTATGGATTGAATGCTTTCAGCACATCGTCAGGTGGACGATGAGCATTCTAAGATAGATGTGTTCTTTTTAAAGGTAATCGTGACCTCAAGCCTCACAAACCGGGAATGGCTAAAACAGGGGAGGTGCAGCAAGGTTAGTGGGTAGCACCCAAGTAGGACAAGGTTACCTCTGTCTAGATGTCCCTTTCTATTTTCGACTTAGTGGTGCGGTTGCTGATCCCAACCGTGAGGTATCTTGTGCGGGAATTATCCAGTAAGGGATGTTCCGACCTTGTGTTGCAGGGGATTGGGAGTGATCCTCGGTACGGTGATCTAGGCCACGTACTGTGACGGGCGGTACCCCGGTAGCCCTGCCATTGTATGGAATCCAAACTCCAATAAGTGCCGTACGTATTAGTTGTGCCCAACTATGTTGGAATGTGAGATGTAAGCATTTCAGCTATTTCTATATTTTACTTGAAAACCCTAGACCCTATTATAATAAAATCAGATTTCCTATCAAATGTTTTGGTTAGCGTAAGGTAAAAACTTACCCATGTTTATTTGTGGGGAGTCTTACGTGATACTTTTTCTTTCTAAAGGTTTTAAAGTTAAGCAAGTTTAACCTGTTACTCACACCAGACCCATGTCTGACCCAAGTTTTTATTTCTGTTTTGTAAACTCTTGGGTACTCAAATTTTTACGAGTAGCCAAGGGATTCAGGTTTAGCTTTGACGAATATTCTGGAGGAGCAATGGAGCAGGAGGCTTCGGCGTTCGTAGATATAGTATTCCGCTGTGTTAATATCTGTGATAGTGTCTTGTCTTGTATTTGAGTTGTAATGTCTAGACAGATGTTTATAATTGTCTAGTAAGTGATGTATATGTTGTGTAACTCTGTAAAGTGTTGTATACTATGTAATAGTATATGTTATTAATATAATTTATTCGTTCCGCTGTGAGATCGTTGTTGTTGTTTCTTTCTTTCTTCTCTTCTTTTCTCTTTTCTATCCCTTTCTTTCTTATTAGCGATACGACTTTCTATGGAGAGAAAGCTGTGGTCGTTACAGTGGTATCAGAGCATAGGTTGAGCGAATGCCTAAGCTTTTGGTTAAGTGAATATCAGAGCGCTAGGTTGAGTGAATACCTAGGTTCGGAAGGATTGTTCATTAGAAATAGGATCTGTAGCAACCTGTTTGAGTCCGAGTGTATATATATATATATGAGAGCGCGTATTTGTTAGTTATATAAAATGGTTTTATATTGTGTTAATTGATCGGTTGAGTGGTATATGGATTCTGGTCAATACGAGTAGCTAACGTTATTGATAGGGATCTCTAAACACTTGAACCAGGCCAACAGACACAATATTGTTTTAAAGAGGTAGATGAAATAATTTTACCCAGAAATAATTTCTATAAAAAAATATATCATTTTAAATATATATATTTATGTATTTCTACCTATTTATTGGGTTACCTGTTCGGGTTTTCCAATATAAGTTATAAAGGTAGATAAGGTGGTAGTGTGTGTAACACAATTACCAATAGTTGGAGTTTGAATGTTTGAGGTTGGAAGTATATATCGAGACTGTAAACCCAATACCATCTCGAGTAAGCTTTGCTGTGGTAAAGGATTTCATCGATCTCTGAAGGAAACCTTTTAAAGGTTCGGAGTTTATCTTTGAAGTTTGGATGAGTAAAGTTGGATCTGTCGGTTGAACAAAAGTGAGTGATGGTACCTTGATACCTCAGGTAATAGTAGCTGTATGATGAGATACAGTGACGATGGATGTTCCTGAAGATGTTTTCTTTGGAACAAGATTAACGAAGTGTGTATGCTTTGGTATTGTGGCTGAGTTCAGCATGGTGTTTCTGTTTGGTTTGGAGTTCGAGTTTCTCGAAGATCTTTGGAGTAGGAAGTCCTTGGCATCAGTGTCAGCAGTGCAGCTCGGAGTATTCTGTGATGGCAGGAAGTTTTCTGGCTGAGCAGTTTTTCTGAAGGTGAAGTTCAGAAGTAGTAAGAGTGGGTCCATTTCTTCGATAAATTGGATAAATAAGTGTAAGCTGTTCTGATTGGTAAAGAGAGAACAGTCTGTTTGGAATTAGGCTGGGTTGATCGCAAAAGTGACTTGCGATTGTTTGAGTGTTCTCTTGGGTTGTCAGAATTTTCTGGATGTCTTCAGAGAAGTCAGAAGTTTGTCCGCATCTGAAGGTTGAGTTTTCTTATCGACTGGATTTCAGGAGTGATACCGATGGTTCAGTCTAGTGGAAGGATGTTTTCCTAGAGATAGAGTTTGGTGAAACAGCTCAAGTTTTGCTGGAATATCTGAGTTTTATTTATGGATCAGTGAACCTTATTTCTGGAATAAGTTGTCCAGTCTGTGTTTGTGTCCTACTTCAGATCAGAGTTGAGCAGCGAAAGCAGTTTGGAGTGTATCTCTGGATGGGAGAAGTAAGTTTGGAATCTACTGATTGTTGTGAAGTAGAGTTATGTGTAGATCTCGTCTGTGTTCTGATTTGGATAAGTAATTGGTCTACTTGGTTGAATTGTCAGTTTGGATAACTGGAATTCATTGTGTTGTACGTATCTCTAAGGGAATACGTATTTGATCTATCTTTGGTTTTAGAATCTGCAGTTTTGGGAAGTTTGGTTATTGAGTCAGACTCGTCTGTAGTCTGATATCCTGTTTAGTTCTATAGGCCTAGACGAGTAGGAGCTCTATAGCTCAGTAGTTTAGATTGTTTATAGAGCAAGTATCCCGGTATATATATATATAGTTGGGGAAACTCGAGAAGTTTTATCCAGAATTTTGTCTGGATAATTAAATTTGTTTGTTTGGATGATTGGTTGTTATGGTTGCTAGTATATGGTTGATAATATATGTTGAGATTTAAAACTAAAATCTTTAATAAGATTATTAAATTACCTTTGTTTAAATTTCAGGGACGAAATTATTTTAAGGGGGAAGGAATGTAATATCCCTGAAATTTGAGCAATATCAATTTAATAATCTGTTAAATAATTAAATTGATATTGATGGTCTTTGATAATGAAATCTGAATTTAATTTAATAATCTGATTTAACTAAGTATTTAATTGATGATTTAGTCTTTTAAAATAGTTAATAAGATATTTTCTATTTGAATATATATATTTATTTGTATATATTGTAAATAGAAAGCTTTGGGCAAATTGGAAATTTAGATTTAATTTAATATGACTTTTCAAAGATATTTAAATAAATAACTTTATAGTTTTAAATATACTTTAGGTAAATGTTTAAATTGGTTAAAATATATTTTAACTTAAGTTTAAATATAAATAAGATTAACAAAAATGGTTTGTTTTATTTCTTTTTAAAATATTACTTGATAATATAATCTCTTATATAAATTATTTAAATTATCAAATATGTTAATTTCAAATAATAAGTATAATATATTATTTTTAATTTTGTATGAATAGATTTTAAAAGACTATAGAATTGTTATTTTTAAATTGATAAATAATTGTATATTTTAATTGAATCTTAGGATCTAATTTAACTTGAATTTGAATTTAAGTTTTGAAATTCAAAAGAATAGATATTTAAATTGTTTTGGATTTTAGAATATTTGTATAAACTTTTATGTATAAAATATAATTAGTTTTTGTTTCTCTTTAAAAAGATATATATATAGATAAGCATTTAAATAAATAAAGAAAAGGTTTAATTTACTTTTAAAATAAATAAAAGTTAGCAAAAATACAAATGTCATCATATTAGGCTTCATGTTAACATGTGTAATTTAAGTAACAAATCTTTGTGACAAGTGTCTTATTTATTTTCTTTTTCTTTTATTTCTATTTATCATAATTTACATACATATATACATTTGCATATCTTCACTTCATTTTCTTTTTAAATCTTCATTTCAAAACCAAGAAAACCCAAACCAATTCTCCAATACAAATCTGAAGCAAATCAGATCAGCCAACATTCTTCTTCAAAAACAAATCTGAGAATTCCTCAAACCAAATCAAAGATCTATAATCAAATTTTCAAATCAAAAACAAAGGTCTGCAATTCTTTTCATCTCTGGAATCATCTCAAAAGCCCTGTTGCATTCATTTGCAATCTGGAAACAACTCAAGCCAGTCTGCATTCATCTCAAAACCTGCCTGCCTTCATTTTTCAATCTGGAATCAACTTTTAAAATCAAGAGCAAACATGCATGTAGTTTATTCAAGTCTATAGCCTGCTTGCATTCAATTTTCAACATGGAAACCAGCAACTCAAGTTTTAAATCAAATTCAAAGGAACATGCAAGTTTACAGTTTCAAAAGCTTTTCAAAATAATAGGCCTCTGTTCATCTTTGTTTAAGGTGAGTAACATCTTTAAAAATAACTTAAGTAAGTATAGTTGCTTGATTTCTTCATGTGATAATCATGTTTGCAGTAAATAAATGTGATGAAATTCCCTGTATTATGTTTGGTTTTGAATGCATGTATGGTTTGATATGTTATTTCCTGTAACTTCTCTGTTTTGTTTTCCTGGGAGTAACATTTTGTGTGCATGGTTGATATATTTGTAATTCCCCTGTTCACAGTTTCAAGCTCTAGTTTTGATTCAAAATTTATTCTCTCCTTGTCTAATCTCTATTAGAACTTAGGCTTTGAACAAGATTTATTTGTTTCATTTTAAAACTAAAGTTTAAGGGTGATGTAGTTTAAAATGAATATGAAATTTCTCTGGAAAATCAAAAACAACAGAGACATGTTTTATAAAGTGAAAATTTGAACTCTGTAATTTATAAATTCAAATGTATAAATCGAAAACATAGATGATAATATGATTTTTAGCATTAAAATCATAATTTTTAGTTTGGTAATAAAGGTGCAGTTCTGTTTTTAACTAAAAATGAAATTTTGGTAATTTTGATCATCTCAGTGAAATTGGAAGTTCGAAATCTTTAGTTGTAATATCCTGGAAATTTGGGGCAATATCAATTTAATAATCTGTTTAAATAATTAAATTGATTTGATAAATTTTGATAACAAATTTGAATTGGTTTAATAATCTGATTAAATAAATATTTACTGAGTGAATGTATCTTTTAAAAACCAATAAAATGATTTCTATTTATAATGTATATATATATATAAGTATATATATTGTAAATAGATTAGCTTTGGGTTGAAATATAATAAATAAATAGAATCTTGTTTTTAAATTTCTAATATATATATATTGATAGTTTGGAAATTTTAATATTTGCTTTTCAAAGTTATTTAAACAAAATATCTATATGGTTTTAAATAAGATTAATAATAAGGTTATTTTATTTTCTTTTTGAGATATTGCTTAATAAATAAGATTTAAGAGTATATATATATATAGGTAAGTTTAAAATACAATATTAATAGTGTATTGTTTTATTTATAGATATAAATAGACTTTAATAAAATAAGATGGTTATTTTCAAATTAAATGTGTAGTTATATATGTATGTATATAAATTAACTTTAAATTGGATTTTAAATATAATTTGAATTTGAATGTAAATTAGTTTTGAAATTCAAAGATAGATATTTAAATATTTGGATTTTAAAATATATGTATAAACTTTTACTTATAAACATAATTGGTTTTATTTTCTTTAAAATACTTTATATATATATATAGGTAAGTAACTAATAAATTAAGTAAAAGGTTTATTTAAATTTAAAATAAATATAAACTAAATAAAAGACAAGTGTTAATATGTTAAGTAACCATTATAACATGTGTTAAGAAATTAAGGTATGAGAAAGACAAGTGTCATTTTTGTTTTAATTTTTCTTTTTATTTTAAAATAAATCATTTCTACTTATATAAACATATACTCTCATCTTCTTGTTCTTTTCTATTTTTTTCCTTTTCAAAAACTTAAGAAAATTTCAGCCTATTCTCTAAACAAAGCCTGTAACTCAAAAACTTCCTCAAACGAAATTTTCTCAAAAACAATCAAAATCAAAATTCCTCAAACCCTCCACAAAACCAGAAACTTTTATAACCTGTAATCAATCCTCTGAAAAGTTTCTCCTTCAACTCTGTAATGCATTTCTTCAAAATCTGGAAACAAAAGCCTGTTTTTCTCTTCAAATCTGAAAGCAAGTAACCTGGAATCAATGCCTGTAAACATCTTCTTCAAAAGCCTACATTTTCTTTAATCTGGAATCAAATTCCAGTCTGCATGCAAGATTGTATAAACAAGCAACTCAAGTTTTAAATCAAAAAAGCAAGGCATCTCTGCATGCAAATTTCTATAGCTAGCAATTCCAGTTTTCAAAGAAAATCAAGCATTCAGTTTTAAAGGTTTCAAAATCAAAAGCAGTTTCAAAGAATAAACTCTGTCCTTCAATTTATCTGGTGAGTAACTCCTCTTTTTAAAATTTAAATAGGTAAAGGTTGATTTTAGGATTTAATCTGAAATGAATATATTTTATGAAATTTGCAGTGAATATTTATATGTATGAATATATGTGTGCATGCTTGTTTACCTGCACATTTCTGTTTCAAAGAATAAGCTCTGTTCTTCATTTTAATCTATGAGTAACATCTTTCTCAAACTTAAGTTTAGAGATATCTGTATGCATGTAAATTTCTGGAATAAATGTTTATTTAGTATATGTACATGATTGAATTTCTGTATATATATTTGGATGTATAAATGCATGTTGCTGTTTACCAGTTCTTACCTGTTCTTACTTTTAGAAGTTAAATCATGATCAAATTTAATTCCTCTTGTTATAATCCCTGATAGGACTTAGAATTCAAACTATATTTGTTTGTTAAATCATGGATTAGAGTCTAAATTTTTATTAAGTTAAAATAAAAAGAAAACTACTCTGTAAATAAAAAGGAACAGGGAAGTTTAAGTTTTGAATAAAATTCAAAGATGATAATTTAACATTCCAGGATTATAAATTGAATCTTTAAACCAAATAATGATTTTTAGAGGAGAAATCAAAATTTTTAGATTTATAAATGGTGAGATATGCTAGTTTGAACGGAAATGGGAAAATGATGAAAATCTGGCGATCAATGAAATCTGGAAGATCGTGATCTTCTCTGGAGATAGAGTGATGATCGGAGAGTTGTAGAAAATTATCTGATGATGGTGAAAAGCATTGTGGCAAAGGGATTTGATCAGGGAAGTTTATAACCCTAGTTTTAGTGAGGTTGAGAAATACGTTCGTCACGACGTCCAGAGGTGATCGAGTTCATCTGAACTCTGGGAATCGGCAGCTCGATGGATGATGAAGACGTGGTCAGAGGTTCTGGTGCTCAGGCGATCGGAGGAGTGAGTTCGAGGAAGTTTCCAGGTTTGGGTCTGTTTCCAGTTTTGTGATCGAGATTGCTCGAATTCGATGGTGATGCTTGTTCGTGGTTCTGGAGGTCGCGATCGTAAGGGGTGGTCATAGACGATATGTAGGTGATAGCATCGATGGTCGGAGGCGATCGTTTCGCCTGTGCACGTGCACACGTGGTATCTGTTTGGGTTGAGAGTTGAGTTAAGAGGAAGAAGAAGATGATCTCGAGTAAGTCGAAGAATTGACTCGAAGTCGTGCTCGTGGAAATAGGGACTTGGCTAGGGATTTCGAAGGGGAGACTCGTGTGGGGGTTTAAACTGTTTTTAAAAATTAAACATAACAAAGTTAAAAAGAAAAGGAAGGAAAAACTCGAAGACGGCTCGGGATTTCTGAAGTTTTTCTCGGGTATTTTTATGTCTGGCTCGGGTAATTTTGGGTTACAGTTTTTAAAGACTGGCAGTGTTTTAAAAATTTAAAATGAGTTTTAAATTTAAAGGCAGGATTTAAACTAAGTTTTAAATCAAGTTTCCATATGGGTTTAAGTTTAAATTTGTATTCTAAATTTGAGATAAATAAAGTTTATAAAATTTATAATGTTTTATCAAATTTAAAATATTTAAAGTATATTTTTAAAAAAGGTTTGAATAAATGAATTTGTTCAAAAATCTTAATTTTCTTTATAAATGTTAAGTGTTTCTTAACATTTGGATTTAAAAAGATTTTGTAAATTGGATTTAAAATTGGTTAAAGCTAAATTGTAATTTATTTAAAATCTTTAATTTGAAATGAATTAAGATAAGATTTTAAAGTAAAATGTTTTAAAGTCTTTGTTAATAATAATTAAAGTAGTTAAAGGTTAATACTTTAATTTAAAGATTAATTAAGCAATTAATTTAGTAATTAGAAATTAATTGGTAATTAAGAAATTATTAAGTTGTAATTAATAAATAGTTGATTAAAGCTAAATTTCTTAAAGAAAGTAATTAAAGAATTGTTAATAATTAATGAGAGATCATTAATTAGGAATTATTAAATAATTAATTAATGTGATTAATTTTTGATAATCAATTAGATTAATTAATTAATATAAATTGGTTAAGTATAAATTACTTAATGAAAGTAATTAAAGAAATTAATTACTTAAGGTAATTAATTAAATAGATTTGATTAAGTTAAATTAATTAATTAAATTAATTTAAGATAATCATTTAGAGATGTGATAAATATAATTACTTAAATGTAATTAGTGAAGTGTAATTACTTAGGAAAGTAATTAAAAGTAATTACTGAATGTAATTAACTAAAGATGATTTTAATAATGAAAGTAATTTGAGTTTAATTACTTTGAATAATTAATCAAGGGATTAATTAAAAGATAATTAATTAATGAGTAATTAATTTAGGGAAAAGTAATTAAGGGAAGTTAATTACTAAATGAGATTAATCAAAGGTGATTAATAAATGTGACTAATTAATTATTAAATGTAATTAATTTAAATAAGATAATTAATTAAGAGTAATTAAGGATCATTAATTAATAAAATTAATGATGTAATTAAGGATTGATTAATTAAGATTAATTAATAAATAATTAGTGATTAAAGTAATTAATTAATTTTAATTAATTAAGGATTAATGTAATTAAATATAGTTAATTAATTAATGAAGTAATTATAGATTAATTACTGAATGGTTTAAGATAATTAATTTGTGAAATTAATTAAGTATTAATTACTTAAAGTAATTAAAGGATTATTAATCAGGAATGATTAATTAAGATGGATACTTAGAGTAATGATTAATTAATTGGTTTAATTAATAATTAAGTAAGCAGGATTTATAGAATGAAGTAATTAGTTTAATTCACTTTAAATTAATTAGATGATATAAATCATTGCTTAAGGATGAATGAATGAGATTGAATGTATTTCATTGTTTGATATCTCTAATGAGATATGATTGATATATGATATGGATGTTTGGTTGAATTATAATGATAATGTGAATTATCTGTTTGGGATGATAATGTAGATTATCTATTGAATTATCTATCTTTGTGTATATAGATAAGAATTGAATTGTTTTAACCTTAAAACAACTTGGCCCTTAAAAGATACGTTTTGGATTTCGATGAGACCGGGATCGGGTTTCCGTATACCGGGATTCCAGGTTTGGAGACCCGAATACCACATCGATCCAAATTAACGATAGGTCGTGAATCTCAAGTGAAGATGAAGTTTCAGAGTGCAAGGGTTATTGTCGTTAACTCTGAGGGTGATTCCAAAACGAGTGTAACGAAATAATGCCTTCGGTTTCGTTCGAACCCGGAACGAACTTGTATGGATTGAATGCTTTCAGAACATCGTCAGGTGGACGATGAGCATTCTAAGTGATATGTTCTGATTAAAGGTAATCGTAACCTCAAGCCTCATCAACCGGGAATGGCTAAAACAGGGGAGGTGCAGCAAGGCTTCGTAGGTAGCACCCACTGAGAGCAAGAGAGATCACTGTCTAGAGGTCCCTTTTCTTTTTATTCGGCTTAGTGTGTGGTTGGTCGCGCCAACTACGGGGTTATCTTGTTCGGAATTATCCAGTAAGGGATGGTTCCGGCTTTGTGTTGCAGGGGAGCGGGCGTACTCCTCGGTACGGTGATCTAGGCCACGTACTGTGACGGGCGGTACCCCGGTAGCCCTGCCATTGTATGGAAACCCATTCTTCCTACGTGCCCTTACGGTTTTGATTTTATAACCCACTTTGTGGCTAGTATGCTGGAATTTAATAATGTAACAATTTCAGCTATTTCATATTTATTTGAAAACCCTAGACCCTATTATAATATAACTGGATTTCCTATCAAATGTTTTGGTTAGCGTAAGGTAAAAACTTACCCATGTTTATTTGTGGGGAGTCTTACGTGATACCTTTTCTTTCTAAAGGTTTTGAAGTTAAGCAAGTTTAACCTGTTACTCACACCAGACCCATGTCTGACCCAAGTTGTTTATTTCTGTTTTATAAACTCTTGGGTACTCAAATTTTTACGAGTAGCCAAGGGATTCAGGTTTAGCTTTGACGAATTGTGGAGGAGCAATGGAGCAGGAGGCTTTAGCGTTGTAGATATATATAGTAGTTCCGCTGTGTCTGTATCTCTGTAGTGTATTGAGTTGTAATGTCTAGACAGATGTTATAACTGTCTAGTAAGTGATGTATATGCTGTGTAACTCTGTAAAGTGTTGTATACTATGTAATAGTATATGTTATTAATATAATTTATTCGTTCCGCTGTGAGATCGTTGTTGTTGTTTCTTTTCTCTTCTCTTCTTTTCTCTTTCTATCCCTTTCTTTCTTATTAACGATGCGTCTTTCTGTGGAGAGAAAGACGTTGGTCGTTACAGTGGTATCAGAGCATAGGTTGAGCGAATGCCTAAGCTTTTGGTTAAGTGAATATCAGAACACTAGGTTGAGTGAATACCTAGGTTCGGAAGGATTGTTCATTAGAGATAGGATCTGTAGCAACCTGTTGAGTCTGAGTATATATATACGAGAGCGCGTATTTGTTAGTTATATAAAATGGTTTTATATTGTGTTAATTGATCGGTTGAGTGGTATATGGATTCTGGTCAATACGAGTAGCTAACGTTATTGATAGGGATCTCTAAACACTTGGACCAGGCCAACGGACACAATATTGTTTTAAAAAGGTAGATGAAATAATTTTACCCAGATATAATTTCTATATAAAAAAGTATCATTTTAAATGTATATGGTATTTGTAATGATTGGTTGAGATGATAATAATTTATCATCTAGGATTAGGAGTCTGAGTGTTGAGGTTGGAAGGGTATTTGTCGAGACTGTAAACCTAATACCGTCTCGAGTGAATTTTACTGTGATGAAGGATTTCATCAATCTCCGAAGGAAACCTGTTAAGGTTCGGAGTTTATCTTTGTAGTTTGGATGAGTAAAGTTGAATCTGTCGGTTATGCAGAAGCGAGTGATGGTATCTCGGTATCTCAGGAAATTGTAGCTGCGTGATGAGATGCAGTGACTATGGATGTTCCCGAAGATGTTTTCTTTGGAATAAGTTAATGAAGTATGTCTGTTTCGGTGTTGTGGCTGAGTTCAGCATGGTGTTTGTGTTTTGTTTAAGGTCCGAGTTTCTCGAAGAGCTTTGGATTGAGAACTCTGTGGCATCTATGGCAGTAGTGCAGCTCGGAGTGTTCTGTTTTCGACAGAAGTTTTTCTGGCTGAACAGTTTTCTGAAGGTGAAGTTCAGAAGCAGCAGAGAGGATCCATTTCTTCGATGGATTGGATAGTCAAGTGTGAGCTGTTCTGATTGGTAAAGAGAGAACAGTTTTATTTGGATTTTGGCTGGGTTGATCGCAAAAGTGACTTGCGATAGTTTGAGTATTCTTTTGAGTTATCTGAGATTTTCTGGGATGTGTTGTCCAGTTTGTGCTTGTATTCCTCATCAGCATTTTCATTCTACTTCAGATCAGAATGGTGCAGCGGAAGTAGTTTGGCGAGTGCATCTGTTTGTCTTTTCCAGATAGGAGAAGTTAGTTCGGTCTTCTGATGTTGTGAGTAGATTTGTGTTTTGGATTATGGGTAGATTTTGAGAGGATCATTTTGTCGGGTTATTTTTGGTCTAGTTTGTTTCTAGAAGCATCGGCGAAGGTTGAGCTGATCAGAAAGGATTTGTAGGAAGCCGAGATCGTCTGAAGATTTTGTGGATAAGAAACGAAGGAATTTGAAATTCGAAGTTGGAGACTTCGTTGTTGAGAAGTTTTTCTCTGGTTAAAGGGATCTATAAGATTGGGTAAGTATGGGAAGTTAGATCCGAGTTATTTTGGATCTTTCTGTGATCTAATTTGGATAAGTACTTTGATCTACAAGGTTGAATTGTCAGTTTGGATAACTGGAATTCAATGTATTTTACGTATCTTTGAAGGAGTACGTGTTTGATCTATCTCTGGTTTTGAAACCAGCAGTTTTGGAGGTTTTGGTTGTTGAGTCAGACTCGTTTGTAGTCTGATATTCTGTTTAGTTTTGTAGATCTAGATGAGTAGGAGCTCTATAGCTTAGTAGTATTGGTTGTTTGGATTGTTTGTAGAGCGAGTATCCCGGTATATATATATACTTGGGGAAACTCGAGGAAATTCTATTCAGAATTTTTCGCTGGATAGTTAGAATTGTTTGTTTGGATGATTGGTTGCTATGATTGTTAGCATATGGATGATAATACATCCTTGTGATTTAAAAAGATTATTAAATTACCTTTGTTTTAAATTTCGGGGACGAAATTATTTTAAGGGGGGAGGAATGTAATATCCCGAAAATTTGGGGCAATATCAATTTAATAATCTGTTTAAATAATTAAATTGATTTGATAAATTTTGATAACAAATTTGAATTGGTTTAATAATCTGATTAAATAAATATTTACTGAGTGAATGTATCTTTTAAAAACCAATAAAATGATTTCTATTTATAATGTATATATATATATAAGTATATATATTGTAAATAGATTAGCTTTGGGTTGAAATATAATAAATAAATAGAATCTTGTTTTTAAATTTCTAATATATATATATTGATAGTTTGGAAATTTTAATATTTGCTTTTCAAAGTTATTTAAACAAAATATCTATATGGTTTTAAATAAGATTAATAATAAGGTTATTTTATTTTCTTTTTGAGATATTGCTTAATAAATAAGATTTAAGAGTATATATATATAGGTAAGTTTAAAATACAATATTAATAGTGTATTGTTTTATTTATAGATATAAATAGACTTTAATAAAATAAGATGGTTATTTTCAAATTAAATGTGTAGTTATATATGTATGTATATAAATTAACTTTAAATTGGATTTTAAATATAATTTGAATTTGAATGTAAATTAGTTTTGAAATTCAAAGATAGATATTTAAATATTTGGATTTTAAAATATATGTATAAACTTTTACTTATAAACATAATTGGTTTTATTTTCTTTAAAATACTTTATATATATATAGGTAAGTAACTAATAAATTAAGTAAAAGGTTTATTTACATTTAAAATAAATATAAACTAAATAAAAGACAAGTGTTAATATGTTAAGTAACCATTATAACATGTGTTAAGAAATTAAGGTATGAGAAAGACAAGTGTCATTTTTGTTTTAATTTTTCTTTTTATTTTAAAATAAATCATTTCTACTTATATAAACATATACTCTCATCTTCTTGTTCTTTTCTATTTTTTTCCTTTTCAAAAACTTAAGAAAATTTTAGCCTATTCTCTAAACAAAGCCTGTAACTCAAAAACTTCCTCAAACGAAATTTTCTCAAAAACAATCAGAATCAAAATTCCTCAAACCCTCCACAAAACCAGAAACTTTTATAACCTGTAATCAATCCTCTGAAAAGTTTCTCCTTCAACTCTGTAATGCATTTCTTCAAAATCTGGAAACAAAAGCCTGTTTTTCTCTTCAAATCTGAAAGCAAGTAACCTGGAATCAATGCCTGTAAACATCTTCTTCAAAAGCCTACATTTTCTTTAATCTGGAATCAAATTCCAGTCTGCATGCAAGATTCTATAAACAAGCAACTCAAGTTTTAAATCAAAAAAGCAAGGCATCTCTGCATGCAAATTTCTATAGCTAGCAATTCCAGTTTTCAAAGAAAATCAAGCATTCAGTTTTAAAGGTTTCAAAATCAAAAGCAGTTTCAAAGAATAAACTCTGTCCTTCAATTTATCTGGTGAGTAACTCCTCTTTTTAAAATTTAAATAGGTAAAGGTTGATTTCAGGATTTAATCTGAAATGAATATATTTTATGAAATTTGCAGTGAATATTTATATGTATGAATATATGTGTGCATGCTTGTTTACCTGCACATTTCTGTTTCAAAGAATAAGCTCTGTTCTTCATTTTAATCTATGAGTAACATCTTTCTCAAACTTAAGTTTAGAGATATCTGTATGCATGTAAATTTCTGGAATAAATGTTTATTTAGTATATGTACATGATTGAATTTCTGTATATATATTTGGATGTATAAATGCATGTTGCTGTTTACCAGTTCTTACCTGTTCTTACTTTTAGAAGTTAAATCATGATCAAATTTAATTCCTCTTGTTATAATCCCTGATAGGACTTAGAATTCAAACTATATTTGTTTGTTAAATCATGGATTAGAGTCTAAATTTTTATTAAGTTAAAATAAAAAGAAAACTACTCTGTAAATAAAAAGGAAAAGGGAAGTTTAAGTTTTGAATAAAATTCAAAGATGATAATTTAACATTCCAGGATTATAAATTGAATCTTTAAACCAAATAATGATTTTTAGAGGAGAAATCAAAATTTTTAGATTTATAAATGGTGAGATATGCTAGTTTGAACGGAAATGGGAAAATGATGAAAATCTGGCGATCAATGAAATCTGGAAGATCGTGATCTTCTCTGGAGATAGAGTGATGATCGGAGAGTTGTAGAAAATTATCTGATGATGGTGAAAAGCATTGTGGCGAAGGGATTTGATCAGGGAAGTTTATAACCCTAGTTTTAGTGAGGTTGAGAAATACGTTCGTCACGACGTCCAGAGGTGATCGAGTTCATCTGAACTCTGGGAATCGGCAGCTCGATGGATGATGAAGACGTGGTCAGAGGTTCTGGTGCTCAGGCGATCGGAGGAGTGAGTTCGAGGAAGTTTCCAGGTTTGGGTCTGTTTCCAGTTTTGTGATCGAGATTGCTCGAATTCGATGGTGATGCTTGTTCGTGGTTCTGGAGGTCGCGATCGTAAGGGGTGGTCGTAGACGATATGCAGGTGATAGCATCGATGGTCGGAGGCGATCGTTTCGCCTGTGCACGTGCATACGTGGTATCTGTTTGGGTTGAGAGTTGAGTTAAGAGGAAGAAGAAGATGATCTCGAGTAAGTCGAAGAATTGACTCGAAGTCGTGCTCGTGGAAATAGGGACTTGGCTAGGGATTTCGAAGGGGAGACTCGTGTGGGGGTTTAAACTGTTTTTAAAAATTAAACATAACAAAGTTAAAAAGAAAAGGAAGGAAAAACTCGAAGACGGCTCGGGATTTCTGAAGTTTTTCTCGGGTATTTTTATGTCTGGCTCGGGTAATTTTGGGTTACAGTTTTTAAAGACTGGCAGCGTTTTAAAAATTTAAAATGAGTTTTAAATTTAAAGGCAGGATTTAAACTAAGTTTTAAATCAAGTTTCCATATGGGTTTAAGTTTAAATTTGTATTCTAAATTTGAGATAAATAAAGTTTATAAAATTTATAATGTTTTATCAAATTTAAAATATTTAAAGTATATTTTTAAAAAAGGTTTGAATAAATGAATTTGTTCAAAAATCTTAATTTTCTTTATAAATGTTAAGTGTTTCTTAACATTTGGATTTAAAAAGATTTTGTAAATTGGATTTAAAATTGGTTAAAGCTAAATTGTAATTTATTTAAAATCTTTAATTTGAAATGAATTAAGATAAGATTTTAAAGTAAAATGTTTTAAAGTCTTTGTTAATAATAATTAAAGTAGTTAAAGGTTAATACTTTAATTTAAAGATTAATTAAGCAATTAATTTAGTAATTAGAAATTAATTGGTAATTAAGAAATTATTAAGTTGTAATTAATAAATAGTTGATTAAAGCTAAATTTCTTAAAGAAAGTAATTAAAGAATTGTTAATAATTAATGAGAGATCATTAATTAGGAATTATTAAATAATTAATTAATGTGATTAATTTTTGATAATCAATTAGATTAATTAATTAATATAAATTGGTTAAGTATAAATTACTTAATGAAAGTAATTAAAGAAATTAATTACTTAAGGTAATTAATTAAATAGATTTGATTAAGTTAAATTAATTAATTAAATTAATTTAAGATAATCATTTAGAGATGTGATAAATATAATTACTTAAATGTAATTAGTGAAGTGTAATTACTTAGGAAAGTAATTAAAAGTAATTACTGAATGTAATTAACTAAAGATGATTTTAATAATGAAAGTAATTTGAGTTTAATTACTTTGAATAATTAATCAAGGGATTAATTAAAAGATAATTAATTAATGAGTAATTAATTTAGGGAAAAGTAATTAAGGGAAGTTAATTACTAAATGAGATTAATCAAAGGTGATTAATAAATGTGACTAATTAATTATTAAATGTAATTAATTTAAATAAGATAATTAATTAAGAGTAATTAAGGATCATTAATTAATAAAATTAATGATGTAATTAAGGATTGATTAATTAAGATTAATTAATAAATAATTAGTGATTAAAGTAATTAATTAATTGTAATTAATTAAGGATTAATGTAATTAAATATAGTTAATTAATTAATGAAGTAATTAAAGATTAATTACTGAATGGTTTAAGATAATTAATTTGTGAAATTAATTAAGTATTAATTACTTAAAGTAATTAAAGGATTATTAATCAGGAATGATTAATTAAGATGGATACTTAGAGTAATGATTAATTAATTGGTTTAATTAATAATTAAGTAAGCAGGATTTATAGAATGAAGTAATTAGTTTAATTCACTTTAAATTAATTAGATGATATAAATCATTGCTTAAGGATGAATGAATGAGATTGAATGTATTTCATTGTTTGATATCTCTAATGAGATATGATTGATATATGATATGGATGTTTGGTTGAATTATAATGATAATGTGAATTATCTGTTTGGGATGATAATGTAGATTATCTATTGAATTATCTATCTTTGTGTATATAGATAAGAATTGAATTGTTTTAACCTTAAAACAACTTGGCCCTTAAAAGATACGTTTTGGATTTCGATGAGACCGGGATCGGGTTTCCGTATACCGGGATTCCAGGTTTGGAGACCCGAATACCACATCGATCCAAATTAACGATAGGTCGTGAATCTCAAGTGAAGATGAAGTTTCAGAGTGCAAGGGTTATTGTCGTTAACTCTGAGGGTGATTCCAAAACGAGTGTAACGAAATAATGCCTTCGGTTTCGTTCGAACCCGGAACGAACTTGTATGGATTGAATGCTTTCAGAACATCGTCAGGTGGACGATGAGCATTCTAAGTGATATGTTCTGATTAAAGGTAATCGTAACCTCAAGCCTCATCAACCGGGAATGGCTAAAACAGGGGAGGTGCAGCAAGGCTTCGTGGGTAGCACCCACTGAGAGCAAGAGAGATCCCTGTCTAGAGGTCCCTTTTCTTTTTATTCGGCTTAGTGTGTGGTTGGTCGCGCCAACTACGGGGTTATCTTGTTCGGAATTATCCAGTAAGGGATGGTTCCGGCTTTGTGTTGCAGGGGAGCGGGCGTACTCCTCGGTACGGTGATCTAGGCCACGTACTGTGACGGGCGGTACCCCAGTACCCCTGCCATTGTATGGAAACCCATTCTTCCTACGTGCCCTTACGGTTTTGATTTTATAACCCACTTTGTGGCTAGTATGCTGGAATTTAATAATGTAACAATTTCAGCTATTTCATATTTATTTGAAAACCCTAGACCCTATTATAATATAACTGGATTTCCTATCAAATGTTTTGGTTAGCGTAAGGTAAAAACTTACCCATGTTTATTTGTGGGGAGTCTTACGTGATACCTTTTCTTTCTAAAGGTTTTGAAGTTAAGCAAGTTTAACCTGTTACTCACACCAGACCCATGTCTGACCCAAGTTGTTTATTTCTGTTTTATAAACTCTTGGGTACTCAAATTTTTACGAGTAGCCAAGGGATTCAGGTTTAGCTTTGACGAATTATGGAGGAGCAATGGAGCAGGAGGCTTTAGCGTTGTAGATATATATAGTAGTTCCGCTGTGTCTGTATCTCTGTAGTGTATTGAGTTGTAATGTCTAGACAGATGTTATAACTGTCTAGTAAGTGATGTATATGCTGTGTAACTCTGTAAAGTGTTGTATACTATGTAATAGTATATGTTATTAATATAATTTATTCGTTCCGCTGTGAGATCGTTGTTGTTGTTTCTTTTCTCTTCTCTTCTTTTCTCTTTCTATCCCTTTCTTTCTTATTAACGATGCGTCTTTCTGTGGAGAGAAAGACGTTGGTCGTTACATTAGTAGTGGTAGAGTAATGATCAAGGATACCAGGAAAAATTACTGGAAATCAAATTAAACATTGAGGGATTTGGAATCGAGAGTTAAATTTTGTAAACCTAATTTGTCTGGGTTTCGAGTTTTAGTTTGGATCGACAAATTGAGTTGATCGAGCTTTGAGATATTTTGGGAAATTGAAGCTTTGAGGTAGTGGAAGTGATGACCGGAGTTGGAGGAGTTCTGGTGGGTGGCTTTGCGAAGACGAGGCGATGACAGGTGGTTGGTTGGTCGCGAGTCAGTGTTGCCAGGTTTTGATTTAGTCGAATTCGAGTTCGAGAGGGATCGGAGGGAAACTGATGGATGGAATCGAAGCTGGAGGTGATGTTCGACTTGTTCGTCGATGCGGTGATGGCCGGAGGCGTTGATCTTGGCTGTGCACGTGCACGCTTGAGTGTTTGTTCTGGTAGCAGTTTCTTTGGGAATGGAAGAAGCAAACTCGAGAATATCGTTGTTTGGCCCGGGAGATTGCTCGTATGTTTAAGGGATTGTCTCGAAGTATTTGGAGCTGGAGTGATTGGACTCAAGTGACTGAGAAGGACTCGAGATTTTCGAGAGTTTTTGCGAGGGAGACTCGGGAATTTAGGGTTGCGACTCGAAGCAAAATAGGATTGGCTCGAGTACTTTGGTTGTTGACAGGTTATTAAACTGTCTGTTTCTAAAACTTTAAACTGGATTTAAAATTTGTAAAGAAAATTTTTAAACAAGAATTTAAATCAAAGTTTAACTACATAGATTCAAGTTAGTTTTGAATCTTAAAGGTATGAAATAAATAAGTTATAAATTTAAATGTTTTAAATAAGTTTTAAATGGTAGTTAGATTTAAATGTTTGAAATTAAAAAGGAATTTGGTTTAAACTAATTTAGTTAGGATTAAGATAAATAAATTAGGAATGATTAATTTATAATTGAGGATTATAAATTAGAGTATTAATTAATGGTTAAGAATTAATTAATAGAGTAATTAAATATTAATTTAGTTATGGTTAACACTTAATTAATTTAGTAATTAGAGATTAATAAAATGGTTATTAAGATTTATTAATTTAGAATTAATAATAATTAATATAAGTTAATTACTTAAGGAAAGTAATTAAATAATAGTTAATGAAGTCATTAACTATTGATTATTTAATAATTAATTAATAGGATTAATTTTAATAGTTAATTAGATTAATTAATTTGAAGATAATCAATTATAGAATTTGTTTAAATGTAATTACTTAATGGAAGTAATTAAGAATTAATTACTTATTGTAATTAATTGAAGTTAATTTGATTAGTTAAGTTAATTAATTAAGTTTAATTAATTTAGAATAATCAAGAGTTGATTTGATAAATAATTACTTAATGTAATTATTAAGGTAAGATTATTTAGGGAAGTAAATAATAAGATAATTACTGGAAGTAATTAGTTGAATAAATGATTTTATTAATAGAAGTAATTTGAGTTAATTACTTTGAATATTTAATCAAGGGATTAATTAAGAAATTAATTAAGGAGTAATTAATTTAGTTAAAGAAAGTAATTAAGGGGAGTTAATTACTGATTGAAGATTAATCAAGGTGATTAATAAATGTTGTTTAATTAAAGATTAATTACTTAATGTAATTAATTTAATTGAGTAATTAATAATTAAGTTGTAATTAAGGATCATTAATTAATATAATTAATGATGTAATTAAGATTGGTTAATTAAGTAATAATTAATAAATGAAGTAATTAATCAATGTAATTAATTAAGGATTAATGTAATTAATTATAGTTGATTAAGTTAATTAATTTTAGTTAATTAATTAATGAAGTAATTAAAGGTTAATTACTATAAGTGGTTAAGAATAAATTAAGTTAAATAATTAATTAAAGATAAATTACTTGGATGTAATTAAAAGATAATTAATCAAAGATGATTAATTGAAATGAAATATTAGAAGATAATTAATTAATTAAATTGTAATTAATAAATAGTTAAGTAAGAAGAATTTATAAATGAAGTAATTAATTTAATTCACTTTAAATTAATTAGAGATGATATAAATCATTACTTATGAATTGGTGATAGTATTGAATACTTGGCATTGATTGATATCTCTGATGAGATATATGCTGTATGATATGGATGTTAGTTGAATTGTATGGACTATCTGATAATGTTGATTATCTCTTGTGAATTATCTTTCTTTGTGTATAAAGATAATAAATTAAATTGTTTTAACCTTTAAAACAACTTGGCCTTAAAAGATACGCTTTGGATTTCGATGAGACCGGGATCGGGTTTTCGTATACCGGATTTCCAGGTCTGGAGACCCGAATACCACATCGATCCAAATTTACGATAGGTCGTGAATCAAGTGAAGATGAAGATTCAGAGTGCAAGGGTTATTGTCGTTAACTCTGAGGGTGATTCCAAAACGAGTGTAACGAGATAAAGCCTTCGGTTTCGTTCGAACCTGGAACGAACTTGTATGGATTGAATGCTTTCAGCACATCGTCAGGTGGACGATGAGCATTCTAAGATAGATGTGTTCTTTTTAAAGGTAATCGTGACCTCAAGCCTCACAAACCGGGAATGGCTAAAACAGGGGAGGTGCAGCAAGGTTAGTGGGTAGCACCCAAGTAGGACAAGGTTACCTCTGTCTAGATGTCCCTTTCTATTTTCGACTTAGTGGTGCGGTTGCTGATCCCAACCGTGAGGTATCTTGTGCGGGAATTATCCAGTAAGGGATGTTCCGACCTTGTGTTGCAGGGGATTGGGAGTGATCCTCGGTACGGTGATCTAGGCCACGTACTGTGACGGGCGGTACCCCGGTAGCCCTGCCATTGTATGGAATCCAAACTCCAATAAGTGCCGTACGTATTAGTTGTGCCCAACTATGTTGGAATGTGAGATGTAAGCATTTCAGCTATTTCTATATTTTACTTGAAAACCCTAGACCCTATTATAATAAAATCAGATTTCCTATCAAATGTTTTGGTTAGCGTAAGGTAAAAACTTACCCATGTTTATTTGTGGGGAGTCTTACGTGATACTTTTTCTTTCTAAAGGTTTTAAAGTTAAGCAAGTTTAACCTGTTACTCACACCAGACCCATGTCTGACCCAAGTGTTTATTTCTGTTTTGTAAACTCTTGGGTACTCAAATTTTTACGAGTAGCCAAGGGATTCAGGTTTAGCTTTGACGAATATTCTGGAGGAGCAATGGAGCAGGAGGCTTCGGCGTTCGTAGATATAGTATTCCGCTGTGTTGATATCTGTGATAGTGTCTTGTCTTGTATTTGAGTTGTAATGTCTAGACAGATGTTTATAATTGTCTAGTAAGTGATGTATATGCTGTGTAACTCTGTAAAGTGTTGTATACTATGTAATAGTATATGTTATTAATATAATTTATTCGTTCCGCTGTGAGATCGTTGTTGTTGTTTCTTTCTTTCTTCTCTTCTTTTCTCTTTTCTATCCCTTTCTTTCTTATTAGCGATATGACTTTCTATGGAGAGAAAGCCGTGGTCGTTACATTTAATGTCCACTAACATGTGCATTAGCTCTTAATCGTAGATCAAGGTAAGTGGGTAGGTGGGATCCTCCATGATGCATAAGTTGATTTATTTCTTCATCTTCATTTGTTTCCTTCTCTTGTGCATGCATATCTTCATGAAGCCTCTTGTAATTTCCATCCAATTTTCCTACAAAGAAAAATAAAATGTGCAAACAAATATTCTCAAATTAATTCACACACAAAAATGACCATTTTTCCCCTATATGAAGATGAATATATGATGATTTAAAATAATTGAAATTTGGGTTTAAACATGTTAAAATACCCTATATGCTTATTTATTTAATTCTATTTGATTAAATATGGAAGTAAAAATATGCACATTTACGTGCACATCAGAAAACAAGTTTTGAATTGATGAAATGGAAATAGAAATGGAAAATGGGAAGAAGAAAATGAAGTTCTTTTTATACAAAATGAATTCACTAACTTACCTTTGTGCCCATAAGAGTACATAACCTCCACAAATGCATTGCCACCTTACAAAACATGTCTACCTCCTCCTTTACTTTCAAAAATTACATTTCCTCCCTTGTTACTCCAATGCTCCAACATGTTTAAACTTGTTTTTGGACTTAATTGTACTTATGTTTGCTTATGATGTGACATCTACCTTTTTTTCTTAATTACTTAATTATATTTTTAAACCTTATATACCTAAGTATAAATACATATGTGTGTGTGTGTGTGTATAAACACACATTAATACACATATATATCTCCTAACTTATTTATAAATGTGTATATTTACACAAAAGAGTTCACAACTTTCCTATAACTTTTAACTGATGAAAAGTCGAAAATTTGGAAAGCGAATTCCGGTCACATTTTTTATTTTTTTTCGAACTATATATTTTTAAATAAATTTGAAAACAATTTCACCATCATTAATAATAATTTAAAAGAGTTTTATTTTAATAAAAAACTTTTATTTGAATTTTTAAAATTAATTAAATATTCCGAAATTAAAGCGATGAAATTCTGGGTCATTACATTGTAGATTTTGCAAAATTATTATATAATTTTTCATGAATTTATCTTACATAAATTTAAATTTAATTATAAATCAAAAGACAAACATATATACATACACTGATTTTTATTTATATAAAACTTAATTTTTTTATAGATTCAAATACAATATAAGTATATAAAATTAATAAATTAAAATATGTACATTATATATAAATATAATAGGATCTTTATGTATTAAAAATCAATTTAATACACACACACAAATATATATAAACACACACACTCATTCAATTCAAAAAATAGAAAAATTGTTTTTTTATTTCTAACTACAAACGTATAATAGTATGTATTATTTTATTTTATTTTACATACAAATACAAATAATCTATATAATGGTGACATCACTTAAACATGCAGCTTTGTGATATCGAGCATATAGACAATGATAGTATAACTACATAATGAATAATATATATAGTATAAAAGAGATTATAACTTTTCACCAAAGCCTAATTGATACACTTAGAAATGTTGAATTTGTACTTTCCTTTAATCAAATCTTGAATCAATAAATAGCTACCGTCCAAATGCAGCGACCAATGACAATCGAATTGAATTTTGTTTGATGTATTAAAGATTAAATGTTTGAGGTATGGAGAGAGGGAGAGGCCTGCCAAATCTGGCCTAGTGGGGTAAAAAAGTAAAGTGATAAAGTGAGGATTAGAGAGCCCAAAATATAAGAGATACCAAGGAGAATATTGTGGATCCAGATCCCTATTTTTATCTTCCCTTTTCTCCTCTCGTTTTAATTCAAAACCAAGCCTCTTGATGGCCATCATATGCCCGACCTCAGCACACCTCTACAACCGACTATAGTACCCCTCTTCATGAGCCTCAAAAACGATTAAAACCCGTTCAACGGTTAGCCTATTCAAATCCAATTTAAACGTGTATCAATATAGTATATCAATCAGTGTATTTATAACTATTATATATACACACATTTAATATTGATCAATAAACATCAAATAAAATTTTACAATGAATATTTCATAAATATTAATTAATTTACAATAATTTTAATTTAACTAAATTAGGTGGTAATAAGAGTATTTAACGTTTCGATTGTGTGACTCTTAGGTGTAAATTCAGACAACGTTTAGTGTCGAGCAATTCGATTATTAATGTTCACATGTCGCTTCGCAGGTGGTGTGACATTTTGACCAAATTTATCATTTATTTGGTTTTGGAAAAATAAAATTTTACTTTATTAAGCACCTAGCAGTGATAATTATTTACACCAATTCTCTTCGTCAAAACTATATCACATTATGACTTATGGAATTTGGTAATGGTCAAAATTTCAATATCGTCCATATTCAACTTTATAGTCCAAACACAAAGTCCTTGGTTCAATAATAACAATTATTATTAACTGTACTACTGTGCTAAAGACTTTGACTTTGAGATGACTTCAATTGACCATGATATTAACCACATATAACTTACGAGACGAAAGCTCTCTTGAATATTGTTTCACTTCCAATTCTTGACCTAACTATAGTTGTTCTATGAATGTCGTTCTACGATTTAACTATAATCAAAGCATAGCTTCCACATTAAAGAACAACAATATTCTCAAATTAAGAGAACTGTGTAATTTTGTTGCATTGATATTTTCTGTTTGACCTTAGTTATATTAACCAACATAAAACTATCGAGTGAGTCATTCTATGTTTATCTAATAACTATCTGCATGTAACCTCTAGATGCCCCCAGTAGTCATGAGTAATACACTGCCGAACATTAGGACAGCGTTACATACTTTAGTCTCAACGGATTGTTGATATCCAATCTTAATGCATCTTGACTAGGGATGTTTAAAGCAGTATGTTTAATTTTATTGTGACAAATTATTCATGATTACAACGTATTATAATTACTATCACAATATATACTATTTATAGATTTCTCTATTAAATATACCTTTAATAAAATTAATTAATATAACATACTGTATCAAGTATATAATAGAAAAAAACACATTTTATTTCGAATAAGATTGGTCATAGAGTTAGACATATGTAACAATTACATAATTGTCCCCAATGGCATACCCCTAACTCTATCACCATTGTAGTAAGGAGTAAGGCAAGAAATGTGACCTTGTTATTTTTCTTGTGATATTTCTATTATACCCTTATATTAGGTAAGACAATATATCATTATGTGATAACAAAACCACTTGATTATGTGGGTATTCAAAAAATATGCTTAAAATTTACCTTGTTCTATCAACAAATTCTAGCATCCCCTTGATTGGAACATGCCTCTAAGTTGCACTACCATTGATATTCTAGCATCCCCTCAATTGGAACACGCCTCTAAGTTGCACTACCATTGATTGGTGTTTACTATCCCTTTTCGAGTCTCTCCCATTTGATTTTCATGGATTATGGTTGAATTTAAAGAATTTTTTTTGTCGTTCATTTGGATTTATACTAAGTAGGATTGACACTTGGTATTTGCTAAAGATATTTGCTACCTATTGACATTTTTATAGCTTATGCATTATTATTGAATTGATGTTTGATTCCTATTTATAGATTTTCTTTTTGAAAGGGCTATGGTGTTTCTTCCAATGTCATATAATTTCTGCTTGAAGGAGCTAATTAAATAAGGTTGCTCCTTTCTTATCCATAGTTAAAATGTTTGGGTATATTCGAGCAATGGCTTCATAAGTATTATGATATTGCAATTGATTTAATTTTAGTGTTCAACAGAATTATTTCATCTAATATAAATTTAATTTAATCGAAATTAGGAAGTCATCCTTATTTTCATTTCATCTTTCAAAGAATTGTCCTAATAAAGTAGGTCAAAGCTGCATTATGCGATAGCTTTCAAAATTTTGGTTTTTCGATTTTGTCTTCTTCATAGGTGTAACAACCCGAATTTTTCATTGTTTAATTTTTAATATTTAAATGGTTTTAAATATTAGACTTGGAATTTATAATTGAGTTAGACAGTTTTTAAAACTGGAATTTCAAGAGATTTCGTCAAGTTTGAAAATCGTCGATTTAATCGACGCGTTAAAATAGCGCTCCAGGGCACAGTTGTGAGAAATGCGGATTAAGGATCTTAAGGCTAGAATTAACACTAGAGGGGGGTGAATAGTGTTTTAAGAAATTTGTTAATCTTTTTGAGTTTATCTTAATTTGTTAACAATGTATGCACTAATCCGACACAGATATGAACACAGAATCAAACACAGATGCAAATATAAAGTAAAAGCATTAAAGGAAAGAACACACCGGATTTTATACTGGTTTGGAATTAACCTACATCCAGTCCCGCAACACAAGTACGGATTTCCTTTCAACAACAATTCTTACAAATACAACCCTCGGTTTCAAGGCTACGAGGTACACCTTCCAGAATCACAATCCTCTGGCTAGAGATACTTGATTTCCGGGGCAACAAGTTCACCCAATTGATTTCCAGGGCTACAATCACACCTTCTCTCGCTCAATTGATTACAAACAGTCTATAACTCAGATTAGCACTTGGATCTTGTAGAGATAGTGGAGAGAATCAAAACCAGAAATTATCTAGTTAGATTCGATATTGATTTCGGTAGAGTAATGGTGTAATTTGTAAATAAGAAAGTGGAGAAGAAGAAGAGAAGTTAAATCGGAGAAAAGTGATTAAAAATTCGTTGAAACTGACCCTTATTTATAGAAGAACAACATGCATGACCTTTCATGAAGAGTTATGGCGAATAGACACTTCTTTTGAAATTTGAATTTTGAATCAAACTGACACCATGTCGACATGGTACCTATAGGCATGTCGACATCCCACAGCCTTTTTGATGTTTTGAATTTCTTTGAAAATAACATTTATCTTATATAAAAACTATTTTAAACTTTATAAATATACTTGACTTTAGTTGAAATTCATAAGTAAATATAAAGAACAATATATACATATTATTTAACTATAATTTAAATCAAAGTATAAATAATTTAAAAGTTAAATATATTATTTAAAAAGATAGTTTAAAATTAGGAGAAATTTTGACTCTGAAAATAAAGATGTTTTGAGGCTAAAATTATTTTAAAAACAGAATCGAGGGTTTTGAATCTTTTTAAAAGGAAAGTTTTGAAATCATTTCGAAAACAAGATAATTTTGAAAAAATCATTTGAATTAAGCTTAGTGGATACAAAACAATGTCCCACTAGATTTTCGTAGGTTCCATCCTACTTAGGGTTCCATCCCTTTAACGGGCTCGAAGTGGATTCCATTCCACGAATAAATTGGATATTAAGATGCCAGTGCTTTTCTACCAGTTTTAACAAATATCCTAATAAAACAAACTTAACCTTGAAATCTTGAACTCTTGATAATATTGATACTAATGAGTCTTCTATCTCGAATCTCTATACTGTACAGTCTTCATTCTTGATACCTGCATGGTTAGATCCTGCATATATATATATATATATATATATCTAAACTTGTAATGTTAGTATTTATATTTTATAATCTATTCTAAGGTTGTCATCAAAACCATCATCTCATGAACTAACAATCTCCCCCTTTTTGATGATGACAACCTTTGTTTATAAAATATTCCTTCTATCCTAATAACTCCCCCTAAAACTAACAACTCCCCCTTAATCTATGCCTGACTACCCTATTTTATATTTCTCCCCCTTTGTCATCAACAAAAACTTACTCTAAACTAGATAACTCCAAACTATATAACTCCCCCTAAAACTTATCACTCTATGACGTGTGATTATAATGATAGTGTTATCATAAATAATTAACACTTAAATCTAATACTAAAATATAATCCTAAACTATTAACTGTCCTAACTAAGAATTCACAATAATACTAACACATATAAGAACACGAGTTTATTTATTACGAGTATGGTTGTATTTATATTTGCGTTTGAAAAACATAAAAACACAAATAACAATGGAAAGAAAGAGAAGAAGCTAATGTGTGTTTCTAAACATAGGAGATTTATGAATTGAACAGTTTGGATAGTGGAAACAAAAATTTCCACGTTGTTCGACAAGATTCCCATTTTTGTCGAAACACACTTCTCCAACGCATACTACTTGGTCATCATCCTCCTCGTGTGCTTCTTCCATTGGTTCTTCTTCTTCTTCGTTGCTGACCTAATGTTCTTGATTATGTGAAGAGTCTTCATCGATCAAGATAGGGTTGGCCTGGTTATCCATTAGGAATTTTTGTAAATTCCTAAGAATATTGCCTTGCCTCTCTTGCTCTTTCGCCATACGAAGTTGAGTCACTTGAATTTTAGTCAAAATCTGAAGAGTATCCTTCATAGACTCCTCCAATTTAGTTACACGTGCAAGAGTAGTGCATTGGAATGGACCAGAAGTAGGAGAGGGGAATGAGAAAGTTGATTTTATGTTTGATTTAGAGGAAGATGCCATTATTTTATATATTTCAGAATAGAAAATGAAGAGAAAACAGAGAGAATGAATAAGAATTTGAAATATAGAAGAATATATAACTAAATTTTTGAAATTTGGTGGGAAAATTTAAAAAATAAAATAAAAACGTTACTTGTCGACATGTCTTCCTAGGGGATGTCGACATGGTCCTTATATTTTAACTCTATGATTTATTTTAATATTAATTATTAATTATACTTGTTATTTATATTTTATATTTCAGTTATAGAACAAATACCTAATTCTCTTCTTAATTTAGTAAATATAGGTTCATTTAATGGTTTTGTTAAGATATCAGCAGTTTGATTCTCAGAGTTTATATATTCGAGAGTAATTACTTCTTTAGTTATATTATCTCTAAGAAAATGATGTCGAATATCAATATGTTTAGTTCGAGCATGATGAGTAGGATTTTTAGATAAATTTATTGCACTAGTATTATCACAATAAATTGGCGATTTTGAGATATTTAATCCAAAATCTCTTTAGGTTTGTTGCATATATATTACTTGAGAACAAGCCAAAGCAGTAGAAATATACTCTGCTTCAGTTGTTGATAGAGAAACTATATTTTGGTTTTTACTAAACCAGGAAACCAGAGAATGTCCCAAAAAGTGACAAGTTCCACTTGTACTTTTTCGGTCTGATTTACATCCAGCATAGTCAGCATCACAGTATGATATTAAATCAAATGAATCATTTTTAGGATAAAATAAGCCATAATCAGAGGTGTGTTTAATATATCTTATGATACGTTTTACAGCTTTTAAGTGAGTTTCTTTAGGATGAGATTGATATCTTGCACAGAGACATACACTATGCATGATATCAGGTCTACTAGCAGTGATATAGAGCAATAATCCGATCATTCCTCTATACAACTTTTGATCTACATCTTTCGAGAAATCTTCTTTACTTAGATATTCATTGGTTGCCATGGGAGTAGGTTTTCCACTTGCAGTAGTCAAACCAAATTTATTAACTAGTTCTTTAGCATATTTTTCTTAACTAATAAAAATACCATTATCTAACTGTTTTATTTGCCATCCTAGAAAGAAGTTTAATTCACCCATATGACTCATCTCAAACTCTTTTGTCATTATTTCAGAAAATTCTTTATTCATTTCGAAGTTAGTTGAACCAAAAATGATATCATCTACGTATACTTGAACTAGTTGAATATCATTTTTATTTCTTTTAATAAAAAGAGTATTATCTATTTTACCAATTTAAAATTTTGATTGTAATAAATAAGATCTTAGTCTATCATATCAGGCTCTAGGAACTTGTTTTAGACCATATAAAGCTTTCTTAAGTTTGTACACATGGTTTGGTAAATTTTCATCTTCAAAAAGTGATGGTTGTTCAACATATACTTCTTCTTTTACAAATCCATTTAAAAAAGCACTTTTAACATCCATTTGAAATAATTTGAAATTATTATGATTTGCAAAGCAAGTAGAATCCTAATGGCTTCTAATCTTGCTACAGGAGCAAAGGTTTCGTCACAATCTATACTTTCTTCTTGACAATAACCTTGGGCGACTAATCGTGCTTTATTTCTAATGACCTCACCTTGTTCATTCATTTTATTTTTATAAACCCATTTAGTTCCAATTATAGTTTTATCTTCAGGTCTAGGAACAAGTTCCCAAACTTCATTTCTAGTGAATTGATTTAATTCTTCTTGCATAGCCAAAATCCATGAATCATCAGTTGATGATTCTTTAGGATTTTTGGGTTCAATAGATGATATAAATGCTACATTACTCATTTTACTTAGTTGATTTCTAGTTGTAACAATAGATTGCATATCTCCTATTATATTTTCAATAGGATGATCTTTTAAAAGTTTAATCCTTTTATTAGGATGATTAATTTCATTATTAATTTCGGTTGATTCCTGATTTTGAGTAATTAAATCTTCTTCATCATTTGTAATTTCAAAATCTTTTAAATTTTCATCAAACGAAACATAAATTGTTTCTTCGATGTTGTTAGATCTTAAATTAAAAACTCTATAAGCTTTACTACTATTAGAATATCCGATAAAGATTCCTTTGTCGGATTTAGGATCAAATTTATCCAAATTATCTTTTGTATTTAAAATAAAGCATTTACTTCCAAAAATTCTGAAGTATGATACCTTAGGTTTCTTTCCATGAAGAAGTTCATAAGGTGTCTTATCAGTTAAAGGTCTAATTAAAATTCTATTCAAAATATAACAGGCGGTAGCAACAGCTTCTGCCCTGTTTTGGTAAATTACTATCTGAAAGCATAGTTCTCGCACACTCTTGTATCGTTCTATTTTTACATTCAACTACTCCGTTTTGTTGTGGAGTTCTTGGAAATGAGAAATTGTGAGTTATTCCCTTCTTATTGCAGAATTCCTCAAACTTTTCATTTTCAAATTCACCACCGTGATCACTACGAATAGTTATAATTTTTAAAGATAATTGATTTTGAATCCTTTTTGTAAAGTTCTTAAAACATTCAAAAGTATCACTTTTATGTTTCAAAAATATTGTCCATGTAAATCTAGAATAATCATCTACAATTACAAAAACATATTTACTGTGATTTATTGACTGAATTTGAGATGGACCAAATAAATCAAGATGAAGTAATTCAAGAGGTTTTGAAGTTGAAATCATATCTTTTAATTTAAAAGAACTTTTTCTAAGCTTTCCTAATTGACATGCATCACATAAACTATCTACTTTAAAATTCATTTTAGGGAGACCTCTTACTAGATCATGTTTTGACAGTCTAAATAAGAGTTTGAAATTCAAATGTCCAAATCTCTTATGCCAAATCCAAGGGTCACTTGTATTTGCTAGAAGACATAGGTTATCATTTGAAACTTTCATACTAAGAATATAAATATTCCTTTTCCTAGTTCCCTCAAATATTATGGTTGAGTTATTATCTTCAATATGACATTTATCCTTTTCAAATTTAATTTTATATCCTTTATCACATAGTTGACTTATACTTAGCAGATTGTGTTTCAAATTCTTAACTAGCAAAACATTAGTAATAATAGCAGTTTCAGAGTTACCGACATTGCCGATGCCAATCATGTATCCTTTCGAGTTGTCTCCAAAGTTAACCAGTCCTCCGTCTTTGTATATAATATTATTCAGCATATCCGGATTACCAGTCATGTGTCTAGAGCATCCACTATCAAGTATCCACTTATTTCTTTTGATCTGCACAGATTGTCCATTGTGGATTGATTCCTTAATACCCATAAAGCATCTTTCCTGCACATTATAAAATTTGGGTAGACAACTAGAATTTGAATAACATTCATATGCAGACTCATGGAACAATGATGATTTAAAGAATTCTAAACTAGTTTTAACAGATTTTTCAAAAATAGCCATTTTAAAACTTTTCAAAATTCCGATTATGAAACTTTTGAAAACAAAGCTCTGATACCAAATGCGAGAAATGCAGATTAAGGATATTAAGGCTAGAATTAACACTTGAGGGTGGTGAATAGTGTTTTAAGAAATTTGTTAATCTTTTTGAGTTTATCTTAATTTGTTAACAATGTATGCACTAATCAGACACAGATATGAACACAGAATCAAACACAGATGCAAATATAAAGTAAAAGCAGTAAAGGAAAGAACACACCGGATTTTATACTGGTTCGGAGTTACCCTACATCCAGTCCCGCAACACAAGTACGGATTTCCTTTCAACAACAATTCTTACAAATACAACCCTCGGTTTCAAGGCTACGAGGTACACCTTCCAGAATCACAATCCTCTGGCTAGAGATACTTGATTTCCGGGGGAACAAGTTCACCCAATTGATTTCCAGGGCTACAATCACACCTTCTCTTGCTCAATTGATTACAAACAGTCTATAACTCAGATTAGCACTTGGATCTTGTAGAGATAGTGGAGAGAATCAAAACCAGAAATTATCTAGTTAGATTCGATATTGATTTCGGTAGAGTAATGGTGTAATTTGTAAATAAGAAAGTGGAGAAGAAGAAGAGAAGTTAAATCGGAGAAAAGTGATTAAAAATTCGTTGAAACTGACCCCTATTTATAGAAGAACAACATGCATGACCGTTCATGAAGAGTTATGGCGAATAGACACTTCTGTTGAAATTTGAATTTTGAATCAAACTGACACCATGTCGACATGATACCTATAGGCATGTCGACATCCCACAGCCTTTTTTGATGTTTTGAATTTCTTTGAAAGTAACATTTATCTTATATAAAAACTATTTTAAACTTTATAAATATACTTGACTTTAGTTGAAATTCATAAGTAAATATAAAGAACAATATATACATATTATTTAACTATAATTTAAATCAAAGTATAAATAATTTAAAAGTTAAATATATTATTTGAAAAGTTAGTTTAAAATCAGGAGAAATTTTGACTCTGACAATAAAGATGTTTTGAGACTAAAATTATTTTAAAAACGGAATCGAGGGTTTTGAATCTTTTTAAAAGGAAAGTTTTGAAATCATTTCGAAAACAAGATAAGTTTGAAAAAATCATTTGAATTAAGCTTAGTGGATACAAAACAATGTCCCACTAGATTTTCGTAGGTTCCATCCTACTTAGGGTTCCATCCCTTTAACGGGCTCGAAGTGGATTCCATTTCACGAATAAATTGGATATTAAGATGCCAGTGCTTTTCTACGAGTTTTAACAAATATTCCTAATAAAACAAACTTAACCTTGAAATCTTGAACTCTTGATAATCTTGATATTCATTAGTCTTCTATCTCGAATCTCTATACTGTACAGTCTTCATTCTTGATACCTGCATGGTTAGATCCTGCATATACATATATATCTAAACTTGTAATGTTAGTATTTATATTTTATAATCTATTCTAAGGTTGTTGTCATCAAAACCATCATCTCATGGACTAACAACAGTCTCGGAATTCGACGAAACCAGTTCTATTGGATCTGTAATAGTGTATTATTATCGGATTTCAAATTTCATAACGTTTGGATTTACCGTGTGGTCGCACGATTTGAAAACGCCTAGAAATAATTTAATTTAAATAGTCGATTTAAAAAGCTATCTTCTCCATACGATCGAATTGGAGCTTGAGACTTGTTCCATTGTGTTTGGAATAGTGGTATAACATTAGGAACGCCAGATGGTACACCTAAATAGGGGTTTAAAATTTTGAGGTATGTAACGAGATAATTTCCATATTCAAAATTTTAAAATAAAATCAAGGTCTATTCTCAACAGACCTATTATTGTTCGTATAGCCACACTTCTTCATCCTTTAAATCGTGACTTATCCCCTACCACAAAAACAAAATCAAAATCAAATAGCATCTCTTATCCCTTTCATTTCTTTTAGTTCGAACGATCAAGCAGAAAAAAAAATCGCGATTTCATGAATATAAATCGCTAGCCTCCTCTTTCCCCCTTCTTTAGTTAGAACGAAATTAGATCTGCTGCAAAAAGAAAAGAAAAAAAACGAGCCTATCTTTCTCTTTGTTCCAGTTCGAATTCAAAGTTGAAGATATCAAAAGCAATTCAAAGGAAAGAAATAGATCGAAGCTCAGAAGAAAAAAAGACGTATGTTATTATCCATTTTCTCAATCATTCGATCTGGATCTGATAGGCGCGCACGCAAGTGGATCGAGGGGATGGCTAGGGCTTGGGGTTGCCGCTCTTTGTATGTGCGCGTGTGAATGAAGCGGAGCGGAGGAAGGCGATTTGGGGACCACCGTCGCGAGGCGATGTGGAGTCGTGGATGCTTGGCCGAAGTTTGATCGTGTTTGGGGCAAGTCGCATGGGTCTCGATCGACGGTGGATGATGCTCGCGAGTTTTGGGTATGTGCACTTGCGTGTTTGCCAGGGGGTTCGTGATGAGGCTGCGAACAGTGCAGCAACCTGGGACTTGGAGATGATTTCAATCTCGATGGTGATTGCTTTGGTGAGTTACAACTCACATCATTTATTTCTAAGCTTTATTCATGGTTTGTTATGTCAAATGCAGTCATGACTACCTTGAATAGATTCGTTGCTTAATGAATTAATTCTGCTTAATGTAAAATTTGAGTTTGCTGTTAATTATAAAATTAACAGTCTAGTTTTTATAGTTATTGCATTAAGGATTTGTTGTTCGAATCATTTGTGCCTGCATATTGAATAATTATCTTAATAAGAAAAAGCATCATTGTCAGAAGCTAGCGAAGGGTCGAAGGATTTAAGTTTTGGTTAGCAATATATATTGTCACACTTAAATTTTTAATCAGACTCTTGGGTACTTAATAAAGCATTTCATAACCTTGTGAATTATGTTTTTATGGATTACTATATATAATAGTATATATATTAGTACTTGGATATATTTCCCGTCATTAGAGCGAATGAGATCCTATACGCCCCACATAATAGCGGATGACCCTATATACTGCGATATCTCCCTCGAAGTGGGATTGGTATTTTTATATTGTATTAACATCTGTGGATGCAGGGAAATAGGTTGGAGGGATCCAACTGGGTTCCTAAAAAATGTTGATTTTAATTTCATATATAATGATATATGATGTGTTAGAATAATCTGTTATAGATTATTGTTGTGATTTGAATAATTGGATGCTATAGTAGCACTGACCTAAATTTGGTATTTTAAATACCACAAAAATTATTTTCGAATTTGAAGGAATTAAAGTGATTTTAGATATAAAAATATTTATATTGGAATTTGGATTATTTTAAAGGAAATTGAGTTGGATAAAATAATAATTTGATTTTTTTGTGTTTGTTCTTAACTATGCAGAAAATATTTTATAGAGCTTTTAAAATAATTTATATAAGAATTTTTAACTATGGATTTTAAAGAGATATTTTTAAAAATATGGATAAGGAGTTTTAAATCGATAATAAAAATAGATTTGAAAAATCAATGGAATTTATTAAGGAATGAATTTATGAAATGTGATTTTATAAATGAAATTTTACAAATGAGATTAGTTTATAAAAAGTGAAGCTCAAAGGAGTTATAAATTTATAAAGGATGTTATACATAAAGGAAATCGATATCAGTTGATAATTTGGGAGTATAAAATTCATAGGGTGAATTTATATTAGGATATGGAAATAAGGTTAAGGAAAAATAGTGGATACTTTTTGAAAAGTGGAAATGGTTAAGGAGATCCGAATGAAAGCGAGGTGTTGGGAATCGAGAGAAATTTATAAATTTAATTGGTTATTGAGATTTTAATAAAAAAACGTATATTTTTAAATTTAAGAAGTTAAGTTGTTTTTTAAAAGGGGAAGTTTATTTATCTAATTATGAATATTTAAGCTATTAGTAGTGAAATATTTTAAGAAGTAGAATTTTCAAATATTTAACATTTATTGAAATGAATTCACATATTTATAATAAGCTTCGTAAATCAATTAGTTATTTTAAAATGAAATAGGGAATAAATTATCAATGTTTATATAAGTATTTTAAAATTTTAAATAATTACTTAAACGTGTTTAAAAATAATAATAATTAAATTATCATTATTTAAAAATACTTATTATACATATATAGAGTTTTGGAAATGATTTTAAATTATTTATAAACTCTATCGAGATGTGGAAACGGATATGAGTTTTAGAAGTTGTAAATGGATAGACGAGATTAAAAGTGAGTATAATCGACTTTGGAAAATGTAAAAGGGAATTAATATAAATTCCGGAAATGTAGGAGATAGGATAAGAAATCTCTTATGTATTGATATTAGAAATGATTTCGGAAAATGGATTATAATATTTTCCTAAGTGAGGAAATGAAGGTTTTTGAAATATTTAGAGACGAAGGATTTATATCGAGATATTTTCTAAGTAATGGATTATAAATCAAAGTTGGGAGTATTTCACTAAGTGTTGAAGTGAGGTACGAGTGGAAATATCCTGTCATGGAAACAAGTATTCGGTAATGTTTTCAAATATTGATAAATTTGAAAGAGATTTGAATATATATCTTTGTAAAGATATTTTGAAATGAATGTTTTAAAGAATTATAAATAATAGCCTAGTAACTGCTTATGGATGTTATTTGATAGTTAAATAACCGACTATCAATATAGGCCAATTTCATTAATCGTTTCGATAGAGACCGGGATCGGGTTTTATTATTCGAAAACCCCTTCGATCCGGTTTGAACATTACAAATGGATATCATGAAGATAGTGAAGATGGTGATTCTGTTTGTCCAGACCCAGGGCAACTTGTATGGACAAATGCTATCAAAACATCGTCATTGGAGGATGATGAGCATTCTAAGTGGAATTGTTCTTGAAAGGTAAACGTAGCCTCAAGCCTCATCAACCGGGAATGACTAAAACTGGGGAGATGTAGGTAGGCTAAGTGGGTCGCACCCAATTAGGGTATGCTATCACCTTTGTAGATGTCCTCGGATATATTAAAATTATGGATATGGTTGTGCATGGAAAACTGAGTGCTCGATTTTAAGGGTGGGAACACCTAGGGTAATGTTTTCTCTGTCTTTTATTTTTTTAGACAATTTATAACAACCCGGGTTTCGTAGTACTTATACATATATAACTAAATGATGTTAATGTTAATAACCCCGGCTTTGAAATATTTTACATATACAAGTAAACCAGATTATAGTTGGTAATGTGATTAGATAATACATTATCAATAATCGAACTTAAGTACGTTAAAGGTTAATAATATAATGGAAGCACATATTTTTTTTATGTTTGTAACACAAAAGAATTCTCTTCGAAAAGTTAAAGATGAGAGCGGTTATATAAATGCATGTAAGGTTTATATGAAGATAAGAAAAAAGACTTTTAAGACATGCTAAGGGGTGGAAAGTAGGAAGATGGATGGATGAAACTATAAAATATTTATTCTATGGTGGAAATACATAATCCAGTTTGCGGAAAAACTATTAATTGATTCAAAAAAAGGATAGAAGAACAATTTAAATATAAGTCGTGGTCACATGTAAATAAGCAGAGAAATATAATAACATAGAAATTTAACAAGGTTCGGCGTACATACATCCTTAGAGACCTAACAACTTTATTTATTTCACAAATTGGAAGGGAAGAGATTACAAAATTGATAGAGATTTCTTGAAGTGAAGAAATCTTATCTCTATCACTAATTTACAGAAGAGTACTTTAGTGGAACTATTTCTTGAAAAGAATGAGGTGCTTTTCGAATAGCTTGAGCCTTCTTTAAATATGGGTACAATAAAGCTGATTTTTGGGAAAGAATGTAATTGATTAGGATGTAGACAATCAAATTCTTATACATTTTTTAAAAGTTTCCCATTTTCCTAAGATTTACATTTGTTTTAATGCAAATAACTAGTTCATCCTATTGTATATTTGACCAAGATTTGATTTGCATTTGTTTTAATAGACATATCTATTTTATCCTACTATATATTTGACCAATCAATTAATTAACTATCTTATTTTTGCTCTTTATGTTGATAATTTGAATCACATTTTCAACATTCCACATTGACTCCGAATATTCTTATCTCTCTTAATAGAATTCAATCATCAACTATGAGTTATCGGGTCACTTCCACATGGTGCTAATTAGCTAGGACTAAGCTAATCTAGTTTGAACAATGCTCAAACTTATCTCTAGGAACTAATTTTGTCAACATATCTAAAGGGTTGTCTATGGTTTTTACCTTTTTCAACTTAATTTTGTTGTGTTCTTCCTCCATCATAAGAAAGAATCCTCTAACATCAATATGCTTTGTGGAAGAGCTATAGGCATAGTTTTGAATCAATTGAAAAACATGTCGGCTCTCTGAAAATACCTTAATTGTCATTTGCATAACTGAAGGTTATTCAATAGCTGTAATAAGTGCAATCCCTTTTTAGTCGCTTTGTAACAAATCGTATTTTGGGACATCAAATTTGAATATTTAATTTATTTAAATATTCATATTTGAATTTAAATTACGATAAATTATCTATTTCAAATGGAGACTTGATTTTAAATGACGTATTTTTAATTTAATTTATAGAATTTTCCATAATTTTTAGTTTGAAAAATAAACAAATTCTCTTTTGACGTATTTTACGACAAACACTGGCATTTTGAGACTTTATAGAATTTAATAACTTGTCTATTTTATTTTTAGTTTGTGATCGTGTAACATTGTTATACGCAATAGTACATTATTTTCTGTCATTCATATCTCGGACGCGGATGCGATGTAGGGTAGCCGGACGTCGTAACCTATTCAATTTCAAAACATATATATACGTACACACAGTACATAACTTTTCGACATCCACCATATTATCTCACCTTTGTCTGGCTGCACCTTCCTGCCTCCATTAATGTTGATCTTTGATTTGATCTCGGTACTGAAGGGTGTGAGCATATAATCATGTGTGTGTGTGTGTATGCTCAAGAAGATAGAGTTTCTCCTTCTCCATTTTTACTACTTCCTCTATAAGTTTCAAAATCATGAAAATAAATCCTTTTCCTTACTTCAAAAATCAAATTCCTCCAATCTGTTCGATATTAACAAAAAATTTCAACTACAAAGTTTTTGCCAGGAAATCTAGTTTTTTTTTAAATTAATCGCATTTGATTTTGTTAAGAATCGAGCGAGATAGTGTCAAAAATAAGAAAGAGGATAAAAGTGTTCTCAAACTTTAAAAACAGATTTCTCTCAACCCATGAAGAATTGATCGACGCCGTATGCGTCGATGGAGTTGTATGCAGGTGTAGTGTTTTTAGGGAAGTTTCGGCGTGATTCCGCTTCGGTGATCATGGGTGGTCAGAAACTAAGGTTGATCGGAGCATGGAGGGTCGATCGGAGAATTGGATCTCGACGTTTGGTTCACTAAGGAGAGGGCTACATTGTGGCATGTTTTGGTGGATTTCGGTGATGATAAGTGTCGCAAGTTATTAGCCTGGTCATGAATTTTTTTGAATGGCATTGGACTCGGATTTTGATCCAAGTGGTAGGAGGTGGTGGCGCTTGGTCGGAAGGGCAAGCTTGAGGAGAGAGACTTGTTGCTGGTCTTAGATCATCGGTTTATGGTGGGATTCGCATGTGCACATGTGTGCACAAGGAAGCTAAGGGCGTGATTTTGGGGAAGAAGAATAGGGGGTAAAAGAGGACGCAGGTCTAGGCATATCTTGATGGGCTCGGCACATATTGCTAGTGGGTGAGTGCTTACCATATATTATTTTGTTTTAATTATATATAGATTAACATATTAATTTTGAAAATTCGTATCATACTCATATGGAATCTGATTGACCTAAAAACTTTTGCGTTGTACTCGTATGGACGAATGCAACATGACAGTGTAACTTATTGATAGCTTTGGACATATAAGAATTTATGACATATTAAAACACACTGAATTTAAATTACGTTATTTTAATTATGTTAACGCTGAAAATCGAACGCTAACACCCCGGTGTGTGTAGTAATGTTATGAATGCACCACCCGTGATACGGGAACATGAAATAAGCAGTAAAATAGCAGAGAACAGTAAAAGACAGCGATTTTATAGTGGTTCGGCTTTAGATCAAGCCTACGTCCACTTTGAATTCCTTTATTGCTGATTTTGATTACAAGCTGATACAATGCACATCAAAATACGATACACTTTGATCACAAAAACACTCTAGACTAGTAGCTAAAACTTCGATGATGAAACTTGTTGAATCCGTGTCGGATGTGCAAGATTTATTTAGAAGCTTGTTGTAGTGTCTTGAATGTTTGGAGTTCTTCAAGTGTTGGATGAGTTAAGAATTCTGTAGAGTAATGGTGCTTCAGAGAATGATCGGCCAAAAGTCCTTTTCTAGTTGGAGTTAGGTTGGTATTTATAGAGGAATCCTGTGCCTGGGTCGTAGGTCGTGGACGACCTAAGTTGGGTCTTGAATGATTCAACTGGTTGCGACCGACCTAAGCTGGGTTGAGACTTCACAGATATATGTTTGTTCATTTGAATAAATTGCTAAGTCCCAGATCGTCCACGAGTTAGGAGGCCACTGTGTGAAATAATGCAGCATTGAGTTTCTTTAGATCGTGAGCGACCTATCATAGGTCGTAGGTCGGTCGCGACTTAAATGCAGTTGCTAAGTCATTCAGTCCCTTCAGTAGTTAGGTGGTTACGTCCTTAAGTCGTTAGGTCGTAATCCCCTTAACTCGTTAGGTCGTGGTTCCTTTAGGTCGTTAACCCACTTAACTCGTCACATTCCCTTAAGTCGTAGGTCGTCCAGATCTAAAGTCCTTAACTCGCTGAAGACATTAAGCCGCTTCATTTCTTAGGTTATTAACTGCCTTAGGTCGTATACCTCTTAGGTCGGTATGCTTTTTAGGTCGGCTCTGCAGTTAGGTCGCTAACTTCCTTTGGTCGATAAGTCGTGGACTCCTTAAGTCGTTAGCTCGTTAGGTCGGTAGCTTCCTTAGGTCGTTAAGTCGTGGACTCCTTAAGTCGTTAGCTCGTTAGGTCGGTAGCTTCCTTAGGTCAGTAAGTCACGAATCAAAAAGAGGGTTAACATTTGCCCCTCGAAGTACACGCCTAAGTCGTAGGTCGTGTGCTTCGATTTCCTTAGTTCACTCTTTGATGAGTTTGCTAGGTCATGAGCGACTTAAAATAAGTCGTAGGTCGTATGTGTCGATTCGCCTTTCACCACCACCGTGTATAAATAGCTTAGGTCGTTCCCTCTTTTCCTTTACCTGCTCTAACATTCCGTCTGCCATTAACAAGTTTCCGAGCTTTTGAAGACGAATTCCAGATTACTCGACCGTTAATCATCTCCATCATCATTCTTCGTAAGTGAATCCAACCAATATTCAATCATGACCATCATCGAATCGCGAGTCCCTTATTTGTCGTCCCTAGTCCAAGTTTGTATATTATGCTCCATCATGAGTTGTGTCGCAACCGATCCTTGACTTCCTTTAGTTCCTAGGTCATTGTGATTTCTCGGAAATACTGCAGCATACTGGTTTTATGATGGATTTGGGATAATTTGGTGACGTTGTGAGATGTGATTAGAGAATGTGGCCTAGGGTTTTTTATGGGGGATTTGTGATGATTTGATGGCTCGGAAAAAATGATGGCTTTCGTTGATGGAGAAGCTAACGGGTTAACGGGTAAGGAGGATGACGAGTTGCCGATTGGACAGGAGGTTGGTCGGTTTGAGTAAAATGAGACCTTAGCTTGGGCGCGACCTAGTAAACTTATGCGACCCAGTGATTTCTGCGACTCAACTCTGGACCGACCTATCAACCTTCATAATATAAGCCTTGAGTTGTAGCCGAGTTAGGACTTGGGGAATTTCTCGTTGCTTCGAACTGGAGCTTTTACTCCTTTTTACAACTTACGACTTAAACACTACCGGCTTAAAATGTCAATGACTTAAAACATAAACGACCTAACCTAACTTGCCTCAAAATTTTTAGGTCGTGGACGAATTAGTACTTTGAACTGCCATGAAGCGTAATTCTGACTTGAACTTTAACTTGAACCGCTGAAGTAAACTGCCTGAATACTGAATTTGTTTGGACTTTAACCTGTTAAACTCTGTTGCATTCTTTTACAGATTGCTTCAATTTGTAAGCTAACAACCTGCTTAATACAATATTTACAAAAAATCAGGACGAATATACTGCCACTGATTGCCCACATCAAATGACAGATTAGTTAACAAAGGATAATTAACTTAAATAGACTGTGTGAACGAAGTGCTGCAAAATCAACAATTTCGAGCAAAGTATTAAAGCAACACTAGAATAGCTAATTAAAGATGACTGGTTTGCACTAATACTACACCTAAATTTTAAATTAACAAGTCCTGAAATTTTGTAATCGATGAATTGTCGATTAGTTAAACTCTAGTTATATTTGCTTGTTATTTTTATTAATTCTACACATCACTTCACACTTTCAAGGAAACGTGCACCTTCGCATCTAAACAACCAGTTGCTTGTGTAGAATGACTTCTCAGCAAGAAGATGTAGTAGTTTATACCGGAGAGGCCGCCCTTATTCCAGCCCCGTTAGTCAATCCTCCAGAGAGAGTCTCGTCTACTTTGTCGTACAAAGTTTTCCGGCAATTGTGCACCCAGTTTGGTATCGCTGAAGCAGATGCCATTCTTCCGGAAAAAAGCAGCACCGCTGATGTGGTACCCCTAGCTTTGTCACAGTTAACCGGCAAATGTGCCTGAGCGGGGCTATTCCCCCTTTCAATGACTTCTCCAGAATCTTCTTCGTCGACTAGCCATCTGCCCCTTCCAGCTACACCCTAATGGCTACGCCATTCTGATGGGATTATGTGTGCTATTTAGGATGACACTTGATCGTTTTCCAAGCTTTGATGAGATTTGTTACTTATGCTCTTCCACCAGAAATAAAGATCATCCTTCCATCACTATCGTGCGAAGCGCTAGAAACTGCAAATTGATCATTGGCCTTTCGGACAGTGTTCACGGGTTTCTAAGTCAATTCTTCTTCGTCCGTTGCCCTCCGGGGTTTTATGCCGTTTGGAGAGAAGGAAGTAAGATTACTCATCTTTACTTCTTCTATTCTTTGAGTTTTCCGAAATCCGAAATATCAAGTGCTAACTTCATCTTTACTTTTCAGCGCTTCCTCCCCCTTCCAGGGAACCCAGCCACAAGTTAACTTTCGAAAGGCTTATGGTTGTGCCAGTTGAGGAGAGAAGCATTAAATTTTTGTTAAAAGATGAATTTCTTCACCAGTTTGAACTTCTTCACCCTTCTCGCTCTACTCAGCCTCACGAAGTTCCTAATTCTCCAGGAACGGCGTCCGATGCCCTAGCTTTTGTCGAAGAACCTATACCGCAAGAACCTACCACTGTGGCTTCACTGGTGGAGTGTTCTGCCCCTATTGACGTTGCGGGGTCGTCTGGAAAATCTACGCTTTCTCCGGTTATCGAAGAGGAGGAGCCTCCTCAATGCCTCGAGAAGGTATCTAATGAAAGGGTTGAGAAAGAGAGTTCCGCCCAGCACGACGGCGAAGACATTTTTGGGGATCTTAGTGACTTAATGGTGACTTCACAGGAGCTATTTAAAAATGACGCTTCAAAAGCTATTTCTCCTGCTGTCGAGGCGACTTCTTCTTTACAACAAATTTCGAAACCTTCTACACCAGTCGTTGCCGTTCCCAAACCAAAGAGTGGTTTGTAGTTTGACGCGCGTAGTTTGCACGCCACACACACTTAGGATTTTTGACACTTATACACACTTAGCTTCTTCACTTCGAAGATTTTTAAGATCTGTCTCTTTTTCATTTTCAGATTCCCCGATGGGGCGAAGCGATTCATACTACGATAAATTCTAGCGCCATGGAAGCCGCGAAACTTATGATTTTAGGCGCTATCTCCCTGCCCCGAGAGAGACAGATGAAGAAAGAGCTGCTAGAAAAGCTCATGAAAGGCGAACTTATGAGGAGCACCAAAGAAGAAGGGATGATCGACACGATTCTTCTCACAGAAGCGATGACTCTCATAAGAGGAAATCCCATGATGATAAGGGAAAGAGTCACATTACTGGAGATCCAAGCAAGCGGGTCAAGCTTGGTGACGCGCCTGCTGTTTCTGAAAAGTCTGATGCTCCTTCCTCTGTAGAAATTCCATCTGACTCTCCAGCTCTCAAGAAATCTGACATTCAGACAATCATCAATAGACCTCAATATCAAGTTGGAGATGGTCCTCCTAAACTCCAAAGCCGATTCCCAAATTGGTGCTTAAAAGGGGTTCACTTTGACTTAGACTTGGTTCCCATCGATAAGCAGGCCATGCTAAAGAATCTCGATGCTGTTAAGCTTGACATTGAGAGAATGTCTGGATGGCAGAAACTGGTTGATGAGCTTCAGAGAGTTAACCATATGAATCTCGAGGCCATGTTGACTATGGAGAATGATCATTCGAAGTGGAAGAAAATTCTTAAGCAACATGATGCAGAAATGCAGAGCATCGCTGACGATAATGAGAGACTTGGGTCGGAAGTTAAGAAACTCAAGGAAGATCTTGCCACTTCTTTCGCTTCGCATTCCCAAAAAGAAGAGGTCTTTCAAAAACAAGTGCGAGATGTACATGCTGCTCAAAGAGATGCTGAAGCCAAACTTAAAGCGTAGCAGCATATTGTTGAAAAATACCGCAATGACACCGTCCAGCTGCGGGAAAAAATCAGCTGTCAAGATTTGGAAATTGCAAGGCTGCAAGCTCAGTTATTGAAAACTGAAAAAGAGCACGATGAGGCAGTTGCCGGCCAAGCTGTAGCCATGGCTGAAAAAGAAGCGGCTGAGCAGTCGCACGAGGCGACGAAGGCCAAAGTCAGCTCTACTTTATTTGACTTTTATATCCATAGCATTTTGGGGCGCGGAAGTCTCTCGTTTTTGGGGCCGGAATATGAAGTCACCTTGGCTGAAGTATGGGAGGCGATAATTGATATGTTTGGTGGTGCTGGTTATGCCGAAGCAGATCTTGAAGCAACTTATTTAGATGAAAATGCCCGTGCTGCACTTGTTAAGGGAAAGGAGCAACTTGCCCAAGCGCGAGCCGAAGCGACGGGAGAGAAGCGTTCCGAAAAAGAAGTACTTCCTACTACCCCTGTTCGTACTTCGGTTTCAGCTGATGTCGATATTATTGGCTCCAGTTCACACTCTTCGCCTCCTGCTAAAGTCAACAAAGAAATTGTGACCACTCCCACCGAGGAAGAGGCCCTGGAAGATATTGAGGCTCAGAAATTCGAGATTGATCTTGCAAAGCCGACTTCTCCAGGTAACTTTGATGTCGACCCAAGTCAAGTAGGTTGCTCATTTTATTTGACTGAGATCGATGAACTTCTTACTTACTACTTAAGCCCTGATGAGCCACTATCTTACCTTTTTTCAGAGAATACTGATTTTAACTTCTTTTCTTCTGTAGTGGAGGCACCGAGCGCTGTACACACTTCTCCTCTTCCAATTGTTCCTCCTCCAACCCTTCAAGTCACTCCTGCTTCCCAGCCGGGTTCGTAGGAAGAGAAAATAGAAGCCCTTCAAGGCTTGGAGGATCCACTCGCTTCTCAAGAGCAGAAGGCGGAAGATGTTGAGGACAGTGAGAAGACTCCGGAGCAGTCTCTTGATGATAACATGAAACTTTCTGCGCTGCTTACTCCGGGAAGTGAGTCTTCTTCGAAGAGGAAAGGGAAGCGCGCCATAAGGAAGAAGAAGAAAAGCATTTCAGCTAGAGAGGATAAAGCAGAAGAAGATCCAGCTACACCTTCTTCTCCTACTTCTCCGACCCGCCCACATCGGATTCCGAAACTAATCATCAAACCGGGCAAGGGTACTAAAGGTGGCGGGAGAAGGAGTGATAAGCTGGACTCTACCTTCCTTATTTTGAATTTTTCTTGTGTCGACCGGAGATTGTGCGGGTACCGGTCCCTGCTTTTTGAATTCTGCATATGTAAAGAATTTTGATAATATTGAATAAAGTAATTCTTTTACTTGCATAAATTCTTGTGTATGCAAATGAATGCATTTACTTCTTATTTTAGTGTAGAATAAACGATTCTTCTTACTTGTACAAATTTTTGTCTGTGTTTGAGAATGCATTTATTCCACATCTTCTTTGCGCGATATTATAATGAACTTGTGGTATGTTGCTTGAATACTACTTTTATTAATGTAGCTATACTGTATGATATTGCCCCCATACCACAAGTGCATCGTAATATCTTTTGCTTCGACGAGACTTATACTCTTATTTTGGAGAATAACTATTCCATTTTTGAGGAAAAATTATTCTGCTTTAATGTAGCGTGTCTCGTTTTTGGAGAAATTTTTTTACGCTTCAACCTTCGGAGATGGTTACTTCGTATTTTTGAGAAGTATATTCTCCTACGCGGTAAAGCGGGCTTCTGAAGAAGTTTTTTTTTTGTGCCTTGTTAGAGGGTTTTTGTTTGCCTCCGAAGAGGAGCATTTGGATTCCGAGGAGGAGTATCATTTGGACACCGTGGAGTAGCATTTGGACTCCGTGGAGTAGCATTTGGACTTGTGCCTCCGGAGAGGTCTTGCGCCTCCGGAGAGGTCTTGCGCCTCCGGAGAGGTCTTGCGCCTCCGGAGAGGTCTTGTATGCCTTGTGGAAGGTCTTCTGCCTCCGAAGAGGGCAGTGTGTGCTTTTGGGAAAAGCTAGTGCCTCCGGAGAGGTCTTGTGGTGCCTCGGGAGAGGTCTTATGCCTCCAGAAAGGTCTTGTGCCCCCGAAGAGGTCTTGTGCCCCCGGAGATGTCTTTATTTGATTGCCTGGAAGTTACTTTCTCACAGTTAAATGGTTCCACAGGGCAGACGCGAGTTACTTGATTGGATGTTTGTTTGCACAAACGATCGCAACTAGTTAACAGAGGCTCTGCGTCTTTAGTGGTTCCACCAACCTCTTTGTTGAGAAGAGAACTTCCATTTATTGGCGTGCCTCCGAAGAGGGCTTGTGCCTCCGTAAAGGTCTTGTGCCTCCGAAGAGGGCTTTTGTTGATTGGTTTGCCAGGAAAGTTGCATCTCTCCATCCTTTTTGGAGAAGTTTCCTTTTTTGGCTGCATTTGCGTTCGCTCGCCCATGTCTTTTTGTCATTTTCTCATCAATGGTTCCCTGTTATCGTTTTCAAGTTTGTGTTCCTTTCTTTAGCAAGTGGTCTGCCTTGTCTGAAGAAGTGTATTTCACTGTTAAGTGATTCCGCAGGGCAGGCGCAAGTTGTTTAATTAGATGTCCGTTCGAACAAACGATCGTAATTAATTAACAAGGGCTCGGTTCCTTTGCTTTGGGAAGATGTCCCTTTGGCAAAATCATTAACTTTTTATGTGAAATCAAGCTTATGCAGAGTTCGAATCTGGAACTTTTATGACTCGAAATTTGTTTATTGATTGATTTACAGGGCCCACTTGACCTTGTGATGGGTAAGCTTTGTTTTAATGGCCTGCAATATTAAATCGACATTTTAGCAATACATTTAGAGTATTTACACATCGAAATGAAACAGGCATTTAACAATAATAAAGAACACAGAATTTATAGTGGTACGGCTAAAAATTGGGCCTACATCCACTTTATAGCTCTTTTATTGATTATCACTGATTTTACAATGATTTACAATACAATTGTTACATTTGTCATCATTTTACAATTCTAAGCAGAGCTTATAAGTAAAATATGGACGCAAATGATTGCTGTTCCAGGCTCTTGGGATTGGATCTCCTTTGACAGTTGTGAGTTTGAATGTGCCATTAAGAAGTTTATTGCCTATGACATACGGCCCTTCCCAATTTGGTCCAAACACTCCAGTTGCTGTCATGATCCTCTTCAAGACTAAGTCTCCGATTTCAAAGCTTCGCTGACGGACTTTAGAATTGAAGTGCCTTGCTATCCTTTGCTGATGGGCTGCAACTCTGAGCCTAGCTTCTTCCCTTCTTTCATCAAGGAAGTTAAGTGCTTCGAGTTGCAATTTTTCATTTTTAGCCTGGTTGAAATGAATTCTCCTGTGTGAAGGAACTTCTAGTTCTACTGGAACAATTGCTTCTGATCCGTATGCCAATGAGAATGGAGTGTGCCCAGTCGCAGTTTTATGAGTCATTCTGTATGCCCATAGTGCTAGTGGTAGCTTATCAACCCATCCACCTTTTTCTTTTTTAAGCTGCTTTTTGATGGTTGACTTGATAATTTTGTTTACTGCCTCCACTTGCCCGTTTGCCTGCGGGTGAGCCACTGCTGAGAAGCTTTTTCGGATTTTGAATCGCTTGCAAAAGTCCTGGAACTCTTCACTCTCAAATTGAGTACCGTTGTCTGTGATTATCTTTTGTGGCACACCATACTTGCAAATGATATTTTTAGTCACAAAACTTATCATCTTTTTAGAGGTAATAGTAGCCAAAGGTTCTGCTTCAGCCCATTTAGTGAAATAATGAACAGCAACAATAGCATATTTGATTCCCGACTTAGCAATTGGTAAAGGCCCGATTAGGTCTATCCCCCAAATGGCGAATGGCCATGGACTGACCATCTGCGTTAGTTCAGTGGAAGGTGCTCTTGGGAGTTTTGCAAATCTCTGGCACTTGTCACATTTTCGTGAGTAGATAGCAGCATCTCGATTAATATCTGGCCAAAAATACCCGTACCGGAGTACTTTCTTGGCAAGAGTTTGGCCACCTGAATGGTCCCCACATTCTCCTCCGTGTACCTCTGCTAAAATTGTCTTAGCTTCTTCCTTGGTTACACATCGAAGTAATGGCATTGAGAATCCCCGCATGTATAACCGACCGTCTTGAATTACATATCTCGATGCTTTTCTTAACAGCTTTCGGCGTTCTTTAGAATTTTCCGGTAGGGAACTGTTGAGTAGATATTCTCTGATCGGGGTCATCCATGACTCTTGTTCTTGAGATACAGTCATGATCCAGTCGATATCCATTTCATCGGTGCTTGGCGCTGACAAAACCTCCACAGGAACCAATCCCAATAATTGAGCTTCTCCGGAACTTGAATACTTTGCGAGAGAATCCGCCTTCATATTTTCCTCTCGAGGTATGTGGCTTATCGAATAGTGATCGAAATCGTCAAGGAGCTCACAAGCCTTTGACAAATAAGCAGGCAGATTTCCTCCTTTAGCTTGAAACTCCTTCTTGACTTGACATACAATAAGCTGAGAATCACTGAAGATCTGTAATGCTTTGATATTTTTTCTTTTGCAATCTTTAATCCAGCAATTAGAGCTTCATATTCTGCTTCATTATTTGTAGAAGGAAATTCCAGTCTTAATGCGTAACATAATGATCGCCCTTCAGGGGTTTCAAGCACAACCCTAGCTCCGGAACAGTAATCATTTCTTGAGTCATCAACATATAACTTCCATTTGGTTGGGATGTCAATTGTAATCTCTTCCTCAATGTCGCCCTTATCTGTGTACTCTACGATGAAATCTGCTAAAGCTTGTCCGTTGATCGCTCTTCGGGGATGATAAGTGATACCATATTGGCTAAGTTCAATATTCCACTTCAGAAGACGGCCCGAAGTTTCAGGGCGAAATAGGACTTGCTTTAGGGGTTGATCAGTGAGAACTTTGATAGGATGAGCTTGAAAATACAGCCTCAACTTTCTGGAAGCAATCAGTAAACAGTAGGCGAGCTTTTCTAGCTTTGAATAATTCATTTCTGCCCTAGTGAGTCTTTTACTGATATAGTAGACCGGGCGCTGAACTTTTGCATCCTCCCACACCAGTGCTTCACTCAGGGCATGAGATGAAACTGCCAAGTATATGAAAAGGTCTTCGCCATTGTTGGGCTTGGAAAGTATTGGAGGCGCTTCCATGTGACGGATTAATTCATCAAAAGCTTTCTGGCATTCAGGAGTCCACTCAAAAAATTTCTTTCCTTTCTTTAAAGCGTCAAAGAAGGGGATGCATTTATCAGTGGCTTTGGAAATGAACCGACTTAAAGCAGCAACTTTCCCATTTAGGCTCTGCAGTTCCTTCTTTGTCCTAGGGGCTTTGACTTCTCTCAGAGCAGTAATTTGAGCAGGATTAGCTTCTATGCCCCTAGCGCTTACGATAAATCCAAAGAATTTCCCAGATTCTACGCCGAATGAACATTTCAAAGGGTTGAGCTTCATCCCATATTTTTGGAGGATTGCGAACATTTCTGCTAAGTGATCCATATGGTCAACTGCTTTCTTTGATTTTACCAACATATCATCGACATAGACTTCCATAGTTTTCCCAAGTTGTGATTTGAACATTGCATTAACAAGCCTTTGATATGTTGCCCCTGCATTCTTCAGTCCGAATGGCATAACTTTGTAGCAGTAAACACCAACATCTGTGACGAAGCTTGTATCCTCCTGATCCGACTCATGCATCATAATCTGATTATACCCGGAGTAAGCATCCATAAAAGACAACAATTCGTGCCCGGCTGTTCCATCTACCAACTGATCAATCCTTGGCAACGGGAAGCAGTCTTTGGGACAAGCTTTGTTTAAATCTGAGAAATCGATGCATACTCTCCATTTTCCATTTGCTTTCTTAACCAGTACTGGATTTGAAACCCAATTTGGACAGGTGGACTCTTTAATGAAACCATTCTCCATGAGTCGATCTACTTCTTCCTTTAGCGCTGCTGACCTTTCTGGACCCTGGGTTCTCCTTTTTTGTTTTACAGGTGTGAATTTCGGGTCAATATTCAGAGTATGTACAGCAATCTCTGGAGATATTCCACACATATCGGCGTGACTCCAAGAGAATATGTCCAGATTTTCTTTCAAAAATGATATTAGCATATTTTGGACTGCCGCACTGAGTTGCGAACCCACATTTAGCACTTTGTTTGGGTCTTTAAGATCAACAGGTATTGGTACCGTTACTTCCATCGGCACCACTCTATTTTCCTCTGCACTGGCCTTTCTGGGGTCCATTTCTCTCCTTGCACCACTATGCTCGCCAGTGCAGGGACCACCCTATATTTGCTACAAGGTTGGATTTTTTATGCGGAGCGGGGCTGCCGCATCTTTTCCCATCTCTCTCTTCCTGGCCTCTCGAAGCTCTATAAGATAACATTCCCGCCCAGCATTTTGATCTCCTTTAATGACGCCAACACCATTATCTGTGGGAAATTTCATAGTTAGGTAGTATGGGGCGAGAATGGCTTTGAACGCAACTAAAGTTGGCCGGCCCAGGAAGGCATTGTATGCAGAAAATCCACCAACAATTACAAAAGTTTGTTTCCGAACTACCTTTTTCTGTCCCACTCCAAGTTCCACAAACAAGTCGACAGTTCCAATTGGCTACTGCGGTTCCCTAGTGAACCCAAAAATCTTCTGCGACGAAGCCTGAACGTCAGCTATTGGAATCTTAATTTGATCAAATGTCTTCTTGAAGAGTATATTGCAGGAAGCATCGCAATCAACAAGCACACGTCTTACAATAGCTGGCCCAATTCCTGCAGAAATAACCAAGGGATCTATGGTTGGAGCTTTAATACCCATTGAATCCCTGGCTTTGAACACAATATCATCATTAGAAGTTTTCTGCTGTTTCAAGGGTGCAGCGCCTTCTAAAGCAAAAACATCTTCTTCTGCTGGGGTATATTTCAAAGCACGAGCATATCGTTCCATTTCACCCCAGCTTCTGCCCGCTGGGTGTGGGCCTCCTGTAATCTCATTGATAACAGGCCATTCAGATTCGTCTGCGGTAGTGCCCTTACCCGAGCCAGATGGATGAGTAAGGAGTTGCTGCCCCTGAGTAGACGAAGTTGGGTCATTCCTGTTTTTCTTAACATGCTGTTGCAGCTTGTTTTCCCTTAACAATTCTTCAATTAAGCTCTTCAAATGACGACATTCATTGGTATCATGACCGGGTTGGTTATGAAATCGGCAGAATTTTCCATTTCGCATAGCACTCTTTCCAGGCTTTATCTCAGTTGGTTTAGGATACTCCACAGCATCTTTGGTGGCAAAAAAGATATTCTCTGGAGTGTCGGTTAACGGAGTAAAATCTGAAGGTTTGAAGAAGCGAGGTTTCTTTATATCCTTTTGTTTCTTCCCGTCATTATTTTCCCTTTTCTGACCTCCAGAATCTTTCTTAACTGAAGCAGCAATGTTATTCTCCACTCTTCTCGCCACCACTTTCATTGGTGCCAAAAGATTTTCCAAGCGTATGAACTCATCAGCTTTCTTATAAAATTTCTCGAGTGAATTTGGCTCCTTCATTTTCAGCCATTTCCCAAATTCACTTGACTTATCGATAGCCCGCATTAGATAAGTCAAAACCATTCGTGGTTCTGCGTTGTCGACTTCAGCCAGAGCTATATTGAAGCGATTCAGGAATGACTTAATAGACTCTCCAGGATTCTGCTCAAGACTAGACAATGACATTATGCCTTTCGCCTTTGAAGCGTACAGTCTGAATTGCTCTTTAAACTTCCGGGTTAAATCGGAAAACTGGTCTATAGATCGAACGGGAAGCTTGGTAAACCAAAGAAGTGCCACTCCTTCCAAGTATACCGGGAAATACCGGCACTTAATCTCATCAGTCGCTCTGGCGCCGGTCATGTGCCAGTCATATTTGTACAAGAATTGATTTGGGTCACTCGTCCCTCGATAAGCAGGAATGGTAGGGGGAACAAATTTTCTAGGAAACTCAGCTTTTAAAATCATCTCAATAAACGGAGTTTTACTCGGAGCAAACCCCCATTCGCTCTCATCTTCACTTCTCTGCATGCTTTCTTTCATTATTTGTCGAATCATGCCGGAGAGATATTCCTCATTGTTTAGTGACTTTGCGAAGTAGACTTCGGCCATTTTCTCGGAAGTTTGTCCGGGCAAATGTTCACGGAAAACTGGCGATGGCCTGGATCCTTCAGCTTGGAGAGGTGCTCCTTCAGCGGCACCTGATCCTCCTTGAGGAATATTTCTTCCTTCGGAGTTGTGAAGAGCATCAGCGATGTTTTCTTCATTATTCACTGGCCTTTGACTAGCCCCGAGCAAAGCGTTTAACTTCTCCATCATTAGAGTATTCCGAGTTTCAATTTGCTGATACAGCCCGGACACTACAGCATCTAACTCTTCTCGCATCACTCTAACGCTTGGAGCTGCCTGACTTGGAGAAGGAGAAGTGGCAGTATTATCGTGAGCATCTTCAGATCTGATAGATTTGCGTTTTCTTCCAGGAGCCATTATATCCAACAGACTTTTGGTCCTGAAAGAAACTTTCTCAACGAACTTTCGTGAAGCAATGGTGAATGTATTCCTGAGTTGGGTTCTCAGTGAAAGCACCAAAATGTTAACGCTGAAAATCGAACGCTAACACCCCGGTGTGTGTAGTAATGTTGTGAAAGCACCACCCGTGATACGGGAACAAGAAATAAGCAGTAAAATAGCAGAGAACAGTAAAAGACAGCGATTTTATAGTGGTTCGGCTTTACATCAAGCCTACGTCCACTTTGAATTCCTTTATTGCTGATTTTGATTACAAGCTGATACAATGCACTTCAAAATACGATACACTTTGATCACAAAAACACTCTAGACTAGTAGCTCAAACTTCGATGATGAAACTTGTTGAATCTGTGTCGGATGTCCAAGATTTCTTTAGAAGCTTGTTGTAGTGTCTTGAATGTTTGGAGTTCTTCAAGTGTTGGATGAGTTAAGAATTCTGCAGAGTAATGGCGCTTCAGAGAATGATCGGCCAAAAGTCCTTTTCTAGTTGGAGTTAGGTTGGTATTTATAGAGGAATCATGTGCCTGGGTCGTAGGTCGTGGACGACCTAAGTTGGGTCGTGAACGATTCAACTGGTTGCGACCGACCTAAGCTGGGTTGAGACTTCACAGATATATGTTTGTTCATTTGAATAAATTGCTAAGTCCCAGATCGTCCACGAGTTAGGAGGCCACTGTGTGAAATAATGCGGCATTGAGTTTCTTTAGATCGTGAGTGACCTATCATAGGTCGTAGGTCGGTCGCGACTTAAATGCAGTTGCTAAGTCGTTCAGTCCCTTCAGTAGTTAGGTGGTTACGTCCTTAAGCCGTTAGGTCGTAATCCCCTTAAATCGTTAGGTCGTGGTTCCTTTAGGTCGTTAACCCACTTAACTCGTCACATTCCCTTAAGTCGTAGGTCGTCCAGATCTAAAGTCGTTAACTTGCTGAAGACATTAAGCCGCTTCATTTCTTAGGTTATTAACTGCCTTAGGTCGTATACCTCTTAGGTCGGTATGCTTTTTAGGTCGGCTCTGCAGTTAGGTCGCTAACTTCCTTAGGTTGTTAAGTCGTGGACTCCTTAAGTCGTTAGCTCGTTAGGTCGATAGCTTCCTTAGGTCGTTAAGTCGTGGACTCCTTAAGTCGTTAGCTCGTTAGGTCGGTAGCTTCCTTAGGTCGGTAAGTCGCGAATCAAAAAGAGGGTTAACAAATTAATAACGTCGTTAAAAATTTATATATCTTAATTATGGATGTTTATTTGGCCAAGTAAATATATTGTTGTGTTAAATTAGACTGAACATGGTAATTGGACACCTGTTAGTGGAATTAAACACCGTTCCGCTAAATAAAAATTAACCGGGCAATTAAATTAGCAGAATAAATCCCCGTTCTGCTATTTTATAGATTTGGACATCTGATTATATATCGTAATTGATATGCCACATGAAATATGTGATATGTTAAACCATGATGGTTAAGTATTCGATTTATTTACGTAGTCGTGGATTATGTAAATATTTGTTATTAACTTGAAAGGTTAAATTGAATAATATGGTAGCTTGTATAAGTACCATGGTGATCGTTAAGCCTCTTTCGAATTTGAAAAACTAATTATTGATTTGAAAGTTATTTTAAGGATAAATATTTTTATTATAAGGTGTAAAAATAATTATTATTTAATAATAAGTTTTTAAAAAGTAATAATCATTTATTTAAAATGTTTTAAGGATAATTAATAATTTTTATAATAATGATTAAAAGTTAATTATTTTATTATTATGATTCAAAAAGGTTATTTCTTAAATGTTGTTTAAGAATGGTTAATAATTATTTTAAAGTTATTTAGCTATTATTTAAAGATGTTTTAATTATATTTTAAAAATTTATTTAAAATGATTATCTATATTTTAATCTTTGATCAAATTTATTTAATTATATTGATTTAAGTTATTTAATTATATTTGTAAGTTAATTAATTATCATATTAATATTTGTTTAAAGTTAATTAATTATTGTTTTAATAATGTTTTAAAGTTAATTAATTATTATATTAATATTATTTTGAAGTTAACTTATTAATTCAATAATAGTGTTTAAAATTTTTATATATATATTATTAATGAGATTTTAAAGATAGTATTCAATAATAGTGTACTCATAAGAGATGACTCGAACCCGTGGCCACTCCAAAAACCATACACGGTTCAATGGCGGAGATTCATGATATTTTGAGATGTTGTGATCCATGTGTGATTCAGAGACCCGTTGGAGTATGGGAATCCGTGTGTGGTTTCAAAATCTAATTGAGATGTGGGAATCTATGTGTGATTCGGAGACCCGTTGGGGGTATTGTAATCCATGTGGGATTCTGTGATCTATTTGGTGTCAGTGCATAAGCTGGAATGCCGGACGTAGCCTCATCAGCGGGAATTACTAAAATCAGAGATAGGAAGCATGGCCAGTAGGGTTGGCAAACCCATAGGGTGTAGTTGGCTCCACCTAGACGTTACCTACAGTTATGCATGCATGGGGCGATGCACTCGGTCTTAGCGAGACCGGCTATGTTTTTCCTATGGTGCATCACTAGGGATTATGATGCATTAGAAGGATATCTCTGATCCTTGTGTAGGAGGACCGTTCCTTGAAGTATTGAGGGCACGTAACAACCCGCATATTTTATGATTTCATATTTAAATGTTTTATTTAAATATAGCATCGTTAGTCGGATCTAAGTCTGAAATGTCACTTTTTGCAAACAGTCGAATTATGACTCGAGACCACTTCCATTGAGTCCAAAATAGCGTTTGCGACATTTTTGAGTATAAACATCGATATGTTTGGAGTTGAGTAAAATTTTGATATTTTCATTTAGGGCTTTGGGTTTGGGTTTCAACCCACAAACCTAACAAATAACCCAACTCCACTCCTCTTCATTCATTCCACTCCTCATTTCCTAACACTCTCAAGCTAAAGTAAAAATGGGGGAAAGAAGAGGAAATTAAAATTCCTAAACCCTAGCTTTGATTAGGAAACTCAAATTCAAGTCCAAAATCCAAGAGAAGCTTAGGTAAGCATCCTCTTCATCTTCTCCATCTCAATCCCTCTTTAATTTTAAGAAATTCCTATAACCAAATTTAGGAAAAAACTTCACCTTTGATAATAGATTGAAGATTCTAGAGGTGTTGTTGAAGAGAAATCAATCTTTGCTTGTTCTAGAGCTTCTCATTTGTTGTTTTGGGTTTAAAAGGTGAGTTTTTGAACTCACATATATGTCTATATCTTTGGTATTTGTTAGGTAGTAATTCCTAACATCTATTCCTTGTCCATTTGCCTTTGAATTTAATTTGGTTTGATGAATATTCCAATTTTTGGTGTTTTGAAGTCAAATCTTTAAAAATCCTATCTTTGATGTTTGAACATGTTGTTGGGGTGTATCGAAGAGCCTATAAGGCTGGGTTGTCGCTTGGCATAAATCCCTAGTCTACGTTGCTCGTCCGATCACTTCTGGTTTGGATTTTTTCCCTTCTTGGGCTAGACTGAAAATACTGCAAATGACAGTTCAGTCGACTGAACTGTAAGATCAGTCGACTGAATCTGGGAACAGAAAATTCTATGGCCTTTTATCAGTCGACTGATCATACAGTTCAGTCGACTGAACCTAGAAACAGAAAGCTTCTATACATCTATCAGTCGACTGATGTATATGGCCTGTCGACTGAACCTGGAAATTGAGAATTTCTAGGCATGTATTAGTCGATTGACCATACAGTCCAGTCGATTGAATCTGGCAAATGTGCATTTTGCCTATTTTAGGCAGTTTTGTGTGGGTTTCTGATTTTTAATCGATTCTTGATGATCCGATTTGTTGTTATCATTTATCGACTTTGATGACTTCTTTCTCGGGATTTTTTTTTGGGAATATCCATTTTGATGGATTTGGTATCGATTTCTATGGATTTAATTCACATTGTCGTATGTTAATTTTTGGTGATTGACTGTTTTTACAATCAATTTTGTGATTTGTCACTTTAAAATTCAAAGGTTTGTATACTAGTAGTAGCTATTCAAACTCTTTCACAAAGTTGATTTCAACTCTATTTTTAATACAAAGCTCATTTATAAAACCGTTTTCCAACCTATTAGTATATACAAACCTTTACCTCATTCGTATGAGAAATCTAATTTAACGGCTTAGCAAAACAAGTGGTATGAAACGCTTGTGTTTACTTCGTCGGTTAATTTTTGGACTTGTTCGATTGAAAATCTTATGATGATTTTCGAGTGGAAATCTACAATCTGTTCGTAAATATTTAAGTTAAGCCAGTGGTTATGGGACATGAAGCTAAACTCATTAATTTACTAATTTAGTGTAATCGACACTTCTTATTGATCAATGATGATCATTTTATGGTTTAGACTAGCGATGTGCGACGTCTCTTTGTCCACGTGGGGGACAGTACCTCGTTTTATGGAGCTTCATCTCATTCTTTTTATAGGCAAGCGACCTATGGTTTTATGGAGTTCGGTTCATCAGGCGTACCGTTATTGTACTATGTCGTTGTCCCAGCTTATCAGGTTCATCGGGCGTACCGTTATTGTACTACGTCATTGTTCCGAATTACTTGAGTATCAGGTTCATCGGGCGTACCGTTATTGTACTACATCGTTGCACCAGCTCTATGGTTAGCGACCATGGGTTAGCGACCCGTTTGTGATGCACGTGTTGGTGAGTTTTTATGCTCCCGTTTGTGATAGGCCTCCCCCCTTTGTGATTTCTGGATTTCTAGTTGATAATTTCTAGAATTTGTGTTTCACCAATTTTGATGATAGGCATTGATGAGCTCTATCAATTATTTGTGGTTTTGGTGAATAATTTAAAGAATGTGATTCTTTTTGGATGTTTGAGATGATTTGGGATATTGTATGATTTTTGTTGTTATTTGATGTATACTTGTCGCAGTATGGCATTATTGTTATCATAACATCATATCTCTTATCCTATCTCATTTTATATGATATTTATAGCTAGACTGATCCGTTTATTATTTTCTTTTTAAATAACTCGGGTCAGACCGAGGTATTTCAAGTGCTTCAGCTTGACTTCTTATCAGGGTTCGTCACCTGACTTTTGGCTAACTACTTTAGCTTAGTAGTTTTTGTTAGTATACATTTGAGATAGAGACTCCTTGATGTTTACTTATTCTTTTGTCTAGCACTTGTATCTATTCTTTTGTGATGTAGTGGATCTTGTATGACCACTACTTTGATGTACACTTCTATGTGATATATTCTTATCTGTTTCCGCCTTTGTGATATGAATATCTGTGACTGATTTGTATTATGTTTATTTCTATATTTGTTTCCGAAGTCCACATAGCCACTGTGTGGTAGCTTTGAGTTTGTATTTGATATGTTGGATTTCCTCTTGAAATGAAATGTAAGTTATATTATCTGACATATCGGTACTCGCACAATGCAATTACACAGATGGTCGCTCCTTAATAGCCTTATTCTTCGTGCTAGTTGACGGCATTACCCCGTAGTGTCCTTGGCTAATGTGAGTATAGAGGTGGGTGTCACAGTTTGGTATCAAAGCCAAACTTCGGAATAATGTAGAATAATCTAGAAAGGATCATTGTCCTAAGTCTTTCTTAGGAGTCGTGCCATAGGATTTAATTCGAGTCTTCGTACCGTACTATCCTATTTTCTTTTATGATGCCTTGTTTTATCAATCAAGTTTGTTTGATATTCATTCTGAGAATAACCTTTTTTCCTCTTCTTTCTTTCTTTCTTAAAGAAGAGAAATGGCTAGACCAGGTCGTCCCAACGCCGGTCAATAAGTTACTACTCCTCAGGACGGAGTATTTATGTCTGCTCAGCAACTTCTAGATCTTGTAAAGAATGCTCAAGCAGCATGACCTATTTCAGAGCCTACTCATCCTAAATCTGGGTTTGCACGCTTGTGCAGTGATTATACCAATTTGGAAGGAAGGCCATTCGAAGGTTCCGAAAGCGTTATAGAAGTCCAAGCTTGGCTTAGAACATGCGATCGCATCTTTTCCTGCATTAATCTTATTGATCCACATCGAGTCCAAGTGGCTTCTAGCATGCTCCAGCAGAGAGCATTAGATTGGTAAGAGCTTCTGATTTCAGAAATTATTGAAGCGGATCTTACTTGGGAGCAATTCCGGGAAAGGTTCGAGTTAAAGTTTATGCCGGAAGCTGAAAAAGTATCTCTAGCTCGACGCTTTATTGACCTTGTTCAAGGTGAATCTTCTATGATGGATTATGTCGCATCTTTCGAATCTCTATCTAAATATGGGGTCGAGTATATTAATACCCCATTGAAGAAAAATCAGAGATTTGTCTATGGGTTGAATAAGGACCTCAAAAAGCCATTACTTCTGAAACTAGAAGTTTCTTTCGAACAGCTTGTTGATATCGCTCTTCGGCTTGAAGAGGCAGATAAAGAAAGTGATGTTGAAGTTGTGGGTGCCAAACAGAACTTCAATAGCAACAAGAAGAGGCCTATTAAATTCAAGCCTAATCCCGACAAGAAAGGGAAGAAAGCAACTTCGGTAGTAAAGACTTCTACCTCTAATCGTGGGCAATGCTACAATTGTGGTTCTAAGGACCATTATGCAAATAGGTGCCCAAAACCTCTTTTTTGTCGTTATTGCAAAAGTCCGGGTCATCTTTTATCTTCATGCCCCAAACTTCCAAACAAGAAAGAGGGAAAGCTAAATGCTATGCAAGCCCCTACTAACACTTCTCTTGGTCAAGGTATTTCTCATTCTATCCTTGATGGAATTATTATATTTCACGATCTCCCTATTCGAGTTCTTTTTGATACAGGTGCATCTCACTCTTTTATATCAAAAGAACTTGTTGATGCTTTGTCTTTGAATGTTATTGGCTTAAGGACTTCGTTGAGAATTGTGAATCCGGTTGGTGGATCCGCAACACTCGGATTAATGTGTAAAGATGTCGAAATTATTTTATGTGATTATGCTTTCCTAGCCGATTTGCATGTTATGCGTTACCTAGGTTTCAGAGTGATTTTGGGGATGGATTGGCTTAACCGTTATGAAGCCCATATCCTATGTCCTGAGCAGATTATATATCTTCGACATCCTCAATCTGTTAAGCAGATTTCTCTTGTTCTTAAAGATTCAGATTCCAATCGGGAGCATCCTTGTATTCTCTAAATCCTCATGATGACGATAATGATGATGCGGAAGATGTTATTTCTCTCATTCACATTGTTCATGAATTTCCTGACATATTTGAGCCCGTATTAGGATTACCACCTAAGCGAGCAATTGAGTTCAGAATTAATCTAATCCCTGTAGCTCTACCTATTACTCATCCTCCTTATCGTATGTCCAATAAGAAAAATGAGGAGATGCGTAATCAATTATCCGAATTGGAAGGAAAATGGTTTATTCGTTCTAGTTCCACTCCATGGGGAACTTCGACTATTTTTGTGAAGAAATCTGATGGTACACTTAGGCTTTGCGTTGACTACCGCAAGCTTAATGATCTCACCATCAAGAATAAATATCCCTTGCCTCGGATTGATGATCTATTCGATCAACTTAGTGGTGCTAGAGTCTTTTCACAGTTAGACTCAGGGAAATTGTTAAATTGCAAGGAGTTCCTACTTCTATTGTTAGCAATCGTGATCCATTGTTTACCAGTGGATTTTGGAAGGGTGTTCAAAAAGCTTTAGGAATGAAGCTTAATTTTAGCTCCGGTTATCATCCTCAGTCCGATGGACAAATGGAGCATGTGAATCAAACTCTTGAAGATCTCCTTCGTGCTTGTGTTCTTGATTTTGGTGGAAGTTAGGAAGATCATATTTCTCTTATTGAGTTTTCCTATAATAATAGCTTCCAATCTAGTATTGGTATGGCTCCTTTCGAGGCACTATACGGAAGACCATGCCGATCTCCTTCGTGTTGGCTTGAAGCCGGTGAGAGGCTGGTTTTAGGTCCAGATTTTATTCATGATGCCATAGAAAAGATTGACCTTATTTGTCATAGGATGAAAGAAGCTCAAAGTAGACAAAAATCCTATGCCGATAACCGAAGAGGAAACTAGAATTTTATGTGGGAGATTTGGTGTTCATTCGTGTTTCACCTATGAAGGGTGTTGTGCATTCAGTCGATCGGGAAAATTAGCACCTCGATATATTGGTCCATTTTCCATCACCGAACGCATTGGTTCCGTGGCTTATCGCCTTTTATTACCAGCTCAGTTTTCTGCTATTCATGACGTATTCCACGTCTCTCAACTACGGAAATGCCTTCAAGATTCTGATTCTATTCTTGAGCCTGGTTTTATTGAAGAAATGGAAGTTTCGCCTAATTTGACTTATGAGCAACATCCTATTCGTATCATTGCTGCTGAGGTTAAACACCTTCGAAATAAAGATGTTCCTCTTGTAAAAGTTCAATGGTCCACAAATCCTAAGGGTTGCTCTTGGGAATCCAGTGAATTCATCGATCGAACACATTCAGACTTACTCTCTCGTGCTCCTTAGGTGAACATGTCATTTCAAAATTTCTTCTTTATGTCTTGTTATGCCTTTGTATGGTTGTTACTTTTTATTTCTTTTTTTTCTGAAGTATTACGAGGACGCAATTTCTTTAAGGAGGGGAGTATGTAACAACCCACATATTTTACGATTGTATATTTAAATGTTTTATTTAAATATAGCATCGTTTGTCGGATTTAAGTTCAAAATGTTACTTTTTGCAAATAGTCGAATTAGGACTTGAGACCACTTCCATTGAGTCAAAATGGCATTTGCGACCTTTTTGAGTATAAACATCGATATGTTTGGAGTTGAGTAAAATTTTGATATTTTCATTTAGGGCTTTGGGTTTGGGTTTCAGCCCACCAACCTAACAAATAACCCAACTCCACTCCTCTTCATGCATTCCACTCCTCATTTCCTAACACTCTCAAGCTAAAGTAAAAATGGGGGAAAGAAGAGGAAATTAAAATTCTTAAACCCTAGCTTTGATTAGGAAACTCAAATTCAAGTCCAAAATCCAAGAGAAGCTTAGGTAAGCATCCTCTTCATCTTCTCCATCTCAATCCCTCTTCAATTTTCAGAAATTCCTATAACCTAACTTAGGAAAAAACTTCACCTCTGATAATAGATTGAAGATTCTAGAGGTGTTGTTGAAGAAAAATCAATCTTTGCTTGTTCTAGAGCTTCTCATTTGTTGTTTTGGGTTTAAAAGGTGAGTTTTTGAACTCACATCTATGTCTATATCTTTGGTATTTGTTAGGTAGTAATTCCTAACATCTATTCCTTGTCCATTTGCCTTTGAATTGAATTTGGTTTGATGAATATTCCAATTTTTGGTGTTTTGAAGTCAAATCTTTAAAAATCCTATCTTTGATGTTTGAACATGTTGTTGGGGTGTATCGAAGAGCCTATAAGGTTGGGTTGTCGTTTGGCATAAATCCCTAGTCCCCGTTGCTCGTCCGATCACTTCCGGTTTGGATTTTTTCCCTTCTTGGGCTAGACTGAAAATACTGCAAATGACAGTTCAGTCGACTGAACTGTAAGATCAGTCGACTAAATCTGGGAACAGAAAATTCTCTGGCCTTTTATCAGTCGACTGATCATACAGTTCAGTCGACTGAACCTAGAAACAGAAAGCTTCTATACATCTATCAGTCGACTGATGTATATGGCCTATCGACTGAACCTGGAAATCGAGAGTTTCTAGGCATGTATCAGTCGATTGACCATACAGTCCAGTCGATTGAATCTGGCAAATGTGCATTTTGCCTATTTTAGGCAGTTTTTTGTGGGTTTCCGATTTTTAATCGATTCTTGATGATCCGATTTGTTGTTATCATTTATCAACTTTGATGACTTCTTTCTCGGGATTTTTTTGGGAATATCCATTTTGATGGATTTGGTATCGATTTCTATGGATTTAATTCACATTGTCGTATGTGAATTTTTGGTGATTGATTGTTTTTACAATCAATTTTGTGATTTGTCACTTTAAAATTCAAAGGTTTCTATACTAGTAATAACTATTCAAACTCTTTCACAAAGATGATTTCAACTTTATTTTTAATACAAAGCTCATTTATAAAACCGTTATCCAACCTATTAGTATATACAAACCTTTACCTCATTCGTATGAGAAATCTAATTAAATGGCTTAGCAAAACAAGTGGTATGAAACAATTGCGTTTGCTTCGTCGGTTAACTTTTGGACTTGTTCGATTGAATATCTTGTGATGATTTTCGAGTGGAAATCTACAATTTGTTCGTAAATATTTAAGTTAAGCCAGTGGTTATGGGACATGAAGCTAAACTCATTTATTTACTAACTTAGTGTAATCGACACTTCTTTTTGATCAATGATGTCATTTAATGGTTTAGACTAGCGATGTGCGGTATCTCTTTGTCCACGTGGGGGACAGTACCTCGTTTTATGGAGCTTCGTCTCATTCTTTTTATAGGCTAGCGACCTATGGTTCTATGGAGTTCGGTTCATCAGGAGTACCGTTATTGTACTACGTCATTGTCCCAGCTTATCAGGTTCATCGGGAGTACCGTTATTGTACTACGTCGTTGTTCCGAATTACTTGAGTATTTGGTTCATCGGGCGTACCGTTATTGTACTACGTCGTTGCACCGGCTCTATGGTTAGTGTCCATGGGTTAGCGACCCGTTTGTGATGCACGTGTTGGTGAGTTTTCATGCTCCCGTTTGTGATAGGCCTCCCCGCTTTGTAATTTCTGGATTTCAAGTTGATGATTTCTAGAATTTGTGTTTCACCAATTTTGATGATAGGCATTGATGAGCTCTATTAATTATTTGTGTTTTTGTTGAATAATTTAAAGAATGCGATTATTTTTGGATGTTTGAGATGATTTGGGATATTGTGATTTTTTTTGTTATTTGATGTATACTTGTCGTAGTATGGCATTATTGTTATCATACGGTTTTGTCATATCTCTTATCCTATCTCATTTTATATGATATTTATAGCTAGACTGATCCGTTTATTATTTTCTTCTTAAATAATACTTGGGTCAGACTGGGGTATTTCAGGTGCTTCTGCTTGACTTCTTATCAGGGTTCGTCACCTAACTTTTGGCTAACTACTTTAGCTTAGTAGTTTTTGTTAGTATACATTTGAGATAGAGACTCCTTGATGTATACTTATTCTTTTGTCTTGCACTTGTATCTATTCTTTTGTGATGTAGTGGATCTTGTATGACCACTACTTTGATGTACACTTCTATGTGATATGTTCATATCTATTTCTGCCTTTGTGATATGAATATCCATGACTGATTTGTGTTATGTTTATTTCTATATTTGTTTCCGAAGTCCACATAGCCACTGTGTGGTAGGTTTGAGTTTGTATTTGATATGTCAGATTTCCTCTTGAAATGAAATGTAAGTTATATTATCTGACATATCGGTACTCGCACAAAGCAATTACACAGATGGTCACTCCTCAACAACCTTATTCTTCGTTCTAGTTAACGGCATTACCCCGTAGGGTCCTTGGCTAGTGTGAGTATAGAGGTGGGGCAGCACAGGGCACCTCCATGGAAATCCTACACAATTAGTGAGCGTGCCCTATCGATTGTCGATTATATACCTAGAATTGTTGTGATTTATACTCACGAGCATCACAACTACTTGATTATTATTATTTTCGCCCCAAGACATTATTAGAATATCACTGGTTTTTCTGATATAAAAGATTTTGGTTATCGTAAGGTAAAAACACGTCCGTGATTATGTGCGGCGCGGTCTTATGAGATACCTTTGTTTTGAAAGGTTATTTAAACATTAAGAATCCATTTGATCGTGTTCTCACATCGGTTTTACCAGATTGACCTAGGCGTTGTTTTCCTATAATGCTCGGGTCAGGTCGAGGATATTTCCAGGTTTAGTTGGATATTTTGGAGCTTCAAGAAAGGAGCTGGAGGCCCAAGGAGGTATTCATGTAGATGGTTATATTTTCGTTGCATGCATTGTTGTATATTATCTAGAAATTGTTAGGGCAGGTTGTGATAATTGTGCTAGCGGAAATAGGTTTGTAAACTCTAATTGATGTCTACATATACATATATTACAGTTTTGAATTTGTGTAAAGGTTGATTGTATATTATAGATTATTCGTTCCGCTGTGAGATTCTATGTGGTTTAGTTTTTCCTTGCCTTCTTTCTTCTTTCTTTTCCCCAACTATCTGCCTTTCCGTTCAATTTAGGTTGGACATGCGTGGTTTGATGTCAGCTTAAACTGTACGAAAAAGTGGGTCGTTACAGTGGGTATCGGAGCTTAGGTTGAGCGAACACCTAGACTTTGGTGGGGTTGACTAATTTGAGATGGTTAAGTGAGACCCTAGGATGAGTTTGAGAGTGTATATATGAGAGCACGTATTTGTTAGTGATATAAAAACATTTTATATTGTGTTGTTTGATCAGTTGAGTGGCTTAAGAATTCTAGTCGATGTGTTTGGCCAACGTTATTGATAGGGATTTCCTAAACACTTAAACAAGACCAACTGACACAATATTGATTTTAAAATGGGTAAATGAAATAATTTTACATAGAAATATATTTTGTATATAAGATTAATTTTTCAAAAATTTAATATAGCTATTCTTGGTTGTGCTTGGTTGTTAGTAATGATTGTATTCCATCATTATCATCTAGGATTTGGTTAGCCATGCTCATCCATTTCTGAGCATTGACAATTATTAGTTGATCTATCTAGGATCTTCCTTTTGAAACCTGGGCTAGATAGGTAGGATTTTTGGGAACAGTAAAACGAATACCTTGTGAATTAAGTTTCACAATTTGAATATAAGGCGTTCGTTGATGATGTTGAGTTAAAATTTGATTTCTAAGGGTTGTTTATTTAAAAGAAAATTTTGAATATTCTGGAGCGAATATTTTAGAAACAGTTTTATACAAAGGTTGATTTGATAAAAATTAAGTTTTAATAAATGATGTTTTAAAAGAAATTTGGAATATTTTGAAATAATATTAGGAAATGTTGAATATAAAAGTTAGTTGTATTAAATTGGGATTTTGTAAAAGAAGTTTATTAAAAGAAAACTTAAATATTTTTTGAATAAATGCTTGAAAAATGATTTATGTAAGGAAGCTATAATATTTTCAAATAAATATTTGGGAATGATTTCCTTTAAAAGTAGTTATTTTATAAATTTGATTTATTAAAATGTGTCATATAAATAAAAGGAATTTAAGAATTTAAATTTCGGTATTTTGAAAAATGATTTTCATGTTTTACAAGTTAATAATAGTATTTGAAAATATTTTTGAGTTTCTAAATAAGGAATTGCTACCATTAGGAACTTGCTATATAATTGTTTAGATAAAACAAATTTTGATTTGATTCCAAATGTACGACTTGATTTATCATAGGGTAAATATGTATATAATCATTTTAAATGATTTGTAGAAAAGGAAATAACAATTTTAATTAAGATAGTTTGGTGTATGAATGATTTTGGAAAGGATGATAATAGTTTTCTTAAAGGGGTTTTGGTGTATCGATATTTTGGAAATAGTACACTTAGAAATATATCTAAGTATTAATACCTTTAAAAGGAATTTTATGGAAATCTGTATTCCTTTGGATTAGGTTTGGGGAACGAGTCCCGATTTGTTTTGTGATGATCGGAATAATCTTCTAAGTGACGATCAGATGTTTTCTTAAGCTAACTGTATTTTGCACTTACTAAATTATTCTCTTTGTCAATATACGGTTGGGACGAGTTCAAATCCGGACGAATCCGAAGTAGGTTGGAAACTGATTGTTTGATGAAAACTATTTAATTGGAAATATATTTGGTGTTGTTTCAAACTGGGTTTGAAAGAAAGAAGTAGTATTAAGTTAACTAGTTCTGCATCGAAAATAGCTAAAAATGGGTAAGAGATACATTCGGATGGTAAACATTTCTCTTGAGTATTATCCTTCTAGGTAAGGAAATATATAATACTGTTTGGTAGTACCCAGTTCCTTGGTATAATTTTAGGGTTACTCGAGCTATATATATATATATATATATATATTCTATGGATTAAAATATATAGGATTATTTCAAAGAGGTGTTTTGAATAAAAACACGGGTGTTTAAATTTCTTAAGTGAATTCAAAACAAAGGTTTGAACTACAGTTTTGTATACCCTTAAGGAATGATAGGGAATTTCATAAGTTTTACAAATTAAATGGAGTAATATGAGATGTTTTCATAAATAATTTAGTGGTAGTATTGTTGGTATTAGAATAACCAATTAAATAAGTGTGAAGGTGGAAGTAGATCATTTCTCTTCCCATATAGTTTTGATCTAACATTCGAGTACAAGGCTTTGAGGTATTTTACACCATTCCAAACAAGGATTTATTACACGATTTCCGACGGTGAGCACTTGATGAGGGTTCTTGATATGGAATAAGATTTTCTATCATAGCTACAGCTATGTAAGGAGAGCAGAGGTTCCTAATCAAGGAGCCTGATCAGGGTCCGCACTAGTAAATAAGGTGAGCGATACTATTTTGTAGGTGGAGTTATGTATTTGAGTAGTGCTCGAATCAGATTTTGTATATGAATGATCTATGAACATCATGTAGGCTTATGAATAGTATTGAGTGTTCTTGTGCTGGGATTTCAGAGACGAAATTCTTTTTAAGAGGGGAGAGTGTAACAACCCGTATTTTAGGACTTCAAATTTGAATATTTAATTTATTTAAATATTCAGATTTGAATTTAAATTATGATAAATTATCTATTTCAAACGGAGGCTTGATTTTCAATGACGTATTTTTAATTTAATTTATAGAATTTTTCCATAATTATTAATTTGGAAAATAAACAAATTCTCGTTTGATGTATTTTACGGCAAACATTAGCATTTTGAGACTTCGTAGAATTTAATAACTTGTCTATTTTATTTTTAGTTTATGATCGTGTAACATTGTTATACGCAACAGTACATTATTTTATGTCATTCATATCTCGGACCGGGATGCGATGTAGGGTAGATGGATGCCGTAATCTATTCAATTTCAAAAAATATATATACGTACACACAGTACATAACTTTTCGACAGCCACCATATTATCTCACTATTGTCTCCCTTTGTCTGGCTGTGCCTTTCGGCCTCCATCGATGTTGATCTTTGGTTTGATCTGGGTACTCTAGGGTGTGAGCATATAAGTATGTGTATATATATATCCTCAGGAAGATAGAGTTTCTCCTTCTCCATTTTTACTGCTTCCTTTGTAAAGTTTCAAAATTGTGAAAATAAATCCCTTTCCTTACTTCAAAAATCAAATTCCTCCTATATGTTTGATATTAACAAAAAATTTCAACTACAAAGTTGTTCACCAAGGAATCTATTTTTTTTAAATTAATCGCGTTCGATTTCGTTAAGAATCGAGCGAGATAGTGTCAAAAATCAGAAAGAGTATAAAAATGTCCTCAAACTTTAAAAAAAGATTTCTCTCAAACCGTGAAGAACTAATCGATGCTTATGCGTTGTTGGAGTCGTATGGAGGTGTAGTATTTTTATGGAAGTTTCGGCGCGATTCCGCATCGATGATCGTGGGTGGTCGGAAACTAGGGTTGATGGTTGTGGTCACGGTTTCTGAGTTATCTCTTATGAGTACACTCTTCCGCTTCCAGGCGCTCTAAAAACCAATCATCGATTTTCCGGAATGCTGAATACTGGTTCTTTAGGAAATAACCAGACAATACACAAGAGCGGGGATTACCCCCTAACCATTTAAGTGGAAGGATCTCCTCATCATTTGTTCTAGAAGAAAAAACGAGTTTATACGTACAATATAGCATCACCGATGGTAGCTGTACCATATAATTCCCGTGTTTCTCACAGATATTCCCAGAGTAAAAATCCTTCGATGTTAAGTAGGGAATATTTCCGTACCATCAAAATTAAGAAGGATTACATATTTACGCAAATATTTGATAGTCGGTTATTTAACTATCAACAAACACACATTCAAACGATGATTTAATCCATAGGTGAAAACAACATCGGTTAAGCACATAAGCAACCACCGGCATCCTTTTAATAAACCTTTCATTCTTTTTAAAAACACTATGTAAATTACTTGTACAAAAATACTTTCACAAAGGTATATCCGCCATTCCCTATATTTTCAATACTTAGAAAATATCCATATACTTATCTCAACGGTATTAGTATATCCACAAAATTGAGAAAGATTTTCTTTTTATTCGATTCTCAAATCATTTATAAATTCCTTACAATTCTTCAAAACCATTTTATAAATCTCCGAAAAACCATTTATAATCCTTTTATAAAAATTCAATCACTTATAAATTCTTTCTACATTTCAAAAATCATTTATAAACCCTTTATAAATCCATAAAAACCAATTACAAAACTCTTATAAATCTATAAACCCGTTTCTAAAATTCGTTTATAAATATCTAACCATTTATAAACTCTTTAACCTTGTAAATAATCTTCCCTTAAGTCTTCAAACCATTTTATAAATTCCTTTATAAAATCCAAATCTTTCAACTCTATTCATGGGTCTCAGAAACATTGATAAATTACTAAATATCGTTTACTACAAAAAATCATTATATAATAATTATTATTAACAATAAACATTATAAATAAATGAAAATTATAAACTTTAAAATATCTTAAAAATTAATAATTAATAATTTCAAAATATTGTTAAATAAATAATGAAAACTGATCTTTACCATTTTATAAATAATAATAATTTATTTTCAAAACCTTATTAATAGTCCTTATTATTCATCATAGACCATAATTATTCTTAAAATAATTTACCTTTCAGAATATTAACAGTTTGACAAATTCTTTAAAGTGGAAATTAGCCATAACGGCATCTTTAGCAAGCGCAATTAGTTTCTAGGACACACAACTGAAATAATTACTTTTAAGGACAAAATGCAAATTAATTAGTTTCTAAGGCCTAAAAACCTATGAAATTATGTCCTTGAAAGTAATTAGACTGCTGACTTTGTCCTTAAAAGTAATTATTCTGCTGACTTTGTCCTTGAAATTAATTTCTATGGATGTGTATCCTAGAAACTAATTGGACTGCAAAGTTTGTCCTTCTGGTGAAATGCCCCTTCTTTAAAATAGTATTAACTATAAACAAATAACATTAAACAATACTACTATAATTAAATAACCTTAAAATAATATTAATATAATTTAATAGCTTTAAAACAATATTAATATAATTAAATAGCTTTAAAATGATATTAATATAATTAAATAACTTTAAAACAATATTAATATAATTAAATAACTTTAAAATAATATTAATGTAATTAAATAAATTTAAAATAATTAAATAACCTTAAAACAATATATTTCCGAAAACCAATCTCGGATTTAAAAATCATTTCCTATCTCAAAACCAATTCCAACTCAATGGCAATTTATAGTATTTCAAAATACTAATTTGAGGCTGATAACTACCCAACACTTAACCAATATCGATATTGATTTTCTATCACTACCATGTTTTAATTTTCAAACATATAACATTGCTATAACCCATATTTCCAACAAATTAGGTTATTATCCCATAATTCATGTAATTGAATATTATTAAAACCAATTCAACAATAGCGAGGAATCCCATTGGATCCCTCCAACCTGTCCCTCTTCATCACAAACGTTGTATAACCATAAATATAAATCAACCGCTTCGAGACGGGATTCATATACAAAGGGTCATCCGCTCTTACACGGGAATGTAATAGGCTCTTATCCGCCCCAAAGGTGGGAATATATCTGAACCAATTGATATATATATATATATATATATAGTAATTCATCCAAATGACCATTCAATAATTTTTATCAACTATTTATCATACTAGTTAACCAAAAAGGTGAGTTTAACTCATCGAAATTTTCTGTTGTCGCCGAGGCGTTCCGGTTTGGGACTAAAACCGAATGACGTCCCATTTTAGCCCAAATTTAAATTGTCTCCAAATCAAACCAAAATAATTCCATCGCGAAGATCTCGACGGCATGAGTCCAATGCAAAAAACAACGTTCGAATCCGACCTCTCATGAGCGAGATACGAAATTTATAAGTTATCGACATTTTAAATTAAAATCAAAACAACGTATATATATTTACAATTTTGCCCCACTACCTTTCTTCTTCCTCTTCATATCACCTGTACACACTCATGTCCCCAAACCCAAAACAAACGTGCACGGTCATGAGGTGATACAGAGCATTTGTCGACGAAATCCAAAATCGATTGCATCGATGAACTTCTCTCACCGAACATGACTCGACCGAACCAAACATCATGCCCAAAGGCCATCCCCAAGTCGCGACCTACTACCTCGTGCATAATGCACGCGCGACCTAATTCGGTGCAAAACTCGACCAAACTTCGGTCACGGCTGCTCTCTAACCCTACGAACTCAATTCCACACTGGAAATGAGCTAAAATCGCTCAAATCCAACACAAAGTTCAACCCTGGCCGCTACCCATGAATGCGCTCCCCCTAGACCATGATCGAACATCACCAAAGCAAGCGTAGATGAAGCTAATCACCATACGAATTCAAATTTTTTTTCATGATTTATTGTTGAGTATATGTTTGGTTATTGGTTTTTAAACTTTGAATTCAAAGAGGGAAGCTAATTTTGTTGAACAGACAATGTTTATATATAACGGGGAGGTATGGGAGAGGCATGGGTCTAAAAAGATGGGTTATGGGCTAATGGTAAGGTAGCAATGGTGGGTATGTATGCATATATATTATTATTTAAATTTTTAAAATATTCAACAAAACATACCCGAAAATCTCGAACTCCAAACGAGGCGTGCCGCCTGACGTTCTATATGTTATAGCACTATTCCGAACTAAATGGAACTAGTCTAGAGGCCTAATTTGATTGTATGCAGAAGATATGTTTTTAGGCCAAGTTATTATATCAAATTTCCGATATTAATTTAAACGTGTTTTGATCTCACACGACTAAACAATATGTCCAATTGTCATGAAATTCATTATCATACAATAATATACTATTACGGATCCAATGGAACTGATTTCGTCGAAATCCGAGATAGTGCCCCAGAAGGCTATTTTTATACGTTAGTTAAAACGAATTATTTTAAAAACCAAATTAACCAGTTTTAATTTAGCATTAAAAGTTTTATTATCTTCGTTCTTATTAAATAGAATTTAAATCAACTTTCGAAATCATTTTTTTATCCATAGTTAATTCGGGATTTAATTATTTAAACAATCCCAAATATTAAATTAACAAATTAATTATCAAATAAATCGCTATATTTTTAAAATTCAATTATTCAAATTATAAAAATAACTTTTCCATATTTAAAATCAATTAAATATTCCAAATTCAAATGACTACAATTCTGGGACGTTACAAGATGATGGCTAGGGAGATGGTGGTTACAAAAGGCAACGACTATTAGCAGCGGCGAAACGCAGGTGTAGGGCAATGTAGGGAATGTAGAAGCTTGAGGTGTAGCGGCGTGGGTTGTGGTGGCATAAGAAGTGATGATTTTGACATGCGCGTGAAAAAAGTGCGCTTGTGGCTAATTGTTTTCTGTGTTGTCCCAAAGGCCAAAAAACTTTAGACGTTTGTCTTTTAAATAAATTACCCTTTTATAATATTGTCTTGAACATCATGTTCAATGATTTATGAAGAGTATATAATATTTGTTATACTAGGGTCTACATAAAATTGTTTATACTCTTTATTAATATGTATATAAATACATATCATCATATAAATAATATGTATGTATATAAAAAATATATTGATACAGTAATATATATTTCCTAGTTTAATTTCAACATGAGAAAAATCGTGTCTCACTTTATTATATGCATTTATAAATGCATGCTCATTTGTACTTAAGCATATATGAATATTTATAATTAGATAGCATAATAAAATAATTTTTAATTATGCACATTTTCTTAAATATAATACGGTTATAATTTTCTATAATAATTAAAAAAAATTCGAATTTATTTACAATGAAAAACTTTTTAATATTTGAAAATTCAAAAAAATATTATATACACACACATTAATATATTGAAGTATACAATTGAAACTTTATTATGCTTTTAACAACTACAAGTCGTATGATTTAGTCGATTTTCTGTTGTTCTTAGTGATTTGGATACTTTATGTAAATATGTAAAAAGCAGGGACTAAACTATAAAAGACACACAGGTTTATAGTGGTTCGGCCATAATGTGCCTACGTCCACTTTATATTTTATTCTCCTTTATTGTTCAGATTACAAGTACAAAGCTTTGATTATGAGTGTATGAAAGTGGTTTGAAAGTTCTCTTCGTTCTTGAGCTCTCCAACATGTCCCCCATTGTTGTACCCTTGCCCCTCTATTTATAGAGTGAGGTTGGGAGTAGGGGTCTTGGATGTATGTAGCTACTGGCGGGCCTGGGCTGATGCAATCTGGCCTGGCAATGTTGGTTCGGCAACGCCTTGATCCGGTGGTGTCTTGATCAACGCCTTCTCCATCTTGGTTCGGCTAGGCCCTGGTCCGGTGGGTTGGTTCGGCTAGGCCCTGGAAGTGGGTTGGTTCGGCAATGCCTTGGGAGTGGGTTGGTTCGGCGATGCCTCGGGAGTGGGTTGGTTCGGGGATGCCTTGGGAGTGGGTTTGTTCGGCAATGCCTTTGTTGTTTCGATTCGGCGGTATTGGTCCGGTGGCCCTGGTTCGGTGGAAACATCCCCAACATTTGCCCCCCAAAGTGGGGCATATGCCTGCATATGTCGCGCTTTGTTTTCCTAAGTTTGGACACTCTTGTTCGGCCCAAGTGCCGATCCAGTTGGTCCGGTTACCCCACGTTTGCCTATAAGTATGGGCCTCACGCTTCCATCATTCCTCACCATTTGAGATAGCCGAACCAAACATTTGCCTGCCGGATCGACCTTGTCTCTGAACCAGATTTGACTGCCGAACCAGGTGAGGCTTTCTTCTGCCGAATGAATTTTATGCTTGGACTACCGAATGAGATCCGAACTTGGACTACGGAATGAACTGAGGGAGTATGAGTGGCGAATGGACTTTTAGACTCGAACTACCGAATGAAACTTTTATGTTTATGAATGAGATTCCCGACTGTAGATATCTGTTTGTTTATATCTCTACATTCCTTGCTCTAATAATATGTTTCCTCGCGTTGCAGACAATGTCTCATAAAGTAGAAACTCGTTCTGACAAGAAGAAATCTAAGGATAAAGGAGAGTCCTCCATTGTGCCCCCAGTCCAGGCAGAACCGGAACGACATGGGCCTACCCTGAGATCGTTAGTGGACGGGTACGGTCCACAAGAGCTCTTGAACTCACCGCCTGACTGCTTTCCCAGTTCCCTCAAAGATGAGCAGCTTGACGCTATATCTAGATCTTTTGGGATTGACAGAGCGCAGATGAGGTTGCCGGGGAACGGAGTGATGCCGTATAACCCCCCAGAAGAATTTTTTGCTTAAAGCAGGTATCATTGCATGTGCGGTGCCATCCCTCCGATTAACGCCTGGATAGTCAGCTTCATCACATACTTGAAGGTGGCTCCTTTCCAGCTTCAGCCTAATTCCTATGCTATCTTGGTGAGTCTGTTTATTATCTTCCAGAGGAGATACGGGCGTCCTCCTTCCAACCGGAAAATCAGGAACTTGTACAACTTGAGAGGCTACAAGAAGGGGTCTCGTTATATTAGCTTAGAGTCGGCTGTGTCCTTCAAGCCAGTCCTGGATTTATATTCGAAATTCAGCATGTTCAAGAAGGAATGGTTTTTTGTCAAAGATGACTCCGTTTCTTTCCGCCGCTTCACCTCTGGCTGTAAGTTGAATCTCATTTATAATTTTTGTTCTGACTGCAATACTCCTCCTTACGTACTTTATTTCTTGCTAGCGGCAGGTGGCTTTGCGGTTGTAGAGAACGATCGTCTGGTTCAGATGGCTGAGGAGATAGAAGCCATTCCGGAAGGAGAAAGGGTGGCTTCTTATTTGATAAGAAACGCTACTCTTCTGGGGCTCAACCTGATTCTGCCACGTCAGCCTGTGGTCAAGCCGAGAGACACAGCTGAGGAGAGGGCCGCCAAAGCTAAAGGAGGGGCTACGGCGAAGAGCAGTAAAAGAAAACCCTTCTTAAAGCATCCAACTGCCGGGGGGAAGAAACTTAAGAAATCCGATGGTCCCTCCCCCAGCACATGTCCAGACGTTCCGGAGGAGGAAGATGAGGAGGAGTGTAACATCCCACCTTTTTGTATGCTTAAGCAGACACACATGCCAACTTAAACCATACAGAAGGGTGGATTGTTATGGGGTAAATAAGAAAAAGTGGAGAAATAAAAGAAACAAAATAGAATCTTGCAGCGGAACGATAAAATATAATAATCAAATAACAGTTCATGAAGCTGTTTTACAAAACATTTGATTATACTTATACAATACATATCAGAGTTACACATAACAGAGAATGATAATTAATGCAGCGGAATACAATGGTGTAGTGGAATATATAACAAATAGTAATAATAAAATCTTCGTCTTCGTCCTTCAGAAATAGGGCCTTCAAATCCTAAAATGCTCAGACTGACCCGAGCGAATTGAAAAGACAAAACACTCGAGTCAGAACTAAAAGAATATTATGTAAGTTAAATCAATGAAATAAATATGAGTGTAAACGGCGTCAGAGATGTTTACGGGGTTTGACATCTCCTATCCAGTGTCTAACGTGAGTGCAGTAACTTAAGAAATGTTCGGGATTCACATCTCTTAAGGATCCGTTAAACTATTTACTATATAGTAATATACGCTATATACAACAGTGTCTAATCAGTAAAGTATAATCATATAGAAAATAGCGTTAAGGGGATGGAGAACCTTAACGCGGTCGGATCTTAAAATCATAATCGTAGTAAAGCTCGATATGGTAGGTGACACGGCACACAAGGCAATGCCAGGGTAGATATACCAATTACGCACACGGACTGATGGATACGCATAGCAGCCACTACCGTTCCACCTCGAACAACATTCCCAAATCGGAGGATGGCCATCTAGTCAAATCACAAGTAAGAGTATAATATCGAAGAAATGTGTCCGAGAAGAGGTGCTACCTCACTGGTCCGAGATCGCTCCTGTTTTAGCCACCTTATGCCAACTCACGGGAGTTGGGTCCACGTAACATACCTTAAGAACGTCGCCACCATCCTACTTCATTCTGGAATCCCCACCGCGTACACGGTTGTCAAAGTGGTTTTCGGTATCGACAGAGAGTATGTCCATATCCGATCCCGGTCTCTTTAACAACCAATCGTTATTATAACACCGTGGTCATTTACAAATATATATACTTTTAAAAACACAATCACTCCCCTTTCAAAACATATCCTTTACTACAAAATAGTATATACTTTAAAACCAAAATATTTTTGCCATTTCAAAACATATCCTTTACTACAAAATAGTATATACTTTAAACCAAAATATTATTACTATTTCAAACCCAAATTATCAATGTATTATTTCCATTTCAAAACCCAATTCAATAATATATCATTTCCATTTCCAAAACAATTCAATAATATCTCATTTAAATAAAACCAAATTTCCAATCACTAATCTTTCTCAAATTTAGATAACTTGAATATTCTTTTAAATCATCTTAAACCCAAACCACATTTTGAAGTCATATTTCGAAATTTTCAATTTCAATAGGTTTCAAATCCATATATTCATAGATAATTCTTAAATAATTTCTATTTCAAATAAATTCATTTTCCAAACCATATTACTTTCAAAGTTATAACAATTTCGAAAAAAAATATTTTGAAAAACAATAATACCTTAATTTCAATAAAACATTTCAATTTTGATATATTTCAAGTCTTTAAATATTCCAAAATTCCCAACCAAATATGATAATCTTATATATACCTTAATTCAATTTACTATTATTTAGTTTAGAAATATTTATTTAATAAATTCAATATCACTTAAATAAAGCTCAAACTTGAAATATTCGTAAATCAAACTTAAAACATCATCAAGTCATACATAGCTTTTTAGAATTTAACCATATATAAAATAATATTTATATAATATCAATATTTAATATTTATTAAACCGTATATTTCTTTCCAAACCATAGAAAATCCCTTAAAATATTTTATATATAGACCACGGTGTCTGTATATAATTTTCTATCCTATGGTCAAGTGATACGGATATTTATCATTTCAATCCGCAATTTAAAATAAAATTACGGTTATATATCATTTCAAACCGCAATCCCGAATAAAATAAAAATGCATAATAACTTGCAGTTTATACAATATAAAATATAGCATCCATTCATCCAAATATCAATAAACAACCATTTATTACAATCATCATCCAATTTAAACAAAACATCAATATAAAACATATAAAATATAACCGGCATCAACGAATAGTTTATATTCAATAAAAATTAATAACTGTTTAGCTGGCCGTTTATATGCAATAATAGATAAATTTAACTATCAATTTATATGCAAAAATAAAATTAAATAACAATTTTATTTAAATAAATGCTATCTAACTGAGATGATAATTAAATATATGCCCAAACAATCATAGATAAATTTTAAATCACATAAAAATTTAATTTAACAAACATAAGAAATCTTAGAAGTTGTGAGTGGGTTAAAACACTCACCTTTTGAATTTAAATTGAATTTAAACCCAAAAATTTGACCGTCTCAGAATTCGTCCAAACCAGCGTCATTAAGTCCGGAATTTCAATACGATCCTAACAAAAGAAACCGCGCGTAAAACGGATATCGTATGTGAAAGATATATCGATAATTGTGATTGAAATTCAATTTATAAAATAAAAGAAAAAGAACACATTCTCACCATTTATATGCCACATCATCATCACTATGCTTCACGCGGCTACAGGAAACTCTAGAGCACACTTCGTTTGAACACACGAACGTCGCCAGCACTCGAAGTCGCGCCGCCTCCCAACGCCACGTGCCACCGCGTGTCGCGCCACCTACGCCGCTGGCTATCGCGGCTTCAAACCCACATCAATTCTCCTTTGTGCATCGCAAGTGAAACCATGGCAAAACGAGCAGCCGCCACCATTAAAAGCCAGCCTAGCTCGAATTTTTCTGGCCGATCCAATCGTCAAAACGCAAAACGAACACCACTAATGTACTCCCCATCGTCCACTCTACAATACCCAGAAATGATTTGACGATCCGACAACGTTCATCGACGCGCGATGAACGGCTGAGAATTGATCTAGAAATTCTGGAAAAACGATGCATCGAATCGGAAAACGAATTTCAGTTTTGAGATGCGTACATCAAAAGCTTCGATATATAATTTTTTTGAATTTTTCTGATGAGTTTGAATTTTTGACTTTGATTTTGAATTGGATCTGCAATTTTGTTTGTCTGCCATTGAGGGGGAGAGAGTTGAGATGTACGTACAGGCAAAAGAGAATAGATGGAGGCTAGGGTTTATAACCGGATATTTATAGAGAAGGTTGGAAATAGAATAGGTGGATAAAACAGGTGTACGCGCTAATGTAAACGTGGTCCAAAAAAACCCGTCCTGACCCCGGAACGAAATTGGGTAAACCCATATATCAAAATAGGTGTTTTAAAATATTTTAAATTCAATGGAAAAGGTTTCAGGTTCAAATTCCGTCGTATGAAGAAGTTATGCTAAAAACAATATTTTCCAAATTGATTTCAATTGCATAAATTTCAAGGCGTTTCGAGTCTGTACGATCAAACGACAAGTCCGATTGCTACGAAACTTGAAACATTATTATAATTCACCGTTACGGATCTGATGAAACAGGTTTCGTCGAAATCCGAGTCAGTGGCCAAAATTGCTATTTTTATATTAATTAAATAAATTAAAATTTATTATTAAATCAACTTCCAAATTTTAAATTTTAAACTCACAAATTTTATCACCTTATATTTCTCAATTAATTACAATGATTTAAACAAATCTTTATGTCCATTTTAGAGTTGATAAATCTATAAATTGCAGTGTTCAAATGTCAGCTGCAATAAATCCAATTGATTGCAAATTAATTCCGAATTTGATTTTATTCGGTTACAACTTAATATTGAATCAATTATTACTTAACTAACATAGTTAATATTATTTTAGATTTCATTACATTTATTTTCTAATTCTCATTTCTTTGTATCACATCAATTATCCTAATATGAATGGAATTTTACTTTGGTTGCATCTTATTTGAATTCAACATTCTTCACTTACCAATTTATTCCACATTAACTGCCCTAACCTAGTGAATTAATTGATTACAAATTAACTTAACAACCTCATAAATAAGTAACTTACAATAAATATTTGTCATTGACTCGTAATTACACTTTTAGAGGTTCATTATTTACACCCCAATATTGTAATTACTTACATAACAATGGTTTTACTCAATTAACATTTATTTCAAACTAGTCCAAAATTTATTCAATATTTATGAGTTCTCTTATATTATATTTATAACCAAGTGTAACCTTTAACTTGAATTGGTTGGATTTCCTTTCAAGTTATTAATATTTAACTTATACTAACATATTCCTTAATTTATTCCAATTACCGTTACAGTGTTTTTATTACATAATCAATTCATTACTTTCCTTTCTCGTATTAATTTATACACTTGTTTAATCCTTTCCACTATTCATTCATTAGCATTCTATTTAAATTTCAATCTCTTGTAATAACTCATTTATCATATTAATTTATCCAATTACCATTTAATTTATACTAATACATCAATTTGCACAATATATCTCTTGTTTCCTTAAAATAAATTTATGTTTTTATTAAGTTTTCATTTACTCTTGCGTTACTTTATTAATAATTATTAAAGTAACGTTTATATCAATAACACATTAAAATTACATACCATTTAAATGAGTTTGATTTCTAATAAGTTAATTGACCATTTAATTAGGTAATTTATACAAATTTGTTATCATACCCATAAATTTACACTTAGAACTAAGTCCTACATTTGAATTTATTCAAATTACTATAAATAGGTTTTAATTACCATTGCTACATTTTAATTTAGCGTTCACTCCAATATAAATTATAATATTTTCATTTCTTTCTACATTAAATTACAAAAATCAATTTAAATTAACAAATTAAATGGTCGAAATTTACGGGTTGTTACATTTTCCCCCACTCAAAACTTTTCGTCCCCGAAAAGAAAAAGAAGGGAAAAGAAGAATTAAATAAACCATACATCCTATTCAAAATATTAACTTTATAAACAATAATTTACAAAAGTTATTACTTTAAATAAAATATACCCATTTTATAATCATTAACTCTTTTTTATACTTAAATAAATAAAGTTTGGAAAACATTTCAAAATATTTCTAAGCCAAAATTTTACGGAAAATTTCGGCAGAGTCTCCTTTGTACGGAGAGACTCGAGAGAAAATGTAATATCAAATACAACAAAATATCATATATAGTATCCAAAATATTATATCCCAATACGGGAGAATATATAAAATGGCGCTATAAAACCGTAATCCGAGAATGTACCTATTTGTCGGGCAAACAACGCTTAATTATGAAACCAAAAGCAATAGCAATTGCTTCCATAACCTGCATTTCACTTATTAAATCTAAAGGGTTAACAATTTATATAAAGTGAAATATTTAAGTGGTTTCAATCACTAACAACAAATCAATACAACAACCATCAATTTCACAAACAGCATACACACACAAATACAAACAACCATTCAATCAACAAACAAATAGTTGTTCGATTTCAGAACTTTTAAATTGTACGGAATGAAGAATAAACCATCGAGTGCATCATTTACTCAACAGTCTCAGATTAAACACAATGTATTTTTCATCCATCCCAACAAAATTAAAGTTTCCTTACCCAACAACCACAACCACGACAAACAACAATTTCAGCAATAGTTTTAGTCTATTCTTATTCATTCCATTCATATGTTTGTTGTTTGATTCTTTTTATTCATATAACGGTTTATCTTTTTATTTTCATTGTATTTCTTCCAACTTCTATTTAGAAATTACTTTAACCCTTTCAGTTTACAATTTCTCTTATTTATATTACATTCATTTATAATTGTATGACCTCATCTATTTGCACTTTAATTACTTAAGTTTATAATCATCTATTTGTCATAGTTACCTTTAATTATATTTACTTGGTAAAATTTCAATTATACTTAAGCTTATAACATTAAATTCCCATTTAACAGCAATTTCATTGAATACTTTCATTATTTCAAATTTTTACTTGTATAATATTCTATTACAATTTAAACACTTCAACCTTTAATATTTGGTAAGTTACATATGCTTTTAAGGATGTAATTAAAAGTTATACAAGTTTATCACATTTCTTTCAATTAAGTCATTGTTCAATACTTTTTCTTTAGTTTTTAAGTTACACATTTCAACTTTCTTTTAAACTCATTTATAACTTAGCATTAAATTTCATATTTCATTAAAGGTTCCAATTATTAATTACTTATATTTCATTTCAGTAACATAATTGAATATTAATTAACGGAAACTAAAGAACTAAATACCGGATTTTATTTAAAAATCATTTTAAATTAATAGATAGATGTATATACTTGCAACATATGTCTCTAATTATATTTAAAACAATTTAAAATTTATATTTGTTTATCAAAATAAATCTGCAGTAAAACTACTACAGTGGCCTTCCCTCTTCGAAACTCGAAAATGAATGTCGATGATGCGTGCACTCATCACCGAAATTATTTTCCAGCGACAGAGAGGGGAGTACAGAACTTATCTCTTTCCAAAATTTTCTTTAAAACAATTCTTTCAAATTATGTTGAAATATTTATATCAGAAAATACTTCTAAATAATATTATTATTATATTCCAAAACCCTTCAAAAGAAATTTTTTCCAAAATCCCGGAACTTAAGTTCAAAAATTTCCAATTTGATTTATTTTATTTTCAATCTTATTTCAACTATTATTTATAAATTTCATTACCTAACAACCAATATATAGCAACCAAATATATATATCATTTATAAAATTTTATTTTATATATAGAAAATATAATAGGCAAAATTATTTCATTCACCTATATTTTAAAACAAATATTGTGTCGATCTGTCCTAGTAAGTGTTTAGAAATCCCTATTGATGTCATAGCGTCCTATGCACCAACCAGAATTTATAAATACAAAACGGAACAGATTAACACAATATTAAAAACTTTTTATAACACTAACAAATACGCTCTCTCATATATATACACTCAGCGACTCCCATAGGGTATTACTACCCTATTAAAAAAGAGTCAGACCCCACAAAGCCAAGGTTTATCGCTAAACCAAAGCTCTGATACCAACTGTAACATCCCACCTTTTTGTATGCTTAAGCAGACACACATGCCAACTTAAACCATACAGAAGGGTGGATTGTTATGGGGTAAATAAGAAAAAGTGGAGAAATAAAAGAAACAAAATAGAATCTTGCAGCGGAACGATAAAATATAATAATCAAATAACAGTTCATGAAGCTGTTTTACAAAACATTTGATTATACTTATACAATACATATCAGAGTTACACATAACAGAGAATGATAATTAATGCAGCGGAATACAATGGTGTAGTGGAATATATAACAAATAGTAATAATAAAATCTTCGTCTTCGTCCTTCAGAAATAGGGCCTTCAAATCCTAAAATGCTCAGACTGACCCGAGCGAATTGAAAAGACAAAACACTCGAGTCAGAACTAAAAGAATATTATGTAAGTTAAATCAATGAAATAAATATGAGTGTAAACGGCGTCAGAGATGTTTACGGGGTTTGACATCTCCTATCCAGTGTCTAACGTGAGTGCAGTAACTTAAGAAATGTTCGGGATTCACATCTCTTAAGGATCCGTTAAACTATTTACTATATAGTAATATACGCTATATACAGCAGTGTCTAATCAGTAAAGTATAATCATATAGAAAATAGCGTTAAGGGGATGGAGAACCTTAACGCGGTCGGATCTTAAAATCATAATCGTAGTAAAGCTCGATATGGTAGGTGACACGGCACACAAGGCAATGCCAGGGTAGATATACCAATTACGCACACGGACTGATGGATACGCATAGCAGCCACTACCGTTCCACCTCGAACAACATTCCCAAATCGTAGGATGGCCATCTAGTCAAATCACAAGTAAGAGTATAATATCGAAGAAATGTGTCCGAGAAGAGGTGCTACCTCACTGGTCCGAGATCGCTCCTGTTTTAGCCACCTTATGCCAACTCACGGGAGTTGGGTCCACGTAACATACCTTAAGAACGTCGCCACCATCCTACTTCATTCTGGAATCCCCACCGCGTACACGGTTGTCAAAGTGGTTTTCGGTATCGACAGAGAGTATGTCCATATCCGATCCCGGTCTCTTTAACAACCAATCGTTATTATAACACCGTGGTCATTTACAAATATATATACTTTTAAAAACACAATCACTCCCCTTTCAAAACATATCCTTTACTACAAAATAGTATATACTTTAAAACCAAAATATTTTTGCCATTTCAAAACATATCCTTTACTACAAAATAGTATATACTTTAAACCAAAATATTATTACTATTTCAAACCCAAATTATCAATGTATTATTTCCATTTCAAAACCCAATTCAATAATATATCATTTCCATTTCCAAAACAATTCAATAATATCTCATTTAAATAAAACCAAATTTCCAATCACTAATCTTTCTCAAATTTAGATAACTTGAATATTCTTTTAAATCATCTTAAACCCAAACCACATTTTGAAGTCATATTTCGAAATTTTCAATTTCAATAGGTTTCAAATCCATATATTCATAGATAATTCTTAAATAATTTCTATTTCAAATAAATTCATTTTCCAAACCATATTACTTTCAAAGTTATAACAATTTCGAAAAAAAATATTTTGAAAAACAATAATACCTTAATTTCAATAAAACATTTCAATTTTGATATATTTCAAGTCTTTAAATATTCCAAAATTCCCAACCAAATATGATAATCTTATATATACCTTAATTCAATTTACTATTATTTAGTTTAGAAATATTTATTTAATAAATTCAATATCACTTAAATAAAGCTCAAACTTGAAATATTCGTAAATCAAACTTAAAACATCATCAAGTCATACATAGCTTTTTAGAATTTAACCATATATAAAATAATATTTATATAATATCAATATTTAATATTTATTAAACCGTATATTTCTTTCCAAACCATAGAAAATCCCTTAAAATATTTTATATATAGACCACGGTGTCTGTATATAATTTTCTATCCTATGGTCAAGTGATACGGATATTTATCATTTCAATCCGCAATTTAAAATAAAATTACGGTTATATATCATTTCAAACCGCAATCCCGAATAAAATAAAAATGCATAATAACTTGCAGTTTATACAATATAAAATATAGCATCCATTCATCCAAATATCAATAAACAACCATTTATTACAATCATCATCCAATTTAAACAAAACATCAATATAAAACATATAAAATATAACCGGCATCAACGAATAGTTTATATTCAATAAAAATTAATAACTGTTTAGCTGGCCGTTTATATGCAATAATAGATAAATTTAACTATCAATTTATATGCAAAAATAAAATTAAATAACAATTTTATTTAAATAAATGCTATCTAACTGAGATGATAATTAAATATATGCCCAAAAAATCATAGATAAATTTTAAATCACATAAAAATTTAATTTAACAAACATAAGAAATCTTAGAAGTTGTGAGTGGGTTAAAACACTCACCTTTTGAATTTAAATTGAATTTAAACCCAAAAATTTGACCGTCTCAGAATTCGTCCAAACCAGCGTCATTAAGTCCGGAATTTCAATACGATCCTAACAAAAGAAACCGCGCGTAAAACGGATATCGTATGTGAAAGATATATCGATAATTGTGATTGAAATTCAATTTATAAAATAAAAGAAAAAGAACACATTCTCACCATTTATATGCCACGTCATCATCACTATGCTTCACGCGGCTACAGGAAACTCTAGAGCACACTTCGTTTGAACACACGAACGTCGCCAGCACTCGAAGTCGCGCCGCCTCCCAACGCCACGTGCCACCGCGTGTCGCGCCACCTACGCCGCTGGCTATCGCGGCTTCAAACCCACATCAATTCTCCTTTGTGCATCGCAAGTGAAACCATGGCAAAACGAGCAGCCGCCACCATTAAAAGCCAGCCTAGCTCGAATTTTTCTGGCCGATCCAACCGTCAAAACGCAGAACGAACATCACTAATGTACTCCCCATCGTCCACTCTACAATACCCAGAAATGATTTGACGATCCGACAACGTTCATCGACGCGCGATGAACGGCTGAGAATTGATCTAGAAATTCTGGAAAAACGATGCATCGAATCGAAAAACGAATTTCAGTTTTGAGATGCGTACATCAAAAGCTTCGATTTATAATTTTTCTGAATTTTTCTGATGAGTTTGAATTTTTGACTTTGATTTTGAATTGGATCTGCAATTTTGTTTGTCTGCCATTGAGGGGGAGAGAGTTGAGATGTACGTACAGACAAAAGAGAATAGATGGAGGCTAGGGTTTATAACCGGATATTTATAGAGAAGGTTGGAAATAGAATAGGTGGATAAAACAGGTGTACGCGCTAATGTAAACGTGGTCCAAAAAAACCCGTCCTGACCCCGGAACGAAATTGGGTAAACCCATATATCAAAATAGGTGTTTTAAAATATTTTAAATTCAATGGAAAAGGTTTCAGGTTCAAATTCCGTCGTATGAAGAAGTTATGCTAAAAACAATATTTTCCAAATTGATTTCAATTGCATAAATTTCAAGGCGTTTCTAGTCTGTACGATCAAACGACAAGTCCGATTGCTACGAAACTTGAAACATTATTATAATTCACCGTTACGGATCTGATGAAACTGGTTTCGTCGAAATCCGAGTCAGTGGCCAAAATTGCTATTTTTATATTAATTAAATAAATTAAAATTTATTATTAAATCAACTTCCTAATTTTAAATTTTAAACTCACAAATTTTATCACCTTATATTTCTCAATTAATTACAATGATTTAAACAAATCTTTATGTCCATTTTAGAGTTGATAAATCTATAAATTGCAGTGTTCAAATGTCAGCTGCAATAAATCCAATTGATTGCAAATTAATTCCGAATTTGATTTTATTCGGTTACAACTTAATATTGAATCAATTATTACTTAACTAACATAGTTAATATTATTTTAGATTTCATTACATTTATTTTCCAATTCTCATTTCTTTGTATCACATCAATTATCCTAATATGAATGGAATTTTACTTTGGTTGCATCTTATTTGAATTCAACATTCTTCACTTACCAATTTATTCCACATTAACTGCCCTAACCTAGTGAATTAATTGATTACAAATTAACTTAACAACCTCATAAATAAGTAACTTACAATAAATATTTGTCATTGACTCGTAATTACACTTTTAGAGGTTCATTATTTACACCCCAATATTGTAATTACTTACATAACAATGGTTTTACTCAATTAACATTTATTTCAAACTAGTCCAAAATTTATTCAATATTTATGAGTTCTCTTATATTATATTTATAACCAAGTGTAACCTTTAACTTGAATTGGTTGGATTTCCTTTCAAGTTATTAATATTTAACTTATACTAACATATTCCTTAATTTATTCCAATTACCGTTACAGTGTTTTTATTACATAATCAATTCATTACTTTCCTTTCTCGTATTAATTTATACACTTGTTTAATCCTTTCCACTATTCATTCATTAGCATTCTATTTAAATTTCAATCTCTTGTAATAACTCATTTATCATATTAATTTATCCAATTACCATTTAATTTATACTAATACATCAATTTGCACAATATATCTCTTGTTTCCTTAAAATAAATTTATGTTTTTATTAAGTTTTCATTTACTCTTGCGTTACTTTATTAATAATTATTAAAGTAACGTTTATATCAATAACACATTAAAATTACATACCATTTAAATGAGTTTGATTTCTAATAAGTTAATTGACCATTTAATTAGGTAATTTATACAAATTTGTTATCATACCCATAAATTTACACTTAGAACTAAGTCCTACATTTGAATTTATTCAAATTACTATAAATAGGTTTTAATTACCATTGCTACATTTTAATTTAGCGTTCACTCCAATATAAATTATAATATTTTCATTTCTTTCTACATTAAATTACAAAAATCAATTTAAATTAACAAATTAAATGGTCGAAATTTACGGGTTGTTACATTTTCCCCCACTCAAAACTTTTCGTCCCCGAAAAGAAAAAGAAGGGAAAAGAAGAATTAAATAAACCATACATCCTATTCAAAATATTAACTTTATAAACAATAATTTACAAAAGTTATTACTTTAAATAAAATATACCCATTTTATAATCATTAACTCTTTTTTATACTTAAATAAATAAAGTTTGGAAAACATTTCAAAATATTTCTAAGCCAAAATTTTACGGAAAATTTCGGCAGAGTCTCCTTTGTACGGAGAGACTCGAGAGAAAATGTAATATCAAATACAACAAAATATCATATATAGTATCCAAAATATTATATCCCAATACGGGAGAATATATAAAATGGCGCTATAAAACCGTAATCCGAGAATGTACCTATTTGTCGGGCAAACAACGCTTAATTATGAAACCAAAAGCAATAGCAATTGCTTCCATAACCTGCATTTCACTTATTAAATCTAAAGGGTTAACAATTTATATAAAGTGAAATATTTAAGTGGTTTCAATCACTAACAACAAATCAATACAACAACCATCAATTTCACAAACAGCATACACACACAAATACAAACAACCATTCAATCAACAAACAAATAGTTGTTCGATTTCAGAACTTTTAAATTGTACGGAATGAAGAATAAACCATCGAGTTGAGGCAGCCCCCGCGGGTGTGATCCAGGAGTGGACGGACGATGCTTTCCGCCTAGCTTTCGAAGGGCTGGAGGAAGAACCGGCTCTGGTAGAGAAGTCTAAGAAAGCTACAAGGCCGGATCCGGCGCCGATTCATCTTCCAAAAGTGTTCTAGTTGAGGCAGCCCCCGCGACTCAAGGTGAATTTTTGACTTCTGCAGACTCCATTTATGATAAGGACTTAGGAATATTTTACGGTCAGCTCCCGTCCTGGAATGAGATCCAGGACTTATTGCAGTATCCCACTCCTCCCCAGGGTTTGTATAACAAAAGTGTCTCCTTACTTTTCCCAACTTGACATATTTCTTGAATTATAGTTTAACGTTTGCTTGTAACACTTGGGTTTTTGTCCCAGGATCGGGTAAAGTGGCCAAGACATCGGGTGTTCGACACCGTCTTGAACAATATAATTCTCTAAGGGCTTCTACTAAACCTAAGCCTCCGACTAACCGCCCTGGAGACGTTGTCGGCTACCGTCCTCTTCTCGGAGTTATCGAAGAGGATATCCAAAAGAAGAAGAGGAGTCGCTCCTTGTTGGAATCTCCACCTGACTCTCAGCCCCTGACTCAGCCTCTTCAGGATACCACGGAGGAGAATACTGAGCTTACTTCTTCCCCGCACCCGTCTGAAAATCCTACCGTTACCCCGATAGACCATCCTGGCTTGGCTCGTAATCCGTTTGCGGGTCACCCTGATCTGGATTTGGGTTCTCACGATATTTCCTTTGATGAGGCTACTGGTGAGCACCTTCTCCCTCGTAATCCCATGGTAAGGGTGCTTGACGAGGCCAAGTTCCTGGATCTTGATTTGCTTACCACTCGGGTTGTAACCTTGGGGGACGAGGCTAAGGCAAACATTGACCGGGTTGCTGAGGAAACCAGGAAGTTGATGGGGCATCATGCTCGATTGGTTAAGGCTGGAGAAGAAATCGGCAGTGCTAACATTCGACTGCGTTTAATGGTTTTCGACCAGGCCAAACAACTCGCTGATCAAGCCATCCAGATCTCTCAACATGAGATTGCATCTAGGCAATTAAAGAAGACTATGGAAGAGGTCAACAGGGCAGAGATGCGGAAAATGGAGGCCGTTTGTAAGGAACGGATTGATATGGCTATTGCAACGGTGGATGAGGTTCGGAAAGCGGATCTCGAGCGGGTAGAGGAGCTGTCCGGGAAACTTTAGGCTGCGGAGCTTGCTCAAACCAAGCCGAAGGAGGAGATGGAGGCGATGAGAAAAACCTTTAAGGCTGACTGCTCATGATACCAATTGGAGATGGATGCCACCATTGCAAAGCTGCTGGCTTCTGAGGACCGTATAAGGGAGTTCGAGGAGAATGAGGGGATAATGGATGAGATGCTCCAAGATATATACTTTCGCACTTGGAAACAGGGCAACTGATCTTGGATGGATGATTACCCACGAGTCATGGCCAGGATTTATCTCAGGGCCCTGGAGGAGGCTAAGTCCAATGCGGATAAGGAGGGTTGGATGGCCTTTAGAATGGATGTGGTTATGGATCAATTCTCCAAGGAGGAGAAGGTGGCGGTGAAAGAGGGTATGCAGCTGCTTGCTGCTGAAGAGGTTGGTGTGCAGTTGGAGGATGATGATCAAGGAACAGAGGCTGGTAAGTCTTCTCTTTTAGCTCTCTCTTTTTTTTTACCGGACTGCTTATCGCTTATCTAATGGATTATTCTTCTGGATTGGACAGGTAAGACCTCCGAGGTACTGACTACCTCTGGCCAGCATGCTGAGAGTGCCGATCCCGTGGCTAAGTAGATCTTGGAGGGCTGGCAGGATAGGGGTGAAGCTCCGATGCTGCTGACTCCCTGACTTGACCTGGATGTCTTTTTGGTTTATTTGACATTGCTGTATACGCCAGCTCTAAAACATTAATGTAACTCTTAGGCTGTAATCGTGTTATTGGCAACAAACGACTTTATTCTTAACCTATAATTTTTAACTTAAGCTGATTCTGTCATATTTGACTGTCTTAATTATTTTGACGTGTTGCATAAGAAATACAGCTGTGCACATGCCTGTGACTTTATTGTGTTTGATGCCAATTTCTGGCTTAAGATATAATTTCATACCTTGCAAAGTTAATGTGATGTGCGAATAAATTGTAGCTATGTATTTATTTACAAGAGAAGAAAGTATCGCCCTTCATGTTTTAGTTGTAGATGGTAGCTTTGAATGTCTTATATGACTGGGCATGGAATGTAGTTGATTGACCTGTCATCTCATTTTGAGTTCTTATCCTCATCGATGAGTGTCTCCTACTTTGTGTCCTGTACTTTAGGCATTGTTATGGAGGATAGGAGGAAAGTTTTTAAATAAGATGGAAATATAAGAAAAAGTAAAACTTCCAATCACGGAAGGCCTGCGAAGTGCTTAAGTTCGAGGCAAACGGGTTTTGTAGTCACTTTCCCTAGCTGTGGGTCTTGGAGACAATTGTCACCCATCTTACGCCTCCGTGGGGAGTTTATCTTTTTTACCACAGCCGTACTTAAGACACTCGGAGCCGAGATCGCGCACAATAACTACCCGGGCCATTATGGCCCATAATCGTGGGTATTATTCGATTTACCGTGGCCGGCTAGCGTGGGTGCCGATCGTCAACCGTGAACTGCCCCTGGCTGGCCACACCTTATGTTGGGGCTTAAAGTAGGTTCACGGTTGCCGGCGAGCCGAACGCCGTAATGAGCTGCCTAGGCTATGGTTGGCCTACTCGGTGGCTTAATACCGGCTCATTACATTTGGCTTTAAGGGCCAATCGCGAGCAATGAGTTAACCCACAGCAAAGGGATGCTGGAGCAAAAGTGTCTCATTGGCGAGGGCATAGATTCGCATAGTACCTGTTAGATCTTGTCTAGGTGAAGTCGCGCCGTGATGTGTCTTGAATGGAAAAGCCATTTCATAGGATTTCGTTCAACAGAAAAGGATAAGGTTAACAAGCAGCCAAGATATAAAGGAACAAGTTAAAAAGAGACAAGTTTTTAAAGTGATACGGCACGAAAATGCCTACGTCCACTGATTCTCTTTGTTAATTCACTTCATAAGGGCAGTACAAGTTAAGAAAAGTATCGACGTAGGTGTTGGATGTTCCATGCCCTCTGGAACACCTCTCCGTCCACTGTTGACAAAATATAAGCTCCGTTGTGGAGATCTTTATGAATTACATATGGTCCGTCCCAGATTGGATCTAGCGCTCCGGGGCGCGGGAAGATTCGCTTGAGGACAAGATCTTCTTTTTGTAAGCTACGATGCTTGACTTTGGAGTTGTATTGCGTTGCCACTTTTTGCTTGTGAGCTGCTGCTTTGAGGGCTGCATCATTTCTTCTTTCCTCAATTAGATCCAAAGACATGTGAAGGAGTTCCTCGTTCTCTTCTGGGTTATAGTGGATCCTACGGTGGGAAGGCACTATAGTTTCAACTGGGAGCATGGCCACCGATCCGTATGCCAAAGAGAAAGGAGTATGCCCCGTTGATGTTCTGAAAGATGTGCGATAGGCCCAAAGTGCCGTCGGAAGTTCATCCACCCAAGCGCCTTTTGACTTTTCAAGTTTCTTTTTGATTAGAGTTTTGAGAATTTTGTTGATAGCTTCGACTTGTCCGTTTGCCTGGGGATAAGCTACAGATGAGAAGATTTTCTGAATTCCGTGCTCTTGGCACCAGTTGGCGAATTCCTCGTTGTCAAACTGAAGTCCATTGTCCGATATGATTTTAAGTGGGACCCCGTACCTGCATAGAACATTTTTGATCAAGAAGTTAATAACTTTTGCTGAAGATACTTTAGTTAGGGGTTCTGCTTCCACCCATTTGGTGAAATAGTCGACTGCCACTATAGCATATTTGGCTCCGCCTCGACCCATTGGCAGTTCGCCAATCAGGTCAATTCCCCATACTGTAAAGGGCCGAGGGCTGGTCATTTGGGTAATCTCAGTTGTTGGTAGCCGCGGAATCTTAGCAAATTTCTGACATCTGTCACATTTTTTGACGAAATCTAAGGCGTCTTTGCTTAAGGTGGGCCAGTAATATCCATATCGGAGTATCTTTTTTGCCAGAGTCTGCCCTCCAGTGTGATCTCCGCAGCTTCCTTGATGGATGTTGGATAAGATTTCCTTTGCTTCCCTTCAAGCGACACACCTTAATAAGGGGTTAGAGTAGCCGCGCCGATAAATGGTGCCTTCTTGTATTGTGTAGCGGGAAGCTCCCCACAAGATTTGCTTGACTTTGTTACGCTTTTCGGGTAGTGTGCCGTCTCGTAAGTATTTTTGGATGGGGGTCATCCAAGTTTCCTCTTCGACTGCAACTATCAGATTCACCTGCTCGAAACTCGGGGTCAATTGCTTTGAGATGGCCACTGCTCCGGAAATAGTGTCGTCTCTCATGCTAGCTTGCTTTGACAATTCGTCGGCCTCTTGGTTCTCTTCCCGAGGGATGTGTTTGATTAAATAGTGATCCAATTGATCGAGAAGCAGCTTGGTCTTCTTTAGATATGCTACGAGTCGTTCTTCTCGAACCTGAAATTCTCCTAGTATCTGATTTACAATAAGTTGAGAATCACTATGAAGACACAAAGAATTGGCTCCGATCTCTAAGGCAAGTTCTAATCCAGCTATCACTGCTTCATACTCTGCATCGTTGTTGGTGGCAGCAAATTCCAACCATAGAGCATAGTGTAGCTTATTTCCCCTGGGGGTGATTATTACCACACCTGCCCCCGAGCCTTGTTCGTTGGACGCTCCATCCACAAAGAGATTCCACTTGATGTCTTCTGCTATTTCCGATTGCTCCTTACCTTTGTTGGCAGTGAATTCGGCGATGAAATCGACCATGGCTTGTCCCTTGATGGCGGTGCGAGGATGGTAGGTGATATCATATTGATTTAGCTCAATGCACCATTTAAGTAGTCGCCCAGAAGTGTCGGGACGATGGAGTACCTGCCTTAGTGGTTGATCGGTCAGAACTCTGATGGAATGAGATTGGAAATAGTGACGCAGTTTCCGTGATGTGATTAGTAAACAGTACGCCAGTTTCTCAAGTTTAGGATATCTGGCTTCCGCCCCTGTAAATCTCTTGCTTACAAAGTATACTGGCCGCTGCGTGCGTTTGTCTTCTCTCACCAAGGCGGCGCTTAGAGCATGAGATGACACAGTAAGGTATAGGTATAGCTCTTCGCCTTTGTTCAGAGTTGAGAGTAGTGGTGGTCTTTGGAGGTGTTCGATTAAGTTAAGGAAAGCTGTTAAGCATTCGTCAGTCCATTCGAACTTCCCCTTGTCTTTCTTTAGAGCTTCGAAGAAGGGGATGCATTTGTCAGTTGCTTTAGAGATGAATCTGCTCAAGGCGGCCACCTTCCCATTTAGGCTTTGCATTTCTTTTTGGGTAGAAGTTATCCTGATATCTTTCAGAGCTCAGACTTGTTCAGGGTTTGCTTCAATTCCTCTGGCATGGACGATGAATCCCAGGAACTTTCCTGATGATACTTCGTAGGAGCACTTTAGAGGATTCAGCTTCATTCCATATTAGCGAAGTACTTGAAACATCTCGCCCAGGTGGCTTACGTGATCGTCGGCTTTCCTTGACTTTACCAGCATGTCATCCACATAAACTTCCATAGTTTGTCCTATTAGCCCCGCAAACATCTTGTTGACGAGGCGCTGATAGGTGGCTCCTGCATTTTTAAGTCCAAAAGGCATTACTTTGTAGCAGTACAATCCCCGGTCAGTGATGAAACTAGTGTGGTCTTGATCAGGAGCATGCATAGGAATTTGGTTATATTCTGAGTATGCGTCCATAAAAGATAAGAGTTCGTGCCCGGCTGTGCTTTCCACAAGCTGATCGATTCGGGGAAGTGGGAAGCAATCCTTCGGGCAAGCGTCATTCAAGTTGGAGAAGTCAATGCATGTTCGCCACTTCCCATTAGCCTTCTTTACTAGTACCGGGTTAGCGATCCACTCTGGGTAGATGGCTTCTCGTATGAAGTCATTGGCAAGTAGATTCTTTACTTCTTCATCGAGGGCTGCTGATCGTTCCGCCCCCATACTTCTCTTTTTCTGTTTTACTGGCGCCTTGGTAGGATCGATGTTTAGTACGTGGCATGCTATGTCTGGGGAGACTCCAGTCATGTCAGCGTGCGTCCATGCAAATACATCCAAGTTGTGGCGGAGAAAATCAATGTGTTGTTCCTTCAATTATGCTTTTAGTTAGGACCCGACTTTCAATAGTCTACTCGAGTCGTGTTTGTCTACAAATACAAATTCCATAGCCTCTGCAGGCTCGGCGGTGGCCTCCTCCTCTTCGTCCCTAGGGTCTAATTCATTGAAAGAGTCACTGGTATATCGAAGAGGAGGGGCTCTTTTTAGTTGCTATGCTTCCAAATTTTTCATGCAGAGGGTAGTTTCTGCACTCTTCCCTTTATCCTTCCTGCGGTTATTGCGAAGTTCAGTTACATAGCAATCCCGAGCGATGTCCTGGTCTCCCTCTACTTCCCCTATTCCATTGTCCGTCGGAAATTTCATCTTTAGGCACCATGAGGCCAGGACAATTTGAAAGTCAGACAAGGCTGGTCTTCCTAGGAAGGCGTTGTAGGCCGAGTGGTTTTCTATCAGCACAAATGTTTGTTTCCGCACAACGGAGCGGGGATGACTTCCAATCTCAACAAAGAGGTCCAGTCGCCCGAGGGGTATCTTTGCATTTCCAGTGAAACCGTGTAATGGTTTATTGCAGGGAAAAACATCCTTTATTGACAGCTTCATTTTGTCGAACGCATGCTTAAATAGGATATTCACTGAGCTTCCAGTGTCTACTAGAATTCGTAAAACTTCGGCTGGACCGAGCCGAGCAGAGATGACCATGGGATCCGTGAGAGGGTACTGCCTTCCCTCCAGGTCACGCCTATTGAATGTGATGTCATCATTCTCTATCCGCTTCGGGTGGCGTTCTTCTTTAATAGAATTAACGCATTCTTCATTGTTTCTAAGTGACTTTCCGTACCTTTCCATCTCTGCCCAGCTTCCGCCGGCGATGTGTGGCCCTCCCGAGATGGTGTGGACCACTATCTTCTCTTGACTGGAGCCGCTGGTGTTGCGATTTCCTCTGCCTATTTCTGGGGAGGGTAACCTTGGGTTCTCATTGGCAGGAGCTGGAGTCCTGTTCTGACCTTTTACGTAGCGTTCTAGTCTCCTTCTTCTGATGTGTTCTTCAATCAGGTCCCGGAGATGATGGCATTCATTGGTATCATGCCCATGGGATTCGTGGAAGCGGCAAAATTTTCCAGACTTAATTGCGTTATCCGATTCCTTCTTGTGCGGGGGGCGTTAGTATTTAACTTCGTCTTGAGTGGCCAGGAAGATGTTTTCAATCGTTTCATTCAAAGGGGTGTAAGCATCAAATCTCGGTCCTGGCCGATATAGACGCTTTTCTCCCTTCTTTCCCCTAGCATTGTCCCTCGAGTCATTTCTTTGAACGTCCTTTGCTACAGCGGGCGTGTTGCTGTGAGCTGCCTTATTTTGTTTCCCTGTCTGCCTCTCAGTGGCAACGTCTTCAAGTCTCATATATTTCCCAGCTTCATGGAAGAAATCGGGTAAAGTAGCTGGTTTTTCTTTAGTCAATCTTCTAGCAAATTTAGTATCCGGATGCACACCACTATAGAGGGCCATTAAGATAAGCTTCTCATTGGCATCTTGGACTGCGGCCGCTGCGGCATTGAATCGGGTTAGATATTGCTGCACTTTCTCTCCAGGTTTCTGTTTGATACTGGATAAGGAATAAGCATCCTTGGGTTGCTCCACATGAATGCGGAATTGGCTGATGAATTTTTCTTTCAACATCTCCCATGAGCTGATGGATCCTTGGGGTAGGTGGCAGAACCAGGAGGTAGCTAGATCTGCTAAGAATAGCGGAAAGCATTTGCACAGTACTCCTTCTGTTGCTCCGCTCATTAGCATATGTTGTGTGTATCTCTGTAAGTGTACAACGGGGTCAGAGGTTCCCTTGTAAGGTTCCAAAAATGTTTGCACAAAAAATGGGCAAACACCTCCAAGTCGTATGATTTAGTCGATTTTCTGTTGTTCTTAGTGATTTGGATACTTTATGTGAATATGTAAAAAGCAGGGACTAAACTGTAAAAGACACACAGGTTTATAGCGGTTCGGCCAGAATGTGCCTACGTCCACTTTATATTTTATTCTCCTTTATTGTTCAGATTACAAGTACAAAGCTTTGATTACGAGTGTATGAAAGTTGTTTGAAAGTTCTGTTCGTTCTTGAGCTCTCCAACCTGTCCCCCATTGTTGTACCCTTGCCCCTCTATTTATAGAGTGAGGTTGGGAGTAGGGGTCTTGGATGTATGTAGCTGCTGGCGGGCCTGGGCTGATGCAATCTGGCCTGGCAATGTTGGTTCGGCAACGCCTTGATCCGGTGGTGTCTTGATCAATGCCTTCTCCATCTTGGTTCGGCTAGGCCCTGGTCCGGTGGGTTGGTTCGGCTAGGCCTTGGAAGTGGGTTGGTTGGGCAATGCCTTGGGAGTGGGTTGGTTCGACAATGCCTTGGGAGTGGGTTGGTTCGGCGATGCCTTGGGAGTGGGTTGGTTCGGCAATGCCTTTGTTGTTTCGATTTGGCGGTATTGGTCCGGTAGCCCTGGTTCGGTGGAAACATCCCCAACATTTGCCCCCTAAAGTGGGGCATATGCCTGCATATGTCGCGCTTTGTTATCCTAAGTTTGGACACTCTTGTTCGGCCCAAGTGCCGATCCAGTTGGTCCGGTTACCCCACGTTTGCCTATAAGTATGGGCCTCACGCTTCCGTCATTCCTCACCGTTTGAGATAGCCGAACCAAACATTTGCCTGCCGGATCGACCTTGTCTCCGAACCAGATTTGACTGCCGAACCAGGTGAGGCTTTCTTCTGCCGAATGAATTTTATGCTTGGACTACCGAATGAGATTCGAACTTGGACTACGGAATGAACTGAGGGAGTATGAGTGCCGAATGGACTTTTAGACTCGAACTACCGAATGAAACTTTTATGTTTATGAATGAGATTCCCGACTTTAGATATCTGTTTGTTTATATCTCTACATTCCTTGCTCTAATAATATTTTTCCCCGCGTTGTAGACAATGTCTCATAAAGTAGAAACTCGTTCTGACAAGAAGAAATCTAAGGATAAAGGAGAGTCCTCCATTGTGCCCCCAGTCCAGGCAGAACCAGAATGACATGGGCCTACCCTGAGATCGTTAGTGGATGGGTACGGTCCACAAGAGGTCTTGAACTCACCGCCTGACTGCTTTCCCAGTTCCCTCAAAGATGAGCAGCTTGACGCTATATCTAGATCTTTTGGGATTGACAGAGCGCAGATGAGGTTGCCGGGGAACGGAGTGATGCCGTATAACACCCCAGAAGGATATTTTGCTTACAGCAGGTATCATTGCATGTGCGGTGCCATCCCTCCGATTAACGCCTGGATAGTCAGCTTCATCACATACTTGAAGGTGGCTCCTTTCCAGCTTCAGCCTAATTCCTATGCTATCTTGGTGAGTCTGTTTATTATCTTCCAGAGAAGATACGGGCGTCCTCCTTCCAACCGGGAAATCTGGTACTTGTACAACTTGAGAGGCTACAAGAAGGAGTCTCTGTATATTAGCTTAGAGTCGGTTGTGTCCTTCAAGCCAGTCCTGGATTTATATTCGAAATTCAGCATGTTCAAGAAGGAATGGTTTTTTGTCAAAGATGACTCTGTTTCTTTCCGCCGCTTCACCTCTAGCTGTAAGTTGAATCTCATTTATAATTTTTGTTCTGACTGCAATACTCCTCCTTACGTGCTTTATTTCTTGCTAGCGGCAGGTGGCTTTGCGGTTGTAGAGAACGATCGTCTGGTTCGGATGGCTGAGGAGATAGAAGCCATTCCGGAAGGAGAAAGGGTGGCTTCTTATTTGATAAGAAACGCTACTCTTCTGGGGCTCAACCTGATTCTGCCACGTCAGTCTGTGGTCAAGTAGAGAGACACAGCTGAGGAGAGGGCCGCCAAAGCTAAAGGAGGGGCTACGGCGAAGAGCAGTAAAAGAAAACCCTTCTTAAAGCATCCAACTGCCGGGGGGAAGGAACTTAAGAAATCCGATGGTCCCTCCCCCAGCACATGTCCAAACGTTCCGGAGGAGAAAGATGAGGAGGAGGAAAGAGGCGAGGGTGAAGGAGGTGAGGCGGAGAGTGGAAGTGGTGGAGAGGGTGACGGACAGATTGGTGATGATGGTGGCGACGGGCAGAGTGGTGATGGTGCTGGGGCTTTGTCTTCTAAGCAAGCGGGTGTGATCCAGGAGTGGACGGACGATGCTTTCCGCCTAGATTTCGAAGGGCTGGAGGAAGAACCGGCTCTGGTAGAGAAGTCTAAGAAAGCTACAAGGCCGGATCCGGCACCGATTCATCTTCCAAAAGTGTTCTAGTTGAGGCAGCCCCCGCGACTCAAGGTGAATTTTTGACTTCTGCAGACTCCATTTATGATAAGGACTTAGGAATATTTTACGGTCAGCTCCCGTCCTGGAATGAGATCCAGGATTTATTGCAGTATCCCACTCCTCCCCAGGGTTTGTATAACAAAAGTGTCTCCTTACTTTTCCTAACTTGACATATTTCTTGAATTATAGTTTAACGTCTACTTGTAACACTTGGTTTTTTGTCCCAGCATTGGGTAAAGTGGCCAAGACATCGGGTGTGTAAGGACCCGATTCTTCGACTTTCGAAAATCGACATCGATACGTCCACTGTATCAACTGCCGAGCAATCGAATGCCAGAAAACCGAATTCTTAGGGTTTAAAAGAAGAGGTAGAAGAAAAGATAGAAGAAAAAGAGAAGAAGAAACAACATAACAACATCAGAAACAGAAACAATATCGGAATCTCACATATCGCAGCGGAACAATATATAATAGATAATCACTAGTCTTTTAAAACAAAGAACTATATCAGTTTATACATACATCAATCAGAGTCAATATACAACAATGGACAGTTATATAAACTTGTCCTCATACATAATACACAACGGAATAAAACAAAGTATAGGTGATACATTTCGCCATCCAGCTTGCTTTCAAAGCTCCAGAATATCCAGAATATCCTGATAACATAACTCTAGACTGCCCGTGTGGAAATTGGTGGGCACCCAGAGTTTAGAAGGGAAACAATAAACTCCGAGTCAGTCATGATGATTGGTGTGAGATCGTAAAACAGTTATTTTTCACAAAGAAAATAAAACAGATTCAAAATGCTTTTGGAAAATGAAACTACCATAAGACCTCCCACCACACACACAATGCAAACGCAGAATTGGAGGAGATTTCTTCTTATGATAGTCAAAGATGCTTACTACGCAAATCATTGGATTATTATTATTAATGTCTAGTGTAGAAAACATTTCAAAAGTATAATATTAATCTTAGCCAGCATACGCATTTCGCACTTATGCCTACTATAGCTACTATGTTCAATAGCAGGTTACCGCCACATTCCATAGCAGGTAATACAACTAAAACCGTACAAGGCTCGTATTGTTTCTTTGGATTTTCCAACAAATGGTCAGGCTAAGGAACTTCCTTTCCTCCTGCCGAATGGGATCGCCTCTGGCTGGACATCCCGAGAGACAAACTGCTCTCTGCCAAACAAGGCCGGGTTACCCCTGTAACAGGTAACTCACGAATATGTCATCACCCGGTCCTTTGGGACCTTTATCCGAGCACCGGTAACCAACATCACACATCATAAAGAAAGTGTATCCACATGAGTAAGTATCTGGGCTCCATACCATGATACCACCCCTTTCCAGAAGGAAATGACATACCCTAAAGGGCGCGACCCTCATAACCTTGCCGCAACATTCCTGTTTCGACCATTTCCGGGTTGTTGAGGCCCTGACGAAGTCTCTTCCACAAAGCTACGCTTTTTCAAAAAGCCACGCTTTGGGTCAACAGATGATCAACCTATGATCACAAAGATAAATGATCAAACAAATGATCATATCACAAATGATCAAACACTGATCATCACACAGCAACACTCAGCATGCCACATTACCAAATTGGGAATATATCGTTGATAACTTCAACTACATAACCTCTGAGCTCGTATGTCTCAGAGAAGGGTGTTAAGCTAAGAGAATAAATTCTCCGCCACCAACAGATATGTATTTGAAAGAAATCGGCTTTATATCTCAAATTGTAATGTCAGACATACAATCCATACAAGTCTGTTCCGGGATCGAACAGAACCGAAGGCACTTCTCACGAAGCCCTTGCAAATCCGGATAATTTCCAATCACGTCCGGACTTCCCGTCACTAAGGGTGATAAAACCTCTAAATCGGAGATCAACCGATGTAGAGTAACTCGACGGTAATCCTTCCGTTTTCAAAAATATCTGGTCTTCAACACCGGTCATCAAATGCGATTCATAATGACGTATCACATATTCGGAATGGGTTATACGACCCCATGGTCCTTTCCCGGCTAACCCAAATAGTGAGCGCTTATTCAAAAATAAGTGTGGCATTCAAATTCATCCAATTCACAACAAATACCTATTCAAGGTAATTATTAATAGTCGGTTATTTAACTATCAATAAAGATGAGCAACATCATCAGATTCCAAATTATTTTCCAAATTATTTTATTTTCCAAAATATCTTTACTAGATATATAATTTCCACACTCCAAAAATAAATCAATATTTATTTTTAAAACGAATTCCCATTTCTTTTATAAATTCCAATATACGATTTTCAAATCGATTTCAATATTCACTTTCAATTTATCTTTAGAAAGATAAATCTTCAAAAACGTTTCATTTCATTTTAGGAAACCATTTCCATACTTATTTAATAATAAGTAATTCACAAATCTATTTATTTATTTTCAACATTTGAAAATATTCGATATACTTAAATCAATATTAAGTATATATTTCATTCTTTAAGGAAATCATTTACTATAACAACATCTAATTGAGTCAAAACGAATGTTACGTAAAACATCGTTACGACGACTCAAAATCACTAGTATAGGGATTCGAAATTTAGATAGATATATAAATCCCAATACTATATAAAAACATTTCCTTTCGAAAATCATTTACTATAACAACAGTGTTATAGTCCACCATTTCCTTCTTTCTCGAAAACGTCTATTTCAACAATAAATGTTGAAATCTATGATTTTGATATTCAACACATTTTAAAACATCGTTTAAAACAATTAACTTCATTTTCAATGTCACTTTTCCAAAACGTATCCATTTAACTTAAAAATATATTCACTGTCCAAAATCGTGAATATACTTCACTAACCACATTTCAATCCTTTCTACACATTTTATTTCAAGAATTATCCACTATCCAAAATCGTGGATAAAATTCCCAACCAAACTCTTATTTTTACAACATTCAACATAAAGGATAATTCGTTGTCCAAAATCACGAATATATCTCCTTTACTAACTTTTACGTTTTATTCATCAAATTCAATTGATTTCGAATTTACAAACAATGTTTATAAATTCCATTCCTATTTATAAAAACTTCAACTTATAATTTTATAGATATCAACTTTATAAATCTTTTATATAGACCGTTTACAATATTCAAAATCCCAACTTAAACCATTTTATAAATAAATCAACTTTTATTTCAAAAATCACACTTTGGTTATATTACACCAAAAATCTTAACTTTTATAACTTTAAAATTTTAAACATTTATTTATTTGAAATAAATCAATTCAAAAATTCAATAAAACATCTACTTTCAAAAATCACTTAAAAATCCCTTTAAAGTAAAAGTCATTATTTTTAAACTTCAAAACTGAATCCGATGATGCAACAGCACCAACTAGTCAATCACAACAACAAACATCATATATCAATATGATAACAGAATATACATCAATATCTGTAAATAAATAAATACTGGTGAGGAATCCAGTTGGATCCCTCCAACCTGTTTCCCTGCATCCACAGACGTTAGCACAATACCCATTCCACTTCGAGGTGGAATATCGCGGTATACGGGTTTTATAAAAATCATCCGCTTACTAACGGCGCAATAGGGTCTCATCCGCTATACAAGGCGGAAAATCAATCAATCCAATATATACATATGCCAATATGTATATATTGCTATATATATAGATATATCCTACTATATCTAATATCACATCCAAATAGTCAACAAACAATAACTATAAAATCCACTTTCAATTTGAGTGAGAAAAATCTCACCTTTGCTTTTTATTTTGCAATCCATTTCCATTTTCGGCTGTTTCTTGATTTTAAACCTTGTATAAAACAATTTATACAATGTATTAATATTCGAATAATTCGAACAATTTATTTCCTTTTTAATTAATCGAAAAATCAATTGCCTTTTAATTATCTGACTGACCACTAATTTAATTTAAACCAATTTCCCTTTAATAAATCATCTTTCGTAATTAAAGAAATTGTACAAGTTGATTAAACAAGTAAATCATCGTAATCTATTTCTTAACAATTAAACAGTAGGTTTATAATTTATATAGATTTAAAGATTACATCTATGTATAAACTCTTCAACCCCTTTACAAATTCTTTTTCTTCTTATACAAAAATTTCTACTTTAAGCTTTACATAAAAATTTAAAAACAGGGTTACTTCACTTACTGTAATATATTTTTATGTTCTCTTTATAAACATATATATATACACATTACAAAAATTTAAATTTTAAATCGATTTTATACCTTACTGTCCACGAATCTGAACTCGAAGATGCCATCGATGAACCATGCCATCGAATCGAAATTGCCTATAGATCGCGACGCCACCTCTACCGAGTTCACCGGCCCTAGCTGTTCGCGAAACCCTCCAGCAGCCCACCTTCTGATCTTGCCGTTTGTCACTGCTCGAGCCCGCCTCGCCTCGAACGAACGCCCCTATTCGCGAACGATGCTCGCGCATCATCCAACGTGCCTCCGCCATGGTCGCCATCTCGCGAAACCCTAGTTTCGACGATGTCATCGCCTTGCTTGCTACCACTCCTCGCGCGCACGCGCCTCTGTCGATGCTTCGCATGGCCCACGCGACCACAAATCCAATCGCATCTTGATGTTGCCGTGCGATTTGGGAATCATTCGATTTTTTTTCGAACTGGGAAGGGAATAGGGAAATTCGTGATTTATGAAAGAAGAGGGGCTACGGCCATTTTTTCTTTGATTCGAATGAGAATGAAATAACAAAGTGAAAGATAGCTTGCTCATGTATTCCATTTGAAGAGAGGGAAGATAAATGGATCGGCCATTTTTAAATTTGAACGAGAAAGTTTTTCTTTTGAGTACGAGTGTTACAGAGGAGAAAAAAGGGACAAACGTACGCGATTAACAGAGAGTAGGGTGGCTTGAGTACGATTATAGGATGGTTGTGATTTGATTTGTACAAAATTTTAGATCAAATTTCAATTTAATTCTCAACGCGTTTGCTTATCGTATGCTCACATAACAACTCCGAATAATACAAAATTTGAAATCCGGTAATAATTCAATATTACGGATCCAATGGAACTGGTTTCGTCGAATTCCGAGACTGCTCCTCGGACGGCTATTTTTAAATTCAATTTAAATGATATAAATTCAAAACCGAACAAATCACTTTCAAATTCGATTCTGAAGCTTCAATTATCTTCAGTATCATCATTACGAATTTTAAAAGCTTTTGAAATAGTTTTCTTCAGCTTAAAACTGAAGATTCAAATTTTTATTCAACTTCCAATAGATTTAATTTTAAAGTTTAATCGCCAATTTCAAAGTTATATTGGGGATTCAAATTAAATTATCGTTCAAATATTTAAAATTAATTAAATATTTTCAATTTAAATTGTTCAAAATTCTGGGTCGTTACAATCTTCCCCCCTTAAAAGAATTTCGTCCCGAAATTACAAGTTAGGAAAAATGGTCCTTAACTCGTCTACTATTTTTCAAAATCTAAATAGTTTTATCAAATTTTCAAAACAAATCTTTCTACTAAAGATTCATTATCATTTCATACTAACTTTCCAACTTTAATTATAAGTTTCAAACAACATTGTTTCCTTAACAATTCAAATTCAAATTTAAATTCAGATTTAAACTTTCAAATTTCTCAAAAATTTTCTAACGCCCTAAATTCCCGAAAAATTTCACCAGCATCTCCTTTGCGCGGCTAACACGGCACGACTACAAAACGTCCCTACGGACTCTCAGATTTCAAAAAGAAAAAGAAAAAGCCAAGTGGCCAGACAATAAATCATCAAATCTCATATTGAAATTCAAATACTTACCTTTTGTCGAGCAATTCAAATTTATCTTTGAAATCAAATCCAATTCCTTTAATACACCTGTATATCCTACTAGCCATAATATCTAGTTACAACATTCAAACCATTATCATTCCGTTACAAAATTTTCAATATGTGCTTCTTACACATTTTTACTTCACTATTGAAGTTTATATATTCATTTTCATTCAATTTTACATTTCAAATTCATTTGAATTCAATTCCAACATTTAATTCAATTTGGATTCAATTTATCTTCTGAATATTGAATTTTATCGATTATCTTTAGTTCACTTCAAACTAATCTTGAAACTTCATTTTATTTCGCACAATTCACATTTGTTTTCAACATTCAGTTTCAATTTCCAGCTTTATCTTTATTCAATCATCACTTATAATAATTTCAATATCACATTTACTTAAGAATTTCACTCTTCATTTCTTAGGTTCAATATAAATATTCCATGTAGACATTATATTTATTTTCAATTTACCTTTCTTTTATAATTATTGAATTTAATTCATTTGCTTATAATTCAAAATGAATTTCAACTTTCAATTTCACTTTCATTAAATCACAATTGTAAATTTATTTATTCATTCACAATTTACTTCCATAATTCAATACTCAATTCCAATTTATTTGTTACTACTCCAAATTTATTTTCAACTTAATAAATTTTCTTTAAGTAATCTTTTCACTTTATTTAATTGATTCACTTATACTTACTTTGATTTAACTTCATTCTTTAAGTTAAATTTATTCTATCAAAATTCAAATTGTATAAGTTATCAACTCATTTCTTATTTCATAAATATTTTAAATAGGATTCCAGAGTCTTACCAACATTCAAAAATCATTTTGAAAACAATTCAAATTATCCTTTGAATTTCCAAAACATAAACCCAAATTTTCCAAACAACTTCCATTTAAAACAATTTGGCAGCAATTCCTCTTTTGGAAACCCGAAAATGAACACCGGTGATGTCGCGATCATCATCGGAATTATTTTCCAGCGACCAAAAAGAGTTTAGAGCTTTTCATTCCTTCAAAACATTTTTCAAACCTTTGAAATTCATTTTCAAATCAATTAGGGTTTTAAACTTTCCAAATCTCCAAAATTTTCAAATTCTTTTCAAAACATTTCCAAATACTTCTCTGGAATTCCGTTTCAAATTACAAATCACATTTACAATTTATATTCTCAAATTTCATTTGTATATGAATTTATTTCTTAACTTTGGAGTTACAATTTCAATTTCTTATTCAATTTCATATAATAATGATAACGTTTCAATATTATCACTTTCCTAACAACCAAACATCCATATATTATGATAATTCATAGAAAAATCATTTCTTTTCTATACAAAATAGCTTTGGGCAAAATTATCTCATTTACCCTATTTTAAAACAATACTGTGTCAGTTTATCTTGTTTAAGAGTTTAGAAACCCCTATCGATTACAGTTAGCTAGACCGCACCGACCAGAATCTATAAACAATCAACCGATAAGTCAACACAATACAAAACAATTTTATATTCACTAACAAATACGCACTCGTATCTATTATTGCACTCAACTCATTCTAGAGTACTACTGACTCTATCTCTAATGAGTAACACCCAACAGAGCAGGGTTGACGCTTAACCATATGCTCTGATACCACGCTGTAAGGACCCGATTCTTCGACTTTCGAAAATCGACATCGATACGTCCACTGTATCAACTACCGAGCAACCGAATGCTGGAAAACCGAATTCTTAGGGTTTAAAAGAAGAGGTAGAAGAAAAGATAGAAGAAAAAGAGAAGAAGAAACAATAGAACAACATCAGAAACAGAAACAATATCAGAATCTCACATATCGCAGCGGAACAATATATAATAGATAATCACTAGTCTTTTAAAACAAAGAAATATATCAGTTTATACATACATCAATCAGAGTCAATATACAACAATGGATAGTTATATAAACTTGTCCTCATACATAATTCACAGCGGAATAAAAAAAAGTATAGGTGATACGTTTCGCCATCCAGCTTGCTTCCAAAGCTCCAGAATATCCAGAATATCCTGATAACATAACTCTAGACTGCCCGTGTGGAAATTGGTGGGCACCCAGAGTTTAGAAGGGAAACAATAAACTCCGAGTCAGTCATGGTGACTGGTGTGAGATCGTAAAACAGTTATTTTTCACAAAGAAAATAAAACAGATTCGAAATGCTTTTGGAAAATGAAACTACCATAAGACCTCCCACCACACACACAATGCAAACGCAGAATTGGAGGAGATTTCTTCTTATGATAGTCAAAGATGCTTACTACGCAAATCATTGGATTATTATTATTAATGTCTAGTGTAGAAAACATTTCGAAAGTATAATATTAATCTTAGCCAGCATAGGCATTTCGCACTTATGCCTACTATAGCTACTATGTTCAATAGCAGGTTACCGCCACATTCCATAGCAGGTAATACAACTAAAACCGTACAAGGCTCGTATTGTTTCTTTGGATTTTCCAACAAATGGTCAGGCTAAGGAACTTCCTTTCCTCCTGCCGAATGGGATCGCCTCTGGCTGGACGTCCCGAGAGACAAACTGCTCTCTGCCAAACAAGGCCGGGTTACCCCTGTAACAGGTAACTCACGAATATGTCATCACCCGGTCCTTTGGGACCTTTATCCGAGCACTCGGTAACCAACATCACACATCATAAAGAAAGTGTATCCACATGAGTAAGTATCTGGGCTCCATACCATGATACCACCCCTTTCCAGAAGGAAATGACATACCCTAAAGGGCGCGACCCTCATAACCTTGCCGCAACATTCCTGTTTCGACCATTTCCGGGTTGTTGAGGCCCTGACGAAGTCTCGTCCACAAAGCTATGCTTTTTAAAAAAGCCACGCTTTGGGTCAACAGATGATCAACCTATGATCACAAAGATAAATGATCAAACAAATGATCATATCACAAATGATCAAACACTGATCATCACACAGCAACACTCAGCATGCCACATTACCAAATTGGGAATATATCGCTGATAACTTCAACTACATAACCTCTGAGCTCGTATGTCTCAGAGAAGGGTGTTAAGCTAAGAGAATAAATTCTCCGCCACCAACAGATATGTATTTGAAAGAAATCGGCTTTATATCTCAAATTGTAATGTCAGACATACAATCCATACAAGTCTGTTCCGGGATGAACAGAACCGAAGGCACTTCTCACGAAGCCCTTGCAAATCCGGATAATTTCCAATCACGTCCGGACTTCCCGTCACTAAGGGTGATAAAACCTCTAAATCGGAGATCAACCGATGTAGAGTAACTCGACGGTAATCCTTCCGTTTTTAAAAATATCCTGTCTTCAACACCGGTCATCAAATGCGATTCATAACGACGTATCACATATTCGAAATGGGTTATACGACCCCATGGTCCTTTCCCGGCTAACCCGAATAGTGAGCGCTTATTCAAAAATAAGTGTGGCATTCAAATTCATCCAATTCACAACAAATACCTATTCAAGGTAATTATTGATAGTCGGTTATTTAACTATCAATAAAGATGAGCAACATCATCAGATTCCAAATTATTTTCCAAATTATTTTATTTTCCAAAATATCTTTACTAGATATATAATTTCCACACTCCAAAAATAAATCAATATTTATTTTTAAAACGAATTCCCATTTCTTTTACAAATTCCAATATACGATTTTCAAATCGATTTCAATATTCACTTTCAATTTATCTTTAGAAAGATAAATCTTCAAAAACGTTTCATTTCATTTTAGGAAACCATTTCCATACTTATTTAATAATAAGTAATTCAAAAATCTATTTATTTATTTTCAACATTTGAAAATATTCGATATACTTAAATCAATATTAAGTATATATTTCATTCTTTAAGGAAATCATTTACTATAACAACATCTAATTGAGTCAAAACGAATGTTACGTAAAACATCGTTACGACGACTCAAAATCACTAGTATAGGGATTCGAAATTTAGATAGATATATAAATCCCAATACTATATAAAAACATTTCCATTCGGAAATCATTTACTATAACAACTGTGTTATAGTCCACCATTTCCTTCTTTCTCGAAAACGTCTATTTCAACAATAAATGTTGAAATCTATGATTTCGATATTCAACACATTTTAAAACATCGTTTAAAACAATTAACATCATTTTCAATGTCACTTTTCCAAAACGTATCCATTTAACTTAAAAATATATTCACTGTCCAAAATCGTGAATATACTTCGCTAACCACATTTCAAACCTTTCTACACATTTTATTTCAAGAATTATCCACTATCCAAAATCGTGGATAAAATTCCCAACCAAACTCTTATTTTTACAACATTCAACTTAAAGGATAATTCGTTGTCCAAAATCACGAATATATCTCCTTTACTAACTTTTACGTTTTATTCATCAAATTCAATTGATTTAGAATTTACAAACAATGTTTATAAATTCCATTCCTATTTATAAAAACTTCAACTTATAATTTTATAGATATCAACTTTATAAATCTTTTATATAGACTGTTTACAATATTCAAAATCCCAACTTAAACCATTTTATAAATAAATCAACTTTTATTTCAAAAATCACACTTTGGTTATATTTCACCAAAAATCTTAAATTTTATAACTTTAAAATTTTAAACGTTTATTTATTTGAAATAAATCAATTCAAAAATTCAATAAAACGTCTACTTTCAAAAATCACTTAAAAATCCCTTTAAAGTAAAAGTCGTTATTTTTAAACATCAAAACTGAATCCGATGATGCAACAGCACCAACTAGTCAATCACAACAACAAACATCATATATCAATATGATAACAAAATATACATCAATATCTGTAAACAAATAAATACTGGTGAGGAATCCAGTTGGATCCCTCCAGCCTGTTTTCCTGCATCCACAGACGTTAGCACAATACCCATTCCACTTCGAGGTGGAATATCGCGGTATATGGGTTTTATAAAAATCATCCGCTTACTAACGGCGCAATAGGGTCTCATCCGCTATACAAGGCGGGAAATCAATCAATCCAATATATACATATGCCAATATGTATATATTGCTATATATATAGATATATCCTACTATATCTAATATCACCTCCAAACAGTCAACACACAATAACTGTAAAATCCACTTTCAATTTGAGTGAGAAAAATCTCACCTTTGCTTTTTATTTTGCAATCCATTTCCGTTTTCGGCTGTTTCTTGATTTTAAACCATGTATAAAACAATTTATACAATGTATTAATATTCGAATAATTCGAACAATCTATTTCCTTTTTTAATTAATCAAAAAATCAATTGCCTTTTAATTATCTGACTGACCACTAATTTAATTTAAACCAATTTCCCTTTAATAAATCATCTTTCGTAATTAAAGAAATTGTACAAGTTGATTAAACAAGTAAATCATCGTAATCTATTTCTTAAAAATTAAACAGTGGGTTTATAATCTATATAGATTTAAAGATTACATCTATGTATAAACTCTTCAACCCCTTTACAAATTCTTTTTCTTCTTATACAAAATTTCTACTTTAAGCTTTACATAAAAATTTAAAAACAGGGTTACTGCTCTTACTGTAATATATTTTTATGTTCTCTTTATAAACATATATATACACATTACAAAATTTTAAATTTTAAATCGATTTTATACCTTACTGTCCACGAATCTGAACTCGAAGATGCCATCGATGAACCATGCCATCGAATCGAACTTGCCTATAGATCGCGACGCCACCTCTGCCGAGTTCACCGGCCCTAGCTGCTCGCGAAACTGCTCGCGAAACCCTCCAGTAGCCCACCTTCTGATCTTGCCGTTTGTCACTGCTCGAGCCCGCCTCGCCTCGAACGAACGCCCCTATTCGCGAACGATGCTCGCGCATCATCCAACGTGCCTCCGCCATGGTCGCCATCTCGCGAAACCCTAGTTTCGACGATGTCATCGCCTTGCTTGCTGCCACTCCTCGCACGCACGTGCCTCTGTCGATGCTTCGCATGGCCCACGCGACCACAAATCCAATCGCGTCTTGATGTTGCCGTGCGATTTGGGAATCATTCGATTTTTTTTCGAACTGGGAAGGGAATAGGGAAATTCGTGATTTATGAAAGAAGAGGGGCTACGGCCATTTTTTTCTTTGATTCGAATGAGAATGAAATAACGAAGTGAAAGATAGCTTGCTCACGTATTCCATTTGAAGAGAGGGAAGATAAATGGATCAGCCATTTTTAAATTTGAACGAGAAAGTTTTTCTTTTGAGTACGAGTGTTACAGAGGAGAAAAAAGGGACAAACGTACGCGATTAACAGAGAGTAGGGTGGCTTGAGTACGATTATAGGATGGTTGTGATTTGATTTGTACAAAATTTTAAATCAAATTTCAATTTAATTCTCAACGCGTTTGCTTATCGTATGCTCACATAACAACTCCGAATAATACGAAATTTGAAATCCGATAATAATTCAATATTACGGATCCAATGGAACTTGTTTCGTCGAATTCCGAGACTGCTCCTCGGACGGCTATTTTTAAATTCAATTTAAACGATATAAATTCAAAACCGAACAAATCACTTTCAAATTCGATTCTGAAGCTTCAATTATCTTCAGTATCATCATTACTAATTTTAAAAGCTTTTGAAATATTTTTCTTCAGCTTAAAACTGAAGATTCAAATTTTTTTTCAACTTCCAATAGATTTAATTTTAAAGTTTAATCGCCAATTTCAAAGTTATATTGGGGATTCAAATTAAATTATCGTTCAAATATTTAAAATTAATTAAATATTTTCAATTTAAATTGTTCAAAATTCTGGGTCGTTACAGGGTGTTCGGCACCGTCTTGAACAATATAAGTCTCTAAGGGCTTCTACTAAACCTAAGCCTCCGACTAACTGCCCTGGAGACGTAGTCGGCTACCGTCCTCTTCTTGGAGTTATCGAAGAGGATATCCAAAAGAAGAAGAGGAGTCGCTCCTTGTTGGAATCTCCACCTGACTCTCAGCCCCTGACTCAGCCTCTTCAGGATACCATGGAGGAGAATACTGAGCTTACTTCTTCCCCACACATGTCTGAAAATCCTACCGTTACCCCGATAGACCATCCTGGTTTGGCTCGTAATCCGTTTGCGGGTCACCCTGATCTGGATTTGGGTTCTCACGATATTTCCTTTGATGAGGCTACTGGTGAGCACCTTCTCCCTCGTAATCCCATGGTAAGGGTGCTTGACGAGGCCAAGTTCCTGGATCTTGATTTGCTTACCGCTCGGGTTGTAACCTTGGGGGACGAGGCTAAGGCAAACACTGACCGGGTTTCTGAGGAAACCAGGAGGTTGATGGGGCATCATGCTCGACTGGTTAAGGCTGGAGAAGAAATCAGCAGTGCTAACATTCGACTGCGTTTAATGGTTTCCGACCAGGCCAAACAACTCGCTGATCAAGCCATCCAGATCTCTCAACATGAGATTGCATCTAGGCAATTAAAGAAGACTATGGAAGAGGTCAGCAGGGCAGAGATGCGGACAATGGAGGCCGTTTGTAAGGAACGGATTGATATGGCTATTGCAACGGTGGATGAGGTTCGAAAAGGGGATCTCGAGCGGGTACAGGAGCTGTCCGGGAAACTTGAGGCTGTGGAGCTTGCTCAAACCAAGCTGAAGGTGGAGATGGATGAGATGCTCCAAGATATATACTTTCGCACTTGGAAACAGGGCAACTTATCTTGGATGGATGATTACCCACGAGTCATGGCCAGGATTTATCTCAGGGCCCTAGAGGAGGCTAAGTCCGATGCGGATAAGGAGGGTGGCATGGCCTTTAGAATGGATGTGGTTACGGCTCAATTCTCCAAGGAGGATAAGGTGGTGGTGAAAGTGGGTATGCGGCTGCTTGCTGCTGAGGAGGTTGGTGTGCAGTTGGAGGATGATGATCAAGGAGCAGAGGCTGGTAAGTCTTCTCTTTTAGCTCTCTCTTTTTTTATCAGACCGCTTATCGCTTATCTAATGGATTCTTCTTCTGGATTGGACAGGTAAGACCTCCGAGGTACTGACTACCTCTGGCCAGCATGCTGAGAGTGCCGATCCCGTAGCTAACTAGATCTTGGAGGGCCGGCAGGATAAGGGTGAAGCTCCGATGCAGCTGACTCCCTGACTTTACCTGGATGTCTTTTTGGTTTATTTGACATTGCTGTATACGCCAGCTCTAAAACATTAATGTAACTCTTAGGATGTAATCGTGTTATTGGCAACAAACGACTTTATTCTTAGCCTGTAATTTTTAACTTAAGCTGATTCTGTCATATTTGACTGTCTTAATTATTTTGACGTGTTGCATAAGAAATACAGCTGTGCACATGCTTGTGACTTTATTGTGTTTGATGCCAATTTCTGGCTTAAGATATAATTTCATACCTTGCAAAGTTAATGTGATGTGCGAATGAATTATAGTTATGTATTTATTTACAAGAGAAGAAAGTACCGCCCTTCATGTTTTCGTTGTAGATGGTAGCTTTGAATGTCTTATATGACTGAGCATGGAATGTAGTTGATTGACCTGTCATCTCATTGTGAGTTCTTATCCACATCGATGAGTGTCTCCTACTTTGTGTCCTGTACTTTAGGATTGTTATGGAGGATAGGAGGAAATTTTTTAAATAAGATAGAAATATAAGAAAAAGTAAAACTTCCAATCACGGAAGGCCTGCGAAGTGCTTAAGTTCGAGGCAAACGGGTTTTGTAGTCACTTTCCCTAGCTGTGGGTCTTGGAGACATTTGTCACCCATCTTACGCCTCCGCGGGGAGTTTATCTTTTTTACCACAGCCGTACTTAAGACACTCGTAGTCGAGATTGCGCACAGTAACTACCCGGGCCATTATGGCCCATAATCGTGGGTATTATTCGATTTACCGTGGCCGGCTAGCGTGGGTGCCGATCGTCAACCGTGAACTGCCCCTGGCTGGCCACACCTTATGTTGGGGCTTAAAGTAGGTTCACGGTTGCCAGCGAGCCGAACGCCGTAATGAGCTGCCTAGGCTATGGTTGGCCTACTCGGTGGCTTATTACCGGCTCATTACAGTTGGCTTTAAGGGCCAATCGCGAGCAATGAGTTAACCCACAGCAGAGGGATGCTGGAGCAAAAGTGTCTCATTGGCGAGGGCATAGATTCGCATAGTACCTGTTAGATCTTGTCCAGGTGAAGTCGCGCTGTGATGTGTCTTGAATGGAAAAGCCATTTCACAGGATTTCGTTCAACATAAAAGGATAAGGTTAACAAGCAGCCAAGATATAAAGGAACAAGTTAAAAAGAGACAAGTTTTTAAAGTGGTTCGGCACGAAAATGCCTACGTCCACTGATTCTCTTTGTTAATTCACTTCATAAGGGCAGTACAAGTTAAGAAAAGTATCGACGAAGGTGTTGGATGTTCCATGTCCTCTGGAACACCTCTCCGTCCACTGTTGACAAAATATAAGCTCTATTGTGGAGATCTTTATGAATTACATATGGTCCGTCCCAGATTGGATCTAGTGCTCCGGGGCGCGGGAAGATTCGCTTGAGGACAAGGTCTCCTTTTTGTAAGCTACGATGCTTGACTTTGGAGTTGTATTGCGTTGCCACTTTTTGCTTGTGAGCTGCTGCTTTGAGGGCTGCATCATTTCTTCTTTCCTCAATTAGATCCAAAGACATGTGAAGGAGTTTCTCGTTCTCTTCTGGGTTATAGTGGATCCTACGGTGGGAAGGCACTATAGTTTCAACTGGGAGCATGGCCTCCAATCCGTATGCCAAAGAGAAAGGAGTATGCCCCGTTGATGTTATGAAAGATGTGCGATAGGCCCAAAGTGCCGTCGGAAGTTCATCCACCCATGCGCCTTTTGACTTTTCAAGTTTCTTTTTGATAAGAGTTTTGAGAATTTTGTTGACAGCTTCGACTTGTTCGTTTGCCTGGGGATAAGCTACAGATGAGAAGCTTTTGTGAATTCCGTGCTCTTGGCACCAGTTGGCGAATTCCTCGCTGTCAACCTGAAGTCCATTGTCCGATATGATTTTAAGTGGGACCCCGTACTTGCATAGAACATTTTTGATCAAGAAGTTAATAACTTTTGCTGAAGATACTTTATTTAGGGGTTCTGCTTCCACCTATTTGGTGAAATAGTCGACTGCCGCTATAGCATATTTGGCTCCGCCTCGGCCCATTGGCAGTTCGCCAATTAGGTCAATTCCCCATACTGCAAAGGGCCAAGGGCTGGTCATTTGAGTAATCTCAGTTGTTGGTAGCCGCGGAATCTTAGCAAATTTCTGACATCTGTCACATTTTTTGACGAAATCTAAGGCGTCTTTGCTTAAGGTGGGCCAGTAATATCCATATCGCGGTATCTTTTTTGCCAGAGTCTGCCCTCCAGTGTGATCTCCGCAGCTTCCTTAATGGATGTTGGATAAGATTTCCTTCGCTTCCCTTCCAGCGACACAACTTAATAAGGGGTTAGAGAAGCCGCGCCGATAAAGGATGCCTTCTTGTATTGTGTAGCGGGAATCTCCCTTCAAGATTTTCTTGACTTCATTACGCTTTTCGGGCAGTGTGTCGTCTCGTAAGTATTTTTGGATGGGAGTCATCCAAGTTTCCTCTTCGACTGCAACTATCAGATTCACCTGCTCGAAACTCGGGGTCAGATGCTTTGAGATGGCCACTGCTCCGGAAATAGTGCCGTCTCTCATGCTAGCTTGCTTTGCCAATTCGTCGGCCTCTTGGTTCTCTTCCTGAGGGATGTGTTTGATTAAATAGTGATCCAATTGAACGAGAAGCAGTTTGGTCTTCTTTAGATATGCTACGAGTCGTTCTTCTCAAACCTGAAATTCTCCTAGTATTTGATTTACAATAAGTTGAGAATCACTATGAAGACACAAAGAATTGGCTCCGATCTCTAAGGCAAGTTCTAATCCAGCTATCACTGCTTCATACTCTGCATCGTTGTTGGTGGCAGCGAATTCCAACATTAGAGCATAGTGTAGCTTATTTCCCCTAGGGGTGATTATTACCACACCTGCCCCCGAGCCTTGTTCGTTGGATGCTCCATCCACAAAGAGATTCCACTTGATGTCTTCTGCTATTTCCGATTGCTCCTTACCTTCGTTGGTGGTGAATTCGGCGGTGAAATCGGCCATGGCTTGTCCCTTGATGGCGGTGCGAGGATGGTAGGTGATATCATATTGACTTAGCCCAATGCACCATTTAAGTAGTCGCCCAAAAGTGTCGGGACGATGGAGTACCTGCCTTAGTGGTTGATCGGTCAGAACTCTGATGGAATGAGATTGGAAATAGTGACGCAGTTTCCGTGATGTGATTAGTAAACAGTACGCTAGTTTCTCAAGTTTAGGATATCTGGCTTCCGCCCCTGTAAATCTCTTGCTTAAAAAGTATACTAGCCGCTGCGTGTGTTTGTCTTCTCTCACCAAGGCGGCGCTTAGAGCATGAGATGACACAGCAAGGTATAGGTATAGCTCTTCGCCTTTGTTCGGAGTTGAGAGTACTGGTGGTCTTTGGAGGTGTTCGATTAAGTTAAGGAAAGCTGTTAAGCATTCGTCAGTCCATTCGAACTTCCCCTTGTCTTTCTTTAGAGCTTCGAAGAAGGGGATGCATTTGTCAGTTGCTTTAGAGAAGAATCTGCTTAAGGCGGCCACCTTCCCATTTAGGCTTTGCATTTCTTTTCGGGTAGAAGGTATCCTGATATCTTTCAGAGCTCGGACTTGTTCAGGGTTTTCTTCAATTCCTCTGGCATGGACGATGAATCCCAGGAACTTTCCTGATGATACTCCGAAGGAGCACTTTAGAGGATTCAGCTTCATTCCATATTGGCGAAGTACTTGAAACATCTCGCCCAGGTGGCTTACGTGATCGTCGGCTTTCCTTGACTTTACCAGCATGTCATCCACATAAACTTCCATAGTTTGTCCTATTAGCCCCGCAAACATCTTGTTGACGAGGCGCTGATAGGTGGCTCTGCGTTTTTAAGTCCAAAAGGCATTACTTTGTAGTAGTACAATCCCCGGTCAGTGATGAAACTAGTGTGGTCTTGATCGGGAGCATGCATAGGAATTTGGTTATATCCTGAGTATGCGTCCATAAAAGATAAGAGTTTGTGCCCGGCTGTGCTGTCCACAAGCTGATCGATTCGGGGAAGTGGGAAGCAATCCTTCGGGCAGGCGTCATTCAAGTTGGAGAAGTCAATGCATGTTCGCCACTTCCCATTAGCCTTCTTTACTAGTACCGGGTTAGCGATCCACTCTGGGTAGATGGCTTCTCGTATGAAGTCATTGGCAAGTAGATTCTTTACTTCTTCATCGAGGGCTGCTGATCGTTCCACCCCCATACTTCTCTTTTTCTATTTTACTGGCGCCTTGGTAGGATTGATGTTTAGTACGTGGCATGCTATGTCTGGGGAGACTCCAGTCATGTCATCGTGCGTCCATGCAAATACATCCAAGTTGTGGCGGAGAAAATCAATGAGTTGTTCCTTCAATTCTGCTTTTAGTTGTGACCCGACTTTCAATAGTCTACTCGAGTCGTGTTTGTCTACAGATACAAATTCCATAGCCTTTGCAGGCTCGGCGGTGGCCTCCTCCTCTTCGTCCCTGGGGTCTAATTCATTGAAAGGATCACTGGTATATCGAAGAGGAGGGGCTCTTTTTAGTTGCTATGCTTCCAAATTTTTCGTGCAGAGGGTAGTTTTTGCACTCTTCCCTTTATCCTTTCTGCGGTTATTGCGAAGTTCAGTTACATAGCAATCCCGAGAGATGTCCTAGTCTCCCTCTACTTCCCCTATTCCATTGTCCGTCGGAAATTTCATCTTTAGGCACCATGGGGCCAGGACAATTTGAAAGTTAGACAAGGCTGGTCTTCCTAGGAAGGCGTTGTAGGCCGAGTGGTTTTCTATCAGCACAAATGTTTGTTTCCACACAACGGAGCGGGGATGACTTCCAATCTCAACAAAGAGGTCCAGTCGCCCGAGTGGTATCTTCGCATTTCCAGTGAAACCGTGTAGTGGTTTATTGCAGGGAAAAACATCCTTTATTGACAGCTTCATTTTGTCAAACGCATGCTTAAATAGGATATTCCTTCCAGTGTCTACTAGAATTCGGAAAACTTCGGCTGGACCGAGCCGAGCAGAGATAACCATGGGATCCGTGTGAGGGTACTGCCTTCCCTCCAGGTCATGCCTATTGAATGTGATGTCATCATTCTCTATCCGCTTCGGGTGGCGTTCTTCTATAATAGAATTAACGCATTCGTCATTGTTTCTAAGTGACTTTCCGTACCTTTCCATCTCTGCCCAGCTTCCGTCGGCGATGTGTGGCCCTCCCGAGATGGTGTGGACCACTATCTTCTCTTGACTGGAGCCGCTGGTGTTGCGATTTCCTCTGCCTATTTCTGGGGAGGGTAACCTTGGGTTCTCATTGACAGGAGCTGGAGTCCTGTTCTAACCTTTTACGTAGCGTTCTAGTCTCCTTCTTCTGATGTGTTCTTCAATCAGGTCCCGGATATGATGGCATTCATTGGTATCATGCCCATGGGATTCGTGGTAGCGGCAAAATTTTCTAGACTTAATTGCGTTATCCGATTCCTTCTTGTGCGGGGGGCGTTTGTATTTAACTTCATCTTGAGTGGCCAGGAAGATGTTTTCGATCGTTTCATTCAAAGGGGTGTAAGCGTCAAATCTCGGTCCTGGCCGATATTGACGCTTTTCTCCCTTCTTGCCCCCAGCATTGTCCCTAGAGTCATTTCTTTGAACGTCCTTTGCTACAGCGGGCGTGTTGCCGTGAGTTGCCTTATTTTGTTTCCCTGTCTGCCTCTCAATGGCAGCGTCTTCAAGTCTCATATATTTCCCGGCTTCATGGAAGAAATCGGGTAAAGTAGCTGGTTTTTCTTTGGTCAATCTTCTAGTAAATTTAGTATCCGGATGCACACCTCTACAGAGGGCCATTAAGATAAGCTTCTCATCGGCATCTTGGACTGCGGCCACTGCGGCATTGAATCGGGTTAGATATTGCTGCACTTTCTCTCCAGGTTTCTGTTTGATACTGGATAAGGAATAAGCGTCCTTGGGTTGCTCCACATGAATGCGGAATTGGCTGATGAATTTTTCTTTCAACATCTCCCATGAGCTGATGGATCCTTGGGGTAGGTGGCAGAACCAGGAGGTAGCTAGATCTGCTAAGAATAGCGGAAAGCATTTGCACAGTACTCCTTCTGTTGCTCCGCTCATTAGCGTATGCTGTGTGTATCTCTGTAAGTGTACAACGGGGTCAGAGGTTCCCTTGTAAGGTTCCATTGTTGGCATTTTCCATTCTCGGGGGTTGATGGCAATTTCGATATTGCGGGCGAAAGGGCTGGTTACCCTAGCGCCTATCCCTCGATCTCTTTGATCCCGTTGGACGCACTCCCTGAACAAGCGTGCCATCCTTTCATCAGAATTTGGAGCAGATAGAAATGAGTTCGGTTCTTCTCTGTGGGATTGATTCCGTCCGGAGGACCTGTAGGGATGGTATCGTCTATCATTCCTAATATTTTCTGGTAGCTGTCTTTGGTCTTCTGGGAGCATGCTAGGGTCAGCTACAGTTGGCCCTTGCCTTGATCTTCCCCTGCTGGGTTCTGTTCTAAGCACTTCCTCGGGTCCAACTTCGGGCTGGACTCTAGCTCGGCCCCGTCCATTGGTTTTTCCGTGGTTAGGCAGCATGACAAGCTCAGCTACAATTGACCTCCGCCTGGTACCTCCCCCGTTGGGTTCGGTTCCAAGTGTTTCTTCGGGTCCAACTTCGGGCTGAGTTTGGTTTCGGCTCCTACCATGGCTGCTTCCGTTGTTAGCTTCTTCGAAGAAGGAAGATCTTTGTTGCCTCCGAGATCCTCCAGACTAGGACTCACCCCATGATTCAGTGTTGTGGTTGGACTCTTCAGCATCCCTTAAGCGTGACATGAGTTGGTTCACCAAGGCTTCCTGTTGGGATGTGAAGCGGTTAGTCACTTAAGCCACAACCCTGTATAGATCTGTCCTAGTAATTGCTGTCGGTTGTTCCGTGGCAGGGGTTGTTGGATTTGCCTGACCTCCATTTGGTACTGCGGTTGGAATGGGATGATTTACTTGATCTGTGGCCACAGGATCTGGAATACTGCTAGTTGCAATGTTTTTTCCCTTGTTAACATCTTTCTTCTGCTTGGGAGGCATGTCTTCCAAGCAATGAGCGATGTTGTTAGGAAGAAGGTTAAGTGGGAGAAGCTGAAGTCCTGAGTTCAGCTCTCAATGAAAGCACCAAAAATGTTTGCACAAAAATGGGCAAACACCTCCAAGTCGTATGATTTAGTCGATTTTCTGTTGTTCTTAGTGATTTGGATACTTTATGTAAATATGTAAAAAGCAGGGACTAAACTGTAAAAGACACACAGGTTTATAGTGGTTCGGCCAGAATGTGCCTACGTCCACTTTATATTTTATTATCCTTTATTGTTCAGATTACAAGTACAAAGCTTTGATTACGAGTGTATGAAAGTTGTTTGAAAGTTCTGTTCGTTCTTGAGCTCTCCAACCTATCCCCCATTGTTGTACCCTTGCCCCTCTATTTATAGAGTGAGGTTGGGAGTAGGGGTCTTGGATGTATGTAGCTGCTGGCGGGCCTGGGCTGATGCAATCTGGCCTTGCAATGTTGGTTCGGCAACGCCTTGATCCGGTGGTGTCTTGATCAACGCCTTCTCCATCTTGGTTCGGCTAGGCCCTAGTCCGGTGGGTTGGTTTGGCTAGGCCCTGGAAGTGGGATGGTTCGGCAATGCCTTGGGAGTGGGTTGGTTCGGGGATGCCTTGGGAGTGGGTTGGTTCGGCGATGCCTTGGGAGTGGGTTGGTTCGGCGATGCCTTTGTTGTTTCGATTCGGTGGTATTGGTAAGGTGGCCCTGGTTCGGTGGAAACATCCTCAACATACACACACATTAATATATTGAAGTATGCAATTGAAACTTTATTATGCTTTTAACGTATACATATTTTTCTCAATAAAAAAATTATTAATTAATTGTGCAATCAATCATATTAACAATAAATGTAAATATAAAATATTAAAACATTTATAAATATATATATTTATGGTTATGTAAAACATGTTTAAAATGAAAAAATATTATATTTTATACGGGAATCAAAATGAGTTTGTTTTCTTCATTAATAGTTGCACAAGTAATCATGTTGATGACAAATCTCTATATAAATATATTAAAACAATTTTATGTATTTACAGTTATGTAATAAAATATTTAAAACAAAAATATGCCTTTTTGGAAATCAAAATAATTTTGTTTTAACATATTTATCAGAATCAAATTGTGTATATATGTGTTAATATACATAATTAATATATATAAACATACTTAAATAAATAAATTTTAGAATTATTGTAACAACCCGCATATTTTACGATTCGTATATTTAAATGTTTAATTTAAATATAACATCGTTAGTCAGATTTTAGTCCGAAAAAGTCACTATTCGTAGAAGAATAGTCGAATTAGTGAAAAGTCTATGTGGATAGTGCTTTTTGGAAGTGCCTAATTGAAAACACCTTTAAGTAGAAATTCAGACGTCTGAAATGGGTCATTCAGACGTCTGAAATTGTTCAAGTCAATCCAGAAAGAAAATAGGTTAAAATTGCCATTTTCAGACGTCTGAAATGGAAGATTCAGACGTTTGAATATTGTTCTTGACAACATCTGTTTTTCCAGATTCAGACTTCTGAATCGTTCATTTCAGACGTCTGAATGAAGTTTGAGAACTCATATTTTTCTAGATTCAGACGTCTGGTTTGGAAATTTCAGACATCTGAATCAAGAATGAAGTTGAGAATCAACAATTTGGACTCGAGACCATTTCCATTGAGTTCAAAATGTTGTTTGTGACTTTTTTGAGTATAAGCTTCGATATGTTTGGAGTAAGTTGAATTTTGCTATTTTCTACTTGGGCTTTTGGGTTTGGGTTTCACCCAACTCATCCTATAACCTAACTCAGCCCCCTCTCCTCTCCATTCACTCAACTCATTTCATAAAAACTCAAGCTCAACTAAAAATGGGGGAAGAGAATGGGAAATAGAAATTCCAAGCCCTAGATTCAATTGCAAACTCGAATTCTTGCTCCAAAATCTAAGAGAAGCTTAGGTAAGCATCCTCTTCTCCTTCTCCATCTCAATTCCTCTTCGATTTCTGAAATTTCCTAAACCCTAACTTAGGAAATATTTGTTCTTGATCTTAAATTGAAGCTCCTTGGGTAATAATTGAAGAGTGATTGTTCTTGCCTTGCTCTATAGCTTCTCTCTTGAGTTTTTGGGTTTAAAGGTGAGTTTTTGGAACTCACATCTATGTCTATATCTTTGATGGTTGTTGGGTATGAATTCCTAACATCTATTTCTTCTCCATTTGTCTTTGAATTGAACTGGTTCGATTAATATTCCAATTTTTGATGTTTTGAAATCAAAATCTATGAAAATCCTTATATGGATGTCGGGACATGTTGGTCGGAGTGTTTTGGTGAGTCTTTAAGTTGGGTAGTCGTTTGGCGTAAACCCCTAGCGATCGTCACTCATCTGATCGTTTCCGATAAGATTTGGCCATCATTGGCCTAGGAAAAATATTGCCAGAGCTTCAGGTTCAGACGTCTGAAATCTCCAATTTAGACGTCTGAATGTGCTTGTCCCGGCCCAATTTGCCTAAGTGGTGTGGATTTCCAATTTTAATCGATTTGTATTGATCCGACTTGTTGTTATCACTTACTATCGACTTTGATGACTTCTTTCTTTGTATTTTTAGACATATCCATTTTGATGGATTTGATATCGATTTCTATGGTTTTGATTCACGTCTTCGGATATGAATCTTTGGTGGCTGATTGTTTATACAATCATTTTTACGATTTTTCACTTCTAAATACAAAGGTTTCTATACCAGTAGTAAATACTCAAACTCTTCTATCAAAACAATTTCGACACTATTTAAAATATAAACCTCTCTTTTAAAATCGTTTTCCAATCTATTAGTATATACAAACCTTTACCTCATTCGTATGAGAAATCCAATTAAACGGCTTAGTAAAACAAGTGGTATGAAACGCTTGCGTTCACTTCGTCGGTTAATTCTCAGACTTGTACGATGGAACTCTTGTGACAATTTTCGAGTGGAAATCTACAATTCGTTCGTTAATATTTAAGTTAAGCTAGTGGTTATGGGACATGAAGCTAAACTCTTATATTTACTAGCTTAGTGTAATTCACCCTTTTTATTGATCGATGATGATCATTTTGTGATTTAGACTAGCGATGTGCGATGTCTATTTGTTTGTGTGGGGACAAAAAAAACCCCGTTTGTGGAGCTTCGGCTCAAATTTGGCGGGGTAGCGACCCGTGGTCTTCGGACCGTTTGTGGAGCTTTGGCTCAAAATTTATGGTTAGCGACCATGGAATAGCATTTCGTTTGTGATACACGTGTTGGTGAGTTTTCATGCTCCCGTTTGTGATAGGCCTTCCCCCCTTTGTGATTTCTAGATTTCTAGAATTTGTGTTTCACCTCTTTTTATGATTGGCAACGATATGTTTATCAATAATTGGGGTTTGGTGAATAAAATAAAGAATATGACATTCTTTTTGGTGCTTTGAGATTCTTGAGATATTGTATGATTTTGTTGTTGTTTAAAGTACATTTGTCACAATTTGACATTATTGTTATCACACGTTATTGTTATATCTCTACTCGTATCTCATTTTATTTTATATGATATTTATAGCTAGACTGATCCATTTATTATTTTCTTCTTAAATAATACTTGGGTCAGACCGAAATGTTACAGGTGCTTCTGCTTGACTCCTTATCTGGGATCTTCTTCTGACTTTTTTCAAACTACATAGTTTTGTAGTTTTTGCTATTATACATTTGAGATAGAGACTCCTTGATGTATAACTATTCTTTTGTCTAGCACTTGTATCTATTCTTTTGTGATGTAGTGGATCTAGATTGACCACTACTTTGATGTACATTTTTATTTCATATATTCATATCTGATTCCGCCTTTGTGATATGAATGTCTGTGACTGATTTGTGTTATGTTTATTTCTATATTTGTTTCCAAAGGCCACATAGCCACTGTGTGGTAGCTTTGAGTTTGTATTTGGTATGTCGGATTTCCTCTTGAAATGAAATGTAAGTTATTTTATCTGACATATCGGTACTCGCCCAAAGCAATTACACAAATGGTCGCTCCTGAACAGCCTTATTCTTCGCGCTAGTCGACAGCATTACCCAGTAGTGTTCTTGGCTAGCATGAGCATAGAGGTGGGGTGTCACAGCTTGGTATCATAGCCAAACTTCGGAACAATGTAGAATAATCTAGCAAGGATCATTCTCCTAAGTCTTTCTTAGGAATCGTGCCATAGGATTTAATTAGAGTCTTCGTACCGTTCTATCCTATTTCTTTTTATGATGCCTTGTTTTATCAATCAAGTTTGTTTGATATTCATTCTGAGATTAACCTTTTTTCTCTTTTATTTCTTTCTTAAAGAAGAGAAATGGTTGGACCAGGCCGTCCTAGCGCCGGTCAATCTAGTGCTACTCCCCAGGATGGAGTATTTATGTCTGCTCAGCAACTTCTAGATCTTGTAAGGAATGCTCAAGCTATCAGACCCACTCCGAAGCCCTCCCATCCTAAATCTGGGTTTGCACGCTTGTGCAGTGATTACACTAGTTTGGGTGGAAAGCCATTTAAAGGTTCCGAGAGCATTATAGAAGTCCAGGCTTGGCTTCAAACATGCGACCGCATCTTTACTCACATGAATCTTATTGTTCTTCATCAAGTCCAAGTGGCTTCTAGTATGCTCCAAGAAAGAGCATTAGAATGGTATGAGCTTTTGATCTCTGAAATTATTGAAGCGGATCTTACTTAGGAGCACTTCCGGGAAAGATTCGAATTAAAATTTGTGCCGGAAGCTGAAAAAGTATCTCTGGCTTGATGCTTCATTGACCTTGTTCAAGGTGAATCTTCCGTGACGGACTACGTCACTTCTTTCGAATCTCTATCTAAATATGGGGTCGAGTATATTAATACCCTATTGAAGAAAAATCAAAGATTTTTTTATGGGTTGAACAAAAACCTTAAAAAGCCATTACTTCTGAAATTAGAAGTTTCTTTTGACCAGCTTGTTGATATTGCTCTTCGACTCGAAGAGGCTGACAGTGATAGTGATGTTAAGGTCAAACCAAACATCAACAAGAAGAGACCTTTTAAATTCAAGCCTAATCCCAACAAAAAGGGGAAGCAAACAACTTCGGTAAGAAATACTCCTAACTCTCGTCGTGGAGAATGTTACAACTGTGGTTCTAAGGACCGTTATGCAAACAAGTGTCCGATGTCTCTTTCTTGCCGCTATTGCAATAGTTCGGGTCATACTATATCTTTATGTCCCAAACTTCAAGGCAAGAAAGAGGGCAAACTAAATGTTGTACAACCTCCTGCTAACACTTATCGTGGTCAAGGTATTTCTCACTCTATCCTTGATGGCATTATTATATTTCATGATCTTCCTATTCGAGTTCTCTTTGATACGGGTGCATCTCACACTTTTATATCAAAAGAACTTGTTGATGCTTTGTCTATAAATGATATTGGCTTGATGACTTCATTAAGGATTGCAAATCCGGTTGGAGGATCCGCAACACTCAGTTTACTCTGTAAGTAATCCTTATATGGATGTCGGGACATGTTGATCGGAGTGTATTGGTGAGTCTTTAAGTTGGGTAGTCGTTTGGCGTAAACCTCTAGCGATCGTCACTCATCTGATCGTTTCCGATAAGATTTGGCCATCATTGGCCTAGGCAAAATATTGCCAGAGCTTCAGGTTTAGACGTCTGAAATCTCCAATTCAGACGTCTACATTTGCTTGTCCCGGCCCAATTTGCCTAAGTGGTGTGGATTTCCAATTTTATTCGATTTGTGTTGATCCGACTTGTTGTTATCACTTACTATCGACTTTGATTACTTCTTTCTTTGGATTTTTGGACATATCCATTTTGATGGATTTGATATCGATTTCTATGGTTTTGATTCACGTCTTCGGATATGAATCTTTGGTGACTGATTGTTTATACAATCATTTTTACGATTTGTCACTTCTAAATACAAAGGTTTCTATACTAGTAGTAAATACTCAAACTCTTCTATCAAAACGATTTCGACGCTATTTTAAATATAAAGCTCTCTTTTAAAACCGTTTTCCAATCTATTAGTATATACAAACCTTTACCTCATTCGTATGAGAAATCTTATTAAACGGCTTAGTAAAACAAGTGGTATGAAACGCTTGCGTTCACTTCGTCGGTTAATTCTCGGACTTGTACGATTGAACTCTTGTGACAATTTTCGAGTGGAAATCTACAATTAGTTCGTAAATATTTAAGTTAAGCTAGTGGTTATAGGACATGAAGCTAAACTCTTATATTTACTGGCTTAGTGTAATTCACACTTTTTATTGATCGATGATGACCATTTTGTGATTTAGACTAGCGATGTGCGATGTCTATTTGTTTGTGTGGGGACAAAAAAACCCCGTTTGTGGAGCTTCGACTCAAATTTGGTGGGGTAGCGACCCGTGGTCTTCGGACCGTTTGTGGAGCTTCGGCTCAAAATTTATGGTTAGCGACCATGGAATAGCGTTCCGTTTGTGATACACGTGTTGGTGAGTTTTCATGCTCCCGTTTGTGATAGGCCTTCCCCCCCTTTGTAATTTCTGGATTTCTAGTTGATGATTTCTAGAATTTGTGTTTCACCTCTTTTTATGATTGGCAATGATATGTTTGTCAATAATTGGGGTTTGGTGAATAAAATAAAGAATATGAGATTCTTTTTGGTGCTTTGAGATTCTTGAGATATTGTATGATTTTGTTGTTGTTTAAAGTACATTTGTCACAGTTTGACATTATTATTATCACACGTTTTTGTTATATCTCTACTCGTATCTCATTTTATTTTATATGATATTTATAGCTAGACTGATCCGTTTATTATTTTCTTCTTAAATAATACTCGGGTCGGACCAAAATGTTACAGGTGCTTCTGCTTGACTCCTTATCTGGGATCTTCTTTTGACTTTTGTCAAACTACATAGTTTTGTAGTTTATGTTATTATACATTTGAGATAGAGACTCCTTGATGTATAACTATTCTTTTGTCTAGCACTTGTATCTATTCTTTTGTATTGTAGTGGATCTAGATTGACCACTACTTTGATGTACATTTTTATTTCATATATTCATATCTGATTCCGCCTTTGTGATATGAATGTCTGTGACTGATTTGTGTTATGTTTATTTCTATATTTGTTTCCGAAGGCCACTTAGCCACTGTGTGGTAGCTTTGAGTTTGTATTTGGTATGTCGGATTTCCTCTTGAAATGAAATGTAAGTTATTTTATCTCATATATCGGTACTCGCCCAAAGCAATTACACAGATGGTCGCTTCTCAACAGCCTTATTCTTCGCGCTAGTCGACAACATTACCCAGTAGTATTCTTGGCTAGCGTGAGCATAGAGGTGAGGCGTCACAATTATAATCATAAAAATAATGTTTATGTCGAAAACAAAAATTACATAATATATTATTTTGTGATAAACTAAAAAATAATTAGTGATAATCATGACTTCGATTATCACGTCATCTTCGATGCTTCCTTCTCAGAACTCATTTCGATCTTAGAAAGGAAGTGCAAAGCTCTTTCTGAGCTTTTGTTTTGTTTCTCTCATTCTACGATAATGAAAGAATGAGACCGTTTATAGAGAAAAGTGGATATATACACATTAATAATGTCATATAATTCAACGAATCTATATCGAAAAATTGAAACGATTTGAATTTGCTAAAGTAATAGGTATTACCCCTTTAAAGTCTTTGCCAACTCATATCGGGTCTCAAAATTCTCCAAAAATTCCATGGAGGCCGAAGTAGGGGCACAAATGGAAGCCAGATATATGTGATATGTGACTTTTTTTTGTCATGCTAGAAACGTATGTGCTAAAAAGTGGAGGAAGAACAGCAGACTGCCCCTCCAAACTTCAGGAAGGGGAACAACATGTCATATAAAGCAAAGAGTACTTAAAAAGTCTGCAAAATATGTCCCCCTTGAAGCTTTGCAAAATTCTAATGATGACCCAGTTCAAGAAAATGGATCCTAACACCGAACGTCTAAAGTTGAAGGTCCATCTTTTGGGCATCCAACGTTTGGACGTCCAAAAAATGAAGGTTAGACGTTGGATGCCATTCTTTGTACGTCATTGAGCATTTAGTTTTGAAAATTCAGTGTCTTGAATTTTTGAAGGCTGTTGTACTTGGGGTTCCATGATCATTGAGCAACCACGTCAGTATTCTAAAGGGCATGCAAAATGAAAAATCTGATGCAGTTCGTTCTCTCTAGCAAATCAAAATTAATGAACCAGAGGTCCAGAACTCGTATCAGACTGACGCAGCGGATAATTCAAAACAATGTAGATCGATGAAAGTAGCGGTCGATGGATTGGAAGATACTGAAATGCCCAAATTCGTTGATCCGAAGATACCGAATTCTAGCTATCCCGAACTCGTTGATCGCGCACGATACCGGGTTCAAAGATCTTCAATTCTTCAAGCGTTGATCAAGCGCACTTGATTCCGCGAATCGGCTTCTACAATCGTTGAATCGAGCGCACTCGATTAACCGAAAGAGGAGATAGGAGATTACACTCAACTACCAATTTAAAATGAAAGCACACAGCAATCAAAGAGAATTTTATTCAAAAATCAACAACCTTAAAAAATGATTCAACTTGCCTATTTATAGGCTACAACACGCAACAGAAAAGAAATACATCTCCTAAGTCGTTTCCGACCTAACAGTCACGACCTAACATTTCAGACGACTTACGACTTACACACATGCGACTTAAAAACAAGTAAGAACTACGAGTTAACAAACAGAAAATACAAACAGATTACATCACTTAGGTCGTAGACGACCTAGCAACTTCCCACGACTCAATCTTCAGACGACTTAGTATAAGTCGGTGGCGACTTAACAACAGCTTCTTCACGACTTAAAGAATCAACGGCAGAGATTAACTCGGCAGAAAAAAAAATCAACGGCAACAAGTCTACAGCGACTTAAAAACATGCGCATCTCAGATCAGCTACTTAAAGACATCAATGGTAGAGATTAACTCGGCGGACGAATCAACGGCATCCAGAGCTTCGCAACCTAAAAGATAAGCGGTTCCAGACACCACTTCGCGACCTAAGCCTTGCGACCTAAGTCCTTGCGACTTAACTCCCAGGTCACCCAGCGACTTATCCTAAGTCGTTCCTGTTTCTTGCGACTTATCATAGGTCGTGATTTGTTAGGTCGTAGCACCCTCTTAGCTCGTTCCAGCGACCTATTCCTTATCTCGCTAGGTCGTACGCGACCTAAAAGCATGTTAAGTCGTTCCAGCGACCTATCTCCTTGTTTTAACTCACCATCCCCAAACCCGTTAGGTCGTAGTTCTTTCCCTGGTGATATGTTAGGTCGTTCACCATGTTGCACTGCAAAGTTAGGTCGTTCGCGACCTATCACTTCCTTAGGTCGTAGACGACCTAAGACTTCAGCTTTCCACCATTCTTCACAAGATGTTAACTCCTTAGCTTTAGGTCGGATTCAACCTATCAACATGTTATGACCTACGAGTTTGCTAGGTCGGTCACGACCTAGTACTTGGCCTGCATCATCCTCTCCTGGTTAAGAGAAATTCGTCCTCGAATTTGTAAATTCTACCACCTCAGCTCGTTCATCTCCATGATATGGTACGAGATGTTTAACATTGAACACGTCAGACGTATATACATCATCTGGCAGCTTCAATTTATAAGCATTTTCATTGATTCGTTTTACGACTTCCACAGGACCAATTTTTTTGGCTTTTAACTTGTTATAAGCGCCCACTGGAAAACGATCCTTTGTTAACACTGCATAAACTAAATCACCTTCGTTAAATTCAACACTTCTTCGTTTCAAATCTGCAGATTGTTTATACTTCTCATTTGCTTTCTCCAAACGTTCTTGAACGATTTTATGACATTCCGTCAACCCTTCAACAAAATCCGCAGCTTTCTTAACTGTCCCCTTTGAGTGTGGTATTACCGTTAAATCCAACGGCCCTTTCGGTAAGCTCGAATAAACAATCTGGAATGGACTGAACCCAGTACTTCGATTCATAGCATGATTATGAGCAAACTCTGCCTGGCATAACTTCACATCCCAACTCTTCAGATTATCTTGCACAAGACACCTCAACAAGTTTCCCAACGATCTGTTCACAACCTCGGTCTGTCCATCCGTTTGCGGATGATAAGCACTACTAAACTTCAGTTTCGTTCCCACCATTTTCCACAAACTCAACCAAAAGTGACTCAGAAATCGAGTATCTCTGTCCGACACAATAGATTCTGGCAATCCATGAAGTCGATAGATCTCCTTGAAAAACAACTGAGCAACATGAACAGCATCCGCCGTCTTCTTACAAGCAATAAAATGTGCCATCTTTGAAAATCTGTCCACCACAACAAATATAGAATCATTCCCCCTTTGAGTTCTAAGCAAACCCAAAACAAAATCCATACTGACATCCACTCATGGTTTTACAGGCACGGGTAACGGCATATATAAACCAGCATTCGTTGCAGTTCCTTTCGAAACCTGACAAATATGACAACGCTCCACAAACCTCTCTACTTCTTTCCTCATCGATGGCCAAAAGTAAGATTGTGAAATCAACTGTAATGTACGGTCTCTCCCAACATGTCCTTCTTCATGTAGCTCCTTCACAATTTTCATTCTCAGACTGCAATCAGGTATGCACAATCGATTTCCTTTGAACAGAAAACCATCTACCATCACGAATTCATTCGTCTCCCCATTCTTGACTTTATCAACAAACTTCATAAAGAAAGTATCTTCCACAAATAATTCCGGCAAAATGTCAAACCCAGTCACTTCAACCTTCATTGTTGTCAACAAATGATTCCTCCTACTCAAAGCATCAGCCACACGATTCGTCACCCCTGACTTGTGTTTAACAACAAAAGTAAACTGTTGCAGATATGCACTCCACGATGCATGTCTTGCTGAAATCTTGTCTTGCCCTTGCAAATGCTTCAATGCTTCATGATCAGTATACATAACAAACTCTTTCTGAAATAGATAATGTCTCCAGTGTTTGATAGTTTGCACAACAGCATAGAATTCCACATCGTATGTACTGTATCTCATCCTTGCTCCGGATAACTTCTCACTAAAATATGCAATAGGACATCCACTCTGACTCAACACTCCTCCAATTCCAACCTTGGATGCATCAGTGTGTAGCTCAAACAACAACTGAAAATCAGGCAATACTAGAATTGGCGCAGATGTCAGCAACTTCTTGATCTTCCCAAAAGCATCCCCTGCTTCCTTTGTCCATGCAAATTGTTTACCCTTCATACAATCAGTTACAGGCGCCATCACACTACTAAAGTGTGGAATAAACCTTCGATAAAATGAAGCCAACCCATGGAAACTACGAACTTCCGTTATCGTCTTGGGTTGCGGCCAATTTCTGATAGCTTCAACTTTACTTTGGTCAACTTGTATTCCCTTTTCCGACACAACATACCCTAGAAATAAAACGCTATGCGTCATGAACACGCATTTCTTAGTTGCAGCATAAAATTGTTCTTGTCGCAGTACCATCAGCACTTCTTTCAGATGATTCACATGTTCCTCTGGACTCCCACTGTAAATCAAAATATCATCGAAATATACCACCACAAACTTCCCAATGAATGGTCGAAAAATCTGATTCATCACCCTCATGAAAGTACTCGGTGCATTTGATAAGCCAAATGACATAACCAACCATTCGTATAGACCCTCTCTGGTTTTAAAAGCAGTCTTCCATTCATCGCCTGGTCTGATACGAATTTGATGATATCCGCTCTTCAAATCAATCTTCGAAAATATAGTAGCTCCGCTTATTTGATCTAACAAGTCATCCAATCTCGGCATTGGAAATCTATATCTCACAGTAATCTTATTCAATGCTCGACTGTCAGTGCACATCCTCCAAGTTCCATCCTTTTTGGGTACCAATAAAGCTGGTACAGCACAAGGACTTAAACTCTCCTGCACACGCCCCTGTTCAAGCAATTCCTCTACCTGCCTCCGCAACTCTTCATGTTCCTTCGGACTCATTCGATAATGTGGTCTGTGTGGCAACACAGCACCTAGAACAAGATCTATCTGATGTTGAATATCCCTCAACGGTGGCAACTCCGTTGGTAACTCCTTTGGAAATACATCGTCAAATTCTTTCAGTACTGGTTTTACTTCTTCCGGTATTTCAACCACTTCCTGACTCTCCCGTCCAATCAATAAAAATACTTCCGGCTCCTCCTCTACTTCCTTCACAAACTCCTTCAAAGATAACAAAGTTTTGAGTTCTTCAATCTCCTCCAACTTGTTTTCCTCCGGTTGGCGCTTCTTTGGAACTAGAGTAATCTTTGTGCCTTCAAACATGAAACTGTAACTGTTGGTACGCCCATCATGTTGTACTGCTCTATCATACTGCCACGGTCTCCCCAGCAACAAATGACAAACGTCCATATCTACCACATCGCACCAGATTTCATCTTTGTATTTATTTGCAATTGAAAAATTCACCCGAGCCCTTCATCCAACCTTCACCTCCCCGCCTTTCCTCAACCAAGCTAGCTTGTATAGTTTCGGGTGTTTCTCAGTCTTCAATGTCAACTTCCTTACAGCTTCTGAAGAAATTATATTATCACAGCTTCCAGCATCAATAACAAATTTGCAAACTTTCCCCAGAATGGTACATGTCGACTGAAAAATATTGCTCCTCAACCAACTACAATCCTCCTCTTGCTTTGGTGTTAAACAAGACCTCTTCATCATTAGATTATAACCTTCGTCTCCCGACACTTCTTCTTCCTCCTCATCAGATGGTGAATTGGAACATTCAGCTTCTTCATCCTCAACCTTCGCTATCATAGTTCTCTTCTTCGGATTTGGACATTCGCTACTTTTGTGACCAAATTCCTGACAATTGTAACATTTGAAACCATTATTGACTTTCGCCTTTCCAACCTCATTCACAGCTGGTTTTGCAACAGCTTTTGAAACATTAGAACTCCCACTAACTCCCTTTACTGGATTGTTGGAATTTGTAAACACACCTCCTCCTCGTCTTCCCTGTTTCTCCCAAGCCAACGCTTTCTGGTGTGCTTCCGCTACAGATCTGGGATCAAACATGTTAACCATATCCTGAATCTGCATTCGCAATCCTCCAACAAATCTGGATGTCAACTGTTCTTCTGTCTCCATAATGTCATTCCTTGCAATCAGTTGATAGAATTCATCAGCATAGTCATTCGCAGATTTCGTTCCTTGTCTCAAGTTTTGCAACCTCTGATACATAAGCGATTGATAATTATATGGTAAGAATGTTGCTTTCATCAACTTCTTCATCTTCTCCCAAGATTCAACCTTTGACTTCCCCATTCGTTCACGTGTAAGTTTGGTTTGCTGCCACCACGCCAAAGCTCTTCCCCTCAACCTTGTAGCAACCAACTTCACTCTCCGATTTTCTGGAACATCTTTGAAATCAAAAATCTCCTCAACATTAGCTACCCAATCTAGAAACTCTTCTGCTTGCATACCACCTTTGAATTCAGGAATTTCAGTCTTCATCCCCGACTCCCACTTGTGATCATACTCAGAGTAATTTCTTCCTTGTCCTCGTCCTTGTCCTCGAACACTACCACCATCATACTCCTCTTCAAAGTCAGATGTATATCGTTGTCTATCTCGTCCACCCACATCTCTACTACCTTCACGTCTACCACCATCATTCCTTCTATCTACATTCCTCTGTTCACGATCATTCACGTTCCTCCCACGCCCTTGATCATTTTCAACACTTTTGTCTCGATTGGAATGTAGCGAGACTCTACTTCCCCCATGGTTAGATTCAGGTGAAACCCTTCTCCGATTTTGATTCATCTCTAACATCATCTTCTCTAACCGACCAATTCCTTCGTTAAGCTTTTCATTAAAGTTTTCATTGATTCTTTGCTCCATCTCATCAGCTTCTTCTCTTCGATACAAAGCTTCTACGTTTTGGTGACGATTTGCTCTTCTCGGTGGCATGATTGTAAATTGTACTAACTTCAACAAACTCAACTTCAAAAATTCAAATCTCTCCTTTGGCGCGCGCAAGCTGCATGGCCCAAGTTCAAACAATTCTCGAACTTAGATCCAAAATAGAATGGATCAAAACTCCCACTCATGTTGCTACTCGATGATGAACTCGACGAACACAACTCTCGGCCTCTAACACAAATCCGATCCTCCAAGCTTCAAAAATGAATGCAAATTCCCTCAACTAGCTCGGCTGTCTCAAACTTCTTCAAATTTCTTCAATTGATTGGCTCCAAGTCTCGATCTAGCTATGATTGGCTAGAACTTGCTCTGATACCAAAACTGACGCAGCGGATAATTCAAAATAATGTAGATCGATGAAAGTAGCGGTCGATGGATTGGAAGATACTGAAATGCCCAAATTCGTTGATCCGAAGATACCGAATTCTAGCTATCCCGAACTCGTTGATCGCGCACGATACCGGGTTCAAAGATCTTCAATTCTTCAAACGTTGATCAAGCGCACTTGATTCCGCGAATCGGCTTCTACAATCGTTGAATCGAGCGCACTCAATTAACCGAAAGAGGAGATAGGAGATTACACTCAACTACCAATTTAAAATGAAAGCACACAGCAATCAAAGAGAATTTTATTCAAAAATCAACAACCTTACAAAATGATTCAACTTGCCTATTTATAGGCTACAACACGCAACAGAAAAGAAATACATCTCCTAAGTCGTTTCCGACCTAACAGTCATGACCTAACATTTCAGACGACTTACGACTTACACACATGCGACTTAAAAACAAGTAAGAACTACGAGTTAACAAACAGAAAATACAAACAGATTACATCACTTAGGTCGTAGACGACCTAGCAACTTCCCACGACTCAATCTTCAGACGACTAAGTATAAGTCGGTGGCGACTTAACAGCAGCTTCTTCACGACTTAAAGAATCAACGGCAGAGATTAACTCGGCAGAAAAAAAATCAACGGCAACAAGTCTTCAGCGACTTAAAAACATGCGCATCTCAGATCAGCTACTTAAAGACATCAATGGTAGAGATTAACTCGGCGGACGAATCAACGGCATCCAGAGCTTCGCGACCTAAAAGATAAGCGGTTCGAGACACCACTTCGCGACCTAAGCCTTGCGACCTAAGTCCTTGTGACTTAACTCCCAGGTCACCCAGCGACTTATCCTAAGTCGTTCCTGTTTCTTGTGACCTATCATAGGTCGTGATTTGTTAGGTCGTAGCACCCTCTTAGCTCGTTCCAGCGACCTATTCCTTATCTCGCTAGGTCGTACGCGACCTAAAAGCATGTTAAGTCGTTCCAGCGACCTATCTCCCTCTATTAACTCGCCATCCCCAAACCCGTTAGGTCGTAGTTCTTTCCCTGGTGATATGTTAGGTCGTTCACCATGTTGCACTGCAAAGTTAGGTCGTTCGTGACCTATCACTTCCTAGGGTCGTAAACGACCTAAGACTTCAGCTTTCCACCATTCTTCACAAGATGTTAACTCCTTAGCTTTAGGTCGGATTCGACCTATCAACATGTTATGACCTACGAGTTTGCTAGGTCGGTCACGACCTAGTACTTGGCCTGCATCACAGACACACATAATGAAAGTAGCATAGCCACGGCTTCCATGCAAAACTGCTCTCCGTATCTTGTTAAACTGCCTACCACTTGCATTGATTCACCAAACATGCACATCTCTGCATGCACACCAACCATAGTTTTCAAGACCGTGCCATGCATTGAACCACGATGATTGAAGCTTTTGATGGTTCAACCGGTCGAACAATCGAAACCGTAATTTATTTTTTTCGAAAATTTTGCACATTTAAATACAAACTATACACAAAAATATTGAAATAATAATGCTATGTACATAAACTGTAGACGGTCTTCAAGGTATGCAACCGAAGTTGTGTGTTGTTGCAGTGCACAACTACAGCTTTGTATATAGTAGAGTAGTGCAGAACGATGGATGTTTAATGACGACAGACTTGACGAGTCTTACAGTGGTATTAGAAGAGTTTGCTAAAGTGAGGAACAAAATGATGAAGTTGGTGGTTTAAATTTTGAAATGATTATGATTTTTGAAATATATATATTTACTTATTTTCTTCAAAGCAATGCAAAAGATGAAAATGAGAGAGAATTAAACGATGAGAAAGTAAAAAAAACAAAAGAACCGTGGTTCAACCAGGTAAAATTGACGGTTGAACCGTTGGTTTAAATGTCCGACCAAGGTTCATGGATAAATGAGGTCCGATTAAGTTCCGGACCGTGGTGATCAAAGGTTCAGGGTTATTCGAGGTCGGATCGAGGCAGGATAGGGTCATGAAAACACTGACACCAACCCTTAAACCCATCAGCTCCTGAATAAGAACACTCACCACCACTTACACATAGCAAATCTCGACCGCCTTATTTTCCATTGACAAAAACAGCACTGCATGGCCAGATGGGTTCAACTGTGCATTCTTCGATGCAACCTGGTCTATCATAAGCAAACACTTAATAAAAGCTGTTCAACAATTAAAAGTTTCTTCAAAAGTAGCAAAATGCTAAGTGTTATTAACTCTACTAATGTATGCCTAATTCCAAAAACAAATAATCCTTCCAATGTCAATCACTTTAGAGTTGAGACCCATCATTCTATGTAATACCATCTACAAGTGTATTGCCAAAGTGCTAGCGACAAGGCTTAAAGTTGTGCTACCTTCTCTTATTTCTCACAACCAATGTGCCTTCCTAGAAGGGTTGTTGCAAGTTGCAACATTCTTCTCACTAATGAACTCATCAATTAAAATTGATACCAAAGTCATTTTCAATCGTATTGTTCAGTAACTTTTAAAAAAATTCCAAAATCATACATCCATTTACGATGCATTTGAACTTTTTCAGATTAAACTACACCAAACGTTGTTTGTATCTTACTAAGTAAGAAGATAAGGAAAATCATACATCCATTTATGGAAATCCTCACTACTATGAACAATTAGTACTCTCAAAAGCTGATTAAATTCCACTCAAAGTGTCATGATCCTTCCATTACAAGTGTATGCTTCATTGATGACCAAGTTATTTTCTCCAAACCTACATCTCTATCTCTTGAAACCTTGCTTTCTACACTTGATTACTTTAAGTTATCAACCGAATTACATATCAACATGAGTAAACTATACATCCTCATTGCTCGTATCTCAGTATCTGAAGAAGAAAGGATTGTAAGTTTATATAAATTTCAACACATGGAAAATGGCATGACTTACCTTGATATCCTATTGACCACCTCAAAAATTAAGAAAAACCATTGCATGCCTCTGTTTGAAAAATTAACAGCAAGACTAAACTATTGTTCAACAAAGATTTCACCCATATAGTTATACTGACCATAGTAAATGCCATAGCTTTCTCAATGCAAGTATACTTCTCTAGAAATCTTCCTTCCAACTAAAACCCTTCTTCATATGATCGATCGAGCATGCAATCACTTTCTATGGTCTGGTAATCCATTCGCTAAGAATCCTCTGCCAGTTTCGCTTTCTAAAACCTGAAAACCTAAAATCTATGGACGCTTAGGTTTGGTGAATATATCCGAGTGGAACAAAGTTGCATGCTCTTCCCACTTGAATAGTATTATAGGAAAGTCTAATAGAGCATTAAGCACTACATAGGAGTCAATGACTTTTGGACTACAGAAAAGAAAATTGACATAAGATGGACTTGGAGAAGCATCATGGATATGAGAAATGAAGTGAAAGATTTAGTTCAACATTCAGTTAATCCCCAATACCAATTTAAATTCTGGCGTGTTCCTTAGGCTTATAAAGGCGCCTAATTCTCCATGGAAAGCTCGGCCATTCCTAGAAGTTTCAGTCAAGAATCTTAAACAGTGCTAGAATCTCTGACAAAATTCACAATGGCTATATAATTTTTTCCACGTTGCAACAATCTTGTCATTCGAGTATCTTATGGGATGAAAACAACAAATATTTTCCAATCATTGAAAATGAGGATAAACCAAAATGAGTTTCTGATGCAAAGAGTAACTCAATAAGTGTACGATTATATACACCCCGGTTTTTTCTTCCCAACATCATGATGTCGTGGCCAGAAGTACAAAACGGGGTGCATTTAGCACAACACCCTCTCCCCCGATGGAGCTAAATGCACCTTGTTTTGTGCTTTTGGCCACCATATCATGGTGTTGGAAAGAACAAACAGGGATAGATATAGCACCACACCTTAATAAAGATGGTTTACAACCATCTTGCAAACAACTATAACAAAAAAGATCCATGATATTCTCAAATTTGAGACAAATGAGAAACCTATGTGAAAAAAATGAGGGAGCCAACACCCACTCATTCTTCCCATGCCCCTTCGTATTTTTCATATGAAACAGTATCGCTTCTTGGGAAGTTTCGTAATTTGAACCATGATAGTTGGGAAGAATGGTTTGGCATTTTTATTGGAACAAGATTGATAAGAAACTTTTCTGACTTGTATGAAGCTTGCCACTACAAACTATTTTGGAAATTCATCGAAGACAAATCACTTTGGACCACATGGTTGAAAGCCAAATATGTAGAGAGAAAAAATGGTCCATGCCAATGGAAAATCATTACTCTCATGTATGGAAAAGCATTCTCGAATGTAGAGAAATAGACACAAAATTAATAGAAAGAAAATTCAAAGAAGGTAAATAAACTAGTCTTTGGTTTGATACATGGATCAATGGAAAATCTTTGATCAATTTACTTGGCTGGAGTAATCTTTATCAATTTGGAGGAGCCAATACAAAAGTAGAAAACATTATTCAAAATTCATTATGGAATACCCAATTACAACCAGCAGCATCCATATTCAACTCCACAATAAATAAAATAGAAATTGATCCAAGCCAAGATGAAGATAACTGGATTTGGAAACTATCATCAAAAGAAAATTTCTCATTTAAAAACACTTGGGATTTCATTAAATGGGAGGAAATAGATGTGGATTGGTACAAATCACTCTGGAATACAACTAATTGTCCAAAAATGGCATATCGCGCTTACTTTGCAATTTTGAATCGACTTCCAATAAGAGACAGATGTACAAAGTGGGATAAAAACAAAGGAAACATCAACTGTCTGCTATGTAAAAAAGAGGTAGAAAATAGTGAACATCTTTTCTTTGATTGTTCATATTCAAGACATATAGTTTCATAGCCAAAAGCAAGTTAAATCTCAATCAACAATTGGGACTTCAAAATATCAGAGAAAGTATACAGCATATTCAAAAAGTATTCAAAGGAAAGAAAAAAGAATTCAATAAAGCATGTGTAGTTTTGACTACAGTAGTATACTTTTTATGGAAGGAAAGGAACAATAGACTGCACAACAACATTGAAACAGACAGTCTACAATTATGAAAAGCCATTGAAATAGAATATAATATTATACTTTAAAAGGCTTCCAAGTCAATCAACCTCAGCAGTCAAAGCCATAATATTTGTGATTCATACAATTTTGAAGAAAAAGTTGAAGAATACTTACAAAGGGTAAAATTCTCCTTTGAGAATTCCCTTCAACTAAGCAACAGTAGATGGTCAAATGAGCCAACAAATGAACATTGCAGTAATTGTAATCAACCTCCAGCTAAAGGCGGTCATTCCATAACCTAAACTAGAAAGATTTCCTACAAGTAAGTAAGCAAACATCCGTTAATTATAAAACAGATAATGTAAATATTTCTGAATCCAACAATTTGTTTTGGTTACCTGATTTGAATAGGAGCTACCACATAGTCAACTGCGAGCTCGAGCAAAATGACAACTTGCAACTCATAAGCAGTGTCAAAAAGTCAAGTGCTAATCAATTAAAAACCAAGCCTGAATATAATAGCAACCACTTATCTGCTTGGATTCAAAAGAAAAGCTCTTGCAACATAACTGAAGGTGGCCTTTTGTAACGACCCTAGATTTTAATTAATTTAAATTAATAATTAAATGAATTTTTGAATAAAAATTTGTAAAATTAATGATAAATGGAAGCGAGTTTCCCCGATTTAACTCGAAAAATATATAAAGTCATTAGGATTTGAAAATTTGTATATATGTGTATATATTGAATTTGAGTAATCTCAAGTAAGTGGTTTAAAAATAATTTTAAAATATAAAACATTTGACACAAGTATAAAAGTAAGTATAATAAATATATATATTAGAAATAAAAATTTGAGTAACACTTAAATAAAAATTTTGATAACAAATTTTAAATAGAAATTTAATTATAAAGTAGCATTATAAAGACAAATCACAAATATCTAAGAATAAATTAATTAGATAAATTTGATAATACAAAACATACAAAAGGTAAGATAAAGTATGAAGACATGGGCTAAGTACGAAAACAAAGTATAAGGCTAAAGAAAGAAATACAAAACAATACCCTATCTTCTCAAGTACAATACTCAGCCACCATAACATGTTTTATCAGCCGAGTAAAAATAAGATGCAGGCAAGAAAAGAATGCAAAAGAAAAAATATCTATACATAAAAATAAGGTAAGGTTGTAGACATTAAGTACATTAGCAATTAATGCTTCCATACCTAGCAGTAAACAAGTCAATTCGATTTGTTTTGAAAATCATCTCAGCCTCCTAAATAAAGATGATCTCTGACCTATGTTTATTAAATAAGAAATTGTACAAAACAACTCATATCAACTTGTACAAAAATATTATACCCTATAAACTATCTTTCATTTATCAATCCTCACTTCAGTATTCGTTCCATTCTAAACTGGAAGAAGAAAAGGAAACTAAAGTAAATATCACCCAAAGCTACAACTCAAAACAACAATTTAATTCATACAAACCAGAGATCAAGAAGAAGAATTTCAGCTTGCATTTGTACAACCTGTTCAACAAAAAGTAAAGCTCTGTTCTTCTTCCAAAAATACAGGTGAGCAACTCCTATTTTTAGAAGCTTAACTTGTTTTGATTTCTTGATGCTTGTGAGTAACCTCACTTTTAAATGGTTAAGTATATATATATCTGTTCAATTCTTAACCACTATGAGTAAACATAATTTTTAAAGAGTTTAAGCCATTTAAAAACAGTTCAAACTTCATTTGTAAACTGTTTTGTATATGCTTTAGTTAGCATAAGATTCTGATATGCTCTGTGTTCTTTGAAAGTTGTTACAGATTTCATTTTCCTGTTCAAACATTCAAACTATTTTGTTTAAAACATTTTGTAAGCTTTGATTCTCAACTAAACCAGTTGTTAAACTTAAAGATAAGATTTTTAAAAGTTGATTTAAAATCCTCTTTATCAAACATCACTGAAATTTTGTTTTACAGGTTTCAAGAAAAATTTGATAAAGATAAAATGTTGTAAAATATTAATTCAAGATTATAATCTGAATCTATACTGCAATCCATGATTTTTAAAACAAAAATGAAGATTTTTAGTTTGGTATTCTCAGAGAAATTTGTATATGAACAAAAATGGTATTTTTAAGAATTTCTGATGATCAAATCATTAATAAATATTGAAATTCGTATTGTAGCATGCCTTAACATCAGGGATGTTGGAAAAATTGTTGGAATATTTTTCAAAAACAAGAATGGGTTGAACGAGATGGATTTAGGGTTTGAGTTCCTGTTTTTGTTCATAACTGTAATGTGTCGAGTTCGTCTTTACATCGAGATCGAGTTATTCGAGGCTCTGGTGGAAGGTTGCTGAGTGGGTTGTCGTGGTGTGGACGAAGCGCGAGTGTCTCTGGTGGTCGGAGTGATGGTGGCGAGGCAATTTGCTGAGGAGGGATTGGGTTGTAGTTTCGAACGCGAGGCTCATTTTCGATTGAGAAATTTTGGTGCCGAGTCGAGTGTCGATTTCGAATAAGGGGATGAATCGCGACTTGCTGGCGATTGCGATGGTCATCGGAGTGGCGCCGCGGTGACGTGCACGTGCACGGTGGTGTTGTCTGTGTTCTGGAGTGTCGGTTTAAAACTGGGATGGGGAGAAGAGGAAGATGGCTTGAGTAAAAGCATGTTTGCTTCGGGATGAAACTCGCGAACGCGAGTATACGTTGCTATCTTAGTTTGGATATTTAAACTGGAAAAGAAAAAAAGAGAGGAGGAAATGGGAGCAGAAGAAGTTGCATAGGAACTCAGGGAAGAAGATGAGGAGAACTCGAGTTTTGGCTCGGGTGGAATACCTGTTTGCTCGGGTTTTGTTAATAAAAAGAAAAATTGGATTAAGCCCAATAAAATTTCGAAATTACAATGTTAACTGAATTTTGAAACTTTTCAAAGTAAATAATGTTGATTTATGTTAAGTTTAGAACTTACTATAAGTTTTAAATTATTTAATAATGTTTTCCTTAAAATTTAAATTAGGGATTTATGATTTGGAATTCATTAAACTATTAAGTTAATTAAATGGGAATTTAATTATTTAATTTATTTTTTTGATTTGGGTTAGTTAAATAAGTAATTAAAGGTATAAGTTAATTAATTAAGGTTTAAGATTAATTTATTAAGGAATAATGAATTGGTCATTAAAGATTATAAATTAGATATTAATTAATGATTTAAGTTTTATTAACCAAGTAATTGAGGAATAATTAATTAAAGTAATTAATTAAAGATAACTAATTAAATAGTGAATTAAATAATTAAAGGTTAATTATTTAATAATTAAAAGTTGATGGATTATAATTAAAGGTTAATCAATTTATTATTAATGGTTAATTAATAAATGATTAAAGAATAACTAATCAAAATAATTTGTAATTTATTGATGTTGATTAACCCGGATTAGAAATTCATAAGTAATTAATCTAATTTGAATAAATCAGATAATTAACTAATCTTACTTATAGAGGTTTGATATTTTATTACATGCTATGTGATAGATTGATATATTAGTTATGTGATGCGATGCTATGTTATGTTTTGTGCTAAGCTGTTATATCTGTGATGTATATATTGTATCAGATATTGTATATCAATGTATTATTCTTTTTCTTCCGTTGTGTTATTTACTTAACTATGTTATAAGCTCCGGCGACTCGGATTTGAACGGTCGGATCTACGGCATTCGAGTACGATGTAAAGTATGGATGTCGATTTTCGAGCATGAAAAATCTGGGACGTTACACCTTTTCAAAACACAATTCAAGAACTATTCCTACAAGGGAAGTAACAGGGCTATTAATAAATATAAACTAGTTAATATTGCAGATTCTTATATTAATCATAATTTATATTACTTGAATTGAATAGGAGACTGCGTTCTCAACAGTAAACTGGATCATGATAGAAAGTTCTTTCTGGCCATTAATGATCAAAGATTAAGAAATTATCTTTATAAAAGTAAGCTCAATAACCAAGTTTATCACTTATCTGTCTGGGAAAGAGGCGAAAATAGCAAGTCGCAAGAGATAGAGAATACTTCAATCACTGAATAGAATCAAACTCCAAAATCATATGAAGTTAAATGCTAGCTCAGATCTAGGCTCAAATCCAATGGCATCTAAGCATAATAATCATCATCGAAAGGCTGCTGATGTAATTCGAGAGCCCCAAATAGATTTTCACATGAAGGCTATAGATTTTGAAGCTCCTGCTATAGATGCTTTAGATCTAAAGCTCGATGATGCTACGGTTAGCAAAGTGACTCACTCCAAGGAAGCTGAAGCAAAAACAACTCATTAGAGCAATTTTTGCTCAGATCCAAGTTTGCAAGGACTGAACCGCAATGACTTAAAGGCTTGGAAGCCTCCTTGATTCTCTTATCTTGCTTTATTTTAAGTAGCAAGTTGGAAGATTTCGTCTTCCATCATGATTTCATTTTGTTGAGAGTCGGTATAATGGAGGCGCGTCGTAACCCTAAATGAGTTAGGGTTAGTTTATGGTATGGAGTATTGTATTGGGTGTGTTGTATTCGGGTTTTGCCTGATTTCTTTTGGGCTTGGGCCTTCATATTAATAAAGTTTCAAAAAAGAGAGTCTGCAATTCACAATCCTATTAAAAGCATCTCCGACCTTTGTTTATTTTAATGTAAGGTGGAAGCCACCTCACTAGTTAATAATATTGTTTAAATTTTCTTCTCCAATGCAAATGTTAATTAGGAATTAAAGATGATATCGTGAAACATAATGTATAGTTATAGATATTGTATTTCACAATGTGAAGTATGACACGTCATTAATTATTAATTAATTTGACACAATAATATATAAATTATTATATTATTATAAAATATAATTTTTTATCCATAGAATAGTTGACACATATGCAAAATTTGTTCCTAACACATTGAGCATTGGATGAAAGATGTATATATTATTGTTAAGTGTGCTTTACATTGTGAAAAGGTCCATGCCACGTAGGTTTTACATGAAAATATGTTACTTGTGCATTGAAGATGCTCTAAGCCACCTCAAAAAAGTTTTGTTGGAAGTGTGGAGTGAACAAAATGCTCGTTTGTTCGAATACAAAGGAAAAAAGAGGACGTGCTTAGGGTTTACGTAAGGAAGTTGGAGGAAATACAAAGTATACAAAGATATTTATATTTAAGGGTCAAGACGTTGTTTTAAAGACCCGAGCCAACCATGATTTGACCACGATTAATTTTCGACCTTGAAACGCTCTGGTTCTATAAATAAAATAATCTTTTTCGAGAGTGAACCAATAGTTTAACCTCAAAAGCTTCAAAAAAACCTCTACACCAATCTTTTTGAACTGCACGATTCTCCAAAATTTGAGAAAAAACCATCGTTTTATTCTTCATTTTTTTCACATAATCAATTTAACAAGTAACGTCATAGTCTTAACCACCAAATTATTAGATTATCTTATTAACTTTGGATAATATGATACATCATTATTGTACATTTGATGAACCTTTGTTGAACTAAACGTCTTTTACCTTAAAAAATTATCAAAATTTACACTTTTACACTAAAGAAATTATTATACAATTTTATTAATTGTAATTAGTTAACTTCTTACATTAATTGAAATAATTTTACACTTAAATCAAGAAAATAAAAAATAACGCTAAATACGGTTCTCATGGTCTGACCGGTTGAACCACTAGTACCTTTGACATTGCACCAACACAGATTGACTCACGGTTTGGCCTTCAAAACTATAGTCAAAAGATAGAACTAATTAACATCTTGAAGTATTTAACCATTTAAGTATGTGTGATTTGTTGCTATTGTAATTTAATGTTAGCTGTTTTGTTTAGGGTCCGATAAAAAAGTAAGGAAGCTCATAAATACCCAATTTACTTGTGAAAATATCCAAAAATATCGCCTTAAAAGGGGGATCACACTTTTAATAATTAATCAAATCAATACATTATCTCTCTAAATATATTAATTTACTTATTAAAATCAAATTTAATTAATAATTAATTACTTTTTGACATACATATTTTAAAAATACATTATTTATTTAAATTCTTTTAAGGTCTTATTTAAAATAAATAAATATATAATAATGATATGTTTAATTAAATAAATATTTTTCCTTAGAAAATATATTCATATGGCATTTACATTAATATTACTCTATTTATATAATTTATAAAGTTTATAAATTATAGTAAGTTATTTCTAAATGCGTTCGAAATTCTATTGTGAGACTCTAAGGTGTGAACTCGGTCCTTTTTTAATATTTACACAATTTAAATATTAAAGATTGTATAGACTTTGCTAAAGTACAGTATCGATTATGAGTCAGATGCCTGAAGATCATCTCATTGAAAATCCTATTTCTAATTTATTTATGCCACAGCTCTTAAGCAACAGTATTTGTTTAAATCTTCTTTTGTTCATCACGGTGTCACTAAGACATCTAGATCTTAGGTCATGATGGTAACAACCCGCCTTTTCGACCTTCAAAAGTTGACACTAATACATCCACGATATTTATGTGTCGAGCATCCAAGTGTCCAAAAGATAGATTGTTGGAGAAAAATAAAGAAAAGATAAAACAAAATCTCATATCATGACGAGTAATATATAATATACAATAGATCTTTACAAAAGAAAACTGTAATACACATACACCAAGCAGAGTAAACTACCTAATAAGCAGCCTGGATAGTTAAAACAACATATCTTCACAAATGCTAATAAATATAAACAAGCAATGCAGTTCTTAGTGGCATCCAAGCTGTCTCCTAAAGCTCCAAAGCAATCAACTAAATCTAGAAAACAAGCTCGGACTGACCCGAGCATTATAAAAAAATAACGCCCACATCAGTTTGGTAAACCAATAAGAGAACACACATCATATGGATTTTAATGTTATAAAATCTTTCAAAATAAAGGTATCACATAAGACCACACCGCACATAAACAGGATGGGTTTTTACCTTACGATAACTAAACAATTTCATAGGACATCTTGTGATATTATAATAATGTCTAGGGTTTATAATAAATATTGAATATTAGCCGAAATTGTTGCATTAATTAAATTCCAGCATAATAGGTATACAACTAAGTCCGTAAAGGCATGTATTGATTAATGGATTTCATACAATGACAAAGCTATTGGGGTACCGCCTATCAAAATACACCTCTAGATAAACTGTATCGAGGGTCTCACATGGACCTCATGCATGGCAGGACCGGCATACCCCTTACTGGATTGTATTGAATATTTCATCACCCAAGTTGCTTTGAAACCATTTCTTGAAAGCTCTTATGCACATACCAAATCCATAAATAGTGATCTAGAAAGGTGATGACCATATCCTAATAGGTGTGACCCACGTAGCCTTGCGACACATCTCCTGTTTTAGTCATTCTCATTGTGAGGCTTAAGGCTACATTTTACCTTTTTAGAAAATCCCTGTAACACCCCTAATTTTTAATAACATTATTTAGGAGATTTAATTAGATAAATTAAATAGAATAATGAAAATGTAGAGTGATAAGGAGATTAAGATTGGTGAATAAACTTAGAGGTCGTGCTTAAGTAACTTGAACGGGCTTATAAATGGTTAAATGTTAATTAATTAACCTAAGGGCATTAAGGTAATTTCCGCATCATAGTTCACTACCCTATACCACGTTACCTTACCATTCACGTTCATTTTATCACAAACAAAATAAACATAAGTAAGAAAAGAGGAGCCAGCCATTAAGGTGTAAGAAGAGAAGAGAAAATTCAATGTTAAAGCTTGGGATTCAAGCTAGGGGAATCAATCTCAAACAATCTCCAATTTCCTTATCCAATCTAAGGTGAATAATAATCCATACATCTCTATTTTGGTTTTTATATGATCATTGATTTTTAGATTTAAGATTAAATCTAATATGATGATTTTTGATGATATGCTTGGATTCATAATATATTTGATTTAATCCAATGGTTTAAATACGAGTATATACGGTTTTTGGCAAAACCAAGAGTAACTTATTTTTAAATGCTATGGAAAAATTTATATGTTATGAGAAACATAATTTTGGAGTTGGGTTTCAATTTTTAGAATTTTCCAAGCCGTGGAGAATTAATTATAAATTTTTGAAGGGAAACATGTATTATTGGGTTTAAAATTTATTTTCGGTTATTATATGAGAAATTTGGGTCTAAAATTTATATATGTTAGATAACAAATTTAAAGTGAATTTCTATAATTTTTGGAGATTTTTACTAAGAGATTTATTATGGAAATTAAATTATTTTGAAAGGAGGATCTAAATGATTTAATTGATGTTAATTGGGAAGGGCTTGCTTGTTAATGCTATTTAGTTTTTAGATCTGAGAAAATGCGACAATTATTTGTAAAATAATTTGAAAGTTTATGGTAACCAGTCAAGTGTATACATGTGCGCAAGTTAGTTACAAAAAGATTGCTTTATTTGGTAAAAACGACTTTTATTCAAAAAGTAGGTTCCACCACTTTCAGAAGGACCCTCTCGACTTAGACCTTCCGCTACCAATTAGGTTGAAACCTAGCAGGTCGAAACTAATGAAGCCAAAACCAATACACATGGTATCACTTAGTTAGAACGCAATGGATTGGAGAAAGGCGAAAGGTAGGGTGTCGAAACGTAGCTTCCGATGGTGTCGATACCTTTGTTTTGTTTTCTAAAGAAAGCGCTTACTTGTTTACAAAGAGGTTTCGAAGGAGTCGAAACCAATGCTTGCGAAAGGGTATTTTAAAAATAAGCATTCGAAGGAGAGCTGCCACCTTTTTAAAGTAGTAGCTTCCGAGGGAGTTACTAAGTTTTCAAACTAATGCTTTCGGAAAGGGTAGTTTCGACTAAGTCGAAACCCTTCTGGAACTTTGTACCTTTCGAAGGTATTGAAGATATCAATGCATTCGGAAGGTATTCTTGTTTTTATAAAATATAAGCCACTACCCATAGCTTTCGAAGGGGGGTTAATGGTTTCGAAGACATGGTTTCGAAAGGGGTTTCGAAGTCGATCCTTTAAACATTTTTACTTATAGAATATCAGCTTTCGAAAGGTTGGTTTCGACACCATCATGTTTTCCCCAAATACTCTTATATGATAAAGAAAGGTTTCGAAAGGGGTACTTTCATTTATGTTCACTTTGACTCAAATGATATTTTAAATATAAACCCAATAGCTTCAGAGAGGATACTTCCTATGGTTTCGATAGAGGGTCTTTCAATGTTTTCGAAAAGGGTACTTTCAATGTTTTCAAGACTATGCTTCTAAAGTTAAATGTTAATACTTTAATACATTTGAAAGGTTTAGAAAGAAGGGTTTGAAGTGTATGAAAGGCAGGGGCCTAATGTTTTAAAGGTAGATTTATATGCTTTCGAAGGAGCTCATCCAATGAGATCGAAAGCAAGGTTTCGAAGGGCTTAGTAACCCAAACTCATTTTTAAAGGAAAAACCCATGGATAAATAAAGGATTTTTGATATGATTTTAAGAAGAAGCCTTCCTTGATAAAATTATAGGTTAAACGGATTAACCATGTTTTATATGAAAAATATTTCAAGGACATTAAACCCACATTAGTGGTATTGTTTTATAATTATGGTTGCTTTTTCAAATATAGATATATTCACATTATAATGGACCCATAACTGCATTTTAGGGATAAAGGGTAAAAGAACCAACTAGGTTAACACAGTAGTGAATATAAATTGATTAAAGTCCTATATGAGTAGAATTGCATCCAAGAGGTCAGGGAGACCAGAATATAGGATGCCTAAATATGGCAGTTGTCAAGGAGACGGGTTCATAGTGCACCCATGAAAACTATGATTAGGAAGTTATTGGAGTTACCAATAGGTTCATAGTGATCCCATGAAAACTATGTTATAAAGAGTGGTTGGTAGGGGCCAATTGGTTAGTAGTGCACCTATGAAAACTATATCTGGATTAAGTTATTGACAGTTGTCAATAGGTTCCTAGTCAACCCATGAAAACTAGGATAAGAGAAAAGTTATTGAAGTCACCAACAGGTTCAGGGAAACTCATGAATTAATTAAGTTAATTGGCAAGGGCCAATAGGTTCATAGTGCACCTATGAAAACTATGAAATAAGACATGGAGTCCATATATTGTATAAAGGTTATTGGTAAGCCCATGAAAACTAGTAGGTTAATAGTGACCCTAAAAACTATAAATATGACAAGTTGTCAATTAAACAGAGGATGGGAAAATCCAGAATGTTTTAACTTGTATGCATATCATCATAATATTTTGAAATGACTATGTTTTTAATCATTGTGGATGCAGGAGCACAGTATATGGTTTTATAAAGGTTTAAGATACTAGTAAGGGGAAAATCCGTTCCACTAAGCGGCGTGGTCTCATTAGATATCTAAATGGTTTGAGATGTTAGATTATTATTCATACCAGGCTTTATGTTTGACTCAAAGTTTAGGTTTTTCCCTTAAACTCTCGGGTACTCAATTGATTTTGAGTAGTTTGAGAGTTGATATTTTCAAGTACCTCTTTAGACGAATAAGCTTCCGAAGACGTGCAGGAGACATGATAGCTATTTAGAGCTCTCTTTTATTTTGATTCCGTTGTGTTTTTTGTAACGGCAAAGTTTTTATATTGCCTACATATACTCTGATCGTCTAAGGGGGCATCTTCATATGTCGCTCTTGGCATATGTTGTAATAAATATATTTTCTCTAAACGTGGATAACCATTGTCAGATTATGTAATCAATTGGATATATTTTGAAATGGAATGTGATCTTGTTTGAAGTTTTAACTTTTTTTCATATTCATGTGTTTCTGTTTATCAATGAATCTAACACCGTCGTATTCGGTCATCGAGAATTAATAACTATGGATAACTGTAGATTCCGTAGCCGATAGTATTGGGCCTCCAAGTAGGGGGATGTTACAAGTTGGTATCAAAGCATAGGTTTATGAAACTTTAAAAGCAATTAAACCTAAAATATTTTTGAAACATAATCCAATGAATCAGGAATATGATTGGGGTTTGGGTTAATGCTATAGTAACATACTTGTATTTGATATATATATATATATATATATATATATATAAGTACGTGTTACCCTCTCTCTTAGACCATTCTTTTGTATCTTACTAAGGCTCGTATGCAAATTTACGAGAAAGAAGATATGGAAGCAGGAAATGGACGAGGAAATCTAGGTGGAGGAAGCACCACAACCAATGGAAATGCTTGACCTAATACGAAGAGGAACCTAGGTCGACTGGCTAATGCTAACCCAAATGCAAAAGCCAATGTGGGTGCTGGAAATCCACCAGTAAATGCGGAGATGGTGTATCTGTTTTTAGCCAATCTTTTGCAAGCTGGAGTAGTTGGTAATGTTGGAGGAACTAATCCTGTAGCTCCAGTTGGATGTAGTAATGCTAGACTAAGCAGAGACTACACCAGTCTGGGAGGGAAAGTCGTTTGTTGGAACAAAGGATGCTGTTGAGGTTGAGAATTGGTTATTGCACTGTGAGATGACCTTTACTGATCTAGGCTTGGATGATGAGCAAAAGAGGAGGCTGGCCTTAAGGCAGTTGCAAGGGGTAGCACTTCACTGGTGGAATAGTGTAACTGCCGGGGTTCCGGAGGAAAAGTTGACGTGGGTTGATTTTAGAAGGAGGTTTTAGAAGAAAAAAATTATCCGAAGTGGCAAAGTCGGCGTTGATGAGGAAGTTTATGGATTTAGTCCAGGGAAATATGTCGGTAATCGAGTACGTCGCTAAGTTTGATGAGTTGTCTCGATTTGGATATGCCACTACAGACACTGAAATCAGAAGAATGAGATGTTCATTCGAGGACTTAGACTTGAGCTTGCTAGAATGACCATGACCCATATCCGTGATCCTTGTAATGTGGTGTTGGAGATGGCCATTCGCCATAAAGAGATGATGGCTGGTTATGCTAGAGGGAAGCCAGGGGAATCCTAGGGTCCTTTAGGAAAGAAGAGGAAATTCTTTAAGAAGAAGGGAGCCTAGAAAGAGGATGCTACCAAGAATGTAAAGGTTGATTTAGTGTGCATCAAGTGTGACAAGAAGGGTCATTATGCTTATGAGTGCTGAACAGGAAAAGGGAAGAACCCTGCAAAAAAGAAGAATGTGAAATGCTTCAACTACGACCAAGTTGGGCATTATTACAACCCGTGTCCATAGCTAGTCAGGGCGGACAGAGGGAAGGTTTTTGCTATTGGACCACCATCTTCTTCTAGGCCTAGTGTCACAAATAAAGGGAAAATTGTGATGGAAGGTATGCTTTTGATTCAGAGTACACCAGTTAGGGTACTATTTGATACCGGTGCATCCCATTCATTTATACCGCAGTATCTCACAAGCGGAATCATAAAATACAATATCCAAAAGGCGTTACAAAAGGTACTCTGAGATACAGAATAATTTCAGAGTTACTGAACTTAAGTACTATCATCTGTCTAGATAGTTATAACTGTCTATCCTCACAATGTTGATACATACGTAACAATAGTGCAATGGAAATAGAAATATATAGATACAAGAAGCCTCCATCTTGTCTCCTGAAGCTTTGATGCATCCAAAGTAGAACCTTCTTTACTCAGCCTACTCGAAAGGTTACACAAGGAATTTAAGGAAAACAGAAACCACGAGTCAGACATAAGTCTGGTATGAGAAACACAAGATATATGCGTCCATATAATAGTAACTTATAAGACTGTACGAATCACCGTAACAGTTCTTCCTCATAAGAAACATACCCATTAAATTTAAATATAGTGATATGATAGATCATGTCTAGGGTGTAGAATATAAATCAGAAAATAGCTATGCTGCTTGCATCTCACAACACAACGATATTAGCAGTACATCTAAAACTGCTGAGGTATGTTCGCATATGGATTTTCCATGGAGGTCCACTTAGTAAACTGAAGCTGGCTTCCTACATAAGAGTTAGAAACTACATTTCGAGCATCATATATCTTTAGATAAAATATACCTCAAAGGAAAACATAATGGGTCCACCTTTGAACACGTGTTACCAAATATCATCAACTCCCGCTAGCAACATTGATAAGCATACTATAAATATGGAGTTGATATATCCTTAGGTTAGCTAAACCCACTGGTTATGCCGTTACTCTATTTTCGGTCATTTCCAGTGGTAAGGTCACATACGGCATATCTCACATGAGTCTTCATCACTCGAACAGATCACAAACCATTTCCATGGATTCTACCATAAATCGTTGGAAAAATGCTAACCACTCCCTTGGACTTAACCTTAGGGTAGACAGTTCATCTATATAGTATTAGACTAAAAGGTTAATGTTGACCTTTCCCTTGGACTTAACCTTAGGACAGATATTTCAACTCTATAACATTCCACTTTACAACCTCTTCCAAAATATAGAACTCGTATACTAGTTTTGAAGTGGTATTCAGTAAGTAATACACTTATCCAATCCCGTTCACATTAATAATAGGTCAATGAATTTCTTGCTAACTCAATTCGGGTTCTTTTATAAGTAAGCAAACTATATAAAGAGGAGCCCTCCCTGGAGGATCTTGTATATATAGTTCTTAAAGCTAGAGACATTTCATACCAATGAGTCCTCCCTAAGGGATCTCAAACTATATAAAGCCATTAAGCTTTTAGATCCTTCCTAAGTTATATGTGGTCAAGTTTGATAGTTGACTAGTCAACTATCTAAAAACAATCGCTTATGGAAATCAGGTTTTGTATACTTAACAAGTTTTCGACCATTTCAACTTCACTACCCCTCGGTCGAGAGTGAAACTGGTAGGTTAAAGCACTATTGCTTCTAAACCCTACTCACACATCATTTTTTAACACTCGTCGATAGATAAGCCTATTTCATCTGCTTTTAGCATTAATTATAGTTAATTAATTTCCATAAACAAGTTAAACAACAAACATGATTAAGGCACCAAGCAACTCCTAAACCTATTTGTAAAACATTTGTTAATAGTTTAAAAACCTCTTAAAAAATTATATATATATATATATGTACATTAGTTTATCATAAGCTAAGATATTTGATAAAAATACTAAAAACAATTTAAAAGATATTATATTACATAAGCTTTATATTACTTCAATAAAATAATTAATTAATTTTTTGAAAAACTATATATACTTAAAATATACTTTAAAATACTTACAATTATAGTTTAAACCTTTGTTTAAATTATTACTTAAAAATATCTATTTTATAATTTATTTAAAACTTCAAAAAACATGTTTTAAAATAAATCTTTCACTTTAGTAGTTCATAATTAATTATTAAAAATATATTAAAATTCGAAAAATTTTCAAAATACTCTAATATAAGTTAGAAAAAGCTACTAAAATGATTGAAGTAAAATACTTAATTTAAAAGTCATTTCACAATAATTTAAAGTCTCAAACAGATATTACATCAGTTCCAGAATGTTGTAAAAGAGGTTCAGAGCTACTGTAGTGTTTTAAAGGTACTACGACAGAGTATTGTAAATTACAGTGACATGGGAAAGTTTTGTGTATTCAAAAGTTTTGCCATCTTTCGAAATTCTAACAAACCTTTTAGCATCTAATCTTTTTACAGTAACACATAAACATAATATAAACACAACAATGATGAGAAACCCGCCCGTAAGGATCTCTCTAAAAAGTTCAATAGAAAACGCCGAACATAAGGTATTTCCTATGTGCTTTTATAGCAATTATAGCTATAAAACCACTTCAAAACTAAAGTCCGATTAAATCATTATTCAACGAAACCCTATGTGCTTTATGTCAAGGCTATGCAACAAGTCATACAAATCCTAACACATCATTTGCATATGCCATTTGCTTTCCAAAGCAAGAATCACAAAAGAATATAGCAATATAAACTCAAGCACGATAATATAATTTAAACAAACAACATATACACTTCATATTCATTTAAATGGTTAGTTAGCTCACCCTTCAACAAGTAAACAACCAAGCACAAGCCTCCACTTCCTACATAACCTTGCAAGCTCCCAAAACATCCTACCCCAGCCTTGTTTGCTAACGGCCTAGGCCTAAATCCCTCTTGGGTGCTCATGGCCTTGAATTGTTTGGGCTTAGTTGCTTCAAATCTTCAAGCTTTGAGTTGATGGGTGGTGTTTCTATGTTGTTTCAGGCTTATAGAGGGTTTTTTTGGTTTTAAGTTGATTTTCTTTGTTTTGTTCTTAGGAATTTATGAGGAGATAGGAGTAAATAGTATAGTTTCAAGTAGCTAAAATTGTGAAAGCCTTTCAAGAGAAGTGTGTGCACTTATATAGGCAATAAACTAGTGACTTTACCCCCTACTACCTCGTTTGGCCGACCAAGAGAGCTAACCCCCCTCCCAATGTGCCTTTGAGAAAGTCTTCCTCCTTACATCCTTAATTGCTCCTTAAATCACACCCTTGTATCCTTCTAGAAACTTCTTGAATTTAATTAGATTAGTAACAAACAAAATGCTTTTGTTTGTTACTAATGTCTTCATTAGTTTATTGGACAAGTATAAAAGAGTTTCAAGAACTTATATTGAATCAAATGTCGTTTACTGATAAAACGATTTCAATTACATTATCGATATTTGTTCGAAGTATTTATTTTTTAAACAAGTTTCTTATCATCAGTTATTAATTAAAAGAAGTTTAATAAGGTTATAAAATCATATTTATTAGACTTAACTATTTTTTCAAAAGTTCAGATATTCAAAGATGAAGTGTTCAAAATTACAAGTCCCTACAATCGAGTTTAATGTGGACGATATTGAAATTTTGACAAAAACCAAATTCCATAAGTATTAAAGTGGTACGGTCTCGTTAGTAAAAGGTACCAATTGAATTTGTAAAACTGGATTTTACCAATGAGATTTGTAAGCGATGAATTAAGTCAAATTATCAAACACTAGCTATAGTGATGTGTGAACGTTAGTATTTGAATTGTTCAACTATTAATCTTTGGCTAAATTCACACCTTTGAGTCGCACAACTGAATTTATTCAGTTTCTGAAACATCACTTGATTTAATTGATATATAATAGTTATAAATTAATTAATATTGTGAATTATTAAATATTATTGTATTTATTGTTTGGGATATGTTTAGTAAAATGGAATAGCCTCTAGAATTGTTTAGGATGTTATTAGTAATTTATTGGGTGCATATATAATACTGGTATATATGTGTATCGATATTATGTGCTAGATATTTTAGCCAAGCTTACCCATAAAAGAGAACCTAAAGCCTTTGTTTTTCTTATTTTTTCCTCCCCCTCTCTACATCTTTAACTCAATCACCATCCCTCCCCATCTCCATTTCTCCACTTCAATCACATCAAAATAATTAAATTATATTAAATCCGGTGTTTACACACCTTTCTCTTGCAACGAAGGCCAAGGGTGCATATTTGAGAAATCAAAGGAGACCGTTCACGTCAAAGTGTGTTTGTACAACCTTATCTCAAGCTATAATTTTGATCTGTACCATATAATTATATTTGTATGTTTCTTATGTTATATTACCATTTCATATGTGTTATTGCTAGTTTTTTAAATTTGTTTTATTTACATATGCATATAAAGTTTAATCTATGTGAATTATATCATATTATGATTATTAAGTAAAAAAATTATTATATATATGAAATAATGTTTCAAACATATTAGAATTACGAAATTTTGTTTTTAATTTATTTGATATATATGTGTGTATGTGCACGCATTGTTTGTTTAATTTAAAACAATTTTTAATGATTTTAATTATGTTATTTATAAATTAAACTAAGAAAAATATTATGTAAATATTTGAGTTATCCGTATAATTTTAATATCAAAAGTAATGCCATTGGCAATAGCATCGCAAAGGAATTGGTGCCATTAGGTTCAACGTCGAAAATAAATGGTGTCACATGGGATCAATAATGTGTAAAGTCGATGTTGTAACTCTTTGGTTTGCCCCTTATCGACATAACACTTCGTCATGTCGTAACTCATCAGTGTCGCATTCCATCAACAAGGAAAAAGGAGAATGACACGTTCGATTAAAGTCGCATAGGTCTCACGCCAACCATCATCGAAGTCAAATGGTTTGTAGATGCCGCATTTCATTGGTGTCGATTCCAAGTAACGTCGCACTTAATCATCCACTGGAAGATACTATTTATGACAATGTCGCCAATCAATCAGCATCATTGATAGACCATGCCGCGAGTCATGGGATACACTTCTTATTGATGTTGCCCCATCAATGACGCCAAACATCATTGGAATGAGTCAATATCAATATTGCGCTTTGGAGTTCCATCACCATCTACCCTTGCGACAACGATAATGAACATCGTCGACGTTCATAAAGGTGGAACGATGGTCGATGTAGCTTTAATTCAACACCACCATCAACCAATGAAAAGCGCCAATCATCAACATTGAGAGCCATCAACGTCAAGGGTTATTAGTGCCAACTCTATACTGATGGGATTGCTCTTTCACGATACTACCCAATATCGACGCCGCTACCAATCAATGTTTAATGCCACCAACGATCAAAAGTGTGTCAATATATAAGACAGCCAATGCCGAAAGCTATCAACATTCACAGTATCTATTAAGGCCAAATTTATAGGTGACAATGTTGATGCTTCCGAAGTCGAGCCAATCGAAGATGTGAAAGGCAGAGTGGAGCCACACAACTGTTATAAATATTGACCTAGTGGTGTGCAAATAAGGATGGTATTTCTCTTCTCTACTTCTCAAAATCAAATTCTTGTAAACCCTAAATTGAATTGCGGACAAATCCTATTTGACTATAATCATGCACAATTAATATGAAGAAGAACTTGGACTTGCCTCTTATTTTGATTATGCCTTTTTGAAAATTATTGATATGGATGAACATATGATTGAACCTATAAAGTTCAAAACTCAACATTGACAATTTCAAAGGAGTATTGGACTATGATGGTTGAGGATATGCATAATACTTGCCTTGCCTACTACATATGAACAATAGACGTTGAATATGAGAACGATCACATAGTCCTTTGTCGAACCTAATCGACTATTGCACAAATTTGGTACTTCTCTTCTTCACCTCTTATGAACATGTAACATGACATGGACCTTTTAAAGAATATCACCTTAAAAACTCATATTGATTCTTGAACATATTATCTCCAAGAGATCTTCGAGGATCTAGAGCGCAATGTTCTAAGAAAACAAATGCACTTTCTAATAATTCACCTCAAAGGCCCATTGGCATTATAAATCCATCCTCTAATGATTCCATCTCATATTAAATCTCAAGTGGAAAATTGGTCCTTGATAATACTATTGAGTCAACATCGATTGAGCTATGCTTAATCATATACAAATCAAGGAGTAATTTATCACGATAGGCATCATGAATATTATACCAATTTTTGTTATAACATTTTTGGAGCTAGAAGGACTGATCGAACCTCCATCTTATTTAATTTCCTCTCCAAACAAATTGAGTAAGTTTTATTTCAGGAAAATAGGATCATGATTACTTAATGCTCTAAATGAAGTGGTTATCCAAACAACATTAGAAGAAAATGTAGTTCCCAACTTCAACTTGGGAAATGTAGAGCCTAGACAGCCATTAGAACTGGCATGACCTACTAATAGCGAAACCAAGATTAAAAGCCTAGAACAACAAGTGCTAGAAATGAAAGAACTTTTGGAAGGAATACTTGCTAAAATTTCCTCCAAAACTACCAAGCTCACAGGAGGAGATGAGGTAGAGTTCTTAAGAAGGAATTTAATTGCCTCCTTGCTTAAACAAAAGCAAAAATCAAACTTAACCTAACTCCTTAAAAGAAAAGAGGCTACCGACAAGCTAAAGTAAACTACCAGGGAAGATTAGAATAAAAATACAAGGAACAATCTATACAAACCCAGCCCTATAGGCTCTTCGACACACCCTAAATAACATGTGTCCAAACATCCAAGATAGGATCTTTAAAGATTTCGACTTCAAATCACCAAAATTGGAAAATTCACCAAATCAATTCAAATCAAAAGCAAATGAACATGAAATAGATGTTAGGAATTCATAACTAACAACAATGAAAGCTATAAACATAGATGTGAGTTCAGGAACTCACCTTTAAACCCAAATATAGAAATGAGAAGCTCTAAAACAAGCTAAGATTGATTTCTCTTCAACAGCACCTCTAGAATCTTCAATCTATTATCAAATGAAATGAATTTCCTATGTTAGGTTAAAGGGAATTCTGAAAATTGAAGAGAGATTGAGATGGAGAAGATGAAGAAGATGCTTACATAAGCTTCTCTTTGATTTTAGAACTAGAACTTGAATTCCCTAAGAAAATTAGGGTTTAGGAATTTCTAATCTCCCCTCTTTCCCCCATTTTTCCTTTAGCTTGAGTGTTAGGAATTATTATGAGTAGAATGAATGAAGGGGAGAGGAGTTAGTGTATTTGGTAAAAGAGTTTGGGTTCTATTATTGGGTTAGTGGGCTAGAACCAAACCCAAAGTCCAAATGAAAATACCAAAATCCTAATCAACTCCAAACATATCGATGTTTATACTCAAACAAGTTGTAAACATCGTTTTAAAATCAATGGAAGTGGTCTCGAGTCCAAATTCGACTGTTTACAAAAAGTCACATTTTGGAATTTAATCCAACTAACGATGTTATATTTAAATAAAACATTTAAATATGTAATTGTAAAATATGCGGGTTGTTACAGACTCCCCTCCTTAAAGAAATTGCGTCCTCACAATACTTTAAGAAGCAAATAAAGAGTAACAACCACTCTAAGGCATAACAATGCAAAAGAAAATTTTGAAGTGAGAAGTTCACCTTAAGGAGCACAAGTGAGTAAGTCCGGATAAGTTCGCTCGATGAATTCTCTGGATTCCCAAGAGCAATCCTTAGGATTTAAGGACCATTGAACTTTCACAAGCGGAACATCTTTATTACGAAGGCGTTTAATCTCCGTAGCAATGATACGAATAGGATGTTGCTCATAAGTCAAATTAGGTGAAACTTCAATTTCTTCAATAACACCGAGCTCAAGAATAGAATCGGAATCTCTAAGACATTTCCATAGTTGAGAAACGTGGAATACGTCATAAATAGCAGAAAATTGAGCCGGTACTAAAAGGCGATAAGCCATGGAACCAATGCGTTCGGTGATGGGAAATGGACCAATATATCGAGGTGCTAATTTTCCCGATCGACTGAAACGCACAACACCCTTCATGGGTGAAACACGAATGAATACCAAATCACCCATAGAAAATTCCAAATTCCTTCTTCGGTTATCGGCATAGGATTTTTGTCTACTTTGAGCTTCTCTCATCCTGTTAACGATAAAATGTGAATGCTAACACCAGGTGTGTGTAGAAGAATTGTGAAAGCACCACCCGTGTGACGGGAATAAGAAGTAAGCAGTAAAATAGCGAATAAGCAGTAAAAGACAGCAGTTTATAGTGGTTCGGCTTGAGATCGAGCCTACATCCACTTTGAATCTCTTTATTACTGAATCTGGTTACAATGTGATACAGTTCACTTATGAAAACAATACAACTTGATCTTGAAAACAATCTCGACTACTAGCTCAAACTTCGATGATGAAATTCGATGAATCCGTGTTGGACGTAAGAAATTCCTCTCGAAGCTTGTTGTAGTGTTTCGAATGCTTGAAGATCTTCAATTGTTGAATGAGTTGAGAGTTCGGTAGAGTAACGACGCTTTAGAAATGATTTGTCCAAAAGTCCTCTTCTCGTTAGAGTAGCTCTCATATTTATAGGGTAAGAATCTGGCCCGAACTTAGTTTCCAAGTCCTTAGGTCGTTTACGACTCAAGATAGGTCATAAGTCGTCCCTGACCTAAGAAGCTTGAGCTACCTTTTAACAGGTGCCATAATGGTTCCACATATTTGCTAAGGCATAGGTCGTGAATGGGCTCAGGGGAAAGTGGTAGGTCGTGAGTGACATAAGGAGATGACATGAGAAGCCTTAGGTCGTGAGTCGTCGAGGAGATAGGGGTTTATATTAGTTCCCCCTGAATGTCCAGAACGAGCTAAAGTTATAAGTCAGCAGCGACTTAGCATATGTCGTAGGTCGGTAACGACCTAAGAAGTGTGTCTTGGGTGACATGGTTTCCTCTGAACGAGTTAGTATGAGTTGTACGCGACTTATAGAAGGTCGTAGGCCTTAAGTCGAAGTCTTTCCTATCTCGTAGACTCTTAAGTCGGAGCATCTCTTAAGTCATAGATTTTCCTTAACTCGTAGCTTATTAAACCGGTGCCGTTTTAGGTCGGTGGGTAGAAGCTTTAGGTTGGGGACGACCTAAGATAAGTCGTAGGTCGTTAGAGCCTTAGTTCCTCAGGCCGCTAAGTATTTAAGGACTCATGAGCCAGTACTTAAGTCGTTAGATCGCTACCGCCCATAGGTCGTAGGTCGTGATCTCATAGGTCCCTTCGGCAGTTAGGTCGTTAGCTCTCTTAAGTCGTAGATCCTCTTAAGTCGTAGGTCGTGATCTCATAGGTCCCTTCGGCAGTTAGGTCGTTAGCTCTCTTAAGTCGTAGATCCTCTTAAGTCGTAGGCCGTTAACTTTTTAACTCGTTAGGTCGTAGCTTCCCATAGGTCGTGGCATAACCTAAGTCGTTCACTTCTTAACTAGTAGGTCGTTGTCAAAGAGAAGTTAACATTTACCCCTCGAAGTACACGCCTAGGTCGTGGGTCGTGTGCTTCGATCTTCTCTTGTGCTCTGATTAGTCGTTATGTCGTGAATGACTTAGCGAAGAATTAGGTCGTGTGATGCCGGTTCGCATTTCATTGCCCCGGGGTATAAATAACTTAGGTCGTTCCTCCTTCAGCTCATCTGATCTAACATTCATTCGGCCATTAACAAGATTTTAAGCTCTCGAAGGCGAATTCAATTGCTCGACCATCAATCATCTTTAACTTGACATTGCGTAAGTGAAACCGTTCTCTACTCAATCCTTGGTTGTTACTGAATTATAGATCTCACTTGCCTTATGCCACGCCTCACGATTTTCTTTCAATCGATTGCCGATGTATTCGAGATGGTTTGATTTGGCTTTCGGTGATTTGCGAGAAGAAGGGGAAGAGTTTTAGTGCTTTAGGTTGACTGATTTGTGATTTTAGAGGGGATGAAGAGGCTATTATCGGGTTGGAGAATTATGGGGAATGAGACAGGTTGGGAGATTGATGAGTTAATGAGCTTCTTAGTGGAAGAAGGAATTTGGAGAGAGGAGCTGAAGCTTTGGCTTGAGCAGGAGATAGCTCGAGATCCCCTGAAAACGACCTAACATTTTCATAGCCTAGATCGTGCTCGACCTAACTTTGGTTGTTTATACCACTCTTGCGACATAGGGTTTAGGTCGTTGCCGAGCTAGGACAGGAAGGCTATTTTGACTTTTCCTTTGTGCGGCTTACGACCTAAAAGGTTAACGACCTAACTTGTCTTGCGACATCTTATAGATCGCGGACGAGTTAGCACTTAAACTCTTAACTCGTGAGCGCATCTGAACGACCTAATTACTTAACCAAATCCCACTGCCTTGAATTCTTGGACTTGAACAATCTGTCTTAAGAGAACGTGCCTTGAACATTCGCAAAGCCTTGACGGAACTTGACTGAACTTTAGTTTTAAACTGCCAAAGTGAACCGCTTGAACTTCGAACTATTTGAACTTGAGCTTTTGTTGTGCTTCCTTGCAGATTACTTTAACTTTTAAAGCTGTCAACCTGTTAAATATAACATTTGCAGAAAAGCGGGGCAAATATACTACCGTTGACTGCCCACATCGAACGACAGATTAGTCGATAAAAAACAAGCAACTTAAATGAACGCATGTGTATGAAATGTTGTGAATTGACAAGTTCAGGTGAAGCATTAAAGCAAAGCCTAAATAATCAATTAAAGCTGACTTGTATGCATCAACATTGTACTTGTACTTTTAATAACAAGTCCCGGAATTCTATAATTGACAAATATCAACCAGTTTGATTCCAGTTATATTTACCTGTTATTTCACTAGTTTTACATAACACTTCACACTTTTTAGGAAACGTGCACCTTAATATTTGATCATCCAGTTCCTTGTGTAGAATGACATCTCAGTAGGAAGACTTGGAACCAGCCGGAGAAGTTTTTCCAATTGCTACTCTATTGAACGATCCTCCGGAACAGACTCCTACCACTCTGAGCCATAAAGTTTTTCGTCAATTGTGCATTCAGTTTGGCATTGCCGAAGCTGACGCTTTGTTCCCTGGAATAAATGATACTGCTGATAAGCCGCCCCATGGCTTCGTCGCAGTTAACCGCCAAATGTGCTTGAGTGGAGCTATCCCCCCATTTAACGACTGCCTTTGAGAACTTCTCCTCCGACTATCTATCTCCCCTTTTCAACTACACCCTAATGGCTACGCCATCCTGCTGGGATTGTGTGTGCTTTTTAGGAGAACGCTGGACCGTTTTCCCAGTTTTGAAGAAATTCACTTCTTGTGCACATTTGCAAAAAACAAAGACCATCCCTCTATCACACTTGTAAGGAGTGCCAGGAACCGTAGACTGGTTATCGGTCTTCCCGAAAGCGTTCCCGGGTTCCTGAGCCAGTTTTTCTTTGTTCGCTGTCCTTCGGGATTCTATACCAACTGGAGAGTAGGAAGTAAGACCTTTTATCTTCGCTCCTTATTTTTTCCGAACTTTTCGAAGCTTGAGTTGTCGTGTTAACCTCGCCCTTTCCTTTTGTAGAACTACCTTCTCCGCTTAGGGATTCCATCCGCCAGCCAATCTTCGAAACTCTCAGTGCGGTGGCTATTGAGGAGAGGAGCGCCAAATTTCTACTAAATGATGAGCTTTTGCACCAATTTGGACTTTTACATCCTTCCAGGTCGACTCAGATTCATGAAATTTCTAGTTCTGATGCAGAAACGTTAGCTGCCTCGGGCTCTCAAGCAGAGGCATCGAATGCCCCAGCTTCTGCAGAAGAAGTTGCATCAGAAATACCTGTCGTAGAGGCTGCTTTGATAAAATGTTCCGCATCCACTGATGTTGCGGGGTCATCCAGCAAGCCGGCACTTGCTCCAATTATCGAAGAGGAGGACAATCCTCGAATTCTTGAGAAGTCAGCCGATGCGGAAGTTGAAGAGGAGAATTCTGCTAGGCACCATGGCGATGACACTTTTGATGACTTGAGTGATATAATGATAACTTCTCAAGAGCTTTTTAAGGATAATATTTCAAAAGCGACCTCTCCTGTCGTTGAAGCAACTTCCTCTTTGAAACAAGCTTTGACGCCTTCTACGCCAGTCGTCTCAGTTTCCACATTAAAGCGTGGTCTGTAGTCTGACGCACGTAGTTTGCACGCCGCACACACTTAGGATTTTTTCAGCACTCATAAGCACTTATCCTCTTTTTCTAGAAATTTCTAAACTTTACTTCTTTTCCGTTTTCAGATTCTCCGATGGGGCGTACCGGCTCATACTATGACTCATTTCAGCGCCATGGAGGCCGTGGATCTTATGACTTTAGGAAATACCTTGGTGACCAGAGAGAGACAGATGAGGAAAGGGCTCGAAGGAAGGCTCAAGAAAGGCGGGATTACGAGCAGTGGCAGAGAAGAAAAGACGCTGAGCGATATGATTCTTCTCACAGAAGTGACGATTCCCACAAGCGAAAGTCTTATGATGACAAGGGGAAGACTCATATTGCTGACGAATCGAGCAAGCGATCCAAGCTAAGTGATGCATCTGCAGTTTATAAGAAGACTGATGCTCCTATCTCTTCTGATATTCCGGCCGGCTCTCCTCCTTTAAAGAAATCCGACATCCAAGCGATCATCAGTAGGCCCCAATATCAGGTTAAAGACGGCCCTCCAACGCTTCAAAGCCAGTTTCCGAACTGGTGCTTAAAAGGAGTGCGTTTTGACCTGGATTTGGTCCCAATCGATAAGCAAGACATGCTGAAAAGTCTTGACGCAGTTAGGCTTAACATTGAGAGGATGTCGCAATGGCAGAAACTCGTTGACGAACTCCAAAGAGTCAATCATATGAATCTTGAAAACCTGCTGACTATGGAGAACGATAAGACTGAGTGGGCAAAAATTTGCAAACAGCATGATGCCGAAATGACAAGCATTGCTGATGATAATGCGAGACTTGAGTCTGAGGTTAAAAAACTCAAGGAAGATCTCGCCGCTTCTTCTGCTTCACAATCTCAAAAAGAAGAAGTATTTCAAAAACAAGTGCGGGATGCGCACGCTGCTTAGAGGGATGCTGAGATGAAATTTGCGGCTGAGCAGTTTGTGGTTGAAGAGTACCGCAAAAATAGCGCTCAGTTGCGGGAAACAGTTAGCTCCCAGAACGTGGAGATTGAATTGCTAAAGGCCCAACTTGCTAACGCTGAGAAAGAGCGTGATGAGGCTGTTGCTGGTCGAGCTGCAGCTGTTGCCGAAAAAGAGGCAGCTGAGCAATCGCATGAGACAACAAAAGCTAGCATCAGCTCCACCTTATTTGACTTTTATCTGCACAGCATTCTGGGTCATGGGAGCCTCTCTTTTCTGGGTCCTGACTATGAGGTTACCCTGGCCGAAGTATGGGAAGCAGCAGTTGACATGCTTGGTGGGGCCGGCTATGATGAGGCGGAACTCGAGGCATGCTACCTTGACGAAGAAGCTCGTGCTGCTCTTGCCAAGGGAAAAGAGCAACTTGCTGAAGCCAGAGCTGGAATAGTGGCAGAAGAACATCTAGAGAAGAAAATATCTTTAACTGCCCCTGTCCACACTTCGACTTCGACCGACGTCGATATCGTTGGTTCCAGCTCTCACTTTTCTTCTCCTGCAAAAACCGTCGAGGCCAAGCCCGTCACAACCGAATCTCCCCTTACTCATATCGAGGAGAAGAGCCAAGAAGACACTGAGGCTGATAAATTTGAAATTGACTTGTCAAAACCGACTTCTCTAGGTAATTTTGGTGTCGATCCAGATCCAGTGAATCATTTATTTGATTTAACCGAGTTTGACGACCTTCTTACTTATTACTTAAACTTTGGTGAACCGATACCTTCTCTTTTCTCGAAGAATACCGATTTTAACTTCTTTTCTTCTACAGCGGAGGTACCGAATACTGCACAAACTTCCACTCCTTTAGTTGCCGCTCCTCCACCTTCCCAAGTTACTCCTCCTTCTGCTTCTCAGCCGGGATCACAGGTAGAGAAAATTGAAGCTCTTCAAGGCCTGGATGATCCGGCCGCTTCGCAGGAGCAGAAGGCGGAGGATCTTGATGACATCGAGAAGACCCCGGAGCGGTCTCTAGATGATGACACGAAGCTTTCGACATTGCTTGCTACTCTGGGGAGCAAGTCTTCTTCGAAGAGGAAGGGGAAGCGTGCCATAAGGAAAAAGAAGAATATTTCCACTGGCGAGGAAGCAGAAGTTGATCCAGCCGTGCCTCTTTCTCCTTCTGCCCCGACCCGTTCACAACGGCTTCAGAAACTAATCATTAGGCCGGGTAAAGGCTCCAAAGGTGGCGGGAAAAAGGAATAGCAAGCTGGATCTTCTACTTCTTATTTTTGCTTTTGCATGTATCGACCGGAGATTGTGCGGGTACCGGTCCCCGCTTCTTTTTTGCGATCTGTACAATGTAAAAAGTTTTCATAGTATTGAATAAAATAGCTATTTTACTTGTACAAATTCTTGTGTATGTGAGAATGCATTTGTTTCTCATTTTAGTGTAGAATAAACAATTCTTCTTACTTGTACAAACTTTCTGGTCTGTGTTTGAGAATGCATTTATTCCTCATCTATTTTTCATGATATTGCAATGAACTTGCGGTATGTTGCTTACATATTCCTTTTATTAATGTAATTGAATTGTATAGTGTTGCCCCCATACCACAAGTGCATTGCAACATTTCTAACTTTCACAAGACTGATAATCTTATTTCAGAGAATAACTATTCCCCTTTTAAGGGAAGAATTATTCTGCTTTTAATAGATCATATCTCGTTTTTTGGAGAAATTTTTATTTTCTCTTTCTTTCTGAAGAACACTTCAACTTTCGGGGATGATCACTTTCATTTGTCAAAAAAGAAAGTAGATTTCCCTATGCAGTGAAATGAACTTTTCTGAAAAAAATTTGTAGCATTTTAACTTTTTTAGGAGGAACTTTTTGAGATGAACAAGTTATCCTTCCTTTGAGAGTTGAACTGTGCTTCCGGAGAAAGCTTTTTGTTCGAGTATTCTATTTTGGGACATGCCTCCGGAGAGGGCTCCTCTTAAAGAGTTGTGCCTCCGAAGAGGTCTTGTGCCTCCGAAAAGGGCTTGTGCCTCCGAAGAGGGCTTGTGCCTCCGAAAAGGGCTGTGGTGCCTCGGGAGAGGGCTTTTGCCTCCAAAGAGGGCATGTGCCTCCGAAGAGGGCTTGTGGTGCCTCGGGAGAGGGCTTTTGCCTCCGAAGAGGTCATGTGCCTCCGAAGAGGGCTTGTGCCTCCGAAGAGGGCTTTTTGATTGCCTGGAAGTTACTTTCTCATGGTTGAATGGATCCACGGGGCGGACACAAGTTGCTTGATTGGATGTTCATTTGCACAAACGATCATAATCAATTATCAAGGGCCCTGTTCCTTTAGCTTGGGAAGGTGCCCCTCCGGTGGTTCCACCAATCTTTTTTGATTGAGAGAAGTACTTTCATTTTTTGGCGTGCCTCGTTAGAGGGCTTTGTTGACCTTTGGGAAGGAGCGTCGGTTGGTTGGTGTGCCAGGAAGGTTGCGTCTCAGTGGCGAGTAGATCCACTGGACGACGCAAGCTGCCTGATCGGATGCATCACGATCAGTTAGCAAGGGCCCTGTTCCTTCTGCTTGGGAAGGTGTCCCTTCGGTGGTTCTACCGGCCCTTTTATTGAGAGGCATACCTCCTTTTGGCTGCTTCTTTGTTTGCTTGGCAATGTTCTCTCATCATCTGCTCATTAGCGATCTTTTATTATCGTTTCCAAGCGCAACTTCTTTCCTTTTGCAAGTAAATTGCCTCATCCGAAGAAGTGGACTTCACTGTTGAACGACTTCACGGGACAAACGCGAGTTATCTAGTTGGATGTCTGTTCATATTAACAATCTCAACCGGTTAACAAAGGTTTGCCATAGTGGAGTCGCCAACTTTTATGTGAAGTTCTCCTTGTATAGGATTTGAATTTGGAATTTTTTTTTGTCGCTTGGTATTTGCGTAACAGGTGATCTATAGAGGTCGCTTGGCTTTGTGACGAGTGAGCCTTGTTTTAATGTCCTACAATTTTGAATCGACATTTTAGCAATACATTTAAAGTATTTACTTATCGAAATGAAACAGGCATTATGAAATAGTAAAGAACACAAGATTTATAGTGGTTCGGCCAAGAATCAGGCCTACATCCACTTTATAGCTTTCATTCATTTACACTGATTTATAATGTTTTACAATACAACTGATACATTCATCACTATTTTACAACTTTGAGCAAAGCTTTTTTCAAGTAAAATAAGGACGTAAGTGGTTGCTGTTCCAGGCCCTTGGAATTGGATCTCCTTCAACAGTTATGAGTTTGAAAGTGCCATCAAGAAGTTTACTGCCAATGGCATATGGTCCTTCCCAGTTTGGTCCAAACACACCAGTTGCTGTCATGATCCTTTTCAAAACTAAGTCTCCGACCTCAAAGCTGCGTTGGCGAACTTTAGAGTTGAAGTGCCTGGCTATCCTTTGCTGATAAGCTGAAACCCTGAGCCTAGCTTCTTCTCTTTTTCATCAAGAAAATCAAGTGCTTCAAGTTGCAGATTTTCATTTTCAGCTTCATTGAAGTGAATTCTTCTATGTGAAGGAACTTCTACTTCTACTGGAATCATTGCTTCTGACCCGTATGCTAGTGAAAATGGAGTGTGTCCAGTCGCAGTTTTGTGAGTAGTTCTGTATGCCCATAGTGCTAATGGAAGCTTATCGACCCAACCACTTTTTGCTATTTCGAGTTGCTTTTTGATGGTTGACTTAATAATTTTGTTCACTGCTTCCACTTGCATGTTTGCCTGCGGATGAGCCACTGCTGAGAAGCTTTTTCGAATTTTGAATTGTTTGCAAAAATCCTGGAATTCTTCACTTTTAAACTGAGTGCCGTTGTCTGTGATTATCTTCTGCGGCACACCATACCTACAAATGATATTTTTAGTTACGAAATTTATCATCTTTTTAGAGGTAATGGTGGCCAAAGGTTCTGCTTCAGCCCACTTAGTGAAATAATCAACAGCAACAATAGCATATTTGATTTCGGATTTAGCGATCGGTAATGGTCCAATCAAGTCTATTCCCCAAATGGCGAACGGCCATGGGCTGACCATTTCTGTGAGTTCGGTGGAAGGTGCTTTTGGGATTTTTGCGAATCTTTGGCACTTGTCGCACTTTCTGGAGTAAGTAGCGGCATCTCGATTAATATCCGGCCAGAAATACCCATATCGGAGAACCTTCTTGGCTAGAGTTTGGCCACCTGAATGATCCCCACATTCTCCTTCGTGTACTTCAGCCAGAATTGTCTTGGCTTCTTCTTTAGTTACACATCGGAGCAATGGCATTGAGAATCCCCGTCTGTATAATCGGCCATCTTGAATTATATATATTGATGCTTTCCTCAATAGTTTTCGACGTTCTTTAGAACTTTCTGGCAGTGAACCATTGAGTAGGTATTCTTTAATTGGAGTCATCCATGATTCATGTTCTTGAGATGCAGCCATAATCCAATCAACATCCATTTCATCAATGCTTGGAGCTGATAGAACTTCTACAGGAACTAATCCCAGTAATTGAGCTTCTCCAGAACTCGAGTACTTTGCTAGAGAATCCGCTTTCATGTTTTCTACCCGAGGAATATGACTTATCGTGTAATGATTGAAATCTTCGAGAAGTTCACATGCCTTTGACAAGTATGCGGGCAGATTTCCACCTTTAGCTTGAAACTCTTTCTTTACCTGGCAAACAATGAGTTGAGAATCGCTGAAAATTTGTAACGCTTTGATGTTTAGTTCCTTGGCAATTTTTAAGCCGGCGATAAGAGCTTCATATTCTGCTTCATTGTTTGTTGAAGGAAATTCCAATCTCAAGGCATAACACAATGATCGTCCTTCGGGGGTTTCAAGCACAACCCCTGCCCCAGAACAATAATCATTTCTCGAACCGTCAACATATAACTTCCACTGGATTGGAATGCAGTCAGTTGTTTCTTTCTCACTGTTACCTTTGTCAGTAGACTCCACAATGAATTCTGCTAAAGCTTGCCTGTTGATTGCTCTTCGGGGATGGTAAGTGATGTCATATTGGCTGAGTTCAATGTTCCATTTCAAAAGACGACCCGAAGTTTCAGGACGAAACAGGACTTGCTTTAAAGGTTGATCAGTAAGAACCTTGATAGGATGGGCTTGAAAGTATGGTCTCAATTTCCTGGAAGCAATTAGCAAACTATATGCGAGCTTTTCTATCTTCGAATAATTCATCTCTGCCCTAGTGAACCGTTTACTGATATAATAGACTGGACGCTGTACTTTCATATCTTCCCGTACAAGTGTTGCGTTGAGAGCATGAGATGAAATTGCTAAGTAGATGAAAAGATCTTCACCATCACTAGGCTTGGAAAGAACTGGAGGTGTTTCCATATGACGAATTAGTTCATCAAAAGCATTCTGGCATTCGGGAGTCCATTTGAAATTTTTCTTTCCTTTCTTTAGAGCATCAAAGAAGGGAATGCATTTGTCTGTGGCCTTGGAAATGAAGCGACTCAGAGCAGCGACTTTTCCATTGAGACTTTGCATTTCTTTCTTTGGTTTAGGGGCTTTGACCTCCCTTAGAGCTGTGATTTGAGTAGGATTGGCTTCAATGCCCCTGGCGCTCACAATGAAACCCAAGAATTTCCCGGACTCTACTCCGAACGAACATTTCAATGGAATTAGCTTCATTCCGTACTTTCGAAGAATTGCAAACATTTCCTCCAAGTGACCCATATGATCTACAGCTTTATTTGACTTTACCAACATATCGTCAACATAAACTTCCATGGTTCTACCAATCTGAGGTTTGAACATTGCATTGACGAGCCTTTGGTAGGTTGCCCCAGCATTCTTCAATCCGAAAGGCATAACTTTGTAGCAGTAGAGACCCACATATGTGATAAAGCTTGTGTCTTCCTGATCCGGCTCATGCATCATAATCTGATTGTATCCGGAGTAAGCATCCATAAACGATAACAACTCATGCCCAGCTGTTCCGTCCACCAATTGATCAATTCTGGGCAGCGGGAAGCAATCTTTGGGGCAAGCTTTGTTTAGATCCGAAAAATCGATGCATACCCTCCACTTTCCATTTGCCTTCTTAACCAGTAATGGATTTGAAACCCAATTTGGATAAGTGGATTCCCTGATGAAATTATTCTCCATAAGCCGATCAACTTCTTCTTTTAATGCTGTCGACCTTTCTGGACCTTGAGTTCTTCTTTTCTGTTTCACTGGCGTGAATTTTGGATCAATGTTTAGAGTATGAACAGTAATTTCTGGGGAGATCCCACACATATTAGCATGACACCAAGCGAACACATCTAGATTGGCTTTTAAGAATGATATCAGCGTGTTTTGAACTGTTATGCTTAGTTGTGAACCCACATTAAGTGCTTTGTTTGGGTCTTTTGAATCAACAGATATTGGTACCGTTACTTCCACAGGTACCACTCTATTCTCCCCTGTACTGGCTTTTCTGGGGTCCATTTCTTTCCTTGCATTGATGTGTTCGCCATTACAGGGGCCACTCCGTAGCTGCTACAAGGTTGGTTCTTTGATGCGGAGCGGAGCTGCCGCATCTTTTCCCATCTCTCTTTTTCTGGCCTCACGGAGCTCTACAAGATAACATTCTCGCCCCGCGTTCTGATCTCCCTTAATGACAGCAACCCCATTGTCAGTGGGAAATTTCATTGTTAAGCACCATGGAGCAAGGACGGCCCTGAAAGTAACAAGAGTAGGCCAACCCAAGAAAGCATTATAGGCGGAGAATCCATCAACAATTACAAAGGTTTGCTTTCGAACCAACTTATTATGTCCTTCACCCATTTCAACAAACAAGTCCACCGTTCCAATTGGCTGTTTCAGCTCTCCTGTAAATCCGGCAATTTTGTGTGAAGAGGCTTGTACATCTGTCATTGGAATTTTCATTTGGTCAAATGTCTTTTTAAAGAGTATGTTGCACGAAGCACCACTATCAACCAGAACTCTTCTGACAATAGCCGCCCCAATACCGACAGAGACAACCAAAGGGTCCTCAGTAGGAGCTTCCACATCAATAGAATCCCTGGTTCTAAACATAATATCATCATGAAAAGTCTTCTACTGCTTTAGAGGTGTAGCATCTTCCAAGATCAAGACACTTTCTTCAATTGGAGCATACTTCAATGCTCTAGCATACCTTTCCATCTCACCCCAACTCCTGCCAGCTGGATGAGGTCCTCCTGTGATCACATTGATAACAGGTCTTTCTTTTTCAGCAGGCCTCTCTCCTGAACCAGATGAATGAGCTGGGGGTAGTTGCCCCTGGTTAGATGAAGACGGGTCTTTTCTATTTCTTTTCACATACTGCTGCAACTTATTCTCTCTCGACAATTCTTCAATTAGGCTTTTCAAGTGGCGGCATTCGTTGGTATCATGGCCTGGTTGATTATGAAATTTGCAAAATCTTCCGCTTTGAACAGCATTTTTCCCAACTTTTACTGCCGATGGTTTTGGAAAATCAACAGCATCCTTAGTGGCGATGAAAATATTCTCCGGGGTATCAGTCAGAGGAGTAAAATCCGAAGGTTTGAGGAAGCGGGGCTTTTTGAGATCTTTCTGCTTCTTTCCACCATTACTTTCCCTCTTCTGATTTGCAGATTCTTTCTTGTTCTGATCTGTAGCATTATTTTCCACCAATGTTGTCACAACTTTAGCTGATGCAGAAAGATTCTCTAGGCACATGAACTCATCAGCCTTTTTGTAGAATTTTTCGAGCGAGTTTGGTTCTTTCATTTTTAACCATTTTCCAAACTCGCTAGACTTGTCAATAGCCCGCATTAAGTAGGTTAAGATCATTCGCGGTTCTGCGTTATCAACTTCTGTTAGGGCTAAATTAAAGCGATTCAAGAAGGATTTAATGGGCTCTCCAGGATTCTGTTCAAGACTTGAGAGAGACATTATATCCTTTGCTCTTGAAATGTACAATCTGAATTGTTCCTTGAATTTCCGGGTCAGATCGGAAAATTGATCGACGGATCGCACAGGAAGCTTGGTGAACCAAAGTAACGCCACTCCTTCTAAGTATACCGGGAAATACCGGCATTTAATCTCGTCAGTTGCTCTGGCACCAGTCATGTGCCAATCATATTTGTATAGGAATTGATTTGGATCACTTATTCCTCGATAAGAAGGAATGGTGGGAGGAACGAATTTTCTCGGAAACTCGGCTTTTAAGATCCTTTCAATGAATGGAGTTTTACTCGAAGCGAATCCCCAATCATTCTCATCTTCGTTTCTTTGCATGCTTTCCTTCATTATTTGCCGAACCATGCTAGAGAGATATTCCTCATTGTTTAGAGATTTCGCGGAATAGACTTCGGCCATCTTTTCGGAGGTTTGCCTAGGTAAATGCTCACGGAGAACTGGTGACGGCCTGGATCCTTCAGCCTGGAGGGGTGCCCCTTCAGCAGCACCTGATCCCCCTTGAGGAATATTTCTCCCTTCGGGATTGGGAGCAGCATTAGCAAAGTTTTCTTCATTACTTATTGGTCTTTGATTAGCCCCAAGCAGAGCATTCAGATTTTCCATCATCAGATTATTCTGAGTTTCAATCTGCTGGTACAGTCCGGATACAGCAGCATTTAACTCTTGTCGCGTCACACTGACGCTTGGAGCTGTCTGATTTGGAGAAAGAGAAGTGGCAGTATTGTCGCGGTCATCATCAGTTCTGATAGACTTTCGTTTCCTTCCAGGAGCCATTATGTCTGATAGACTTCTGGTTTTGTAGGAAATTCTTTCAACAAACTTCCGTGAAGCAATGGTGAGTGGTAGCCTGAGTTGGGTTCTCAGTGAAAGCACCAAAATGTTAACGATAAAATGTGAATGCTAACACCAGGTGTGTGTAGAAGAATTGTGAAAGCACCACCCGTGTGACGGGAATAAGAAGTAAGTAGTAAAATAGCGAATAAGCAGTAAAAGACAGCAGTTTATAGTGGTTCGGCTTGAGATCGAGCCTACATCCACTTTGAATCTCTTTATTACTGAATCTAGTTACAATGTGATACAGTTCACTTATGAAAACAATACAACTTGGTCTTGAAAACAATCTCGACTACTAGCTCAAACTTCGATGATGAAATTCGATGAATCCGTGTTGGACGTAAGAAATTCCTCTCGAAGCTTGTTGTAGTGTTTCGAATGCTTGAAGATCTTCAATTGTTGAATGAGTTGAGAGTTCGGCAGAGTAACGACGCTTTAGAAATGATTTGTCCAAAAGTCCTCTTCTCGTAAGAGTAGCTCTCATATTTATAGGGGAAGAATCTGGCCCGAACTTAGTTTCCAAGTCCTTAGGTCGTTTACGACTCAAGATAGGTCATAAGTCGTCCCTGACCTAAGAAGCTTGAGCTACCTTTTAACAGCTGCCATAATGGTTCCACATATTTGCTAAGGCATCGGTCGTGAACGGGCTCAGGGGAAAGTGGTAGGTCATGAGCGACATAAGGAGATGACATGAGAAGCCTTAGGTCGTGAGTCGTCGGGGTTTATATTAGTTCCCCCTGAATGTCCAGAACGAGCTAAAGTTATAAGTCAGCAGCGACTTAGCATATGTCGTAGGTTGGTAACGACCTAAGAAGTGTGTCTTGGGTGACATGGTTTCCTCTGAACGAGTTAGTATGAGTTGTACGCGACTTATAGAAGGTCGTAGGCCTTAAGTCGAAGTCTTTCCTATCTCGTAGACTCTTAAGTCGGAGCATCTCTTAAGTCGTAGATTTTCCTTAACTCGTAGCTTATTAAACCGATGTCGTTTTAGGTCGGTGGGTAGAAGCTTTAGGTTGGGGACGACCTAAGATAAGTCGTAGGTCGTTAGAGCCTTAGTTCCTCAGGCCGCTAAGTATTTAAGGACTCATGAGCCAGTACTTAAGTCGTTAGATCTCTACCGCCCATAGGTCGTAGGTCGTGATCTCATAGGTCCCTTCGGCAGTTAGGTCGTTAGCTCTCTTAAGTCGTAGATCCTCTTAAGTCGTAGGTCGTGATCTCATAGGTCCCTTCGGCAATTAGGTCGTTAGCTCTCTTAAGTCGTAGATCCTCTTAAGTCGTAGGCCGTTAACTTTTTAACTCGTTAGGTCGTAGCTTCCCATAGGTCGTGGCATAACCTAAGTCGTTCACTTCTTAACTAGTAGGTCGTTGTCAAAGAGGAGTTAACACATCCTATGACGAATAAGGTCAATCTTTTCTGTGGCATCACGAATAAAATCTGGACCTAAAACCTGCCTCAAAAGGTGCCATACCAATACTAGATTGGAAGCTATTATTATAAGAAAACAAGAGAAATATGATCTTCCCAACTTCCACCAAAATCAAGAATGCATGCACAAAGGAGATCTTCAAGAGTTTGATTCACACACTCTGTTTGTCCATCGGACTGAGGATGATAAGCGGTGCTAAAATTAAGCTTTGTTCCTAAAGCTTTCTGAAGACCCTTCCAAAATCCACTACTAAATAATGGATCACGATTGTTAACAATAGAAGTAGGAACTCCATGCAATTTAACAATTTCTTTGACATAGAGTTTGGCCAAAAGAGGTACGGTCCGATTGGACCGAACGGGAATAAAATGGGCGGATTTTGTAAGTCTATCTACAATCACCCATAAACTGTCATGACCCGAACGAGAACGGGGAAGACCGTTAATAAAGTCCATGGAAATTTGGTCCCACTTCCAAACCTGAATGTCTAAAGGTTGCAATAACCCACCGAGCCTTTGATGCTCGGCCTTAACGAGTTGGCAAGTCATGCAACGCTTAATATAGTTAGCAATATCATATTTAATTCCATCCCAATAATAAAGTCGCTTCATGTCCACGTACATTTTACAACTACCGGGATGAATGGTAAATTTAGAACGATGAGAATCTTCTAAAATGTATTTACGAAGATCGCTAATACTTGGCACAATAAGTCTACCAAATTTTCGAATGCTTCCACGAGCATCGATTTCAAAGTATTTCAAACCATCAATATCAATTTTATCCCTACAACTCTTGCCAAGATGAGCAAATTCGGGATCATGCTTTTGAGCTTCAAGAATGCGGTCTAAAAGAGATGGATGAGCCTCAAGACTACATAGAACAAGAGACGAACATGAATCAGATTCACGATCTTGAATCTCACAAGTAGACAAAGTCTCGAGATCATTCCATTCGGATATCATCATGGAAACAACCACTTGTTGCTTACGAATAAGGGCATCAGCAACACAATTTTCCTTTCCGGGATTATAGAGAATATCAAGATCATAAGATGCAAGGACTTTGAGCCAACGTTGTTGATGCAAATTAAGTTCCTTTTGAGAGAACAAATACTTCAAAGATTTATGATCGGTGTATAGAACAAATTTTTCTCCCAAAAGATAATGAAGCAAAATTCTAAGGGCGAAAACAATGGCCGCGAGCTTTAAATCATGAGTGGCATATCTAGTCTCGGCAGGCTTTAATTGCCTAGAAGCATAAGCGATAACACGTTCCCTTTGCATGAGAACGGCTCCCAAACCAACACAAATAGCATCGGTATAGACAATAAAGTCTTGGTTCCCTTCGGGAATCACAAGAATAGGAGCATCCGAAAGGAGTTCTTTTAAATTCTGAAAAGTAGCTTCATATTTGTCTGACCAAATATACTTAACTCCCTTCTTTGTCAAACTAGTAAGAGGCACGGAAATTTTAAAAAAGTCTTTTATGAAACGACGGTAATAGCCCGCCAATCCAAGAAAGCTACGAATTTCCGTCACACTCTCCGGTCACTTCCAATTTTGAATCGCCTCAATCTTTGAAGGATCCATGGAAATTCCGGATTTAGAAATAATATGTCCTAAAAATTTCACACGGGATTGCCCAAAGTGGCAAAAAAAATAGCCTAGCTCAAAAACGACAAATCCAAACCGAAATGCGATCGAACGAGCAACAACGACTAAGGAATTATGCCAAGCGACAACCCAGTCTTAATGGCTCTTCGATACGCCTCGAATATCAATGTCCAAATATCCATTATTGGATTTTCACAACAATTAAACCAAAACACCAAAAATTGGAATATACACAAAATCAATCCAAACCAAAATCAAATGCACATGAATAAGTGTTAGGAATTCATACCTAACAGTCGAAGATAATTATAGACTAAGATGTGAGATAAAAATCTCACCTTTAAACCCAAAAACAAGGATGAGAAGCTTGAAGACAAGAGGAAGATAAACCACACTTCAATCCCAACTCAAGAGGCTTGAATTTAAGCTTAAAAAAGAAACACTTCCTAAGTTAGGTTTAGGAATTTCTGAAATCAAAGAGAGAATGAGTTGGAGAAGAAGATGGAGATACTTACCAATAGTTTCTCTTTGAATTTGGAGCTAAAACTTGGATTTGCTAAAGGAACTAGGGTTTAGGATTTTAATTTCCCATCTCCACCACCATTTTCAGTTTTACTAGAGTGTTTTGAAGAAATGAAATAAAGTGAAGAGGAGAGGGGAGGGCTGAACTAGGACATAGAAATTGTTGGGGTGAAACCCAAACCCAAAGCCCAATAGAAAATGTCAAAATTCGACTTACTCCAAATATATAGATGTTTAAACTTAAAAGAGTCGCAAACGCCATTTTGGACTCAATGGAAGTGGTCTCGAGTCCTAATTCGACTGTTTGCAAAAAGTAGCTTTTCGGACATCAATCCGATTAACGATTCTATATTTAAATAAAATATTTAAATATAAAATTGATAAATATGCGGGTTGTTACAGACTCCCCTCCTTAAAAAAATTGCGTCCTCGCAATCTTAAGAAATAACTAAAGAGTAACAACCACATAAGCATATCATCACAAAAGAAAGTTTGAAATAAGAAGTTCACCATAAAGAGCATGAAAGAGTTAGCCCGAACGTGTTCGCTCGATGAATTCTCTGGATTCCCAAGAGAAATCCTTGGGATTAGAGAACCATTGAACTTTCATAAGAAGAACATCTTTATTTCGAAGGCGCTCAACCCCCGAAGAAATGATGCGAATAGAATGTTGCCTAAAAAGTCAAATCTGGTGAAACTTCAATTTCTTCAACAACACCGGGCTCAAGAATAAAATCGGAATCCCTAAGGTATTTCCATAGTTGAGAGACGTGGAAAACGTCATGAATAGCAGAAAACTGAGCCGGTAATAAAGGCGATAAGCCACGAAACATATACGTTCGGTGATGGGAAATAGACCAATATATCGAGGTGCTAACTTTCCCGATCAACTAAAATGCACAACACCCATCATAGGTGAAACACAAATGAATCCCAATAAAGTTTGGACCTAAAACCAGCTTCTCACCGGCTTCAAGCCAACACGAAGGAAATTGGCACGGCCTTCCATAGAGTGCCTTGAAAGGTGCCATACCAATACAAGATTGGAAGCTATTATAGGAAGAAAACACAACAATAGAAATATAACTTTCCAAACTTCCACCAAAACCAAGAACACATGAACGAAAAAGATCTTCAAGAGTTGATTCACATACTCTATTTGTCCATCGGATTGAGGACGATAAGCGGTGCTAAAAATTAAGCTTTGTTCCCAAAGCTTTTGAAGATCATACCAAAGTCCACTAGTAAAATAATGGATCACGATTGCTAATAACAAAAGTAGGAACTCCATGCAATTTTAGTTTGACATAGGGTTTAGCCAAAAGAGGTATGGTCCACAAGAGAAGGATGAGCCTCACGGCTACACAAAACAAGAGATGAATGTAAATTGGATTCACGATCTCGAATCTCATAAGTGGATAAAGTCTCGAGATCATTCCATTCGGATATCTTCAAAAAAAAACAACTGCTTGTTGCTTACAACCAAGGGCATCGGCAACACGATTGCCCTTTCCGGAAGTATAAAAATGTCCAGATCATAAGATGCAAGGAACTTGAGCCAACGAGGTTGACACAAATTAAGTTCCTTACAAAAAAAATATATTCCAAAGATTTATGATCGAGGTGGAGAACAAATTTCTCCGCCAAACACAATGATGCCAAACTCTGAAAGTGAAATAAAAAGCCGCGAGCACTAGGTCATGAGTGGCATACCTAGTCTCGATAGGCTTTAATGGTTTAGAAGCACAAGCGATAGCACGTTCTCTTTTGCAAGAGAACGGCATCCAAACCAATACAATTAGCATTGGTACCAAAGATAAAATCTTGGTTCCCTTCGGGAATCACAAGAATAGGAATATCGAAAAGAAAGGGTTCTTTTAAATTGATCCTCTTTTCTCAAAAGCTAAAACTTTCAAAATTACAATTATCTTTATGTAATTATCCTTTCAGAAAAATTTACATTTTATACTTTTTATACGTCAATTTATTGTGTCAAATTGTCTCATCAAAGCGTTTAGGAGATTCCTATCGATAACGTTGATCAGGCACATCGACCAGAATTCTTAAAGCACTCAATGGGCAATACAATCACAAAACCATCTTCCATATGATAAAAATATCTCTTAGAAGTTTTAAGAATATTCTTTGCTCATTGAAGAACAAAATCCAATTATACTTATAAATAAATCTTATGAAAAAGATTTGCAAAATTTTAAATTGCTATTTTCATCCAAAATCAATAAATACAAAAATGAAGTCATCGAGATACTCATAGAAGACTCGATTTATAGAATGGATGAAATAAGTTGGACAAACTAAATGACATAATAAGTCATTCATAAGAACCATAACGAGTGCGGAATGCGGTAAGTGGATGCTAACTTCCGCAACTCGTAGCAAACAAAATCGGTGGCAAGGTCGAACTAAAAAGACCTTATCACTGCTCAAAAGATTGCTTAGGGGATAATCCTAAGACAAGCTCAAAAATACCGGAAAATTCTCTAACTACATGAATGAGAGAAATGACACTTTCCTCATCATGTGAGCTTAAAGAATAAAATGATGCCATCAAATTGGAATCAAAATCACAAAGGAAAAACAGAAATCTGCTTAACAGATTGAAAATGTCGAAGATGAATAGTCCACACGGGACAAAGGATATGGCTTCATAATAATTAAGCCAATCCTTACAAAAGTCAATTCTGAAGCATGAGTAAAAATCGGCTCGGATAGAAAAATCACATAAAATAATTTCGACATCAATAAAAAGAAAATTGAGTGTTGCGGATCCACCAACCGGATTCGCAATCCTCAAATAAGTCAACAAGCCCAAAAATGTTTAAAGAAAAGGAATCACAAGTTCTTTTGATATAAAAATAATGAGATGAAACCCATATCAAAAAGAACTCGAATAAGATAATCACAAAATAAATGTCATCAAGGATAGAATGGATACCTTGACTACGAGAAGAGTTGCTAGGGACTTGCAGCTTTCCTTCTCTCTTGCTGAGACGTTTGGGACATGAAGATATATAATGATCCGCACCTTTGCAATAGCGGCAAGAAATAGGCCTTGGATACCTATTTATATAGTGGTCCTTAGAGCCACAATTATAGCATTCTCCACGATTAGGGATGGGAGTCTTTGCTATAGAATTCACTTGCTTCACCCTCTTGTTTGGATTAGGACTTTCGAATTTAATAAAAGGATGCCTCTTCTTGTTGTTGTTGAAGTTCGGTTTGGCACTCCCAACTTCAACATCACTCTCTTTATCTGCCTCTTTGAGACGAAGAGCGATATCAATAAGCTGATCAAAAGAAACTTCTAATTTCAGAAGTAGTGGCTTCTTGAGATTCTTGTTCAAACCATAAACAAATCTCTGATTTTTCTTCAATGGGGTATTAACATATTCTACTCCGTATTTAGAAAGAGATTCGAAAGAAGCCACGTAGTCCGTCACAGAAGATTCACCTTGAACAAGGTCGATAAAACACCGGGCCAAAGTTACTTTTTCAGCCTCTGACACAAATTTCAATTCGAATCTTTCCCGGAATTGCTCCCAAGTGAGATCTGCTTCAACGATTTCAGAAATAAGAAGCTCATACCAATCCAATGCTCTTTCTTGAAGCATGCTAGAAGCCACTTGGACTCGGTGGAAATCAACAAGATTCATGCGAGAAAAGATGCGGTCGCATGATATAAGCCAAGCTTGGATTTCAATGACACTCTCGGATCCTTGGAATGGACTTCCACCCAAATCGGTATAATCTCTACACAAGCGTGCAAAACCGGATCTAGGATGAGTAGGCTCTGGAATTAGTTCGATAGCTTGAGCATTCTTAACAAGATCTAGAAGCTGCTGGGCAGACATAAATACTCCCTCCGGAGGAGTAGCACTAGATTGACCGGCGCTGGGACGGTTAGGTCTAACCATTTCTCTTCTCTAAGAAAGAAAGAAAGAAGAGGAAAAAGGTTATTCTCAAAATGAATATCAAACAAACTTGATTGATAAAACAAGGCATCACAAAAGAAAAATAGGATAGAACGGGTCCTATTGACTCGAATAAATTCCTAAAGCACGACTCCTAAGAAAGACTTAGGACATGATCCTTGATAAATTATTCTACATTGTTCCGAAGTTTGGCTCCGATACCAAGCTGTGACGCCCCGCCTCTATACCCACGCTAGCCAAGGACACTACGGGGTAATGCCGTCAACTAGCACGGAGAATAAGGCTGTTGAGGAGCAACCATCTGTATAATTGCTTTGTGCGAGTACCGATATGCCAGATAAAAATATAACTTTTCATCTCGAGAAGAAATCCGACATTCCGATACAAACTCAAAGCTACTACACAGTGGCTATATGGACTTCGGAAACAAATATAGAAATAAACATAACACAAATCAGTCACAGACAATTCATATCACAAAGGCGGAAATAGATATGAATATAACACATGAAAGTGTACATCAGAGTAGTGGTCAAACAAGATCCACAATAACACAAAAGAATAGATATAGGTGCTACACAAAAGAATAATTATACATCAAGGAGTCTCTAACTCTAATGTATAACAACAAATACTACAAATCTAATGTAGTTAGCCAAAAGTCAGGTGATAGTCCCAGATAAGAAGTCATGAGGAAGCACCTGTAAAATCTCAGTCTGACCCGAGTATTATTTAAGAAGAAAATAATAAACGGATCAGTCTAGCTATAAATATCAGATAAAGTGATATAGAATAAGAGATATGACAAAAACGTATGATAACCATAAAGCCATACTGTGATAAGTATCTAATCGAAAATCAATCCAGAGATTAATCAATATCACAAGAATCTTCTCAAAGATTAAAAAGAATGTCATACTATGATAAGTATACATTAGAAAACCCACAAAAGTCATATAATAACTCAAGAATCTCAAAACACAGAAAAGAACATCATATTCTTAATTTAATTCACCAAGCCACAAAAAATGACATACATATCAATGCCAATGGTAAAAGCTGGTGAAACATAAATTCCAGAAATCATCAATGAGAATTCCAGAAATCACAAAAGTTAACGACACACAAATTCTAGAAATCATCAAAAAGAAATCCAGAAAACACAAGAAAGAGGATGACCAATCCCATAAAAATGAGCCGGAGCTCCTCCTGACAGGGTATAGTCCCCCATTGCGGACTTTGAGCCGAAGCTCCTCCTGGTGAGCCGAAGCTCCTCATGACAGGGTATAGTCCCCCATTGCGGACTTTGAGCCGAAGCTCCTCCTGGTGAGCCGAAGCTCCTCCTGACAATGTATAGTCCCCCATTGCGGACTTTGAGCCGAAGCTCCTCCTGGTGAGCCGAAGCTCCTACTGATGAGCCGAAGCTCCTCATGACAGGGTATAGTCCCCCATTGCGGATTTTGAGCCGAAGCTCCTCCTGGTGAGCCGAAGCTTAATAAAATGAAGTACAGTCCTCCATGTGGACAAAGAGACATCGCACATTGCTAGTCTAAACCATAAAATGATCATCATCGATCATCAAGAAGTGTCAATTACACTAAGCTAGTAAATATAGGAGTTTAGCTTCATGTCCCATAACCACTAGCTTAACTAAAATATTTACAAACAAATTGTAGATTTCCACTCGAAAATTGTCACAAGAGTTTCAATCGAACAAGTCCAAAAATTAACCGACGAAGTAAACGCAAGCGTTTCATACCACTTGTTTTGCTAAGCCGTTTAATTATATTTTCTCATACGAATGAGGTAAAGGTTTGTATATACTAATAAATTAGAAAACGGTTTTATAAAGGAGCTTTGTATTAAAAATAGAGTCGAAATCATCTTTGTAAAAGAGTTTGAATATTTACTACTAGTATAGAAACCTTTGTATTTAGAAGTGACAAATCACAAAATGATTGTAGAAACAATCAATCGCAAAAATCCACATTCGAAGACGTGAATAAAATCCAAAGAAATCGATACCAAATCCATCAAAATGGATATTCACATAAACCCCGGAAAAGAAGTCATCAAAGTCGATAATAATTGATGACAATAAGTCGGATCAACAAAAATTGATAAACCTTGGAAATTTACTCGAAAATAGGCAAATTAGGCAAAATCAGCAGTTCCAGACGTCTGGTAGGTGTTCCCAGACGTCTGGTCCAAGGTTCTGAAAGTTTAAGTGTTTTCTCCCTTCTATTTTTAATTCCTGGGCCATTTCAAACGTATTAAAATATCAACCAGACGTCTGAATTTGATTTCAGACGTCTGGATTTTGTTTCAGACGTCTGGATTTTGTTACTGCCTTTTCCATACCCCTTTCCAGACGTCTGGATTTTTCAACTAGACGTCTGGATTTGGTTTCAGACGTCTGAAATTTATTTCAGACGTCTGAAATTTTCTACTAGGCAAAAAAAATAGCCTAGCTCAAAAACGACAAATCCAAACCGAAATGCGATCGAACGAGCAACAACGACTAAGGAATTATGCCAAGCGACAACCCAGTCTTAATGGCTCCTCGATACGCCTCGAATATCAATGTCCAAATATCCATTATTGGTTTTTCACAACAATTAAACCAAAACACCAAAAATTGGAATATACACAAAATCAATCCAAACCAAAATCAAATGCACATGAATAAGTGTTAGGAATTCATACCTAATAGTCGAAGATAATTATAGACTAAGATGTGAGATAAAAATCTCACCTTTAAACACAAAAACAAGGATGAGAAGCTTGAAGACAAGAGGAAGATCAACCACACTTCAATCCCAACTCAAGAGGCTTGAATTTAAGCTTAAAAAAGAAACACTTCCTAAGTTAGGTTTAGGAATTGCTGAAATCAAAGAGAGAATGAGTTGGAGAAGAAGATGGAGATACTTACCAATAGTTTCTCTTTGAATTTGGAGCTAAAACTTGGATTTGCTAAAGGAACTAGGGTTTAGGATTTTAATTTCCCATCTCCACCACCATTTTCAGTTTTACTAGAGTGTTTTGAAGAAATGAAATAAAGTGAAGAGGAGAGGGGAGGGCTGAACTAGGACATAGAAATTGTTGGGGTGAAACCAAAACCAAAAGCCCAATAGAAAATGTCAAAATTCGACTTACTCCAAATATATAGATGTTTAAACTAAAAAGAGTCGCAAACGCCATTTTGGACTCAATGGAAGTGGTCTCGAGTCCTAATTCGACTATTTGCAAAAAGTAGCTTTTCGGACATCAATCCGATTAACGATTCTATATTTAAATAAAATATTTAAATATAAAATTGATAAATATGCAGGTTGTTATAGACTCCCCTCCTTAAAGAAATTGCGTCCTCGCAATCTTAAGAAATAACTAAAGAGTAACAACCACATAAGCATATCATCACAAAAGAAAGTTTGAAATAAGAAGTTCACCATAAAGAGCACGAAAGAGTTAGCCCGAACGTGTTCGCTCGATGAATTCTCTGGATTCCCAAGAGAAATCCTTGGGATTAGAGAACCATTGAACTTTCATAAGAAGAACATCTTTATTTTGAAGGCGCTCAACCCCCGAAGAAATGATGCGAATAGAATGTTGCTCAAAAAGTCAAATCTGGTGAAACTTCAATTTCTTCAACAACACCGGGCTCAAGAATAAAATCGGAATCCCTAAGGTATTTCCGTAGTTGAGAGACGTGGAAAACGTCATGAATAGCAGAAAACTGAGCCGGTAATAAAGGCGATAAGCCACGAAACAAATACGTTCGGTGATGGGAAATAGACCATATATCAAGGTGCTAACTTTCCTGATCAAATAAAATGCACAACACCCATCATAGGTGAAACACAAATGAATCCCAATAAAGTTTGGACCTAAAACCAGCTTCTCACCGGCTTCATGCCAACACGAAGGAAATTGGCACGGCCTTCCATAGAGTACCTCGAAAAGTGCCATACCAATACAAGATTGGAAGCTATTATAGGAAGAAAACTCAACAAGAGAAATATAACTTTCCCAACTTCCACCAAAACCAAGAACACATGAACGAAAGAGATCTTCAAGAGTTGATTCACACACTCTATTTGTCTATCGGATTGAGGACGATAAGCGGTGCTAAAAATTAAGCTTTGTTCCCAAAGCTTTTGAAGATCATACCAAAGTCCACTAGTAAAATAATGGATCACGATTGCTAATAACAAAAGTAGGAACTCCATGCAATTTTAGTTTGACATAGAGTTTAGCCAAAAGAGGTATGGTCCACAAGAGAAGGACGAGCCTCACGGCTACACAAAACAAGAGATGAACGTAAATTGGATTCACGATCTCGAATCTCATAAGTGGATAAAGTCTCGAGATCATTCCATTCGGATATCTTCAAAAAAAACAACCGCTTGTTGCTTACAACCAAGGGCATCGGCAACACGATTGCCCTTTCCGGAAGTATAAAAATATCCAGATCATAAGATGCAAGGAACTCGAGCCAACAAAGGTTGACACAAATTAAGTTCCTTATAAAAAAAATATTCCAAAGATTTATGATCGAGGTGGAGAACAAATTTCTCCGCCAAACACAATGATGCCAAACTCCGAAAGTGAAATCAAAAGTCGCGAGCACTAGGTCATGAGTGGCATACCTAGTCTCGATAGGCTTTAATGGTTTAGAAGCACAAGTGATAGCACGTTCTCTTTTGCAAGAGAACGGCATCCAAACCAATACAATTAGCATTGGTACCAAAGATAAAATCTTGGTTCCCTTCGGGAATCACAAGAATAGGAATATCGAAAAGAAAGAGTTCTTTTAAATTGATCCTCTTTTCTCAAAAGCTAAAACTTTCAAAATTACAATTATCTTTATGTAATTATCCTTTCAGAAAAATTTACATTTTTACTTTTTATACGTCAATTTATTGTGTCAAATTGTCTCATCAAAGAGTTTAGGAGATTCCTATCGATAACGTTGATCAGACGCATCGACCAGAATTCTTAAAGCACTCAATGGGCAATACAATCACAAAACCATCTTCCATATGATAAAAATATCTCTTAGAAGTTTTAAGAATATTCTTTGCTCATTGAAGAACAAAATCCAATTATACTTATAAATAAATCTTATGAAAAAGATTTGCAAAATTTTAAATTGCTATTTCCATCCAAAATCAATAAATACAAAAATGAAGTCATCGAGATACTCATAGAAGACTCGATTTATAGAATGGATGAAATAAGTTGGACAAACTAAATGACATAATAAGTCATTCATAAGAACCATAACGAGTGCGGAATGCGGTAAGTGGATGCTAACTTCCGCAACTCGTAGCAAACAAAATTGATGGCAAGGTCGAACTAAAAAGACCTTATCACCGCTCAAAAGATTGCTTAGGGGATAATCCTAAGACAAGCTCAAAAATACCGGAAAATTCTCTAACAACATGAATGAGAGAAATAACACTTTCCTCATCATGTGAGCTTAAAGAATAAAATGATGCCATCAAATTGGAATCAAAATCACAAAGGAAAAACAGAAATCTGCTTAATAGATTGAAAATGTTGAAGATGAATAGTCCACATGGGACAAAGGATATGGCTTCATAATAATTAAGCCAATCCTTACAAAAGTCCATTCCGAAGCATAAGTAAAAATTGGCTCGGAAAGAAAAATCACATAAAATAATTTCGACATCAATAAAAAGCAAATTGAGTGTTGCGGATCCACCAACCGGATTCGCAATCCTCAAAGAAGTCAACAAGCCCAAAAATGTTTAAAGAAAAGGAATCACAAGTTCTTTTGATATAAAAATAATGAGATGAAACCCATATCAAAAAGAACTCGAATAAGATAATCACAAAATAAATGTCAGCAAGGATAGAATGGATACCTTGACTAAGAGAAGAGTTGCTAAAGACTTGCAGCTTTCCTTCTCTCTTGCTGAGACGTTTGGGACATGAAGTTATATAATGATCCGCACCTTTGCAATAGCGGCAAGAAATAGGCCTTGGACACCTATTTATATAGTGGTCCTTAGAGCCACAATTATAGCATTCTCCACGATTAGGGATGGGAGTCTTTGCTATAGAAGTCACTTGCTTCACCCTCTTGTTTGGATTAGGACTTTTGAATTTAATAAAAGGATGCCTCTTCTTGTTGTTGTTGAAGTTCAGTTTGGCACTCCCAACTTCAACATCACTCTCTTTATCTGCCTCTTCGAGACGAAGAGCGATATCAATAAGCTGATCAAAAGAAACTTCTAATTTCAGAAGTAGTGGCTTCTTGAGATTCTTGTTCAAACCATAAACAAATCTCTGATTTTTCTTCAATGGGGTATTAATATATTCTACCCCGTATTTAGAAAGAGATTCGAAAGATGCGACGTAGTCCGTCACAGAAGATTCACCTTAAACAAGGTCAGTAAAAACGCCAGGCCAAAGTTACTTTTTCAGCCTCCGGTACAAATTTCAATTCGAATCTTTCCCGGAATTGCTCCCAAGTGAGATCTGCTTCAATGATTTCAGAAATAAGAAGCTCATACCAATCCAATGCTATTTCTTGGAGCATGCTAGAAGCCACTTGGACTCGGTGGAGGTCAACAAGATTCATGCGAGAAAAGATGCGGTCGCATGATCTAAGCCAAGCTTGGATTTCGATGGCACTCTCGGATCCCCGGAATGGACTTCCACCCAAATCGGTATAATCTCTACACAAGCGTGCAAAACCGAATCTAGGATGAGTAAGCTTTGGAATGGGTCCGATAGCTTGAGCATTCTTAACAAGATCTAGAAGCTGCTGGGCAGACATAAATACTCCCTCCGGAGGAGTAGCACTAGATTGACCGGCGCTGGGACGGCCATGTCTAACCATTTCTCTTCTCTAAGAAAGAAAGAAAGAAAGAAAGAAGAGGAAAAAGGTTATTCTCAAAATGAATATCAAACAAACTTGATTGATAAAACAAGGCATCACAAAAGAAAAATAGGATAGAACGGGTCCAATTGACTCGAATAAATTCCTAAAGCACGACTCCTAAGAAAGACTTAGGACATGATCCTTACTAAATTATTCTACATTGTTCCGAAGTTTGGCTCTGATACCAAGTTGTGACGCCTCGCCTCTATACCCACGCTAGCCAAGGACACTACGGGGTAAAGCCGTCAACTAGCATGGAGAATAAGGCTGTTGGGATTAAAAATTTGTAATTAATTATTAGTTACATTTAGTTAATAGTAAATATTATTTATAAATTGTTAATTAAATATTAATTAAGTATTTATTCATTTATTATTGATTATTAATTACGAATTATCAAAGTTTAATTGCTAAATATTAAATATTACTTCCTAATTATGAATATTAATTATTACTTCTTAATTATCAATTGTTAATTACTTAATAATATTTATTATTTATTCATTATTATATTAATTATTAATTATTAAATAGTAATTATTAATATTGATTATTTCGTATTTTCAGATTAATTATTATTATTTAATAGTAATTATTAATTATGAATAAAAATTTTATTAATTATTTAATTATTAAGTATTATTATTTAATTATAATCATGAATTAACTATTACAACGGGCAAAAGAAAAGGGCTGTAATAGGTATCTATTACAACTGGCAAAAAAGAAGAGTTGTTAAAAATATGCCTCTATTACAACTAGCAAATGAAAAGGTCGTAATAGGCATCTACTACAACTAGCAAAAAGAACAGTTGTTAAAAATACGCACAACTGACAAAAAAAGAAAGGTTGTAATAGGCATCTATCACAACTGACAAAATAAAAGAGTTGTTGAAAATAAGTTTATTACAACTTTCTGAAAAAAAGAGTTGTAAAAAACATTTATTACAACTGGCAGTTTTTGGCAGTTGTAAAAATACAGTTGTAATAAGGTCTTTTTGTTGTAGTGGACATAGATATTGCTGGGGTGAAACCCAAACCCAAAGCCCAATAGAAAATGTCAAAATTCGACTTACTCCAAATATATAGATGTTTAAATTTAAAAGAGTCGCAAACGCCATTTTGGACTCAATGGAAGTGGTCTCGAGTCCTAATTCGACTGTTTGCAAAAAGTAGTTTGTCGGACATCAATCCGATTAACGATTCTATATTTAAATAAAATATTTAAATATAAAATTGATAAATAAGCGGGTTGTTACAACAAGTACGAAACGATGTCAAAGGAATGCTATCCTCTGCAATACGAAGCTGATGAAAACCGGTTGCTAAGTCTAACTGTGGAAAGACTCTAGCGTCGCAAAGTTGATAAATAGATCATCAATCCGAGGTAAGGGATATTTATTCTTGATGGTGAGATCATTAAGCTTGCGGTAGTCAACACAAAGCCTAAGTGTACCATCGGATTTCTTCAGAAAAATAGCTGAAGCTCCCAATGGAGAGGAACTAGAAAAAATAAACTGTTTTGCTTCCAATTCGGATAATTTTTTATGCATCTCCTCATTTTCCTTATTGGACATACGATAAGGAGGACGAGTGATAGGTAGAGCTCAAGGAATTAGATTAATTCTAAACTCAATTGCTCGCTTAGGTGGTAATCCTAAACGGGCTCAAAGATGTCGGGAAATTCACAAACAACGTGAATGAGGGAAATGACATCTTCCTCATCATCATTATCGTCATCATGTGGATTTAGAGAATATAAGGATGCTACCGAATTGGAATCTGAATCTTTAAGAACAATAGAAATCTGCTTAACAGATTGGGGATGTCGAAAATGAATAGTCCTCTCGGGACATTAGATGTGGGCTTCATAACGATTAAGCCTATCCATTCCCAAAATCATTTCGAAACCTAAGTATCGTATAACATGCAAATCGGTTCGGAAAGTATAATCACATAAAATAATCTCGACATCCTTACAAAATAAACCGAGTGTTGCGGATCCACCAACCAGATTCGCAATTCTTAATGAAGTCATCAAGCCCATAATATTTAAAGAAAAAGTATCAACAAGTTCTTTAAATATAAAAGAGTGAGATGCACCCATATCAAAAAGAGCTCGAATAGGATGATCACGAAACATAATAATGCCATCAAGGACAGAATGAGAAGTACCTTGACCAAGAGAAGAGTTACTAAGGGCTTGCACAACATTCAGATTTCCCTCTTTCTTTCTTTGAAGTTTGGGACATGAAGATATATAATGACCCGAACTTTTGTAATAGCGGCAAGAAATAGGCCTTGGACACCTATTTACATAATGGTCCTTAGAACCACAATTGTAGCATTCTCCACGATTAGAAATTGGTGTCTTTGCTACCGAAGTTGCTTGCTTCACTTTCTTGTTGGGATTAGGGCTTTAAACTTAATAAAGGGATGCCTCTTCTTGTTATTATTGAAGTTCTGTTTGGCACCGCCAACATCAGCATCACATTCTTTATCTGCCTCTTCAAGTCGAAGAGCAATATCTACAAGCTGATTGAAAGAAACTTCTAGCTTCAGAAGTAAAGCCTTTTTGAGATTTTTATTCAACCTGTAGATAAACCTCTGATTTTTCTTCAATGGGGTATTAATATACTCGACCCCATATTTAGAGATGGATTCAAAAGATGCGACATACTATGTCATAGAAGATTCACCTTAAACAAGGTCAATAAAGCATCGGGATAAAGTTACTTTTTCAGCTTCCGGCACAAACTTTAACTCGAACCTTTCCCGGAATTGCTCCCAAGTAAGATTCGCTTCAACAATTTCCGAAATTAAAACCTCATACCAATCTAATGCCCTCTCTTGGAGCATACTAGAAGCCACTTGGACTCGATGTAGATCCACAAGATCTATAACGCTTTCGGAACCCTTGAATGGCCTTCCACCCGACTTGGTATAATCACTGCATAAGCATGCTAACCCGAATTTAGGATGAGTAGGCTCTGGAACAAGTCCGGCAGCTTAGGCATTCTTTACAAGATCTAAAAGTTGTTGAGCAGACATGAATACGCCATCTTAAGGAGTAGCACTGGATTGACCGGCGCTGGGACGGCCAGGTCTAACCATTTCTCTTCTTTAAGAAATAAAGAAAGAAGAGGAAAAAGATTATTCTCAGAATGAATATCAAACAAACTTGATTGATAAAACAAGGCATCATAAAAGAAAATAGGATAGAACGGGTCCTATGACTCGAATTAAATCCTAATACACGATTCCTAAGAGAGACTTAGGACAATGATCCTTGCTAGATTATTCTACATTGTTTCGAAGTTTGGCTCTGATACCAAGCTGTGACGCCCCACCTCTATACTCACACTAGCCAAGGACACTACGGGGTAATGCCATCGACTAGCACGAAGAATAAGGCTGTTGAGGAGCGACCATCTGTGTAATTGCTTTGTGCGAGTACCGATATGTCAGATAGTATGACTTGCACTTCATTTCAAGAGGAAATCTGACATATCAAATACAAACTCAAAGCTACTACACAGTGGCTATGTGGCCTTCGGAAACAAATATAAAATAAGGATAACACAAATCAGTCACAGATATTCATATCACTAAGGCGGAAACAGGTATGAATAAAACACATAGAAGTGAACATCAAAGTAGTGGTCATTCAAGATCCACTACATCACAAAAGAATAGGCACAAGTGCTAGACAAAAGAATATGTATACATCGAGGAGTCTCTATCTCGAATGTATAAAAACAAAAACTACTAAGCTAAAGTAGTTAGCCAAAAGTCAGAAGCTAGTCCATGCTAAGAAGTCAAGTGGAAGCACCTGAAACACCTTGGTCTGACCCGAGTATTATTTAAGAAGAAAAATAATAAACGGATCAATCTAGCTATAAATATCATACAAGATGAGATAGGATAAGAGATATGACAAAAATATATGATAACAATAATGTCATACTGTGACAAGTATATATCTGATAACAATGAAAATCATACAATATCTCAAATCTCCTCAAAACACCAAAAAGAATATCATATTCTTTAACTTATTCACCAAACCTCAAATATTGACAAAACATAATAATGCAAATCTCAAAATTGGTGAAACACAAATTCCAGAAATCAATAATTAGAAATCCAGAAAACACAATGGGGAGGCCTATCACAAACGGGAGCATGAAAACTCACCAACACGTGTATCACAAATGGGACGCTATCCCATAAAATGAGCCAAAGCTCCTTCTAATAGGGTATAGTCCCCCTTTGCGGACTATGAGCCGAAGCTCCTCCTAACAGGGTATAGTCCGCAAAGAGTCCCCCTTTGCGGACTATGAACCGAAGCTCCTCCTAACAGGGTATAGTCCCCCTTTGCGGACTATGAGACATCGCACATCGCTAGCCTAAATCACAAAATGGTCATCATTGATCGATAAGTGTAAATTACACTAAGCTAGTAAATGAATGGGTTTAGCTTCATGTCCCATAACCACTAGCTTAACTTAAATATTTACGAACAGATTGTAGATTTCCACTCGAAAATTGTCACGAGAGTTCAATCGAACAAGTCCAAGAATTAACCGACGAAGTAAACGCAAGTATTTCATACCACTTGTTTTGCTAAGTCGTTTAATTGGATTTCTCATACGAATAAGGTAAAGGTTTGTATATACTAATAGATTGGAAAACGGATTTAAAAACGAGCTTTGTATTAAAAGAAATGTTGAAATCATTTTTGTGAAAGAGTTTGAGTATTTACTACTAGTATAAAAACCTTTGTATTTTAAAGTGACAAATCATAGAAACGATTGTAAAAACAATCTACCACCAAAATCCACATTCGACGACATGAATTAAAACCATAAAAATCAACATCAAATCCATCAAATGGATATTCCCAAAAATCCAGAAAAGAAGACATCAAAATTGATATTAAATGACAACAAATAACCGGATCAACAAAAATCGATAAAAATTGGAAATCCACTCAAAAAAAGGCGAATAGGAAAAATTCAACAGGTCCAGACGTCTGGTTGGTTTGGCCAGACGTCTGACCTGGGGTTCTACCATTTTCTTTTTTTTTCCGTTTCTTTATAATTTCCAGAACCCCTAACCAAACATCTAACCGATTGAACCAGACGTCTGGTTAATGGCTCTGGATTTATATATTTTTCTGCCAAATTTTTTTCTTCTTCTGGTGCCCTAACCAGACGTCTGGTTGCCTGTACTGGGCAACAGTTTGCCTAGGCCATTGATGGCCAAATCAATTCGGAAGCGATCGAACGAGCGACAAAGGTTAGGAATTTATGTCAAGCGACAACCCAGCCCTATAGGCTCTTCGATACAACTCAAATTACATGTCCAAACATCCAAGATAGGGTCTTTAAAGATTTTGACTTCAAAACACCAAAATTGGAAAATTCACCCAATCAATTCAAATCAAAAGCAAATGAACATGAAATATATGTTAGGAATTCATACCTAACAACAATGAAAGCTATAGACATAGATGCGAGTTCAAGAACTCACCTTTAAACTCAAATATAGAAATGAGAAGCTCTAAAACAAGCTACGATTGATTTCTCTTCAACAACACCTCTAGAATCTTCAACATATTATCAAATGAAATGAATTTCCTAAGTTAGGTTAAAGGGCATTACGAAAATTGAAGAGAGATTGAGATAGAGAAGATGAATAGGATGCTTACCTAAGCTTCTCTTTGATTTTAGAACTAGAACTTGAATTTCCTAAGGAAATTAGAGCATAGGAATTTCTAATCTCCCCTCTTTCCCCCATTTTTCCTTTAGCTTGAGTGTTAGGAATTATTATGAGTAGAATGAATGAAGGGGAGAGGAGTTAGGGTATTTGGTAGAACTGTTTGGGTTCTATTATTGGGTTAGTGGGCTAGAACCAAACCCAAAGCCCAAATGAATATACCAAAATCCTAATCAACTCCAAACATATCGATGTTTATACTCAAACAAGTTGTAAACGTCGTTTTAAAATCAGCGGAAGTGGTCTCGAGTCCAAATTCGACTATTTACAGAAAGTCACATTTTGGAATTTAATCCAACTAATGATGTTATATTTAAATATGTAATCGTAAAATATGTGGGTTGTTACAATATGCATCTTTATGTGATTCAAAATGGTAAAACAAATTTGAATTAAAACATTTGATTAAGTTAATCTTAATTTCAAACTAATATGTTTGATGTTTTATTGTTCAATCATTTGTATATGTGTGTGTGCGTATTCGAAATTTAAGTTGTAATTTATAGCACACATACACAAATACACACACACATACATACATACATACATACATACATTCATATATATATGTATGTATGTATGTATGTATGTATGTGTGTGTGTGTGTATAAACTCCATTACAATGGTAAGAGGGATGGGACAATATGTTCAATCTTGTTCCCAAGTTTCTAACAGAAAACAATGGAGACAACGAATCTTTAACAAACTTGACTACACTACAATGGCTTACCTAAACATTAATTCAGAAATGTCTTGATTCTTGGCCTCGCTAAAAAAATTATCACTTTCAAAGATACATTAAAATTTAGATCTGGAACAAAAAGGGTTGTAAAAGATTGCAGTATTAAGCAAACAAAGCACATCATTTATCTTACTGGATTAGTTCTAAGCTGCTAAATAAGCTAATAATTTTTTCAGATCTTGGTTTCAAAATTGGATGACAAACTGCAAAAAATCACGATCAAATATCGGCATTTGGGTTTATGGGGATCCTGTAGATCCAACACTAGGACAATTGGTCAAGTATTTCATTAGCAAAACAAAGCTCCTCCCTGATAGATGCCAGATAGCCAAAAGTGGGATAGAGATTTTCGACATGGTGAAGACAAGGGGAATTCGTGTTTGTAGTTACAACGGAAGAAACGCATGACTAACTCATGTTGATGGTAGATTATGATGTTACTGAAGCAATGGATAATGCAATAAAGAAATTGCATGAGAGGGAAAAAATATAATTTGCTTCTATCGTCTCTCTAGACCTGTCAACGGATTCTTTCGGATGCGGATGATGCCATCATCCACATCCGAAATCATTTTCGGATATCCGTAGCCGTGGATACGAATGGATATCGAATAATTATCCTATCCGCTAATGATCGATAAATCAAGAATTACAAAAAGAAAATATTAGTTTAACATAAATATTTTTCAATCTCATTGATTATAAAAGTATTAAAAATTAAGAAATATGATGATAATAAATAGCTTCGAGCGAATAATAAGCATTAAGTGCTTATGATATAAATTACTAACTGGATAAAATAATAAACGAATATCATTTACTGCGTTAAAATACACATAATTTGAACTATAATCTTGACATAAACAGGATGGATAATTTTCGAATGCGGATGTCTTTGTATCCGCATCTGCATCCGTTTTTTCGGATATTGGATATTTATCTGCTATTCGGATGCGGATGCAAACGGATTTCGGATTTTTCGAATATCCATTAACAACTCTACGTCTCTTTACTAAAAGCCGTCATTAACGGAGAAAATCACGGCAAAGAACGAATGGTTTTCGAAGTGCAGATAATTGTGGGGAATGGTTACAATAACCGAATACAGAAACGTGGTGGGAAGTTATGTTAACTGCTTATAGATATAAACGAATGGTAAATGGGCTGGAACTCGTATTTTCAACCAATATGATATTTGAGGATATGAAGAACCTTATATGGGCTAGTGTACAAGTCATTATGTGGTTTGCAATCTGGTCAAGCTATGAGTTATGGACCCGCCAAGAATAATTACTTTTAATGGGATTAAGAATGAAGATTGTGCATGCTTGACAACATTTGTTGTTATGTGAATAATTAAGATCAACTTGAATACAAGGAGCAGATTATGAAATCTTTTTGTATGATGCATTTTACTGGTTTGATTAAAATATCTAGCCTTGTTATTGCTGGGCTATAGTTTCTATAGTATTTTGTAACTTTGTACTTTTGTATTAAAAGCATAATATGAACCCATTTTCAATATATATATATATATATTGATATTTTAGATATGAAATTTTAATGCTAAGATGATTTTGATTATAGATAACTATAGACTCACGTTTCTTTTCATATAAAGATTGGACATAGAACTAACTGGGAGATTGTAAAAGTGAAATGTGGAATCAGTTGAGGATATAACTTTTTCTTCTTTCTTCTTTGGATTCAGATTTGATTAGATGTTGATCTAACATACATATTTATTACCATTTTCTCTTAAACACCAATCATTCACCTATATTTAAAGGTATCTAATTTCACTATACTGATTTATTTTCAAATACACACACATATTGATATATAAGTGGCAATATATATAAATCGTATATATGTGTGTGTCTAAATTATATATATGTACACACCCACAGACACACACACTCTTAGGCATTTATACTCTTGATATTCATATAAAATTATCATATGCATATGTAAGTATAATATATATTTATACAAATAGATATAAATCCCAATATTTATATGTGTGTATATATAGTTATACATCGTTACACTACCATGTCATGTTATGAATATACGAGATATATTCAAAACAATCATTGAATAAATTTAATTAATAAGATCAATTAAATAAATATAAAATATTTTAAAATAAAATATGATTTTATTTTAATAAATAGATTGGATCTGAAGCTAGTTAATAGACCTCATAGGTCCATTAAGATCCAAATAAGAATCTTTTTAAAAATTTACCTGTTTCATCCACGACAAAACAGACCAAGATCCAACAATATATTTGTCGGATATTAGTTTATTTGTGTTGAATAATTGTTGGATATGTTGGACATTGCACTGAATATGTTATATTTGTATTGAATATTTGTGAGATATATTGGTTTATACATGAATGAGTAATCGAGGGTGAGAAAAGCAGCAGAAATGCTACACAAATGTTACAAACATGACATCGAGGTAGTGTCGGTAAATCCAATTATACGTTTTTCAATGGCATCGGTAAGATGTCGGCAATGCATCGGTAAATTGTTTATTATTTCATCGGCATGACGTCTCCATGACATTAATAAAATATATTTGAAAGGAAGTGAAATGACATCGGTTTGACGTCGATAATATGACACCGGCATGACGTTCATAATGTGCCCTACGAAGTGATTAGGCGTTAGAAATTTTTTCAGTCGAGTCATTTAGTGACTGCGTATATGGCGTAGGCGTGACGTCGGTATTATATTTACCGACCCCGTGCCAACGTCCTATTGGCGTTGGTAAACCTATTATTTGTTGTAGTGATAAAAGCACTATCTTTATTCATTCCTTTCTCAACCCTTTATTGGCTAACATGCATTCTTGTGTAAGGGAACGAGGCATCCAAACGGGTTATTCTGAATGGGACACGAATGGAGGAAGTCCTACGAATGTGGAATGCATTTTTGTGCTGCAAACGGGGCAGCTAAAAGGGAATGATTGTTTGTATGAATTTATATATTTATTTTTTTAAATTGTTTTAAGTAATTTTGAATATATATTAATAATTGAAGTTAAATTATAATTAGTGCAAAAATTGTGAAACTAAAAACACGTACATTAAAAAAATGGGTACATGGGGACTGAAAAAATACAATAAACGTAATACAAATATATGAAAGTAAATACAAAACAAAAAATACAAGAACCGAAAATGAGTAATAAATTTTTAAAAAAATATTTGACACTGTGTAGATTTGCACTACAAGAGGTTAAGGCTATTCCAACGGCTCTAAGCCGTTGGCGGCCGTTGGGAGCCGTTGGAAATGCCGTTGGAATAGCGTTCACGCTTTCCAACGGCTTCCAACGGAAGCAACGGGGCTATTCCAACAGCATTTCCAACGGCTACCAACGGCAATTAACCGATAGACGCCGTTGGAAGCCATTGCAATAAACTGACCAATAAGCAGTTGGTAGCCGTTGCTAATCTGGGTGAAATTTTTTTTATAGCAGCAAGCCATTCACCTTCCAACCACACATAATCAATATATATCAATTTCCATTCCATTTCCACTCCATTTCACATATATATCACATATTCAACACATTATACCACAAACAATATAAACAACCAAAAATCAACATCAAACATTACATTTTCAAACCAAACTCCAAGTCAATATGTACATAACAACAAAACCCTCACCAACACCAACTCCAACTCCATATTCAAGTCAATATATACAATGCAAACACTTAAACCTCACCACCTCAAAGTCAATACATACACAATAACCATCAAACACAATCCTCACCACCTCAAAGTCAATATATACAATAACCAACCACAAAGACAATAATCATCATACCTCTCAAGCATCATCATCACCTCCAGAAGCACCAGACGACGAAGGGAAGGAACCATGCCTCTGCGCGTACTCCGCTAAACGTTGATTCAGCTGCTCCATTTGTATAGCGCAAAGACGGTCGTGCTCTTGCAGCTGCTTAACCATGGTTCTAAGCTCTTTTATTTCAGCTTTGTCACACGCCTTTTGAGCTGCCCGAACCTGCAAATAGAATATGAGATGTTCACATTTGTATTATAATCATTTTCTTAAGCAATGTATATTTTAAAATATAGAAACGTAAATGACGTGATCTTAAGCAATGCATATATCACAAAGAAATGCATATTTTTAATACAATATATAGGTGTTAAAAGTATTCTTATATTTTTTTTTGTTCATCCATTTTCATCACATATCTTTGTATATTTTTCCTTTTTTACTTATCTAATATTTATAAATCACGTATATGTTAGATTTAACTCAACCAGAAATCATCATATGTATAGTGTATCTATAGGTTAATTTATTAAATATAATATTGCAATGTTTATAAGATTACCGCTTGGTTTCCATAGCCATAGCCCCTATTCCGCTGCGTCGGATCCATAACAACGTCGAAAATATTATCTTCCTCCTCTACCGTCAACTCATCGCGATCCGATTCTGAAAGCAGCTCTGCCCGTGCCTCCTAAAACTTTGCCTAAAATACAATTACATATTAAAATTAGTAGAATAGGATTTAAACATATCGATATTAATAAAATAAGATTTAAAATATGCATACATATGCAGTCGTCGCCTTATCATCACCATCCCACTGATATGTAATATTGCCAACATTGTCTGCTTGTCTTGATGCGTGGGTGCGGGTAAATACCTCCATCATAGACACGCGACGTCCAACCGATCTTTCCTGCAATAAATAATTTATATATTTTAATTTTTCATAGCTAATTACCGAACTAATTAATATACAAAATGTAATAACGGTTTAGATAAATTTACCAAGTCCTCACGGTGATGCTGAAAAGACTTGGATCCGCCATGATGCATTACAGGATTCCTACTTCTATTGGCAGAGTTCCTCTCCGACTCCATCTGAAATTTAAATTGAATATTATATTTATACTAATTAAGAAATAATTAACTATATGTTTGGTAGATTTACCTTGAACTCGTCGGTCTCCCACCAACTCATCCAAGAATTCCATACGGAAGCGCCCATCCAGTTCGGTTTCTTCCCCGATTTTTTAAGAGCTGACATTACCTCCCTGTAATTTTTGGCGACCTTCGAATTCCAGTGGCGCTGAACCATGGCGACATCGGCCTCCGCCAAGTCCACTTGCCCCTGTACAAAGAGAAAACATTACTAATTGTTCATTTATACTTATTCATATAGTAAAGTGGTATAAACTCACCAAAAAATCCTGCCAGATGGCCTCCCTGACATGGTCAAGGATCTTACTCCACTTAGGCCAGCAATCTGTCATCCTGCTCATATATGATTGCTTGGAAATGCTAAGCACAACTCCTGAGGGCTCCAAATCAAATGCCCTGTGTTAAATAAAACAAAGCTTTAGACAAGTATATATATGTATGAACAAATTTATATTGTTATCATTTTAATTTTAATACTTACGCTCCATCAGCCTTCGGCTGCAAATATACAAGTGGTCGAGCCGGAGGCTCACCACTACTCTCGCCGGCCGAGCGAGAAGAGCTACGACGTCTGGAGCCTGACATAATACCTGTTGAAAGTTTCATTTTTAATTATAGACATAGATAAAATGATGATGATATGTGGTGCATGTAATGATGATGATGATATATATGTGATGCGTGTGCGTGAATATATAATTGTAAAAATTACCGGATATTACTCAGTCCTCGTCGTTTTCTGATTCAGACTCAATCTCGTGTTCTATATCATTTTCCTCTACACTCTCAAATTCTTCGACTAATACATTTGCCTCGTCATTTAATTGTCCAAAATCAGTTTGATCGTCTGTAATTGTGATTTCAACATTTTCTTCGATATCTGCTTGATAGGCTTGTTCTTCTAGAATATTTTTTCCATCGAATGTAAATCTCGCCTTGGTTTTAAAAACCGCAGACCAATCCGCTTTATCTCTTTTTAGAGACGGATAAGGGGCGTAATAAACTTGTAGGGCTTGTTTGGCTAGTACAAACGGATCGTACTACTGTTAACGGGAGGTATGTTTTATTTCTATAAGATTATAATTTGGATGCACGTTAATACCAGAACCTGGAACATTGCTGAACCAGTTGCATCTAAACAAAAAAACTTCCTCTACGGGTCTTATAAAATATGTCAATTGCACGGGGGTAGATTGTAAGGTGTAATGATTATAGGCCAAGATGAATATTTAGAACCAAATTGAGAAAACGGTGAAAATCCATCAGTACACAAACCTAGTCTAACGTTACGGCTCTCCGCTGCGAAATCGGGATATTTCTTATCAAAATACTTCCATGCTTCTCCATCAGATGGGTGTGTTAACGTACCTTCTTCAGGTGTTCTCACACTGTGCCATCTCATATGATGCGCTGTTACAGATGATGCATATAACCTTTGAAGTCTAGAAGTGATAGGTAAATAATGCATACGCTTGTATGGAACTTCTTTTCCCTTTTTTTCCTTGGTTTGTATCTTTCTCGATTACATATTTTACAATTCCGAAGACTGACATCATCTTTCCAAAACAACATGCAACCAATTAGACATGTATCAATTTTTTGATACGGCAAACCGAAAGATGACTTTAGTTTTTTCACTTCATAATAATTTTCGCACATTAAATTATCTCATGCATATGGCGTTTAGCAGCTTGTACAATAGCCATAAATCCGGCTTCTGTGAAGTTGTACTTTGATTCATCGCAATGTACTCTGCAGTTACCGATAATTGAGTGCCGCTAGTACATCCATTCCAAAGAGGTTTCTTAGCAGCATCCAACAAAACAATATATTTTTTTTGCTCCAACATTTGGTTCATCTTCGACGTTAACATCGTCGTTATTAATTTCAACAGTAGGGAACATTGATCGTGCTGCATCTTCAACCATATGTTCTATGAGATTCGTCGTACTAACTTCATCACTAATGACCTTTATTGACTGTTCTTCGTTACGTGTTATAATTTCTCCATGACGATCCCACACAAAATAATTGGTTACGAAACCATATTGGCGCAAATGAATCCTAACCATATTCGGTACTAAATGCTTCAACAATTTGCACCTACTACATAGACAACGAATTTCAACGTCGTTTCCAATATTACTTAAAGCAAATTCGACAAACACATTTGCTCCGTTAAGAAAATGTGTATTTATTGAGCCTCCCATTTTTCTTCTTAGATACATCCAGCTCCGATCAATTTCCTACTGTAAAACCTATGATCAATAGTAAAAAAAACTATTAATCAAATTCGATAAACACATTTTAGATTTTACTATTTTTTATAATCCATTTTCATTTATATACAAAGTTATATTTCTTGCTATTTTGTTTACATTTTTGTACCTTTTGTGATGGTCGGTTATCCTACTTTCCATTACAAACACAATAGTAATTACATTTATTAAATCATATCATTATAAACGATTTCCTAAAATTTCGGCAGCACTTCCCCCGTGTTCCTTATATCGTACACATATGCATGTACACAAGGAACGAAAAGGAAATGCCGTCGAAATTTTGTGAACCGTTTATAACGGTATGATTTACGAAACGTAATTACTTTATAGTGTTTGTAACTTGTCCAATACAGGGACAAATCCAACAAATATTGTATCAGATGAATATGAATATCTGTTTTGCAATAAAAACGAATATTCATACAACGATCATATACAACACTTGTCAAACGGGGCCAAAAATTCACTAAGAGATTTAAATTTTGTTTGTCTAATAATTTAAAAGATATAATTTAAGAGATATAATTTAAAGCAATCATATAGGCCAAAATTTCACTAAGAGATCATATTACTAAAAGATATAATTCATGTTCGTAAAATATTCGACTAATATATGTCTGCCTAATATTTTACAAAACATACATAAAATAATTTAAAGCAATCCTAACTAATCTAACGCTAACTCAAATGCACATTTACACTAAATTATCAACATATGTATATATGTGCATAATATATATACACAAACAATTTGGATATTTGGATGGTAAAAATTGTAATTGGCACTTAGTTTGGTATAATAAACAATCAATAGGCCATTAGATACAACTATAACAAACAATTAAACACAAAATTAGCAAAATTTTAAAATTTAGGGTTTTAGGCAATAGGCCATTAGATACAACTATAACAAACAATTAAACACAAAATTAGCAAAATTTTAAAATTCAGGGTTTTAGGCAAAACCTGATTTTGGAGTGGAATTGGATGGAGAGAGGCCGCTGGTGTTGATTGATGGCGTCGGAGTGGCTGCCGGTTGCGTAGGGAGGCTTGGAGCAAGAAAAGAGGAGGAGTGGAGGAAGCAGGTGGGGGTTTTGGAGTATTTTGTTGAAGAAAGAAGAATGAAATCTGCTCTCGGCCAGCTGCAGGTTTACACGAATATTTCCAACGGTTTCCAACGGCCGCAAACGGCATTTTTACAACGGTTACCAACGGCTTGTTAAAAAAATAACGAGCCGTTGGAAGCCGTTGGAAAACACCGTTGGCGGCCGTTGGAACACTATCGTGGCTATATACTGTATTTCTAGTAGTGTTGCCACAAAGAAGTAGGAGGCGACAACCTCCCTAGGCGGGGGTACGGGTGCAATATCCTTATGGACGGCGGTTGAATTTGCTAGTCAGGTCATAGGGGCAGCACTACCTAGTGGGGTGTTGGGCAATGGCCTGTCAACTGAGTGTAATTTTTATATTTTACACAAAAGATCACAGTAGTATAAATTATTTTAATTTTGCAAAATTTGATTTTATTCTGTTTTTTATACTAAAAATAAATATTTTTACGAATTATAAACATTTATAATTTTTTAAATATTTATTTATTTATTATTATATACTATCAAATTTTAAATTAATATCATATTATCATTTTAAAAGTTTATTATTTAACAAAAATAACGGTTGACATGCCACGCGTCACCCTCAAATGGTTCAATTTTCTTGCATTCTAGCACGGGGTTAAAGGAGCTTTGTCTTGCTCGTTTTCAACATGTCTAGAAGTTGAACTATCCAAATCAAGTTTGCATGGGCACCCTAATAGAAAATTAGCACACAACACGGTACACAGCAATAGGATATTACATAGGATTCTTTCATGTGCTACGTGGTAATTGGACTGATGCAAAGCCTTCATCATTCATCCTCTTTGGTTCTTCAACCCAAATCCTTAAAACTCCTGAGGTTAATTGCATTTATCAACCCAAATCCTTAAAACTGTTGAGGCTAATTGTATTTACACATTGATATTGCTATATAGCTCCGTGAACTAAAAATAAACTTAAAGAACAAAATTGTCCTTATACCATTCATTCATCCTTGTGCCTCTGTTTAAGGCAGACAATTGGAACTGAGAACCGCAAAACCGAATCGAACCGAACCGAAAATACCCGAACCCAAACCGAATCAATGAGTCTCGGGTCGAGTCTAGATGATGAAAAATACAATAAAGAACCGATCAAACCCGACCTGACCCGAAAGACTTGACCAAAAACATTGAAATATATGCATTATTATCTAACTGAATCCGAACCAATTGGACCCCACTCGAACCGAAACTTGAATCGAGACGGGTTAAATATTTTGAAATGTATAGCATGGACTAGACAAAACCTGATTCGTCTAGAATCGAACCTTGTTGGATCGAGTCCGGATCCATTGAATCGGATCTAATTACCACCAATGGAAAATAGGTTAAAAGAAAATTTTAACGGGAGTGGTAAGATGGTTTTTTTAGTTTTGGGGGCACAGCAAGGTTTTTGGGTTTAAATAGAAGCCAATCGCTAAATTCACTTCGTCACTTATCCTTTCGCGTACTTTCGTCAAAAAAAGGCCCTCTAGCTTACGAAAGTGCTCTTACATTACTATTTCTACATAAAATTCGATTAGATTGTTCACGCAAGATGCTCGATTTTAATATCTAGGTATTAAACTGGCCCCTTGTAAAAACTTTGACCATGAATCGATGCTTAAAATTGTAGCTTGTAGCTTGGAATTGTATTGGAAAATATATTTAAATGATTTTGTAGATGAATTGAATTTTTTTTTGATCTTGTATTCAGATCAATTACTCACCCTCCTATCTTCTTCAATATTCGGTTATCTATATGCAAAATGTAGAATTTAATTCAGTTTTGCATTTGGTTACTGTTTTGAATTATTTGTAATTTTGTTCCTTCGGAATTAGTATTTTAGGGTTTTAGTAGGTTAACTTAATACATGAAAATATCATATCAAAGGTGCAAGTTTTATATTGATTACTAAATGAGATGTGTTATGCTGAAATCTCAATCATTGTAGACTTACATAAATATTTGATGTATAAAATCATTTTTCATGGTGCTTATTACCAAATTTTCGTGTAGATAATGTTTTCCTTTGTATCGATTTTATAAACTGGGCGTGTAGATCATTCTTCTCCTTGAATGATTTAACAATTAGATTGGCAATTCTATATTGCTAATTATAATAGGACAATGGTTGATGTAGCTTGACATTTACTAGAACTTTTCTGAATTGTTTTGACGTAACCCTATGTTAATTAGGATTTTGGTCCGAACTCTAAATTAGCATTGTTCTTCATAAGTATTCAACATGAAAATGTCTCATTGTATAATTGTGATTGGTTCTAGGATTTTTGATTTGAAATCCAAAATTTCTCCTTATTTTGAATTGAGTTTGTAATATGTTGCCATCCCATTTCCCCCTGCTGAATCTATTGATATATGCCTTTACCGAGGATGTACTTTATTTTCTATTCTCAACCCTGCATTTGCCTTTCACACCCCGTAAGCATTTAAAAAAACTTCACACCCTAATATTTCCTTTTCCCACATCACATCATATTCCAAGAGTAACATTATCATTTTTTTCTCATTCTTTCTTGCTTTCCATTTTATTTTTTATTGTTTTCATTTTTCAGACCCACGAAAAATTTGCAAATCTTACCTCACCTGCCATGAATTTGTCGTGAAGACAAAATATCAAATTAGTTGCTAGGGTAAAAATGGTATAAATTTTTTTTATGTTAGAAGCAGGGTTGTAAAGCAATCAACAGGGTGTTAATAGACGGAGCCTTTTTTTGATATACTGCTGCACAATTCTAATGTGGTTACATGGATGTTGTTCCCTAAAGCGTTCGTTGAATTTGTTAACTTAATTTTTTTTTCCCTATGGGTTGACTTATTTTACATACTTGCATGTGTGTCCACACACGCATAAGACACACACACACACTTCAGACACTCACGGAGAGTGAGTGAGTGTTGTAATATATATTTTTTGATCATTCAGTATTCTAATTGTCAATATTGCTTGAATTACAGTTACCCCAATTTAAGGTTTTTTGGACCAATCAACAGAGTTACCTAAGGAGAGTTAAACATATATGGAGGGAACTACTGCACTCCAATGGGTCCACTTTATGTGGATGGAAATCAAGTGCAATATGATTCAGCTGTTGCTACAACACAACTGCAATTGTTTGGAAGTGTTCCAACAGGATGAACCATTAATCACACAAACTATAAAAGGAACAACAATATGACAAATCGATCTAGCAAGAGGAGCAAGAAGGCAGAAGATGCCCATATTCAACCAATGCTTCAAATTTCCTTAAACAACATATACTAAGATGAGAGTCCAACTGCTGTATCTACTGGGCTTAAGTTGTCATATGGCAATAATGAGCACAACTCATCTGTTACTGCAGCAAGTGGAAATGTGCATTCTCTTCCTTCCATTTCTCCTATTAGTGATGTAATAGCTGAATTTGAACGCCAGAAGAAAGAAGTCAACCATTACATTAGAATACAGGAGGAAGAGTTTGCAAAAGGAGTAAAAGAAATGAGAAAAAGACACATGGCCTCATTTTTCAATACGATCAACAAAGGCGTTTCCAAAAAAAATTAGGACAAGGAACTTGAAATAGACACAATGAACCGAAAGAATAGAGACCTAGCAGACAAAATAAAAGAAACAGCCATAGAAGCTCAAAACTGGAAGCATCAAGCATGCTTTAATGAGTCTATGGGTGCATGAACTTCAGAACAACCTCAAACAAATTTTAGCCGCTCGTTGTAAGTCTTCCAATGTAGATCAAGGGAGCGAAGGATGTGGTGATAGTAAAGAAGTTGATGATGCCGCATCCTTTATTAACAAGTATGATGTGAATCCTCAAAGCAATTGAAATATGAACTGCAGAATTTGTGGAAGGAAGGAAGTTTGTATGTTAAATTTTCCATGTTAGCATCTGTGTATGTGCGAAGAATGTGATGTCCTTGTTACTGATGGTTGTCCTATTTGCTTGGTAGCCAAAACTGCTAGTATCAAGATTTATATGTCATGAGAAGCCTGGATTAAGTAAGTGATGGTTTGGAAATTTTAAAATTCTGTTTTACCCAAAATTCTGTTATTCATTGTTATTGTATTCAGTACTAGCAAGGTTTATCATATAACCAATTTTGTGAGTACTACGGAGGAAATAAGACTGATTATCATTCTGCCTAATCATCTCCTTAAGAAATGTTTTTGCTTGATCCATGTTTCTAGTTTGTCAAATTTATGTTGTACTAAACTTTTAAGTACAAATTGATAAATAAATAATAGTAATATGAATGTACTGTATGACTTATTATTTTACCATGTATTTTAGTCTGAATGGAGGGGTGTAATGGGAAATTTTGAATTCTGATTTAGAAAATCCTTGTAACGTTTAGTAGACAATGTAATATGAATAGATTTAACATGTTTAATGTGACATGAACTTTTCTATGTTATAACACAAACATTCACCTAATTGTCCATGTGGTAATTCTATTCTTGTATTTCAACATTTTTAAATTACAACAAACTCATATATTCTAATATTATCACTGTCATACCCAACTTGAAATGAACATCCTGGTTCCTATGATGAATGGACTATGAAAATTAGACAAACGAACGTAACCAATATTGGCTCAAACAATTATATAAGTAACATCATATAATTTGAAATTAGCAGCCAGCGTGGTGTCATATGATGAATGGACTATGGAAATTAGCAATAGTGCAATTTGTTTTTTCAAGAACTCAAATTGCACAATACATGAATTCATATACAATTCCCTTGAATGAATGAATAACATCGTATTTCCATGTTATTCTATGATTTTTTTTTTAATATGTTCATGTCACACAAGATCATCTCTGTAAAATTTAGTTCCATTTAAATATTTCAAGCAGAATTAAGTTGATAAAAGTTAAATGTTTTTAACAGTTAATATCGACTTGTAACTTTGAAGAGTGTACAAATTTCAGAATGGTCTATCTATGTGGAGATGATAATCTTGATGTAAATTAAACTTCTTTTACGGCATACTATGGATAAACCAAACACCACCAACATCCCCTCCCCCCCCCCTCCCCCAAACCACCCACCCACGCCCTCAAAAATCTTTCTCTCTCTGTCTACACACAAACATACATGTTTACATATACATACATACATATATCTGACATTGGTTTACTGTGCACACAAAATCACTTTAAATTATGTGCATTCAAACTATGTACACCAAGCTCAATCAAATTAAGTTTATTTTGCAAGGTTTTACTGTGCCGGTTCTGTTGATCGAGTACTTTAGTTTCATTTTTGGTTTCAACAGTTCAAATACACAAATTTGACCTTGGTCTGAAACTTAATGCATCACATGACAGAAATATCAATTAGCTAAATTTGTGGGACAAATATGTGCATTTTTTCCCTTTCTTTGTTATCCAAATATAAATTATAACATCACTAGACCATTTTATACCTAGCACGCCACAATATAGTGAAAATGCTCTATCAGTTCTCCTATTGCAAGGAGGGAAGGACCATAGGCTTCTAGATTTAAATCACTTACTGCATGCTATTTCTATTTGATTTTCGTATAGGCAAATTCTATTTCAACACGGATAATTACTTAATAGCCCCCCTAAAATAAATAAAATTTTAAAGACTAAAATATCCTTAAAAAGCTGCGTACTTTCTTTCTTCTCAATTCCATTATTACTTACGTCAGTTTCTTACTGTCTAAACCATCGCTTCTTCAAAACCTAGTTTCTAAATCAGTGAAGAAAAAATTCAATTTTTTCACTACTAAGTTATTTTTTAGGTTTACAGACTTTTTTAATTGTAGTTCTGAAGAAAATATGAATTGGGTTTCTAAATCGGTGAAGAAAAAATTCAATTTTTTATTACTAAGTTATTTTTTGGGTTTACAGACTTTACTAAGAAAAAATTCAATTTTTCACTACTAAGTTTCTAAATCAGTAAAGAAAAAATTATAACTCTAGTTTCTAAATCAGTGAAGAAAAAATTCAATTTTTCACGTTTTGCATGATGGGAATGATAGTTCTGAAAATGGCAGGGGGCTACTAAGTTATTTTGAAAGTGTACGTGCAGTACTAAGGATCGTGTAATATGGTATATAAATGCGGAAACTGATAATAGCAGTAAAATAAAAATTAAAGTAAGCACACCAGGAATTTTTATACTGGTTCGAACTTCCCGTTCTACGTCCAGTCCTAGAATACCCTCTGGATTTAAACTAAACCCCTCACTTAACCCGGAGAAATAGATATACGACACCTGAGCAGTCGAACAGGAATTTTTCCGCCTCAACAGCCGAAGAGGAATTCAACTTAATACAAATAATTTGTTGACGAATGTGTTTTGAATAACACTGATTGTCTTTTGATAGTACAGCTTTCCTATAATCAAATCCTCAAGAGTATATATATGTGTGTGAAGATTTAGAAGGAAGATAATCACGTAGAATCGAAGTATATGAATTAATTTAAGGATTCTAGTGATATTGAATGAGAATGAATGCTTTTTATTTGCAGAGAATAATAGAGAATAGATTTCAAAATTAAAACAAGAATTGGTTGTTGTAGAAGTGAATTGAACATGTTTATATAGTTGTCGAATATTTACAATCTTTCATGAAGAGTTTCAATCAAAAGTTGTGTCTGTATCTCTTGGATTGAAGGACATTCCTCTTCATGAACGATCGCCACTCTTTAGAAAACTAGCCGTTATGTTCAGGTCGGTTGACCGAAGAAACTGGCCGGTCAGCTGAGTTTCAAAACCGTACATAGAAAAATGTATATCTGTGCATTTGACACAGAGTCGGTCGACCTAAGTTTCTGGTCGGTCGGCCGACCTGCTGTCAATTGCACAGCGTACACTTTTTATGTATAAATTAATGTTAAAGTAATTTGTGTGTGTGTGTGACTACTTGAGGAATGATTTTAACAATATTCTAAGACTCAAAACAATAAAATAATCATACTAATCTCTGGATTGTAGTCTTGTCTCCTTTGTAGTGCACAATATAACTTATTCTCTTTTTGTCGCTTTCGTATAGTATTATCGTCGTATGATCTCTGAAGCTTGTGTCATGAATCAAAACTCATGAATCAACATTCTCCCACTTTTTGATTGATGACAATACTTATGTGATGAAGTAGTCATATTATAATTCTCCCCCTGAATATATGGCGACTTTTCTGCAAAACATTTGTTAGCTTTCATATATTTCTCCCCCTTTGTCATTGACAAAAAGGAATACTTACTAGATGTAATATGTAAAAGAAATATGGAACACATAACATAAGTAAGAAAACATCGAGCTTTAAATATTACATACTCAAACAAAATAGGAATATTAATGATGTTTACTTACTACACAACATCTAACAATAGACATATTGTTTAAAAAAAATTGAAATTATGAAATAGCAAGTTGTAAAACAATATGATCACTCCTCATCATCATCGGAATCCCAAAATTCTGGACGAATATTTTCTTCCGGAGGAGCAGGTTCCTTACCACGTCTTTGAGTGTGAGGAGCATGAGTTCCTGATGTACCAGAACTTGTGTTATCTGAAGTAGACCAAGAGAAATTTTGTGCCGGTCTTTTTCCAGGAGCAACATAAGATGCACCGGCTTCGGAAGTACATGATAAGGCATCCCATAAATTCACGAAGAAGCCCTTGATTTTCTTGAAACGACCATCTATCTTTCGTAGCCGGGCATCCAAGGCTAGTTGATTTTGAGCCAAAATATCAATGGCCGCCTCCGTACTAATTCCGGGAGTTGGTCGTTGAATTGAGGATTGGCGAGTTAGACGATCCGTAGCATGAGTAGATGGTTGAGGTGTAGAATAGCTACGGTGTAGTTGTTCTCTGGGAGTAGCACTCCATTGCTCAAATCTTATAAATCTAGGTGGAGCATCAGGCAATTTCATTAGCTTTATGGTCCTTGAATCAAAAATACGGACTTTGGAGGTTTCGGATTCCGGAGAATTGATGACGAAGCTATTGATCAATCTCATTATGTATTCTCCATAATAAATATGGAGCATCTTTCCTTGGTTAAAAGAGAGAAATTCATCCATAAGAAGTTGTACCCAATTAACTCGTATTTTCCTACAAATAGCATACAATGCCTTAAAATTTTCGGGATATACTAGATGATATGAACCACCTCTAGGAACTAAAGATTTCATCATGAATCGATGAAGGAGTCGAGCTTTAGGTCTAAGTGATGATGTTTGTCTAAAATCCGTAGCATCATCTTCGAAAAATAAATTGCTTATCCGGTCACGACTAGATATATTACAATCTACATCGTGTAATGAGATACCACCCGGTCTAGCATCCAAAATGTGGTTAATTCGATCAATGGAAAGGAAAATTGAAGTGCCACAAACCGATGTCCAAATACAATTGTCAGTGTTTCTCGGCGGATTGACAAGGTTAAGGTTTGCTAGAAATAACTTGACCATAATATGATTGATTTTCAAATTATTTTCCTATGGTCAAGAAATGTATCAAGTCCACTCTCAATAGCGGCATTTTCAATACCGTAGGAAGCGAAATCAGGGTAACTTACAAATGATTCTTCAAAGATTTTGGCATCTTGAAGTTGTATCCATCTTTGAAGTGCTACGTCATTGACAAGCCATGAGGCGATTTGAGTATCTACATGAGTTGATGAAGATGAGCCACCGGTAGTCTTTGTTCTCTTCTTAGGAGCCATTGTTTTTTAGTAAAAAAAATTGAGAGAATTTTAATCGGGGCTAGGGTAAAAACTGAAATTGGGAAAGTAAAAGTGAAGAGGTAGGTTGAAAAGGTGAATGGATGGGGTACTAATCTGAAGTAAAAAACAACAGAATACACGTTCGGTCGACCGAAAAGACTGGGTCGGCTGACTGACTGGGTTATCTGAGAATAGTTGGAACTTACGGGATGGGTTCGGTTGACCAACTCAGGTCTTCGGTCGACCGACCCTGTTAGAAATGTACATTTGAAACTTTCGGGATGGGTTCGGCTGACCGACTCAGGTCTTCGGTCGACCGACCCTGTTAGAAATGCACATTTTTGCTGTTTTTCAAAAAATTATAGAAATATAAATTGTATTATCATTGCACTATATTTATACATTTTATTGAAAAACAACAACATTATATATATAAAAAAAAATTAGCCACCATTTGTTAAAATCTACGTTCCCATGAGTTTGGAGACGGAACATCTTCTATAGGTGACCATTTTGGAGCTATTGGAGTTTGAACAGGGTTTGAAGAGGATGAGGGTCTATAAGTAGGTTCAGCAACATCATCCTTCTTTAATGAACAAACTTTCATGGCAATATTTTCTAGAAAACTTAAACGTCTTGCTGTGACTTTTTGTTCATAGTAGAGTTCCCGCTGCATATCCATTTGTTGTTATTGGTAGTGATGTATTTCATCAATTTTTTGTTTGGTTGATGGAGATATTACCATAGCATTCTTCCCTTTTTTCTTTTCAGGTGTATAGCCTGTATGGGAGTCTTCCCATGGTTTCCACCCATGTCGGGGGTCTTTATCCGGAGAAGAGAAGTCAAGGATACGTTTAGGCATGGGAAAGGTAGGATAAGGCCCGTTTTCAGGAATGCGGTCGGAACCATCATCGTTTGGAGATGTGTATGATAGATGGAAATTTTTAGAATTATAGAAGTCATTGTTCGAAGACATTTTCAAGTTTTTTTTAAAAAAAAAACTTTCTTAGTATATGTTTTAAAAGAAATGGAAGTATATATAAGCATTTGTTTGCTGAAAAATTAGTGGATAGGAACTAGTTTTAACTATAATCATAGGAGTTTAACAATAAAGTTGTTCGTAAATGTATGATTTATAAATTTTAGAACTAAAAATAGCGTTTCTGAAACCAAAATAAATAAGACAATCTTTAAAGAAAAATGAGACAAGAAACACCCATAGCTTAAGTAGCTATAACACAACATCTAACAAGCAAGTCAGAGGTCATGAGTTCGAGTTCCGCTTTGGTCAGAAATAAAACAATTTTTTTTTTCAATATTTTTGCATAGTTTTATTTATAAATCTTTTAAAGACATTATTCCTAAGTCATGTCTAAGTTTTATAAAAATATTTTCATTTAATGGTTTAGTAAAAATATCAGCAATTTGATTTTCAGTATTAATAAATTCTAAATTTATTAATCCTTTTTCCAAACAATCATGAAGAAAGTGATGATGAATATCGATGTGTTTTGTTCGTGAGTGATTGACCGAATTTTTAGAAAGATTTATTGCACTAGTATTATCACAATAAATTATAGATTTTTCAAGAAAACAATTAAAATCCTGTAGTGTTTGTTGCATGTATACGACTTGTGCACATGCCAAAGCAGCAGATATATATTCTGCTTCACACGTCGATAAGGAAACACAGTTTTGTTTCTTACTGAACCAAGAGACTAAGGAACGTCCATTGAAATGACACGTTCCGCTCGTACTTTTTCGATCCGCCCGACTTCCTCCAAAATCAGCATCGCTATAGGAGACTAATTCGAAGGACATTCTTTCGGATAAAAATAGCCCGAAATCTTTGGTTTTAGTTAGATAACGAATAATACGTTTAACTGCTCGCATATGTGATTCTTTGGAATTTGCTTGAAATCGAGCACATAAACAAACACTCATCATTATATCGGGTCGACTCGCTGTTAAATAAAGTAAAGATCCAATCATACTACGATATAGTTTCTGATCAACACTTTTGCCCTCCTCGTCTCTATCAAGACGAGTAGTTGTGCTCATTGGAGTTGGCTTGGCAGAAGTGTTTTCCAGACTAAATCGTTTAATTAAATTATAACAATATTTTTCTTGATTAATATTTCCATTTTCAATTTGTTTAATTTGTAATCCAAGAAAATATGACAATTCTCTCATATGGTTTATTTCAAATTCATTTGTCATTATAGTCGAAAATTCCTGACATAGTTTTTCATTTGTCGAGCCAAAAATAATATCATCAACATATATTTGAATTATTAAAATATCTTGCTTAGTTTTCTTAATAAAAAGCGTTTGATCCACTTTACCAATTTCAAAACCAGATTCTAATAAATAGCTTTTAAGATGATCATACCAAGCACGTGGTGCTTGTTTTAAACCGTATAACGCTTTTTTGAGTTTATAAACATGATCCGGAAATTTTTCATGATTAAAAAGAGGTGGTTGTTCAACAAAAACATTTTCTTTTATGTATCCATTTAAAAATGCACTTTTAACATCCATTTGATAAAGTTTAAAATTATGAAAACATGCGAAAGCTAATAAGATTTGTATTGCTTCAAGTCGGGCGACTGGAGCAAACGTTTCTTCGTAGTCTATTCCCTCTTCTTGATTATATCCTTGTGCAACTAATCTAGCTTTATTCCTAGTTATATTTCCTAGTTCATCTGCTTTATTTTTAAAAAACCCATTTAGTACCAATGACTGATTGATCACTAGGTCTAGGAACGAGTTCCCAAACTTCGTTTCGTTCGAATTGATTTAGTTCTTCTTGCATGGCAAGAATCCAGTAGTCATCAGTTGATGCTTCTTTTATATTCTTAGGTTCTATATTGGAGAGAAAAGCTACATGTCCAACTTGATTTAATTGATGTCTGGTTTTAACATTCGTATTAACTTCTCCAATTATATGTTGCACAGGATGATCTCGTAAAATTCTAGGTGGAGATTTTATTATATTAGGAGTAATATTCTCATTTTCAGTAATATCATGATCATTATCGAAAGTTTCTTTAGTATTACTATTTTCATTCTGAGTAGCTTCATCATCAGAATCAATAGTAACATTTGGATTTATATTTTTAAATTTTTTGTCAAATGAAACATGTAAACTTTCTTCAATAATTTTAGTTCTTTTATTATAAATTCGATAAGCCTTGCTTCGTTCTGAATATCCAACGAATATTCCTTCATCGGATTTTGGATCGAATTTGCCTAGCTGATCTTTAGTATTCAAAATAAAACATTTAGAACCAAAAACTTTAAGATATGAAATATTTGGTTTTTTTCCATTTAGAAGTTCATATGGAGTATTCTTTGTTAATGGTCGAATAGAAACACGATTCAATACATAATAAGCAGTAGCTACAGCTTCTGCCCAAAAGTGTTTCGATAAAGTGGTTCCATTTAATAAAGTTCTTGCACATTCTTGTAACGTTCTATTTTTCCTTTCTACAACTCCATTTTGTTGTGGTGTTTTAGGAAACGAGAAACTATGGTTAATACCTTTCTTGTTACAAAATTGTTCAAAAGCTTCATTTTCAAATTCTCCTCCATGATCACTTTTTATATTTTTAATTTTCAAACTTTTAATATTTTGGATTCTTTTAACGAAAACTTTAAAATTATCAAAAGTATCACTTTTATTTTTCAAAAAGAAAATCCAAGTATATCTAGAAAAATCATCTACAATAACAAATACATATTTATTATGATTAATAGACTGCACTTGGGTTGGACCAAAAAGATCCATGTGTAAAAGTTCAAGTGGTTGTTCTGTAGATATTACTTTTTTTGATTTAAAAGAAGATTTTGTTAATTTTCCTAATTTACATGCATCACAAAATATATTAGTTTTGAATTTTATATTGGGTAATCCTTTAACCAATTTGTTTTTAGCTAGTTTGTTGATAGTATTAAAATTGATGTGACAAAATCTTTTGTGCCAAAGACAAGAATCGTTTTCTTTAGCTACTAAACACAAATTCGAATCATTATTAACATTCATATTTAAGATATAAATATTTTTATCTCTTTCTCCTTCGAAAATAGTGCTATGATTTTTATCGAAAATATTACATTTATTTTCTGAAAAAGTTATATTAAAACCTTTATCGCATAGCTGACTAATACTTAATAAATCGTGTTTTAAATTTTTAACTAATAAAACATCAGTAATGAGAGGTAAATTAGAGGTACCGTTGCTACTGACATCGCCTTTGCCGATGATATATCCTTTTGAGTTATCTCCAAAGGTGACTGCTCCTCTATTTGAGTATATAATGTTTGACAACATTTCTTTGTTTCCAGTCATGTGTTTTGAGCAACCACTATCTAAAATCCATTTTCCTCTCTTCTTATGTGGTACCTGCAAAAAGTTTATAAAAAGTTGGTACCCAATCTTTTTAGGGTCCTAAGAGTTAGATCTTAGGAAGCCAAACCCATACGGATTTAGAATTCCCTTTATAAACATAATTCTTGTTATTATGAACAGTTTCCATAAACATTTTGATATGTTTATTCCTTATCAAAACATTATTTGTTTTTGGAATCCATATCTTGATGGTTTTAGTGTTTGGGTAAACTGTTTTCTTAATATCCTTCTTAATATTATTATTAATCCTACTTTTAGCAAAATTATTTTGTTTCTTAAATCCTAGTCCAGATTTATTGTTAGAGTATTGAGAATTTTCAAGTATTCTAGAAAGATTCTCTCTTCCTTTGTTGAAATTAGATACATTTTTAGAAATATCATCAAATTTTATTTTAAGACTAGATTTTTCTAACTCTAAATCCTTAATCTTAGAGTTTAAACTATTATTCTCGAAAAGTAAAACATCATTTTTATTTTTATGAATTTCTAGTTCTTTAGATATTGACGAAATTTGAGAAGATATGTTAGAATTTGATTGTTGAGAAATTTCAAGTTCTTCTTCTAATATTTTATTCTCATCTTTCAACATATCTACTTCTAAGACTGTCCTACCTAACTTGCTTTGCAACTCCTTATTTTTCTTTTTAAGTTGCTTTGCTAAATTTACTAATTCAGAATTAATTTCAATTAAATCTTCAAAAGTAAGATCACTTACATCGTTTGGCGAAGCCATGAAGCATACATTTGCTTGTTCATTATCACTTTCACTCTCTGATGAGGATGATGAGTCAGTGTCGTCCCAAGTGATTGAAAAAGCTTTTCGTTTGGTTTTGTCCTTCTTTAAATTATTCTTTTTACGCTCTGGACAATCCTTCTTCATGTGTCCTTTCTTATGACATTCATAACATTCCATTGCTGAAGATGATGGTTTGCTGTTATTGGAATTGTTGTTGAAATTATTTTTGTTTCCCTTGAATTTGTTTCTGTTGAATTTCAAAAACTTTTTGAAATTTTTTGCGATCATTGCCATATCTTCATTATCTGAGTAGGAATCATCTTTTTCTGCTTGGAATGCCACATTTTTCTTTTCTTGTGCTCCATTTCTTTTTGCCTGCAAATTTACTTCGTAGGACATTAAATTACCTATTAATTCTTCTTGTTTTAATGTTGACAAATCACTTGCTTCATCAATGGCTAGGACTTTTCTTTCCCATTCGTCCGTTAAAGAATTTAAGATTTTTGTAACAACATCAAAATCCGTAAACTTTTGTTCTAGTGATAGTAAAGAATGATAAATATCCTGGAATCCAGAGTACATGTCATTTATAGATTCATTTGGCCTCATTTTGAAATTTTCAAATTGATTTTTCAACATAGAGATTTTGCTTAATTTAACTTTGTTCGTTCCTTCATGTGTTATCGTAAGTGTTCTCCAAATTTCATAACCAGAAGTGCACATGCTAACTCTATTGAATTCATTTCTATCTAATGCACAAAATAAAATATTCATAGTCTTTGCATTTGATGTAGCATCTAGTTTTTGTGTGTTACTCCAAGTTGAGTATTCTCCAGTAGGAGTTGTGTACTCACTTTGTATAACATTCCAGATATCAAATCCACTAGATTGCATATAGATTCTCATTCTAGTCGACCAATAATTATAATTTATACCATTAAAAAGTGGAGGTCGTGAAGTTGATTGACCCTCTGTGAAACTAGTATTAGTGTTAGTGTCAAAATCGTTAGTATGTGTTGTTGCCATATTACTAGAAATAGATACCAAATAACTTTGTGACGGTTATAGGATTTCCTTGCTCTGATACCAAATGAAAGTGTACGCGCAGTACTAAGGATCGTGTAATATGGTATATAAATGCGGAAACTGATAATAGCAGTAAAATAAAAATTAAAGTAAGCACACCAGGAATTTTTATACTGGTTCGAACTTCCCGTTCTACGTCCAGTCCCAGAATACCCTCTGGATTTAAACTAAACCCCTCAATTAATCCGGAGGAATAGGTATACGACACCTGAGCAGCCGAACAGGAATTTTTCCGCCTCAACAGCCGAAGAGGACTTCAATTTAATACAAATAATTTGTTGACGAATGTGTTGTGAATAACACGATTGTCTTTTGATAGTACAGCTTTCCTATAATCAAATCCTCAAGAGTATATATATGTGTGTGTGAAGATTTAGAAGGAAGATAATCACGTAGAATCGAAGTATATGAATTAATTCAAGGATTCTAGTGATATTGAATGAGAATGAATGTTTTTTATTTGCAGAGAATAATAGAGAATAGATTTCAGAATTAAAACAAGAATTAGTTGTTGTAGAAGTTAATTGAACATGTTTATATAGTTGTAGAATAGTTACAATCTTTCATGAAGAGTTTCAATCAAAAGTTATGTCCATATCTCTTGGATTGAAGGACATTCCTCTTCATGAACGATCGCAACTCTTCATAAAACTAGCCGTTATGTTCAGGTCGGTTGACCGAAGAAACTGGCCGGTCAGCTGAGTTTCAAAACCGTACATAGAAAAATGTATATCTGTGCATTTGACACAGAGTCGGTCGACCTAAGTTTCTGGTCGGTCGGCCGACCTGCTGTCAATTGCACAGTGTACACTTTTTATGTATAATTAATGTTAAAGTAATTTGTGTGTGTGTGTGACTACTTGAGGAATGATTTTAACAATATTCTAAGACTCAATACAATAAAATATTCATACTAATCTCTGGATTGTAGTCTTGTCTCCTTTGTAGTGCACAATATATACTTATTCTCTTTTTGTCGCTTTCGTATAGTATTATCGTCGTATGATCTTTGAAGCTTGTGTCATGAATCAAAACTCATGAATCAACAATTTTTTGGG